>CM031380.1:22438807-22600071 GCA_018290095.1 Polypedilum vanderplanki | reverse complement strand
TTTATTTTATGAACTTATATTTTTAAAAGGAAAACCTAATCTGTCATTAATTGAAGATGTTTTGAAGTCAGTGCATTCAATGTAATTTTTCCATTCGTTACCACCACTGGTTTATACGACTAAATAATGAGAAGAACTACACGAGAGCGTCTATTATAACATTTTGGTTGCAAAACAACAACAGACAATCAGACGGGAAAGGCACATAAAATCAACTAGACAACCTGTTACATATACACCACGTAGAGACAAAAATAGATATGGTTGAATAAGACAGATCTTGAAAAAGATAAACAAATGTGAAGAAGCATCCTATTTTTACTGTTAATTTGCCGTTACATCACCACTTATCGTTACTTTCTCGCAGTTATCTATAGTTCATATTATGCTTAGTAGCCCGTCCGAACACATCCTATAAATCAAGTTTTAAAGAAAGATTTAATTTTTTTTTCATATGTTTTGCAATTACCGATTTCCTCGTTCTTCCCCTTAATCAGTATACGAATGATAATAAGGGATTAAAAATGACCTATGAAATATTAAGAATGAATTCATTATGAATAAAAATAGCAATACTAATTAAAAATCAAACCAGTCAACGCAGAAAAAAAACTTAAAATATATATAAACGAAATGCACACACATATTGGAGATTTCAAAAAAAAAATATTGTTTACAAGCCAACAAGAAAAATCTTTTAAATGATACGTGGAAAAAAGCGTGAGAATATCGAGCAGGTGTACGGTTTATTGGGGAAGACACAGAAATATATAAAGATATTTTATATACATTCGATCCTCGTTTATTCATTCTTTTTTTCTTCTCATATGCTTTTTTGCTTTTGTTGGGGAAATCAATTCAAGTTTACTTGTTTTGCCAAAATCGAACAGGTACATGAATGATGAACAAGAAGAGAAGAAGATTGTGATATTTTCTCTGTTTCTGCTACCTCGAGCCGAGGCCTTTTTTCATAAAAAGAGGGAGCTTCTTATTTTATTCTTTCATTATTACACAACTGCAATCAATGCGAAACAAACTGACAATTGATATTTAGGATGATTTTGCTTCTTCAACTTTCAAATTGTATTCTCTTATTCATCTTTTGTTAATGTTCTTGTTATTAGTGAAGAGAAAAGAGATTGAAAATGAAATAATAAAGAATATTTGGAAATTTTTATAAGTGTCTTAGCCGTAAGAGAATAATTTTGAAATTTTAGGCGTTAAATTTTTGCAGTTTTTAGGCATTTATAAAATGTAAACAAAACAATTATATTTTAAAAATTTGATAAACTATTATATTTTAAAGTGCTCATATAATAATTTGTTTTAATATATGAAGGTAATTTTATAAAAACATGAAATCAAGTATGTGAGTGAACAAAGAGACTAAAAAGAAATTCTATTATTTTCGTAACAACAATGTTGTTTATTATGCATACAATCAAGTAATGAAAGGATTTTTTGCATCATGTTGTGCGCTTTTTTAACTGAAATGTTGTGCAATGAGAAGTAATTGAATGACCATGAGGATGTTAATGACACTTTTTGAAACAACAAAGTTGCGCATTTGTTCTTTCTCTTATGATAACTACTTAGATTTATAAAGTGTCTGTAATTTTACTAACAAGAATGTGATTAGAATAAAATACAGACTCATCACTCACTAACATCTAATTTAAATTTAAATTGAATACAACCCGCGATAGTTTGAATACGATTATTGGTCAAACATTAGAATTTTTAGTGATTATTGATAATGATGAAAAATTTATGTGTGTTTTTATTAACACGCAACGACGTGACAGACTTAAAAGAAGACTAAGTCGGGTGTCATTTGAAGTTCTAACATGAATAATAATTTCATATGAAGAATTTCAACACTTCCATCGCGTATTGTTTCACACAGACATCTAATCCTTTACATTTCACGCCTTTTTGATTTATGATGACGAGTTAAAAATTTTTTACTTACTAACGCCTACGCCATCATGCATTTTAAATCTTTTGTATCTAAATAAACATCCTTCCAACTTTCTAACCTAATTTTTTTATTTATCTCCATTAGCATTCATTTATTTTTATGGTTGCACTCAAGGTGTGTTAATTTTAATATTTTTAAAAAAAGAAGAAAAAATAAAGAAAATCATGTCAGGATTTTTTGGTTGACCATAAAATTTGTGTGTACGAAGAGATTGACTTTTTTAAGGCAAAGAATGAAAGAAGACGAAGGTTTTAAAAGGCTTCATTTATTTATATAGGATCTTGAATGTGTAAAAAATATTATAGTTGCAGTAGGGTTTTTTTTGATCTTGCGTATTATTTACGTTTGTTTTCATATTGACAGTGAAGAAATTTATTGCTGTAATCTTCAATTTATTGACATTTTTTGGTCGTTAAGAGATTTATTTTCAAGAAGATTTCTAGATTAAATTTTGTGACGCATATATTGAGTTAAGGCCTAAACTTTTTTTTCAAATCATCAATTTTCTATTTCTTTTCAACATTATCCTTTCCATTTCTTTACACATAACAATAACACATTCATTTTAAAGAATGAATAGACGAAAAATAAATTGAAAATCGTCCCTTTTTTGTGTAATTTTTTTCTATCTAGTTTATGGTTATGGTTACACGTGTGGAGTTGCCTAGTTTCTTATTGTTATTTATGGGAAGGATCCTATATAATGAAGTTTAAAAATTGTGAAATTATAGGCTTTTCGACTTGAATAGAAAAAAGGGAGGCTTTTGAATATTTTTAAGCGCATTTTTTGAGAAAAAAATACCGCTATTTATTATCACTTTGGCTGTTCGGCTGTTCGGCTGGCTGTTCGGCTGGCTGTTCGGCTGGACAACTGAGATCTCGGGAACTACAAAAGCTAGAGCTTTTCCGGTTTCTTTTAAATGAATTGTGATATCATGTAAGCGTGCACAATCTACTTTATGTTGAGCCAAATTGTTGTTGAGAATGACAATTTGCGAAAATAAAATTCAATAGAAAATTTTTCTAAAACGTAAACAAATATGGCGGAAGTGCGTTTAGTAATATATTTTTTTAAATACTCATTTAACCGTTATTATCAAACGAATTTCTATCAAAGCAATAACTTCAAAGAATTTTAATTATAATGAATGTTTTAAATATATGTTTACAAACGTGAAAATCCCAATTACTCCTATTGACGTTCTTAAAATTTTCGTCTAATAATTAAATTAGGAAACTTTGTTAAAATGATTTGAGGTTTTGTAAACTTGAGAGCTTCTGCATAGATATTTCTATGATTAGCTAATTCAATATTGTATTGGAAGAATAATGCTTTATCTTAACAACGTGTGATTTTGCTAATAAACACTGATCTGTTTGCAACCAAAAATGCGCTCAAATCAAGTATAGCACGCATACTGATTTATTATATTTTTTTTAAATTAATGCATCACACGAAAATTCCATTGCGCATTAATTATTGCACTTAATTTAAATCTCGTATTTTAGTTTCGATGACAGACTTAAAAAAAATTTTAAAAATCTCAAATGACAAATGATTTTTAAATGAGATATAAAAAGAAATGCAAGAAATTCCTAAGATGCAGCAAATGTTGATAAACTTAAGTGCAACAAATTTATTGCATCGTAAAATTCAAGATTTGTTCATAAAGTGTCTTACAAAATCTCCCATTTAAAAGTGCTACCTGATCTCCTCGTAAAATGAGCTCGCCCTAAAAGAGCAAATCAAAGATGCATTAAATTCACCTTACTATAGGTATGCGAAATAAACAAAGTAAAAAATCTTATTATATGAAATTTCAATAATTGCATTTGCGGCGCTTTTCGTCAATTTAAAAAATTAAAGTCCTAATTATTTGAAGCGATTGCGCATTGTGCATCAAATTATCCTCTTTTTTCGTAAAACTATAAAAAGATTTTTTTATTTAATATATGCGTAATAATAATAAACGGCAAGAGAAAAAAGAAGCAGAGTAAAAAAATATATAAAAATCTTCTCATTTTGTTTCCTGTCCAATTTTAATACTGTGAGAACTTAACGCGGTGCAAAAAAACTCACATCACAATTTTTTTCATTTCTGCGTCGTGTATGTGCTTCTTCTTGATGCTTCTTGTTAATAAAAATTTTCATGAAAAGAAACTGTTTGATAAACAAGGCTTGTGATAAATTAAGTGTCATCAATATGTATTTTGTATTTTTTGTCTCTTATTTCATGCTTCTAGGCTTATTTTTAGAATGATTATTTTTTTATATCCTCAGCAAAATATTTTTTCTGCAATTCTTAAGAATGTTTTTTTTTTTTTGAAAAATTCTAATAAGTGGCTTAAGAAATTCGACACCTAAGAATGTCAATATAAAACATAAAAAAACACTTGTAGTTTTCTTCATTTACTGGTAAAATATTACTTCTTCTTTCTCATCAAAAGAAACAAATTTTAATGACAAAAATTGAAGAACATTTTGAATTTTGTTTAAAAATTAAATTTTTTGAATTTCTTTCAGTTTTATTTAGGGTAAAGGAACGAATTTTTCGAAACATGCCGAATTTCCGAACACTTTTTGTTTACATTTATGAATTTAATCATAAAATCTTTCAGAAGCACTTATTTCACACAATTCAACTCATTATTAAGATTTGTATTATAGCAACAATATTTATGAATTGATTTTTTCTAGTATACACTAAACCATTTTAGCGAAAATCAATAAAACTGTTTTTAACACTCGTACAAAACAATATTTTTACAAATTTTTCTTATTTTCCTGATTTTCGTACATTTTTAAATTATCACTTAATATAGAATCACTAACTATAAATGATGCAGTTCAGCTAATATTTTGTTTCTTTTATGATTTGGACACTTCAAAATAATTATTCACTGCACAGATAAGCAATAATCACTGAAATAAATAATGAACCTTGATTTCGAACGCTCAAAAATATACTGAGAAATAATTTCTTGAAAATAACTCGAATTTTAAAACTGTAATTTTTTCCTTATTTAAGCAGCTTTATACTTTGAAATCAATAGAAATAGTAATAATATGAAAGCAAGAATGCAAAAGAATCAAGAAAATGTATAAAACTGCTTAAATTAAATGAGCAAAAATTAAGAAATTAAGTGTTCGAAATTAAGGTTCATTGTTTACATTGTGTTCGGAATTTAGGTTCATTTACATTTTTATTAATAACTCAAAATATGAATTTATCTGGCTTTCATTTTTCTATTTATATGAAAGAATATTTCAAGATCTTAATTTAAAATCAAATCTTTTGAATTAGTGAAGAAATAAGGGAAAATAATATTTTTTGTCATTGTTGATACGAAAAGTGTTCGAAAATTCGTTCCTTTACCCTAATTGTAAAACTTTTTTCTTAGCTATATTTTTTAATTATGAACAAAGAAAAAATGAGCAGAAAACTTTCCTCACCTTGGTTTACCATTAAAAAATTTAATTTTAATCACAACAGAAAGATTTTTTTGGGAAAAATTTCTTTTATTATTTTCAATTACTCTCTGTTGTGTGTCGGTAAAGGAAGGAGAATCATAAATAAAGAACCGGTGACGATTAAGAGCAGGCAATGAAAACAAATGAAACAAGCTACCGAAAAAAAAAACTTTGTAATTCTCATGTTGATTGGTTGAAAACAATAATAATAATTTCTGAAAATCTTTCTCTTGCTCTTTCTCTGTTGCTGCTGTTGTTATAGTATAATTAAGGAAGCTGTAAATTGCTAGTGCGATGTAATAATGATTACTTACAGCGGCATATTATACATTCTTGTATGTCGCCAATATATGCGTTATATATGTATATCAGGTTCATTCATTCAATTTTCATTCATTATATTACATTTTATATTCATTCATTGGGAAAGGAAGCAAGCTGGCACAAGTTCATTAAATCCTTGGAATTCATTGAACTGCAAAAAAAAGTGCACACACGATGTTGATCATCATGTTGTTTTGGTTTTGTCTTCTTCTCAATTTTCATCATGCACAATGTGAATGCGTTGTTTTTTTCGAGTAAACTTGTTTCGCGCGTTCATTCAAAAAAGAGGAAATTTAAATGTCCATTCATACTTCATACATGTATGTTTGATAGAAGGAGAGAAAGAGTCAATTTCATCATAATTTTAATAATTGATATTTTTAAGAAAATACATATAAAAAGATCATGCAGATGCATCAGGTGAATTTAAATTAAAACTTTTTCGGCAAAAGCGTTTCATTAAAATTCTTGTTATATTAAGCTACATATATATTTTTCGATAAAAAATTAAGTGCATTGAATGTGTAAAAATAGCAGTGGCAGCATTGAAATGACATAAATGATATCAAGACAAACAAGTTTTCTCACTCATTTCAATTTCAAAATCTATTTAAAGTCGTAACTTTGCGGCGCTCGTTGGCTCGCTTACAAGCTCACATACATACACACAATCAATTGCACACGGGTCGTGGGAACGACTAGCGTTAAGAAAAAGACTTCGAGATTCATTTCTTAATGATGTCAATTAATTTAATTTCACTTTATACTCTATTCGTATTGGCAATTTAATCGTTCGATGATCATGCACGACTTAATTGAACTTTCGACACCATTAATAAACGATGCCAATTAAAAGCTCGCTTTTAACTTCTTCTTCATATAAGTCTTTTACTTGCATTGTTGTAATACATTCATCGCTCTCTGTTAATGCTGCTGCGGCTATGTCTATATATGTTATTAAATACGAAAAAACCAGCACGTGGATTTTTCCTTTTCTAGCTATTGCTTTTGCTCGCGCACACACAGAGAATGACTTATCTCAATCTACGATGGAATGAAAATATCGTACATAATTAAACACAACAAGTACAGAGTCAGCATAAACAAATCGTTTCATGTAGCTTGCCTCTTTATATTTTAAAGAGAAGTATATGAAACTGTCATGACATTCATGCTGAAATGTGGGAAGGAATTGAATTTGAATTGCTTTTAATTGATTTGAAGTGCGTTTAATGCATTTCGTGATTTAAGGGATGATCAATTTTACCTTTTTATTTTGTATCCCAAGGATTTTAAAAAGTAATTTTTTTCGATAACTAATTAAGACATTAGATTAAAATAGCATTAATTAGTTGTTGAAATTAATTTTCTATGCGCTAATTTATGAGAAAGTTTTTTTCTCTGCTAATTCATGAATTTACAAAATATTAAATGAGATTAAGACTTTGTTAATAAACTCTGACTATAGAAATCAAGGGAAAGGTACATTAATAATTTTTGTACTAAACAAATTTTCATAAAAATGATCTAAATTAAATCATTTTATAAATTTTAAACTGTAAAATACTTAAAAAACAATAACTTACGATTAGAGCCATCATTAATACTTTCAACATCACTAACTTTGACCAAGAACTTATGGCATCATTTAGGCATTTAAATTTATCAATATCACACACTTTTGTCATTTGTGTTCTTGCCATTGAAAGCCTAAAGCATCCACATTTTTTAATGCATGATTCGCAATACATTCGAGACTACAAAAAGCCTTTGAGTAACTTTTGAAAAACTGTAACTTTCTTTCACCTTCAAAGTAACATCGACGCACGTCAGAACTATATCGACACATTGATTCACTTGTTGTGTACAGATTTGCATCAATTTCAGCAATTGCATCATTGTTCCAAGAAATAAATTTTTCTGTATGGAAAATTGTTGGTATATCATTATATATATGTGTAAACATCCGAAATTCACGACCAAATGGATTACAAAAAAAACTCAAAGGTATTCTGTTATAAAAAGCAAACATGTTGTTTCTCGATGCTCTGATTGAACTATGGGGCCAAATTGAAAAAAATCGGATAAAAATCATATTATTGTTTTAGTTAGTGTATTTTAATTAGAATGACATGAGATCAGTTTTTTATTGTCTTATAACCTGTTTCTAATGCCCAACTTTTATCATCATCTTGTAATGCAAACTTTTTAAATAATTTATTGTTCATATGAGGAAATTTCGAATTTTTTTTTCAAATGTATCAAAATCGTCATTGATTGTGTTCAAATCAAAAATCGTTTAACAACTTTGAATATTGAAAGTGTCATAAATTCCATTTTTACAAATTTTCTGAGTAGCTTCGTAATACAGATTTGGATAACAAATTTGCTGTGCTATCGGCAAATAATTTTATTCGATCACTGTATTGTTTGAAAATTAGAATAAAAATAAAAGCTTTGAAAAAATCTATTTTTGTTCCATGCAGAAATGTTTAATATTGATTTAATCAACAAATAATTTTTATTTTATCTTGTCTAAAGAAAGTTTCAAAGTACATAAAAAATAACCAAACCTTGAAAAAAAAATCAAGTCGCTTTGCAAAAAATATCGACAAAAGAGAATGCAAATCAATCACCTGCTAAGCTTATGCTCAATTTCAAAGCTAATCATTGACATGCGATTGTGCCGTAAATAGTAAATTGTCAACAAACCGAATGTCTCCAATGCACACACAATTTACTCTCGAATATCTATGTTTATCTTTGAAATTATCTCAAATAAATGTATGAGCCTATAAACACAATTGCTGAGCCATGGTCTGTCCGATTACCTTAAATGTAAACTTTGTTTAATGACAGCACGTTCCCACGGAATTGAAGCGAGTCAAAGTTAAATTGAATCGAGTAAATGTGAGCAAGCGAGTGAGAGGAGAACAAACACAGCCAGTGAGAGTCATTAGTAATTCTAAGTACAGAAAGAAGATATCATAAATTTGATATTGAGTAGTCGTACGTACGAAAGTAAAGTGAAGAGCGAAATAAGACTAGCAATCTTTATGAATAATGGAATTTCATTGTGTGTAGCTGTAGTTCTAACTCTTATTGCTTAATTGAAACAAGAGAAAGAGAGAAAAATAAACAAAATTGTAAGAAGATGAAACGAGAAAAAAACTCATTGAATTTTGTTTAATTACTTGAAAACTAAAGACAAATTTGAATGAATTCTTAATTGAATTGCTTTAATATTTTACATTGTTTCATTATATTGTTAAATTGAATAATCGGAATTTTTATTTTGATTTATTTGTTTACATCTAGAAATCTCAAATAAATAAATCTTTTACTAATAAAAATTATCATTATTACCTAGTTAGAAATTTATTAATGCATGCAAGTATTAAAATATAAAGAACAATTTGATCAAGTTTTCAGCGAATACTAAAGACTTTTTTACATGACACTATCAAAATTAAACTGAAATGAAGTAAAGAGCGAACAAGACGATCACATAAAAAGAATCAACGGTAATGAAATCGTGTGCACAGCACGAACTAAAAAACTTTAAGTTCCAATACATTTCTCGCTCATGGGAAAGATGAGACACTGTTTACTTTTTATATATTTCTTTTCTTTTTGTAAGATGAGGAGAGAGAAATGCAAACACGTGAGATTTATGGACACAGAAAGGTTATTTGTATGTGATGATGAATAAATTTAAAGTATAATGCAAGGCACAAGAAATGCACAAGACTGACATAAGAAAGAGACCCTTTTCTTATTGAAAAGGGTTCCTTAATTCAATAAGTGACAATCACTGGGCAGTAAGCATAATATGAAGAAAAAAAGGTCTTCAATCATGACTCAGCTATATAAATAAATATATCACTGATCAACAATAGCAATAGAAAATTCCCTTTTTTCATTTTTATGTGTCCCTTTTGTTATTTGCACTCTCTCTTTTCTTATTCTTTCTCATAAGAGTTGTGCAGCTTGCCGAAATTCCCATGGTTATGCATCAATGATGATGATGGCATAGGATTCAAATTATTATTTTGTTCCTTTTCTTTCACTTCATCATCCTCAAGTGTGTGTTCACTTATTTTTGCAGGATTATAATTTTGTTATTGGAAGAATAAGTCCCGAAAATTGACACTAATTATGCAATTTCTTACTCTCTTTACCACCAGATCATATGAATTACATGAATGAACGAGAAAAAGAGAAAATATTTAAATCATCCACGACACAAACAATGCCAATCAAATTTCCCCCCAAAAAAGACGAAACGCTCTTTTCATTAATAATATTAACGATGAAATTTCATTCGATCAGATTCACTATGGAGAAGACACATGTCTCAATTTTAATTTTTTTTCCTTCTCCTTCTTCTATATTGAGTGAATCGTGAGAAAAAGAACAGATGTGCGCTCGACTATATAATGTTCAATATTCTTAAGGAGAAAAAGAAAACAGAAGAAAAATAAATTTTTTGCTTTAATGCTTTGATATATGGTGAAGTTATTATTGTTATTGTTTAAAATTATCAAGATATGGCAATTAAGTCAATGAAATTCAAATTTTTTTAAAATTGCATTCTTAATGTTCATAAGGAAATTTAATTTACACACAACACTTAAGTGTCTACCTAAAGAATAAATGAATGCCAAATTTACACAAAAGAATAAGAATCATGTTTAGGACGGTTGAGTATTCCTTTAGTATTCTTTCACTGTTAAAAACATAATTGATTTGGGCCTGTGGGAAAGTAAGTAGCAGAAAAAGAAAATAAATTGATATTAAGGTTGCATTTTACACTCATCAACAATGGCAAAATGCATGAAATGTTCAGTTTCTTCTTCCCTTCTTTCTTTTACTATCGTTGCCGTTCGGGCATCATCCGGAATTAAATTATTGAAAAGAAAAATAATATTTATTGGGAATTGGGTCACACACACGACAGGCACAAGTAAGATTTATAGAAGACAGTCGTTACAGACAATAGGTTAAATAATTTTTAAAAAAGAAAGAAAGAAAGAAAAGAAGAGATTGTCTTCATTTGAATGGATAATTTCACTAATTAACTAAGTGAGCAGCAAGCAAGCAAAGTTGAGCGCATTGCAATTTAGCGGATATCATCAAGACATAGTGAGACTGAGACTATAATGATGATGATCTCATGATGAGATTATGGAGCAATTATAAAAGCCAATGTGTGGATAGAGTCGTATTTAATGAAAGACCGGAATAAAAAATGATTGTGATTCGAATGGTCAATTGGAGCTTCTTTTTGATTACCGAAAATCACGCGTTTTAGTAATCACTTAAAATCCATATAATTTCTTAACACACAAATGAAAGAGATGTGTTGCCGCGACTACTGTATGTATTGTAACAGCAGTAGCAATAGCAGTGCATGTGAAAGGAAGTTTACGAGATGAGAAATGTATGTAATTAATTTCATCAAGGCAGATCATCATTATCCATAAGCCATACAAATTTAATTTAAGTCGCGCTCTTCATTTTCATGGGAAATCATTAGAGCGAGCTCAGTTAAGCTAATTTATGTATATGATGGAAAAATAGCATTATACCAAACACTTGTATGCCGTGGCAAAGAACAAATCATTTAACTCGCTCCCGATTCTCATAATCTTCATTTCTTATGATCATGTATACAGCGCGCAAAGAATATGAATCGGATCAAACACTTTTAGCCGCGTATTAAATTAATTTCTATGCTCAAATTTATTCCCATTTAAATTCTTTTCTTTTTCTCTTCTTCACTTTATTTTTATTTTTTGGGTTCGAAAATTAATAAAGATTCAAATGCGCGATATGAAGAAAGGCGAACGAGCGAACAAGAGAGAAAACCGATTATCGTTTTCCTTAACATGCGCGTACGTGTGTATGAAAAAATGAGAAGTTGAAAGTGAAAAAGCTTCTTGTACTGTTTGGCACCACCCATTACTCACTAACTCACTCGTCTCAACTTAATCTCGAAAATTCCCCTTCAATCTTTTTTTTCTTCTCTCTTACTCTCTTGTTATTTTTCTTTTTTTACCTTCCTTCTTAGTTACTTACTCATGTAGCACTCGCTCGCTTGCGCTCAAAAAAAGCTGCTCGAGCTAAAACACGTGATTCACAGCACTACTATACAATATTTTTTTATGATTTTTATTTCTTTTCTTCTTCTTGTTATTTTTTCTTTTCAAACGTCGTTCGTTCTCATGGATCTTTCAAGTATTATAAGAAGATGAAATGAAAAGAGTTTTTTTTTTCTCTTTTTGATTGGTTAATGTATATTCAGTGGCTGCAGTATTTTTTATGATTTAAATAATTTAAATTGATTTTTAGTTTTTGTTTCATTTCATGCAAAATATTTTGTTTTCAAAATCGCAAAAGTAAACAAAATTTTTGCAAGTTTGCTTACAAATTAAAAATTAATATCAAAATTTTTTAATTGAAAGTGAAATATTCATGAAATATTAAATCTATTTTAATTTTACTAAATTCTTATATCTACAAATGAATATAATAAAAATAATAAAAATTTATCAAAACTTTTCGCTCGAATCATCCAATAAAAAAGTATATTTCCGTCACGCGTTTCTTATATTTGACTTAAATGAGAAGAAGCAACGGAGCGAGAGTTCAACTACAATATGATGAGAAAAAATACAAAGAACAAGAATACGAATGCGAAGAAAAATATTCAATTTCTTTCGTCAGTTCCCATAAACTTTAAAGGAAGAACATAAAAGAAAGAAAGAAGAACTTTGTCGTTGATGATATTTAATTTTTTCGCTTCTATTTTTGTGAATTTTGTGTTGAATGAAAAGAAGGGAAAAGAAGAAAAAGAAGCGTGGTCGGTTAACATGCGCGCAAAAATAAAATAAAAACTTATGGGAAAAGTGAGCTGAGGAACGTGGAAGAAGGGACAAAAAGGGAAGAAAGAGAGCAAATATGGTATGAGCAGTGGAATTTGAGATTTTTGTCATTATATAAAAATTTATTTCTTCATTTTCATTCTTGGAAGGGTTCTCTGACTCTGTGATCGCGCATGAGAACATTCTTTTTGCCATATATTGCATAGCATACACACAGTAGTGGGTCTAAAGAAAGAGAACATACAAAAAAAATTTTTTTAATTAAAATTAAAGAACGAAATAACCGGATGTAGGTCATCATCATTATCATTCATTGGTTCACTACTGGATGATTTTTTATATTCTCTCGCACTTCAATCTTGTGAGAAAGTTTCTACTAAAGTAATAGCGTGTTATATTGGCAATTGCTGCTCTTCATAGTACACGCACATAGATAGACATAAACTCAACAAAGAAAGAACAATAAAAAATCAATAAGCAATTATGCCTTTCGATGTTCAATTCGTTGTATACACGAAATCTTCTTTTTTATATGCTTTAATTTGTAATTTTCTTGCGAGTGAATGAGCAAGCAATAGAAGGGATTTATTAGAGAGTTAAGTAACAAGTCGATTTCAATCGACATCTATCGGCATAACACGACTCATCCGTTCGTCTTCGACAGCTATCTGCATTGATGCGGAACAATGAGGCAGCAAGAAGAACGAGCTCAAGCGTGTGTGACATGCTTACAACATATTCCATTCGTGGGAAATAAAAAAATTTCTTTACATTCCCCTATTGTACATTTTTTTTATTCTTTATAAACAGCTGAAGACAACAACAGCAACAGAAAATTTCCCACACTTCTTTTGTATTTCTTTCTCTTCTCTCTTAGTTCGTTCTTTCCTCTCTCACTCGCTTTAAATGGTTTTGATGCTTCTTTATATTATTCAATTGTAAAATTTTTATTTCATTCTTATTTGAAACAGTTCAATGCGTTTTTAGTAATTTTCCTTTAATATGGTTTATTATGTTATGTTTCGGAATTGTTTCTTTATAGTCAAATCTTATTTTTGCCTTTATTGTATAATTATTACTTCACTAACTATCTATATCCAATACTAGCCAACAACAAGAAAGAAAAATAGAAATTTCAATAGAAAATTATGCTGTTTTCTATTCTATATTAATTATGGACATTGATTGAATCATCTATTGTTAACCGCTAACAAAAGTAAAACTAGAATTGAAAAAAAGGATTCAAAAGAAATTTCTTTAATGACCGATGAGATTTATTAATCATTTTCAAAGGAATGGTCACATGTATTTCAATGCAATGCAATTGGAACTAATAAAAGTGTGATAAAACACGTGATAAAATGTTCGAGTTTCACTTAATGTTGTCACATGAAACTCAAATCAATAAAGTAAAATATTGTTGTCAATATTCAACACATTTAAGACATTTGAGATACCACGAGGCGTCAAAGATTTGCTTATTCGATAAAATTCATATTTTATGACTAAAATTCGTCATATGCTTGCAAATTCTCATCCCTTGAAAATTTATAAACAATAAAAACCTTTATGACAAAAGAAAACGAGTTTCTTAGAAATTCTTCCCTAATATATTCTTCTTTCCCTTTTTTTATTCGATTTAAGAAAACAAGTCAGTAAAATTTCTTTCCTGCTGTTTCGCACCCTTCTTCAGCATTTTCCCAATTAATTTTTTTATGTTTTGTGCCACGAGAAGGGAGACGACTTGATTTAGAATAAAAACTTTATTCTCTCTCTTTCTCTCATATTTCTTGACCTACACTGAAAAGCATGGCAAAACACACGATCGACACGATGTATATGAGTACAATACACAACAAAAGGAATTGAGAGCGAGCTTTTTCCCCTTCCACTCGGCTCTCTCGCATAGCGGCACGAACGAATGAATGAATGAATGGATACCGAAAAAAAACAACAATTTTTTCTACTCAGTTTAAATCAAGTTGAACAAGCAATTGGACGTGACGTATGTCGATCGCGCGCCTTAAAAAATAATTTAAAATTTCTAACTAGAAAAAAAAGGAAAAGAATTTTTCTAAAAATAAAAGTAAAGTTAATTTATAATTTTGTGACAGTGCATAAAAAGAATAAATTGAAATTTAAAAAAAATGGCACCAACATCGATAGGATTAAATAATAATAGCAATGGACAATCAAATTCAAATGAATCACCATTATCAAAAACTTATCAATATCGTAAAATAATGAAACCAATGCTCGAAAGAAAACGAAGAGCAAGAATAAATCGTTGCCTTGACGAACTTAAAGATCTCATCACTGGTGCATTACAAAATGTAAGTTGAAAGCATTCGCATGATTTGCCGTCGCTAAAATTCAACAGTAATTAGCAAAATGATTTAAATTTTAAATTAAGATTCTTCTCCTTTTCAATTCGTGTCTCAATTATGTGAAACATATCATCATCAGTTATGACTTATTTGCACTGCAAATGCATTTTCCCACAATATTTCATTCCCTTCTTTATTTTATTCCTCATTCATCATCGTCGTCGTCTCGAGGAGAGAGAATTTAAAATTCAGCATTTTTTTTTATTTCATTTATTTAATTTTTTCTTGTTATAATTACAGACGGATGGTGAAGAGAACATAACGAAATTGGAGAAAGCCGACATACTCGAGTTGACATGCAGACACTTTAGAAATCTTCAGCGTCAAAATAAATTTTATATCAAATCTGAACAGAGCTATGCGGATCGCTTTCGTGAGGGCTTCTCACAATGTGCCAAAGAGGTGACGAAATTTCTCTACACTCAACAGAATCGTGCGGGCGAACACATAATTGTACATCTTAATGAATGCATGCGAAGACTTGATAGCCTGACCACTGCCGCTGCTACCAACAATAACAATAACATGCAAATTGCCAACAATAATAATTACATTTCCAACGACACTTTGCAATTAGACTTAAATCATCATCAGCAACAACAGCAACAGCAGTCACAAGCATTTGTTGTATCGGCACATCATCATCATAATCATCATCTCAACTCACAACAGAACATTCGACAACCGATTGCGATTCCGTTAGTGAGAAAAAGCCCAATTCCAGCACAAAACTATCTTCAACTTCCGTTGAAATTGGAACCAAGAATTATTGACAATAGCAGTCCAAATAGTCGCGATTCGATGTCATCAGAACGCTCGACAAGTTCATCACCAGGACAGTTGAAGGACGATGTCTGGCGTCCTTGGTAAAGTTGTGTACTATTTAAAAAAATATGCTCATTGAGCAAAATCAATTGCAATTAAATTGACTCAAATTTTCACTTAAACGCGACTTCTCATGTCTTCCAATACTCTTTTATTATTATTTTTATTTAATTAATTGTAAATTTGATCAACATCATAAAAATTCCTTTTCTCAATCGTACATTTGTGACAATTTTTTGGCATTTTATTATAATTGAGTTAATTATTTAAGTTTTTTTAAACTTGAGTGTTGAGTTTTCTTTATTGTGACATTTTTAATTAAATTCTTTTTTGTGTCTTTTTGCATGCGATATATAAAATTAATTTTTATAAATTTTTATGATTTTATAATGATGAGAGAAATTTTTTATTATTTGTTTCAATATACAGCAATTATGTTGCACAACAAAAAAAATTTTTTGTCATAGTTGAAATTTTCTTTGAATTGAACGGAAGAATTTTAATGATGATTGTTTGCTTGAGAATGTTTGTAGAAAAAGTTTTTAAGGGAAATTCTAAATTATTACTCATCAACAATCTCCCCCCATGAAAATTCTTCTAATTTGATCATTAAATCAAACAGCGAAAACCACTCATATGAAATCTATAATTTCTCACACTGGCTATACTTAATCTCCCACCAACACTTGTTGATTATTGCGATATAACGAGAGAGTAGATTTGTTTCATAATTCAATACTTGATTGCGTAATTAGAATCAATATGTAATTGAACTCAAATTAGCTACCAGATTGTATTTGTATAAAGGTTTTTTAAAAAAAATTTTGTTAAAATTCACGCGAACTTAACACGAGTTTTATAAGAATTTGATACTAAAGTACGAGTATCCTGAACTCGAAATATAAATTTTCCAAGGACTGTCTCAATTTACTTTTTATTGCATCAAACTTAAGGCTAAAAAACCGCTTTATAAACTCGACACTTTACCTCAAAAAAATAAAAAAAAATTGTTGAAATTTGAATAATTCAGACACGAATCAAGACTTATGAACTTACTATTTTTTGCGAAATCATTCATTGTTCGAATGCTTTCTATATAAAATAATGAACTCATTAAAAATAACTAAAAAAGACATAAAAAATATTTTAATAATAAAATATACTGTGATATATAATTGATGATTTGATAAAATTAGAACATTTTAATTTTTAAGTATGAAGAAAAAACTTTGTGAAAAAGAAGAATTTTGTGAATAATAAAATTGATATTTTTATACGAATGATAAAAAAACCTTAAAAACTAATGCCTTATTATTACTGATTTAAATTCCAGAAGAGAACATTTTGTTTTGCGATAAGAAACTCGTGAAAAATAACCGCAATGAGAAAATAATAAAATATCGTTTCACAATCAAAAGCGAAGAATTGAGAGGGGAAAAACTTCCAGAATATGAGCATAATGCAAACAGCAATACATATGATTATTAAGTAATGTCAGTAGCTTGAATGAGCGACAATTAAATTTCTGTTATCGCACATTTGAGAATGTAGCTTCTGTTGGCTTTCTCACTTTATCACGTGTTGCCATTCATCGATAACCAGTTTCAATGGTTCTTTTTAATTTTTGTGAAATACAGCAGCACATTTTTATGCCCTTGAGCAGTCACTATCTTCATGAGAATGAAAATTTTCACATGGCAGCAAGCAGAAGTCATAAATATTACGAGAAAGATCTCGAGACGGAACGGAAAGTAAAAAGAGCAGAGCAGAACAGAGAGCGATGGTTAAAGAGACATTTAAACATCATAGTCGTTTATCTTTTTTCCAACATAAAAGTTCATTTTACATGTGTAGTATATCTCTTCTTCAATAACATGATATTAATAAATATGAGCACACAAAACAAGATCTGAATGAGAAGCACATAATGAGATCAATATTTTTCATCATTCTCTTTTCATACTTTTATCCTATCTTTGCTACTGTATGTGAACAGCAACAAGTTCATTCATGAATTCATTCTTTACGTCCGTTCATATAATCATTAGTCTCAATTACATCCAAACAGGATCATTTTAAATTCAACACAAAAAAGAATTATTATAAAATGTGTAATGAGCAAATTAGCGATCATCAACGATCACAGCAGTTTAGAATATATCGCCTTAAGTACTAAGTACAAGATGAGAAGAAAGAGAACTCGTAATGTGTAATAATATATAAATGTATTTAGAATGGACGATGGTCAACAACAATCTATTAGCAAATGTTAAGAAACAGAAGCGAAGCGAGAATAAGTAGATGTTAAAAATTATCATTTAATACCTTTATTAACTTAGTGTCAGGTGGAATTTTTTATTAAGTTCCAAAGAAATTTTATTAGAGTTCAAAAGCATTAAGTCGAGCTTATCTCAAGACTAATATAAATAAGCAAAACAAAAAACCGCAATTTCATAGGCAATGATTGCAGCCAATTCTCATTACAGCAAACTTGTGCTTAAGTCATTCCGCACATTATAAAGAATCAATTAACACTTTCTGTGAAAACAGGCAAACAACAATCTGCACCAAGAAAACGATAAAGAAAGAAGACAACAACAAGATGATGATGGTGATGATGAGAAAGACTATAAAAGTAGCAAGAAAGAAGAATTTTTACTGTTGATTGTCGATGAGATGCATTCACACATCTCTCTCACTCGCTCTTGCGCGAGAGTCAAGTCATTCAGTCAGTTATTCGATTGTGTGATTCCGTGTGAACGAAAATGACGCGGCAATAAAAAGAAAACTACCAGTCAAACGTCTAATCATCATCATCATACATCCCATCTCATTCATTCCAACATGTAGAGTATTCAGCAAAGAGCGTAAATTACTCATTTCCAGTATCCCATCAGACATTATCACATATTCACACTCATATGGTCTCAGTACAAACCGCAATTCAATGAAATATTTATCAAAAGAAATATTGGATTGTTTTTGTTTTTACTTACGATATTTTGAATTTTTTGATGATTATAAACTCTTTATTTTTATAGAAATAAGTTACTTTTCATAGTCCTATTTTGATTTATTTAAATAAAGATCACAAATGTAGATACCTAAAAATTATTTAATTTCTTCCTTTGTTTACAAAACAAGTTCTTGTTTACATTTTGAAAAATTTCAAAAATTTTAAATTTTAATTCATATAAAATAGAAGATATTATTATTTCTTAAGTATATTATTGAGGCAAGACAAGTCAACATAAAAAAGTATGATTGCAAAAGACATGATAAACATACAAGCACACACACAAAGAGATCTTAGACATGTGAAAATGTGTGATCGCTTGTGCTGTGACTTTCCCATAGCCAAAAAATAGCTTTCTTCTTATTTTTTTGTTCGATGCTGATGCCATGAGATCAAGCACTAGCAAGTAGATTACAGAAGTGTATTTGGGCTAATGGCACGAGTTTAAACACGAAGCATTCGTCAGCAGCCAGCATTTTCATCCTCAATTTACATGAAATGCCATACTCCGATGTGATTTTCGTGTGATGGCTCATCATCGACATGACGGCGGAATTGAGAGAGAGATATTTTATGTTGCACAACACAACACACAGCACAATAATAAGAAGTACAATTTTCATATTTCTTCTTTTATTTAAATTGAGTTAATGGACTCGTCGACAAAATGAAGAGAAGAAAGCATAGAGAGTAAAAAACTTCGTGCCTGCCCGGGTTTTTGTGTTGTGTTTTGTTTTGTTCCATTCAGTGCTCGCTGCTACGCGAACGCGCTTGAGAAAAAAATTTCCCACGTTTTGAGCGCTTCATTGATTTGTTGTTGTAGATCACAACATAAACAGGCAGAAATGAGTATAAAAATGTTTTCATCGTATAATGACTAATATTTCAGCAATGTATATGTGATGTTATTTATAACTTTATTCCTCTCTTACTTCTTTCTTTCTCTCTCTCTCTCTGGATCGCCAATATTTTATTCATTCCAGTATCTTTATTAAATTTATTATATTCATTCATTAATAGCACTTCCCTCTTGATAATTCGACAGCAGCTAACTAACTATCATTTAATTTCAATAACATTTTTTTATTTCTCTTTTTAAAAACATGTGTCAAGAAGATTTTTAAGATTATTAGAAAGACACACATGAAAAATACTCATCAGAGAGCTATAAGTGTCAGCAATTTTATTGTTTTTATTAGCTAGTTGGCGGCTCATTATTTTATTACGACTTCATTCAAATGCACATATGGTGAATGATAAACACTTTCTTAATATTTATTTACGCATTCAAACTTTTCAATTCATGTATTGAAAGATTATTTCTTTTTCATTTGAGGGAATTATGATTGAGGAAATTTTATGTCATAAATTGTGATTATAAAAGAGTTTTTAAATAACTTTATTATTATCGCTCTTTTTTTACTTATGTGTAACTACGTATTTATTAAATATCAATGAGCAATTGCTCTTTTATTAAATACTTTTTTTAAGGTAAGTATTTATTGAAAAATAATCTTTTTTATATTGATTGAAATATTAAAAATCAAGGGGTGCGAACTCTTGATTACTAAAACAGAGACATTGAAAATCAAAAATTTTGTATGAAACTATCAAAAAAAATTTATGAGGTTGATATTATTTTTTTTTTGATAATTTCATGGATATTTGATAGAGTTCACACCCCTTATTAAAAATGATCAAAAAAAACTGATAAAAACACTCGATTAATTCTCAGTACCAAAATCAGAAATTTTATTATGCACTTAATAAGTTTTCTATTAAAATCAATTAAATCAACATTAAAGATTTTTAAGGAAAGCAAATTTTCCAAAATATTCTTGAATCAACAAATAAAGTAATTTTGACTCAGCAACAGACATCACATGATGATATAATCGAAATTATTCAATAAATATTGCAAATAAAGAAAATTAACCAAAAAATAATTAATTAAGTCAGCAATAATTTCAAGCTCGATTTCATAATTATCGAAGGGAATCACTCTCAAATTACATATTCATTTATGAATGACGTTTGATAATTTGTCTGGTTCTCATAAATTGTTTTGATAACTGATAACATGATATATTTGTGAGAAATATGAGGAAATTATCAATATGTGCATTCGTAAACAGATTGACTTTATAAATTCAATTGAATTTAAGTTAAGTTCTTTTTGTTTTCAATTATTCAGCGGAAATAATCAAAAAATCTAATTCAATTATGTGAGTGAAAGAAACAGAGAACATAAACAAGTGTCAAAATCATATTAATTTTCCCATGATAATTTTCGGTTAATCAATTTAAACTATGAACGCGTTAGAATATGTATTAACAGTGATTATTCAATAAATTCCATTAAAGCTATTGTAAATGCGATTATATCAATTAAGAGACAAAAGAGCTATGAGCAACAGATGAATAGAAAAAAAATTTTCACACACTTTTGAAAAGTGCATAAATTCAATAGAAAAGTTTTAAGCGCGAGCGTATATGAGTACAAAAGAGCATCAACAGCAGCAGTAAAAAGTCGTGCATGAAGTCGCAACACGAGAAAGAGTGAGTGAGACAAAGCAAAATGCGACGATAATAAATTAACAGTCGACTTCGACTAATGTTTGTGAATGAATGAATAAAAATGATTTTGTATTAAAGAGCCATGTCGTATGAATGGACACGAGGCAAATGTGAGCAGTGAACGCGAGAAGAGTGAAAAAAGGCATGTTTAAAAGAGGCATTTATGTGAACACAATTTTTTTCTCTCTCGCGTTTTACTCTCTGCTTTTTCACTCCCCATTCAACGTAAAATAATGAAGCGCATGTATACGCGCGGCTTTTATGTATCTTAATTATTTATCCACTTGCGGCAACACTCTTTTTTTTCTTATACATATTATGAATGATTCTGTCTCGAGTATTCTCTTCTGCACTCTTTTATCTTAAATATTTATTTTTTCAAACCATGCATCATATTACATGTAATGGCTTGAAAGTTTTCATTTTCTAGTTTAAAGAATTTTTATTTACAAAATTAATTTTAATCAATTCAAATCAATAGATTTAAAGGGAAATTTGTGTTATTACCAATGAAATCATCAACAACATTAATATTTTTAATTTCAGCAAAAAGTATAAAAGCACTCAAAAACGGATTAAAAATTTACAAACCTTTTATACGTTTTAGAAACTTGCTCAAAAAAACATGAAAATCATCGAATTATGTGAAATGAAAGTTATCTTAAAATTATATAAATTTTTTAAATTTAAAACTATAAATTGTTTATTCACTCGCGGCTAAAATTCATTCTCACTTTATGAATGAATATGTATCAACTCTTTTTCTTCTTTTCTTTGTGCACTCTTTTATCTCTAATGTTTGTATATTTTTTCAAAACCGCTCACATCGGCACTTTACAAAAGATGAGAGATCAAGAATGAATTGGATGAGTGAGCGAGTTATCGTAAATTTATTAAATTACTATAAATGAATTGTATTACAATTATTATCATCTTCTTTTTCATCTGTATCTTGTCTCACTTATCTGAAAATTTATTAAACATTCTTTTCATTTCATTCATTAATGAAATACTAAATGTGAATATGGTTGAAACGTAATTATAGTTAGAATATTAATTTGTTTATTATGATGATTATAATGCACAGACGTTTATTTATTTATTGACTGCTATTTACTCATTCTTAATGCAGAAGTGTTGGAATCAAATGCGGCATTCCAAAAGATTATCTTAAATTTCTCTTTCTCAAATAAAATCATAAACAATTTCTACTTTTTCAAAGGAATAAATGCCATGCTTTTTAAAACATAACAATAAAAGTATGAATGAATTTTTCTTATATTGTATTTAAGAACTTTTTAAAATGTAAGATCATCTTTTTATAGAAATAAAAATTAATTCAATGATTAATTTTTAAAACAAGTGTATTTCTGAAATTTCAAAATTGGAAGGCAATTAGTCTAAATAACATCTTTCTAAGTTCATTCTAAAATGTTTTTCTTAAAATTTCCTATTATTTCTTGTTTGCAAGATGATTCATTATAATGACTTAGATTAAAGTCATCATCTTTTTACACATTTTTCATAAACAAATAAACAAAATATCAACGAGTAAAAATTATCTAGAAGGAAGATGATGATAAACTTCATATGATAGAAAAACAGCTCTGTTGACACTTTTAGGCGTTTTAAAAAGAAAACCAAAGTTTTAGTTTATAAGATAATACTGTAAATTTTTTATTGAACATTTTTAATAAACGTGAATTTCTTCATAATAATTGTGCATTGTGTTCTAACTACTCAAAATAAATTTATAAAGTTTTTAAGAAATATTTAGCTTCTTATTAATTGTTTAAATTACTTATAATTGTTTGAGTAACATCATAGTTAATTTCTGATAATTTTTCCACAATATCGTAATGGTCCAATCCATCAATTTTATGGAAATTTGCTTGCAATTTCTCCATCTTCAAATGTGCGACAAATTCACGTGATTGTTTTTGGAAAGTTGGCGATTCATCACCACCCACATAAGCATCAAAAGTAATATCATATTTGCCTAAATGAGCATAACTTGCTTTAATTGGACTTAATTCATCAACATTCTCATCAGTAATTGATAGCAAGTTTCCGTGATTATGTAGTTCAGTATGACGTAAGTCACTCACATCATAAATACCCGAAATCAAATAAATATTCTTAAGTAATTTAAATTTATCAGTGCCAATACTAGAAATCATTTCTTCACTTAATAAATACGTTATCAAATGAGCTCCAGAATCATGACCAATAAACGAAATACTCTTAGGGTTGTGTTCACCTGCATAAGTGAAAACTCTCTCGACTGCCTTTTTAAATTGCTTAATGACCTCCGTTAATGATACATCAGGACACAAGTCAAAATCAATAACAATAACCTTGGCTTGATTCTCAACGAATGGTTTAACTGCATAAGCAGCAGTATGTTTGTTACTGCGCTGCCAAAAACCACCATGCACATAGACTACAATTGGAGCTTCAAATGGCAAATGAACTCCATAAATGTCAAGCTTCTGACGAAAAGATTCACCGTATGGTGTATTTAAAAGACAGTTGAGAGCATAGCGATTTGCATCAGACACTAAAAATTATAATTTAAAATAATTTGCGAGAAAAATTTTTAAGAAGAAAATACTGACCCGTGTTTCCATATTCGATATGACTGGCAAGTAATTCTTTTGGGTCTTTAATTCTTTGCGACCATTGAGTTGGATCGTATTCTTTTTCAAGATCACGTGATGTCATTTCTATTATTCTTTCTTAGCGAGAGAGAAAAAAAACTTCGATTTGCAACTTGTGCCGATTTGATTACTACTGTTGCTTTTCGCAACAGAATGTAATGGTTTTATTCTTATTTTTTTCTGAGATAATTTTTATTTTGTCTGCTTTTACGTTTGTGTTTGTGCTTTACAAATACAAATTCTCAAATCGAAATTTCGCCTCTCCTCCCTTCCATTCACTGTATATTGCGGTGAAGTTTGTTTGTCTAGAACGCGTCTTTTATCATCTACATGATAAGAAAATTTAGTCTTTCGTAGAACAATGTTTTGAAAAAAAATATACCTAGAAATATTAATTTGAATTCATTCAATTTTAAAATCTATACATGCATTTACACGCGTATAAAATTAGTTGGCACGCTCTTTGTCAGCTGTATTAATCGATCGATATTTATAGACAGAAAAAAATTTGTTTTTATCCATAAGACATGACTTTCCATGAGAATGCGAGTGTTGTTTGATAAATTGTGTATGTTTCATCGTGATTTTCATTTCGTCAATGAAAAACATTTGACCACGATAAGATAATAAAACAAAATATTTTGGTTGAGTCTTTCATATATCTAACATATGATTGTTATTTTATTGTAAACAATTCTCTTTTGCCATTAGGGCTATTTCACAATTTAGGAATTGTTAACTCTCTTTTGAAAAATTTTCCATACTGCTTTAGGGGTGCATAAAAATACCGTATTTGATCACTTGTTGGGATTCATTATTCAAATATTAAGTTTTTGCATATGAGATGAGTAATAAGGATATGTAATTATATAAGATTCAAAAAATTTCCATTCTACGAAGTTAATTTCTCAAAGCTTCTTAATGCCATATTATAAATATTAAATTCTTCTTATTTAATTCTCATCTCATGTATATACGTATAAATGATATAAATCAAATCATACCATGATCTTTTTAGATTTTAACATAAGTAGTGCCAGACGATCTATTTAATTGAGTGTAATTTGGTGGAGGTGATACATGAGCATGATGAACTGTTAATCGTTGATATTCTTGAGCCTCTCGCATGAGAACAAAAAGTGAATAAACACACATGAAGCAATAAAAGTTAAAGACTAAAAAGAAAGAAAATTTTATAAAATACTATATAATAAGGTATAAAATAATCTTACATAATGCAATGCCTCCAAAGATCACACTGTAGATTGAATAACCGACAGTTTGCGATGAAGTAAATAGGTAAAGTCCAATGAAAAGCCAGATTACTGTGTAAAAGCAAAGTTGAATTGTTCTTTCGACCAACCAAGGAACAAGGAACATTCTTTCATTATAAGCTGCACCATAAACTAGAAAAATAGATGCAAGAGCCTCAATAACATAAAATCCAATCAACATTGAAATTATAAAAATAGCTGCATTATGCATGAATGCAATATCTTCGGGTGACCATGCATCCGGTGTCTTGTCAGTTACATTCAAACTTTGAATGATACCGTCAATATTATTGAATGATAAACTCCATCCAATTATTGAGAAAAATGCTGATATGAAACCCAACCATCCGAGCAAAACGCTTCCAGTGTGTAGAGAAAAGCAAAAGAATCCATTAAGAATAAAATGTGATGATGCTGATGCAGGCATATTGAAGCAAAAAAATCTAAAATAATATTATAATAGGCTATTCAATGAGGTTATCAACGAAATTCTTATCATTAACTTTTATGCATGATTGAATTAGTTGACATTTCTTGACTGTATATTACAGACTAAGTTTACTTTTGAACTTGAATATCAAGTGATTTCACTACTAATCATTTAATATTTTTAGCTTCAGTGTTGAACAATCAAAAAAAATTTATATTTTTGATTTTTAACATTTTACTAAAAATTTTATTTTTATGTCTTCATGGCTTCTATATTAAATTATATCCAAACAAAAAAGACATGAAGTGCTGAGCACATAAACGTATAGAAAATTTAGATTGTCAAAAATTATTTAAAATTTCTCGTATGTGTTTAAATTTTAAAGTTTAAATAATTTGTTAGTCATCTTCCACTAAGTTTCTGTTTTATTCGAGAAAGTTGTTGACTGCAATTGTAAAATTACAAAAGCAATGAATCATAATAATGATCCAATTTACGTTTCAATTAAGAATAGATAATTTTTTAACACAAAACAACTCTGGAATTTCACTTACAAAAGTTACAATATTTGCTTCTTCAATTAATTCCACTACCAACTTTCTTTTTCAGAATTATTTAATTTAAAAGAAATTTTCAATGCATTAA
This sequence comes from Polypedilum vanderplanki, assembly GCA_018290095.1. NCBI lineage: Eukaryota > Metazoa > Arthropoda > Insecta > Diptera > Chironomidae > Polypedilum > Polypedilum vanderplanki. Next base: position 22,573,593 of record CM031380.1, on the reverse strand, counting down.
ATAAAATAATTTTTTCAATTGTTCTAGGTACTTCTTTCACAATGAAAAGCTAAAATCGTTCTGCTGTTCGGCTCTCTTTGTTTTTGTTTTCATTTATTGAATACAGACAAACAAAGAGTAAAAGAGAGAGAAGTATTTGAAATATAGGGTGATTCAAAAAATTATTTTTCGACATTTGATACACTGCACACTCATATGTTAAACAAAAAAAGTGAAAAGAAATGAATCCTTAGAAATTTGCATTTTTAAAAAGTATTAAAGATTTATTTGTCTCTCTATATCGTCTTATATATTCATTAAAAATTATACTGTAAAATTGTTATAGTCAATTTTTTTCTTTCGCATGCATTTTTTTATTGAATCTGTCAAAAACATGCATTTTCATTAATAAAAAATATTAGCAAGCTCATTAAAATAGAGTTGTTAGATCGAAAAATCTGAAGGCAAAATATACCTATATTCTCTCAATGAGAGCATTCAAAGCCTCTTTGCATTTAGCAAGCTCATCAAAATCATTTAACATCGATTTAAATTTATTTCGAAAATTTTTTAAACGATCAACGCCTAGATTCATTCCACCAAAACGCAAAGCATTTTTAGCATTAAGCGTAAGCAATTTAAAACAGTCTTTGCGTATTAAATTATGCTGTGGCTCATCCCATATTGGTAGTCCACGAACATAAGTCCATGCAATCAAGATGTAATCAATAAGTGCATCGAAATGCTGCGAGTCATTTAAAATTTTACAGTGATTCATAAGAGCTCTAAAAATGAAAATAAACAAATTAATAACTAATTTTCTTTAATTATCTCATTTCACTTACTTTTTAAATGTCGATAAATGCGGTGAAGCTCGTGAATATGCAGAACTGTCAGTTTTGCTTTGCATCGATAATCGTGATCTAGGCGAGCTTTTTGTGACAGATTTTCGTAACGAGCATAATTCATCTTCAAATGGCTTTAAATCAGGAAGCGGAATATTATTTCGAATTTCTTTATCAATTGTCTCATCTCTCGCACTTATTTCTTGAATGATATTAATTAATTGTGCATGACTGAGACCTTTAAGTAGAGTTTTTAGTGGTATTTCTGGATTGCTTGCACTCATCGGTCGCTCTTCAAATCGAATTCTTTTTGTAGGTGTTGAGTAAGGAGTTGATGATGATGAAGGATCAGGATCATTGAGAATACGTTTGCGTGGTGAATTGCGAAGGATCATCGATGTTGAACTATTATTATTGTTAGTAAAAAGTTTCTTTGCTGGAGAAGGCGAGAGTAACGACATGTGTAAAGTTCCAGTATTATTTTTTGTCGGTGTTTTGAATAATGGACTTTTGATTGGACTCCAGCTTATTTTTGCTGGCTTTTTTGGCCTTCCCCTTTGACGAATTACAATTTCATCAAGAGATGGTACTGATGTATTTATATGCTCGCTTAAACTATTTTCCATAGAGCTCAATCTTGGTGCAAGAACTCTTTCATCAATTGATCTCCTTCTCAAAAATGATCGCTCAGTATCAGTATCTCTTGAAATTGTACTCTCGTCATCATCATCAATCATCACTGAATCATCGGCTCTTTCAATATGAAGCTCTCTTAACGCCATTTCTAATAGCTGTGATGGTCTAATGTTTAGATTCGTTGAGAAATTCATAGGTTTGTATAAGATTTCACTTTCACTCAATATTATGCTTACTTTTTGTCTTTATTTTATTACACATATAAAATTAGACACTTAAACACTGTATTTAAACATTTATAAAGAGAATTTATCTTCATTTAATACACAAATTTTATTTTAAAAAAGTTTAAAATCTTCTTGAATTTTAAAAACACAAAAATAGCGGGAAACACAGTCGACAATTCAAATTATAAAAAGCGAGTATAAAGTTTGTAAATACAAGAAAAAAAACTTTCAACATGAGAATATGCATGCACGTATTTTTATTTATACTCAGTCTCTTTTTGCCTCTCAGCTGTGCGGTTTCATAAAGAAATAAAAGAAAATATTCATTTCGGTTTTTCGCTTAATTTTTGTATGTGATTGCTTTAAAATTGTTTTAATTATTGTCGTTCAGTGAATTGAATTGCGTGTAGAAAAGAAAAGAAATAAACATTCTAGAGAGGAATATTTTTAGCAGTGATAGAAAAAGAAAAAATGTAAGAATAAAAGCTAAATAATACATGAGTGATTAACAAATATAAGAGATAAATTAGACACATAATTGTAATAATTTAAATTCATGACTTATTTCATAATCTTATTGCGTTTTCGGAACAAAAGAGTGAAAATAAACAAAAAATCATGAGTGTGTCGAAACATCTCGTTTTCAAGCATCAATACGGATTATATTAAAATGAATATGCTAACGAAAAAAAATTTCACTTTGGGTACAACCAAAAAAACTCATCTCGACATGAATATAAAAATTTACACGACAATGTAATACAGTCGCAAAACATAAACGGCCATTTGATTTGCAATCAATTGATTTTTGATCTTTTCTCTATCTTTTTGTGTGTCATCTTTAGTAAAAATAATCAACAAAAAATCTTCGTTTCACACTTTCTTTCTGCTATAACTTTTCATATTTCGAGTGCGTAAATTGTACACATTTTCACATACACAAAAAAGAAAGAGAAATATTCGTCATCTTTACATACCTGCCTGCCAGTATGCCTTTATATTTCTTATTTACTTCATGCTCGCAAATAAATTGTTGATATTGTATGAAAATTATTTAATGTAAAAGAAGAGAATTCTGCGTCAATGACTTTTTCTGTGATAAATAAAAAGAAGGTGTAAATTGATAGAAATACTTTCAAAACGAATCAAATTTGAGACAAAGAATAGAATTGAGAAAGTTTGTTCCGTTTTTCAAAAAATATATTATGAATCTAAAGATTACAGAAGGAAAAAGAAGTTTTTTATTTGGTCAATACAAATGACCGATCACCTTATATGAGCTCTGTATTTCGTGTCTATGAAAGTGTGTAAAAATATTAATGATTCATTCATTCAAAAAAGAAAATTATTGCACATTTGTATGTAGTGAAAGTCTTTTAAGAAAAAAATTTAATATTGAAACCGCATGATCAAAATGATCGATTTATGATATACATATTGTCTATAAATCAAATAATTTCAAACAGAAATCCGAAAATCCCTTTGATTATCTCGCATGCATACATTGAATTGAATTCATGATGAATTACGTGAAACAACAATGCGAAACGAATGTTCGTGAACTGTAAAAAAATCTTTTTTCTCTGTTATATCTTCATCTACGCCTTATACGTCTGCCTCAAAGATTAGTTCATTAACTGCGTGAAACAACAGCAACAGCAAGCGGTAGCAATAGAAAATGAAATGAATGTAGATAGAATAAAATGAATGATCTCCATACATTAGTCTGCAAATGCTGTTGCTTTACATTCAACTTGAGTGCTGTTGTTGTTACCTTATGTGACCTACAAACATTGCAAAAAAAATGAGAATAGTTTTTGCTTTGCTTCTTAATGTGTTTTTTCGTGCAGATTGTTATAATTTTTGTTTTGTTTAGTTATATTTTGATGTGAAATTCTCAGGCGTGCAAGCACAGTTGAAGGTTCAATAACTTTGCATAAACATTTTAATTATCATCTTCTTGTGAATTAGTTTTTTGCAAGCAAAAACTATAAAGAAGTGAAAAGGAAGCATTCATTATAGTTAAAATTAAGTAGGAAATAATTTAAAAATATATTTTTCATATCTAATGCGCGATAAATGTCTATCTTTCCCAATACTTAACTGAATTACTCAATCTCTATATTCAAAAAAAAATGTTGTTGCTATTATAACTGAAATTAATGAACGTCTATTGCAGACTTTAAAGAAAAAGCGTTAGACGATGTTTTTATTTAAAGCTTGTATATATGAATACACAATAAGAATTGCAATGCATTAAGTAAATTTCATAAAAATCGAAGCATTTACAAAATCTCTTTTCTAAAAAAAATATATGGAAACATTTCTTTATATCAATTTTCACTTTAAAAAAATTTGTTTCCTCGATAAACAATGAAGTTCCGCAAAATTTGATTGATCTCTGATGCAAATCAGATTAGATAAGAAATTTCTTTTTACATTCATTAACAAAAATAAAATTTCAATAGGTCAGAACCGAAACAAGAATAAATTTGCATAATTTAAAACGTGTATGCAACAAAAATTGATTCGTTTTTCCGTTTTGAATTATTCATCTTGTTCTTCTTCAGTGCTTGATTTCACAATCAGCAAGGTTGAAAAGATGTTTTTTGCGAATTCTTCACAAGTCTTTTTCAAGTGCGATAGAAGACAAAGAATATTTAGTTATTCCGTCATCACTTTACAAAGAATTTAGCTTGAATGATTGACTATTATCTATCTAACAACAGCTATTCAACTAAAAATAAAAATTAGTCGTATAATTTTCAACTGTACATTTTATTACATTTTGATAACTTTCATTAGATTATTCAATCGCTTCATTGTTCATGCTCTAGTAAAATAAAAATCGACAGTCATCAAATGTTGGTTCGTTTGTATGAAAGAGAAAGACTATTAATGTTCAAATATTGATGCATTCAAAATTTACGTTTTAACTATCACAACAAGTCTTGTTTATTCACACAAAAATTATTTTTGTTTCTTTCGCACTCGACACAAAGAAGTTTTGTAAATTAACAGATTTTTAAGAAAAATTACTGCTTGCGGGCTTGATTTCGATGATTTAATGTCCTTCAGAGTAAAAAATAGAATCAATACGCAGCCACTGCGCTGTGTGTATGTATGGATTTTATATAAACATACTGTGATGATCTTGAAAAGAGTTGTTGCGTGCAAAGACGAGAAAATCTCTTCAAGTAACTGATTTTATGATGAGTTTTTTGGACAGGAAAAAAGTTCTTCATTTGGTTTATGAAAAAGTAATTGTTAATGACATTCAAAAATAGACAGACAGTGAGTGAGTAAAATTATGAATCTATGCGAATAAAAAATACTCAGTGACTCGTTAATTCCAGTATTATAGCGTAACAAATCGTTTTGACATTCATAAAACTGCCATAAAAAATATTGTTTCAAAGTTCTAGGTAGCGCACAATTAATAATTTTTATACCTCAATTTACCTAAAAAAATTTATTTTTGAGGTTTTTCAATCACTTCTCTCTTTTTTACATGCAGTGCAATTAGATTGCAGTTAATACTCTTAAAAACAAGTGAGCGCAATAAAGATTAATAGTATAGTTTTTTTCAATGCTTTATAAAGAAAACAGCAGTAAATTTTTAAAGTCGTGCTTGGTGATAAGACAAAAATATAAAAGAAAACACCTCAATTCTTTTTATAAGCTTGTTTTTTATTTATTTTGCCAGATTGAATCGAGATTTCTTTTTGAGAATCATTTGAATATGAAATTTAAATTGTAATTTTTATCTTATTGCGTTTTTAAAGTTACTAACGAATTTTATAAAGAAAAACCTCGAATCATTACTCAATTTTAATTGAATTCAATAAGAATAAAACTCAGAATTAGCAAAGAGATTTTGTTTTTCCAATAAATATGAGACTCGATCATTCTAAAATTTCATAAACTATAAATAATGTTTAGTCTACTCATTCTTGCTCAAAAGAAATGTTATAAAAAGAAACGGGAATAAGAGGGCAAAAAATGTGGAGTTGCTTCGTGATGAACAAATTTAATAAACACACAAAAAAGTGTAAACATATAACAATTCCTATCAGCTTGTTCATTGTATAAAAAAAATTATCAAGAATGTACATAAAGAAGGTGATCGTTTATATATAAAGAATATGATGATCATCTTATATTTATTAAGAAACTGTTATTTTTTGCTAGAAACAACTTCTTTCGCAATTCTCTAGATGAGCTCTCACTTATTTTGGCATTTTGTCTCGCTTTACATTTACATTTTACAACCCGGCTAAATGGCATGACACGAAATAATTGTAATAATAATTCCATCAGTAAATAGGCAAGAAATTACTTAACACAATACAAGACAATAGAGGAATATTGCCGAATTTTTTTTCAACTCACACTCTCTATTGTTCCATGCTCGCTACTTAAACATAATTTTTCTCGACTGCGTAAGTTAACTCTTTTTTGTTGCATTCACTCACTATTGTGAATTGTGACAATTGTGCACATGAAATTATTTTTCTTTCTTCTTGCTTAAGTGGTAATTGATTAATTGACCATGCTGCATGTTCGTTCATTCATATGACCAAAATTGAGAGAGGAAAAAAAGAAAATGGATAAAAAATTAATTTCACTTAGTTGTGCGTGATTGAAGGCGAAATAGAAAACAATTTTTATGACATGTATTCGTATGTGAAGGGGAAAACAGAGAAGAAGGAAAACTCTTTCAAACAATAATTCATACAATCCGATGAAGAGTAAAATTTCCCTTATAGATACTTCCGTTACAAGAAATTTTGCAATAATTACAGAAATTTTAATTTTCTCTCATTGTATGATGAGTTTAATTCTATAAGTAGATGAAACAGGGCTTGACACTGAAATATCATGAGAATTTTTGAAAATCATTTCATAATTGTGTCATTTTATTCAATTGCATACTTTTTTCATGAACAAAGAAAACTTATGTTGAAAACATTTTGTGTGATTTACTCATAGCGACTTAATATGCCTCAATTATCTGCGATATGAAAAAAAGTTAATCAAAAAATGAAAAAAAATTTCTCTTTGCCGATTTTTGTAGTAACAAATAAACTTCGTTTCATTTCGTTAAATAGCGAAAGAGTACAATTAATGTTATTAATTCAAATGATATTATTATTTAATAGAAATCGGAGAACTAACTGTGCTTACTTGACAAGTCATAATAATCTTGATGATTTAGACAAAAAAAATAACTTGAAATGTGAGCATGAGATGAGTCATATATGATCTTACTAAGAAATTCTTTCTTTCTCATTTTTCCCTTCTATGTATGTAGAGTGATACACATAAATTAATCAAAAATGGTGCTCTTCAACAAGTGCTGTTGCTTCTTCCGTTTGACGACAGGTATGTATTAATTTGTGACGATACTCAATTTCCTTTCTTTCCATCATCATCATCATCATCGTACGATGTTAATTATCTCATCCGTCTCTTTTCATACATATAGGAGGAATGATTTTGGGATGGATTGGTGCTATAGAAAGTTTACTTGTGGTGATTCTCACAACTATTGGACTCACACACGTACCACAGGTATCTCTCTCACTCTATTTTTTGCATTTATTCACGTTTCAGTAGTAAATTATCAGTAAATGAGTGGAAAAAAATTACTAAATTACAGATTATGGATCATTTGCGAAACGAGACGCGGGCTGCAACAACTATCAAAATGGAGGCAATTAATGAGACACATGTGTCAATATTTCGAAGACATCGAAGTGAAATGACAGCAGAAGATGAAATGTTTCTTGAGCGAGGTATTTGAACTGCATAAATGCAACTGTTGTCTATTGCAATTGCATAAACTAATGACGACATATATTTTTCTCTAAAGGCATGTACGCTATACTGACATTGAATCTTATTGTAAATGTTGTCACGCTGATTTCATCGCTGTTGTTGATAACTGGCTCAATTAAAGTAAGTCACGAAAGCTCATGTCACATACATGTGATTTTGTCCATGACATTCACCATTAATTGCAAATTTTTCCTTTTTTCACAGCGCAATTCCAAATATCTATTGCCATGGCTCGTGTGCGAAGCTCTCTGTCTTATTTTCAGCTCATTTGCAGCCATTTCAAAGTCATTTGAGATGTTGATTTATAATGAGAATTTTGGCGAAGGATTTTTGACAATTTTCTCAATACTGTTTCTTGTTGGCGTTGAAGTCTATCTTTATTTATGTGTATATTCGCTTTATCAGATGCTCAAGACAGAAGAAAAGAATCAAAGACAAATGCAACTTAATGAAATCAGTAATCAAGCGTCACACAAAGAAACCAATGATGGATTACCTCCTTATGCTGCGTTATCTTAAACAAATCGTCAAATTTTTGAGGTCTTAATTTAAAAACAGAATTTTAGATGTTAATAATTATTCCTTTTATTCTATTCACGAACCAAATTTTTTTTAAATCAAACTCTACCAACAATGATAGTGGAGTTGAAGAAAATGCAAAGTGCTTATACCTACGATATGATTAAAAAAAAACACACACGTGTAAATGTAAAACTAATTGTTGTTTTATATTCTTTTTTAACCCTAATTTAATTGAAAAATCAATAAAATACAACGTGTAATAAATTTAATCGTGATCTATGATCAACATGTTTATTTTATTTCTATGCTGCTTTTTATTTTTACAGGTTTTATCATAACGTCATTTTAAAAAATTTGAATTTCAGCTTTCAGTCCCCTACATAAACAAATTTTTATAAAAAAATTCGTGTTAAAATTTTAATAAAAATTAAAGTTGCATTAAAAGTACGCTTAAAATAGCTTCATTGACTTTTCTATTTGACTTATAAAGATATAAGAAACAGTGATAGCTTAAAGCAAGCACTAAAAGATTGTGGAAAAATTGTAATATTCGAAAAATCTAGAAACTGAAAGCGCGGAAAAATGTTTTCGCAGAGTAATGTAATAAATCAATCGAATCCTATGAAGGATATCGAAGTAACATCTCCTCCAGATGATACAATATCTGCATTGAAATTCTCACCACAAACAATTTTACCTAAAAATTTTCTTCTTGCTGGAAGTTGGGATTGTTCTGTAAGATGTTGGGAAGTTGCTGATACAGGTATATTGAGATGAATTCTTTAATGATCAGTTAATGTTTTAATAATAAATTTGTATATTTTAGGATTAACAACTCCCAAAGCAATGAAAACAATGACTGCACCAGTACTTGATGTTTGTTGGCATGATGATGGTACAAAAGCATTTTTTGCAGGCGCTGATAAAACTGCAAGAGCGTGGGATTTAGCAGCTGATCAAGTCATGCAAGTTGCAGCACATGATAACACAGTCAAGACATGCCATTGGATTAAAGCTCCAAATTACACTTGCTTAATGACAGGTAGTTGGGATAAAACACTTAAATTCTGGGATTTGAGACAACAAAATCCTATTTTACAACTACAATTACCTGAAAGATGTTATACAGCAGATGTAGAATACCCAATGGCAGTAGTTGGCACAGCAAATCGCCATATAATTATTTACTCACTAGATAATCAACCTACTGAATTCAAACGATATGAAAGTCCATTAAAATATCAACATCGCTGTGTGTCAGTGTTTAGTGATATGAAAAAGAAACAGCCAGTTGGTTATGCTCTCGGTTCTATTGAAGGTCGAGTTGCTATTCAATATTTGAATCCTCAGAATCCCAAAGATAATTTCACATTTAAATGTCATCGTGTAAATGGAGCATCAAATTTTCAAGATATTTATGCAGTTAATGATATTGCTTTCCATCCAATTCATGGAACATTAGCAACAGTAGGATCAGATGGAACTTTCAGTTTTTGGGATAAAGACGCAAGAACGAAACTAAAGAGTTCTGAGACAATCGATCAGTCAATAACAAAATGCGCTTTCTCAGCTGGCGGACAGATTTTCGCATATGCAGTCGGTTACGATTGGTCAAAGGTAAATTAAAACACATAGTCAACAAGTGGCTGCCATAAAATAATTTTTCACACATTTACCCACTTTTCATCTCATTCCAGGGTCACGAGTTTTACAATCCTCAAAAGAAAAGTTATATTTTATTAAGATCATGCTTTGAAGAACTCAAACCTCGTGTACACAATTCTTAATTGAAATAATAAAAGTTTATAATTTTAAATAAATCAGTGCGTGGAAGGAGAATGAGAGTAAAAGTAATCTCTGTGTTTTCATTCCTTTAACTACTTATTCTTTTTTGTGTGAAAGTGAGAGTGAGAAATTGGTTAAACAAACAATTTTGAAGGAAAAATTGATTTTACTTTGCAAAAAAAGAAAAAAGATATTGAAAATGTCTGCCATAGGACGGATTACTTAAGCGCATTTTTGGTGCCTAGATCAGTGTATGTTTACAAATTACAGACTTGTTAGATTCATTTGAGAAAGAGATTCACGCTTTAAAATAACTTAATCGAAATAATTTAAAATATAGACAAAATCGTGTTTTTAAAATTTTGATGCATGAAAGTATGGCGAGCGTTTTTAATTGAAATTCAATTTACCAATGTCCGAAACTGTTTTACAAATAACTAAAAATCAATTAAATTTATTCGATTATATATTAAACCTAATTGATTTAATTTTAGTTGAAAATTTTAATCGAATTTTTTAGTTATTTGCAAATAAAATACCAAACGGTTTGGACTCTGAAATTTACAGAATCTTCCGATCAAGGGGAAAATCACTCGGGCGACGGGCGACATTTTTTCTGTCGGGCGACTCGGGGCAACGAAAACCGCATGTCACATGAGACAAAAAATGTTGCGCGACATTTGAATTTTATAAAATTTTCTTTTATTTCATTTCGCTTAATATTATTTTTATCAAAAATTGAATTCCAAGTATTTTGATATAAATATCAATAAATTTGACTGAGTATTTAAGCTAAAGTATTTATTTTTTCTAAATTTTACAAATGTTTTGTTTACATTTTTATGTCATTGTTTACTAATTTTATGTTACATATGTTGTGTGTCGGGGCAACTTGGGCAACAAAGGGCAACAAGGGGCAACAAAAAATAATTTTTGTCGCCCGAGTGATTTTCCCCTTGCTTCTGATAATAAATTTTGTTGACTTTCAAATAACGGTTGAGTAATATTCAACATATTTGAAGTTCCAATATTTTCCGTTGGTGGCGCTGCAATCGTTTTCGCAGCCAACTTCGCTTTGTTTACAATTTTCAATATGGAAATTAATTTAAATTCGCAATTTCTTAATTATTGTAATGAGTAACAATATTCTAATAAAGATTGCCGCCAATAAACTGATAGCACAAATCAAATGCAATAAACCAGAAGTCGTTAGCTTTTGTAGTTTTTGAGATTTCGCATCTTACCGGGAGTTGAACAGCCAGCCAAAATGAAGACATACGCTGCATGGTTGTTCCAATAATGCCTCAAAATTTTTTTATAAAGTAGCGAAGTAGCAAAGTTAATTGCCAGCGGCGGTTATAAAAATAAAAATAGCGGATAGAATACTCCGAAAAAAAGAATATTTTTGCGTTTTTCATTTTCAAATAAAAATTTTCATTTTCTTTTCACTTCGTCATTCGTTATCGTATAGTTAAGGTCGTTTTGTTCTCTCAATTTTAATATTAAGATTATTTTCGTAAGAAAAATATTAGGTGTGGATTCGTAAAAACGCGGAAATCAAGAAAATGTTAACTGTTAAAAAATTTGGAGCACTTTTTAATTTATCCATAGGAGGATATTTTGCAGCTTTTGTAGGCATTATTTTTGCTGTTCTTACAATATTTGTCTTTTGTCCGGACATCGATTTAGCTGGTGAATTTTCTGTCATAATCTAAATTAAAAAGGCAAAAAATTAATTAGTTTCATATCTTAGACGATGAGGAAGGTTCATCAATAGTAAACTCCACAGTTTCAAATGTATTGGCAACAACAATGGCCACAATTTCTGCTTCAACAGAAGACCCAACTCCTGATGATGATGACGAAGAAATGACAGAAGCTGAGAAAAAGGATGAAATTAATGATAGTAAGTTTTTATAAAACTATTTTATTTTATTGAGTGTGGAAGGCTTAAAAACGAAAAAAAAAGAAAAATTTTTTCTCGCCTTGCCGCACATATTTATTTTTAATCATTGCTTCAATATTTTGCTTTTCTTTTCTCAATTATAGCGGTTCTTGGTGTAAATATTTGTCTCATTTTCTTTGGGTGGATCCTCCTGATTTCAAGCGTGTTACTTGCATATGCTGTTTTTAAACGTCAATCACGTTTGACAATCCCTTATATTTTTGCACTTTTTGAGACCGTTTTGCTTGTTATTTTGCTGGAAATTTTACCAGAATTCATTGATGAACTTGGAATTGGATGGTTTTTGCTTTTAAACTTTTTAATTGGTAAGTGTGATTTAAAAATCACAAGTTGTTGAAATAAATAATTAACATGATCATCTCGTTTTCCAACAGCCTTATCGTCGTATTTGTTAATTGTTGTCTACTCACTTTATTGTGAATTTAAAGAAGAAGAACTGAACCGTTTAAATTTTTAGATCTAAATTATCAGTAACGTCCAAATTAGCTACAGAGAAATAAAAGGCATTTCAACTATGAAAATTTAATGATAAAATTTCATTCATTTAAAATATTATTGTGTTGTGAATCGCCATAAATTTGCATTACAAAGTAATAAATTATGATACTAATATGTCGATTGCTTTTCATATGAGATCATTTTGTATGTTTTTAATTTTTTCTTCCGATTTATTTGAGAGAAAATTTATTTTTCTTAAATTCTCTCTTCTTTTTTAAAAACTATATGAAGCTTTCAATGACAGTTTTTTCTTCTTTGCATCAAGTTTGAGACGCCAAATTGTCGAAAGAGAAAACTGAAAAAAATAAATTTTTGCGAGTGATGATGATAAAGAAAATTCTCTCATGAAAAAGCAATGAATGAATGAATGAACAAATTTTACGACTGTCAAAATAAACGAAATTACTTAATAATAAGAAAATAAAATGAGAGTGTGAGTAAATTAATCAATGGATTTTTAATTCATTATAATTGAATAAAGAACTCTCGTGATTTATTTTAGCAAGAAAACAGATGCACAATGAATAAACTATTGATACAAATAAAATAATTTAAAAAATCTCGAGACTCAATTTGTATACAAAAATGTAAGGCGCAAAAAGTAGAAATTCATTAAGTCCACTTCGACTCTGAACGCTGTTCTTGTCCGATGATTTTTGATTGAAAAATGACATATTATATATCGTTAGAAAAGTCTTTTCAAGTTCTATTTGATTCTGAAAAAGTTTGTAACGTATCATAATGTGCATATTGTGCCATACTGTCAAAGGCGCTAACTTCCGCCTATTTGTATTCCAACACTGTGTCAACATATTACAATAATTTTCAGCGCATATTTGCAACAACAATGCAGCTTATACATTCTCTTTGGTTGGCTGTTTGGCTGGCTAGCTCATGGGTGAGAATTGAGATCTCGAAAACTATTATAGCTAGAGACTTCCAATTTTTCGCATTAGATTTGTGCTATCGAGTTTTTGCGGCGACGCTTATTTATATTTCTGTCACTACGTCTTCTCTCGAATATAAGGACCGGTCTTTATATTCGAGGGAAGACGGTAGTCACACAATTTGGGAAATTACGAATTAATTTTTCATATTGAAAATTGTAAACAAAATTTTTTTGTCACGCAACATTATTTTATCACACACAAGTTGTGTTGCAAACAAATGTAGCGGTGTGATTCCACGGATAATGAAGCGGAGATTTTTTGTTCTAAAATTGAATTTTCTCATTTTTTAACTACTTAATCATTAGAATTTAATCAGAATTATGTGTTATTTGTGATTTTCTACTATATAGCAAAACCATTTAAGAAATGAATGAGTAATTAAAGGGAAATATCAAAAATACAACGAAAAATCTCCGCTTCATTTTTACGACATTTTATTATTTTGCAATTTTAGTCTAAATTATTCAATATTACCAAGCAAAATCTATTTGAATTCATAGATTTAAGCTAAATGTAAACGTAACACTTATAAATGAGCTCGAAAAATGTCTTATTATTTCAAATTTTTATTTATTATAGATCTATAATTTTTTTTAAGAAAACAACACTATTTTTTGTTACATTTGTTTAAATTTTAAAAATCGTTTTTTGTAAATTTATCGGCAAATTTTTAATTTTTCTTTTCCATCACCAATAGAAGATTCAAATGATTGATTAACATAATTCGTTTCAACTTACCAAATATTGTGTAAAAATTAATATTAAGTTTCTATTTGTTGGAAAATCAAAAAAAATTTTTCATTCATAAATAACGGAAAAAAATATTTAAAATTCAATTTAGAGAGGTGAAAAAATGAGAAATTTATTGTCGCATTATCCTGGAATCACCCAGCGCAATACGCGTTTTAAATTCGACTCGACCGTTATTTTCAAATCAACATAAGATTTTACAAAAACAAATCGGAAAGTCTAAAATGATTAGAAATCATTCAAAATTCAATACTGAGTTATCATGGATTAAATTTCCATTGGCGCCAATTGAATGATTCTTAATCATTTTAGACTTTCCGATTTGTTTTTGTAAAATCTTATGTTGATTTGAAAATAACGGTCGAGTCGAATTTAAAACGCGTATTGCGCTGGGTGATTCCAGGGATAATGCGACAATAAATTTCTCATTTTTTCACCTCTCTAAATTGAATTTTAAATATTTTTTTCCGTTATTTATGAATGAAAATTTTTTTGATTTTCCAACAAATAGAAACTTAATATTAATTTTTACACAATATTTGGTAAGTTGAAACGAATTATGTTAATCAATCATTTGATCTTCTATTGGTGATGGAAAAAAAATTAAAATTTGCCGATAAATTTACAAAAAACGATTTTTTAAAATTTAAACAAATGTAACAAAAAATAGTGTTGTTTTCTTAAAAAATATTAATAGACTATAATAAATTTTGAAATAATAAGACATTTTTCGAGCTCATTTATAAGTGTTACGTTTACATTTAGCTTAAATCTAATATTACAAAGATTTTGCTTGGTAATATTGTATAATTTGACTAAAATTGCAAAATAATAAAATGTCGTAAAAATGAAGCGGAGATTTTTCGTTGTATTTTGATTTTCCCTTAATTACTCTTATTAATTTCTTAAATGGTTTTGCATATAAGTAGAAATCACAATAACACTATATATTCTGATATAATTCTAATATTAAGTAGTTAAAAATGAGAAAATTCAATTTTAGAACAAAAAATCTCCGCTTCATTATCCGTGGAATCACACCGCTACATTTGTTTGCAACACAACTTGTGTGTGATAAAATAATGTTGCGTGACAAAAAATTTTGTTTACAATTTTCAATATGAAAAATTAATTCGTAATTTCCCAAATTGTGTGACTACCGTCTTCCCTCGAATATAAGGACCGGTCCTTATATTCGAGAGAAGACGGTAGTGACAGAAATATAAATAAGCGTCGCCGCAAAAACTCGATAGCACAAATCTAATGCGAAAAATTGGAAGTCTCTAGCTATAATAGTTTTCGAGATCTCAATTCTCACCCATGAGCTAGCCAGCCAAACAGCCAACCAAAGAGAATGTATAAGCTGCATTGTTGTTGCAAATATGCGCTGAAAATTATTGTAATATGTTGACACAGTGTTGGAATACAAATAGGCGGAAGTTAGCGCCTTTGACAGTATGGCACAATATGCACATTATGATACGTTACAAACTTTTTCAGAATCAAATAGAACTTGAAAAGACTTTTCTAACGATATATAATATGTCATTTTTCAATCAAAAATCATCGCAAGAAACAGCGTTCAGAGTCGAAGTGGACTTAATGAATTTCTACTTTTTGCGCTTCATGTGATCAAATTGTCAAGTGTCATTCATTAAAATTCTATTCATATCAGTAGAGCATAAATGATGGGTAGAATAATAGTTATAAGTTCCACTTTAATAATTTTCAAATTTAAATATAAGCAAGAAAGTTTAATAGAATTTTCATCAGTTTATCTTAAGTATTATCATGAAGTTGAAAACAATTTTAATTTGTGTAGTTTTATTCTGTGCTGTATATTCCTTGCCAACAAGAAAACATCATGATAAAAACAAACATGATAAAGAGGTTGAAAATGAAAGCGATTACATATATACTGGAAGCTCAAATAAAAATTACAAGCCGATGATTGACGAAGACAAAATTCTTCGATCATCGTCTTATTATCAATTTCTTCCAATGGGATTTGTTGCAAATGAGAAACCAATAATGGCAGTGGATCAGCATCCTCATCATGGATCATCACTTTTAAATTTAAATATTCATCAACTACTTGAACCATTTATGTTAATAACATTTCTCGTCTTTGTTCTTTGCCTTCTTGATAAATCAAAAGTTCTTACACCAATTTCACGTCTTGATCTTGACATACCATCGCAAGCAGTTGAGTATGAAGGCTATATGAACTATTTGAAAAGAAATCATACATCAGACTTTTAATAGCTATCAAGAAAAATTTAGTTTTACAGTTAGGTGTCTTTGTTATTATTTGGATAGAATGCATGTTGAAATTTTTAAAAAAATATAAATATAAATAAATAAAATAATTTGTAGTTTCAAAAAAAAATTGAAGGCTAAAAATAAAGAGAAATCAAATAAAAATGCTTCTTTGATGTTTAGCAAGTAAAATTCAGTTTCTTTAATATGCATCACATTTGTTCACATTAGGAAAGCAATTACAACAATTAAATTTCAATGCCGATAAAATGGTAAATGCAACAATTAGTAAACATTATTTTTGACACATCAGAATTTCAAGTCTTTAAATGTGTTTGGCAAATCTTTAACTCTATCTCTTAATTGAGGCAAATTCATGTTCTTAATTGCTGAAACTGCTGATGTTGCTTTAACCGATGCTGGTGAAGTTTCAACTTTAGCAATTCTATTTTGTTCTTCAAATCGCGATATGATATTGTTAATGTTAGTCTCTATAACTAAACCTGACATGACAATTTCATCCAATAAATAGTTGATTGCATCACTATTAAAAATCAGATCCAATTCACAGACATTTGAGAATGAGCGATCAAGTGATTCAACAAAAACTTGAATCAAATCAAGAATTCCTAATTCAGATTCTGCAGCATCGACACAAAAAACAAAGAAGAGAGTCGCATAATGACGATAAATTAATTTGCAATTTTCTGTCGAACGCATGCAAATTATTGAAGTTGAAGGAAGTTCAAGAAAATTACATGTTTGATCATCTCGTTTTGACAAGAGATGAAAAGTTTCACTTATGATTTGTTGCTGCTCTTCGATTGTCTATAAAATAAAAATTAGGTCAAATTCAAAGAAAACTTTATTTTTAACTTTTTACTTACAAAATATTGATAAAATCTTGATAATCTTGGCTTTCCATAATTATTGAAAACAAGAATTGCATTAATCATTTTAAAAAATTAGTTTTTGTGCGATTTGTTCTAAAGAAATTATTTGTTAAGAATACTGCGGAGTTATTTTTATTTCAAGCTGAAAAAGTTGAAATTAGCAAAAATTAAAACTAATTCAGAATTTTTTAATTTATAATATTTTTAATTACAATGTACAGCTATTAATACCGTCATTTATTTTATTTATTTCAATCAATCAAGAAAAATAAACAAAACTAAACTTTTCGAAAGTGGAAACTTATTGAGTGTGGCTTACTTTGATTGTTTTTGTTTTGATTATAAAAATTTTAAAATAATTTTGAAGTTTTTTGAAAATTCAAAAATTATTTTTTGGAATTTAAAAAAACTTTTAAAAGTATTTTCAATGTATTTTTATTAAAATACATAAATATCAAAAGAATTTTTTAAGTTTTAAACTTTTCGAAGAAAATATTTGATTTTTCCACAACCGTTATAGAAATTTGAATCTTTATTTCTTAAAGCTTGCTTGTATTGCTGATGGTATTGTATAAAGAAGAAAAGTTATTTAGATCATAATCTCATGCAACCACTATGAAATAAAACTTCCTCGTCTTCTTTTTGATTCTTCGGAATTTTGTTTGTGATTTTATAACTTCCTTTCATTCATAAAGAAGTTTCTCTCTACTTTATTTTTCAGTTAATTAACAAAATTTGCAAACGCATTTTAATTTGATAAATTTTAAAAATGATGGATAAAGTTTACAACAAAAAACTGTTATTGCAAGTATGTAAAATTTTTTTACAGATTACTTAATGCATTCAAATAAAATATTTTCGATGTTCTAAATTAGAGAATGCAATTTGGTTTATTTATACAGTTTTATGAAATACAAATATTTCATTATTGATGTACACTTAGTACACCATTAGTACAATCTTTTTAATTAGAAAACTAAAGTCACAAAATTTAAAATCCTAAAAATTATAAATTAATATAAATTTGTCCAAAAAAAGATAAATGAACTTGATGATAGTCATTGCCACTAGAAAAAAAAGAAGCAACAAGCAAAAAAGAGTCTTTTATACAATCAAATTAATATTATGTGTTTTCTTCCTCTCTCAAGCAAAACCTTTTAGATATTTTATGACTTAATTACATACATTTGAGTTATTGAAATTTTATGTAAATTAAACAGTATTAATTAGTTTTTGTTGGGCATTACATACTTTTTTGTGAGTGAATTCAACGACTTTAATTCTTATTTTATGATGTGTGTATTTGTGCTCACGTTTCTAAGGAAGGATTAAATTTAAAACCATGACCATTTTAAATGCATTAAAGCGTTTTTCGCCACATACATTAAAATTTTATTATTACACCACATATAATTTTATAATTCTTTCATTAGTCATTATGCATTCACTATTTCAACATAGAAATATATCATTGCTACGGTCAGTTTCATAATAACTCTAATTTCATACAAATAAAGATTCAACAGTTTCCTTTTCCAACAGCATAAAAACTTTTTCTTTTCTTTTTCTACATAGTGTGAATGCTTATCTTTCCTTTATATTACTCACAATTCTTTCAAAAAAGATCATAAGATAATATACATAATTTCACAATCCTTCTTTTCTGCCGCCAAGGACTAGACATATATACCAAAAAAATGTCAATTGTCATAAATGTGTGAAAAAAGAAAAAAATTAGAAATTTTGACCAAAAAAATGTTTATTTTATTGCTATCACGGCTGTTGTTTCATGGATAAAATTTTTTTCACGAGTCAGAGAATAAAAAGGAACCTAATCAGAATGATAGGCGCCGAATTCTCTTTACGGCTAGACGGCGACAATTTTTTCCTCCCTCCACCCAGCACACTAGCTTTTTCTCTATATATATTTTATTTTGGAGGTTGCCAAGTGAACACGAAAAAAATACGAGGAAAATAGTGTTGTCATCATTTTAACTTGCCTTGTACGAGGACAGGACAAAATAGTGATCTCGGAAAAAAAGAAATTTTTATTACTGACATGAGCACGAAAATTCAATAAAAATAAAACTTGATAATAGCAGCGGCAGAAGCAGATTAGACTGATTAAAATTGTTAAATAAAGAAGCATTTCCAAGAAATTTTCATATCGTGTCGTGGCGAGTGTTGACGTGAGCACAGCAGTATAATTTTTTGTCACCTAAATTCCTTCACCAAATTAATCATCAACTAAATTACGCTAGAAATGGGTGGTCTGTATCGGCATTTTAGTTTGTGATGTGGCAGGCACAGGAGATGGAGAGAAATCGATAGAAAGCAAGCTGAAAATTTTTATTTCTCAATAAAAATGTGTTAAAGTCATACACATTTAGAAATTTTTTGTGTCTCTGTTTCCTCCCTGATCCTCTGATATGTGTATATGTGTGTTTGAACAACAAAAGTAAAAGAAAGAAAAACCAATAAATTATTGAAATAAAGAAATACACTAACTGACTGGCCTTGCAAGACAACACAACACAAGACATGATATTGGGCTTATTTCAAATATAAAATATATATTATAATAGCCTTGTGTGATATAATAAATTATATTGGATGCCCAATTAGAAGAAGACGAGTTAGGGGTAGGAAAAAAATAAAATATATAACGTGATAAATCCCTCACACTATGGTGTGTATATTAAATATCTATTCAGTAGTAGAAATAAATTATTACATTATTGATAACAAATCCGAGAAATTCAGAAATGAGTGTTAAATATTAAAATATTTATCATTATTTGATCTGATCATTTAAATAAAAATGTAATGAAATTTTTGATCTTCTTTATTCACTCTATAGGATATTAAAAGTGCCGTTTTGAGTAAAACTCACAGTGTATATTTTTAATTTCCTTTTTATCCTTCGCATACAATTTCACACGAAACTATACAAAGAAGAAAGAAATCTATGAATTACGTGGAAAAAGAGACTTTCAATTCTCATGGGATATTAAACAAACAGAAGAAAAAGTATATGAGTGAGTGAAAGAAAAAGCCCAATAATAATAATAATAATCATAATTCCTATAAAGAGAAATGAGCCGAATATTGGATGAAAGAAGTTAAATATATTTATTAGGATAAAGAAATCCTAGAATTTTTTTTGATTTTTATACTAAGGTGAAGAAACTAAAGAAATATTGAAAAAAAAATAGGAACAAACATTGTGTTAACAAAACCATAAATTTTATTTTTTTACTCACCAAATTCAAATTCTAATTTTCCGAAATAATAAAATCTACAAATAATTAACTTTTATTCACTTAAAACTTTTCAAATTATCAAGAAACTACAATAATGGTAACAACAATTTCATTAAAGTGTCTAATCCTTGTTTCATACAAAAATAATAGAATGAAAGAAAAGAGATGTTTATTATATTGGCACTATATTGTTGAAATTTGTTACCAAGTGCGGCATCAACAAAAAATGAGGCATAAAATTACAGTACCTTTACTGTCATATATTCTCAATTTATTAATAGGCTATTTAGAAAAAAAATATTTTTTTTTTTTGCATTCACTATGTCGGATCATTGCCACACAGCACTGTAAAAATTTGCAGTTTACCTAAATTTATAAGAATGACAAATTTTACTCTTCTTTCTTTTCTCTATTTATTTTGCCAGATGTTGGAGGAAAGAAAGAAGTTTTTACGGAAGTTTATCACTTTATGTCCATATGTGTGCAAAAGAGACGAAAAGTAATGCGATATGGTAACCTTAGATGAATAGAAACTGCTGTTGCACATAGGTAGACGACAGAGGCAATATTTGGGTTGAGGATTACACGCAGTCATCAGTGATGGGTTATTTAAACATTTGATTTTTCATCAGAACCATAAGCATGCCCTATTATGATGGCAATGAGGCATAAGAAAGAGAAAGAAAGAAAGAAGAAAAAAATTGTTATTTATGGAGCAATTAACTTTTTTTTGCTACGCTTGTTTTGTCACATTTACGCCTACACATACCCAAAGATTTATAATGCATACAAAACAAATAGCCAAAGGAAAGAATCTTGAATTATCCCAAGAAAGATGCGATTAAATCAAGCCAATGTTAAGAGAGAAAAAAGGGACATTGTTTTAGTCAAATAATTGTTAATCGTTTTTTAGCAACATTCATCTGCCTACAACGATTTGTTCAACAAATATTTGCTTTTTGTCGGCAAAAGTTGAATAAAAATTGAAATCCTAGAAAAGAAGGCCGATGAACGAAATTCAATTTGATAATAATGATGATGCTAATAATAGAGGCACATCTTCTACAGTTCATTAATTATCCATTGTCAATTTATTTTTTTTTTTCTCTCTTATTTGTTTATTCTCTCGTTAGACTGTGCAAATAAAATTAATTAGAAAAAAATGTATCAAGTTAAACTTAATCAAATCTTTCAGATCGCGTTTGTCTTTTACTTAAAAGGATTCTCCCACGCACAGTAGCTTTTTATTTCGTGGATATTATTAATATTATATTATACATTTACTGTTTGTGTGTGTCCAAATCGAAGAAAGAAGATTGACTTTTCTTGTTGCAACACACAAAAGGGAATTTTTTAATTTTTGTTGTTTTATCAATGGCTTAAAAATAAGAAATAGAGAAAGAACGTGATGGTATCATTATCAACATTCTTTATTAAATTCTCCAATTGTTGAAATCACTCATTATTAATCATCACGTCCTTTCTTTTTCCTTTAAGGAAGAAAATAAAAAGGTGGAACAAAAAATTTTTATATGTGTTAGTTTCAAGGTAAAGAATCTTTAAATGATTTAAAATTTGAAAATTGAGAAGAATTTCTGTATCTTATGACTTGAAAATGACTTCGATTCTTATTATTTCTACTAATGACAACAAATTTTAAAAATTTTATTTTTGAAATCATTTATTTTGTTATTTCATTAGCAAAATTGTCAAATTTTGAAGTATTAATGATTTGAAACGAGCTTATTATACAATTTTATGCTCTAGCAGCTTTCTTTTATTGATAATCTAAAACTTCTTGTTAATTTATACCCATAAATTCTATTATTGATTGCTTTGTTGTCTTTTATTTTAAAGATAAAAATTTTAAAAATCGATTGACATTGAAATTTGACATCAAATGTATAATAACTTAAAAGACATGCATCAGGCTTACTTAAAAGAAAAAAAAACTGTAAGCAATACTAAGAATATCATGGTTAGACGTACCACACAATCGACAGGTGCAAAAGTAAAATTTAAAAAGTATCAAATTGTGGACACGTTGCCAGTCATTTTTTAGTTTATATGTATTCCATTATATACTTGCACATGGACAATCTGAGTGTTGATAAGTTAAGGAATTTTTTCCAAATAAATTTGATAACATTCACCTTGACAAATAAATATTTTTCTTCTGTAGGGCTGCAAATCTTCTTGGTAGGTTTCTGACAACAAAAAAAAATTGAAAATAAATTTGGTGTATGAAAAACATGAGACTTTGAACACCATCAACTAACTACTTGTTGTGTGTCGTCTTTATTTGCATTTCTCTTGGCTTCTTTCTTTACGAAAAAAAAATAAAAAAGTTCTCCAAAGATATTCCAATTAGATAACAAGACTTGCTTCTGTTCTTTCTCTTTCTTTGGCTCACTCATAGAATGTTCACATTTATATATGCTCAGTGGCGCAACAATGCATAGCAATTTGAAGTTTGAAAAAAGGACCACCTTTAAACATGTAAAGTAACAGAATGATGAAACAGAAAAGAAAAGTGAATTAAGAGCATTTTCAACATATTTATCATCGAAAATAAGTTTTGGTTCTTTTGCTTGCCTCGTTTTTATTCACATTTGAATTTTCGGTGGGCACTTTTATCTCATTCTTGTCTCCTTAACTGCTGCACATCCAAATGTCTTTATTTTTTTCCTTCTTTTAATTTATATTCCATCATACATATGCTAGAAAACAGTAAAATTATTATTTTTGCTTTGACTGTAATTTTCTAATTCTATGGTTTGAGGAAGAAAAATATTTTGACTAGAAATGAAAACATAAAAGTCATTCTCATAAATTGCAACAAAACTAAACAGAAGTGATGAAAGAAGGTTTTTTTATTACGTTGTGAGAAGAGGCGTGTGTAGAAGGACATTGAAATAAATAATACATTTGTGTGAGAATAGATTTTGGCACTTTCTAATTATTTTTGAATTAAATAGTCAAAAAAAAATTTAAAAAAGCATTTCTAAAATAACGGTAAAAGTATCATGACTTCAATCGTAAGTTACCAGCCAATGACTAGATAAAAATACTTAATAGAACTTTTAAATTTTTCACTCCATAAGCATTTAAAGAAATAAATATAATTTTATCACAATACAATGAGGCAATTTTCCAATCTAACAGAAGAAGAATGAGATCGATTTTTCTTGTATATGTATAAGAATGTAAAAAAGATTCTTTTATGTTTGTGCCAATTTCGACGTCTTATAGTCTGTCTGCATCTCTCGTCTCAAAAAAAAAAGAAATTTAGTTTCATTGTGCCTTATGAGTGAGATAAAAAGAGAGAAAGAAAGGGAGGAAAAGTCATAATTCTCAAGAACATATCTCATAAAAATACAATTTTTCATCGATGTTGCAATCCTTTAACTAAAAGATAGAGAGAAAAAAATGGATCATAATTTTTGAGTCATTAATTTCTCATCATGAAAAACTCATAATAATAAATTTTCATTTTTAGACTTTTTCCATATTCTTTTTCATTTTTGCCATTTTTAAAAGCATAAGTCGTAATCGAAACAGATTGATCACATGTAATAAAAAATTATTCTTTTTTTATTATATCGCTTTGCAAACACACATACATGGCGCTGTATATGTCGCACGATGAACGATGAACCAGAAACTCACAATTACCAGAAATTTTAAACACAAACACACACGCGCGAGAGCAACACGAAAGAAATGAGAAAAGAAAAAAATATCTTCTTTCGCTGAACTCTCGCATCGCTATCCTTCCTTCTATGGAATATTAGAAAAACTTTATTTGGTAGCGACAACTTTTTCGTATTAGGTAGCTGCACAATACACATTTTGCCTCTCTCATCGAAGCTGGCTCACATGTATATATAGGAGATGATGCTCATAATGTGAACGCACAGAGACAATATACTTTACTTATATAAGTATACACTCTTTTTTGAATAAAATTATTGTAGCCTTTTAGAATTGTTATTTTTCTCCTTCTCTTTGCTGTTGCTGCCGTTGTTGTCATCAACAATTTAAATAATAAAAAAAAGAAACTTTTTTTTCTTTCTTTCTCTCTCTCTCTTACAGAGCTGCTCTTTCGGCATATTTCAATAAATTTTATAAGCTCTTTGTGTGTGAGAAAAATAAAATAAAAATAAGTTTTTCATAAATCGAATGGAAATAATCAAACAGACATCAGCAGAATTTCAATTGTCAATGGATCGGAAATCAGAGTCGATTCTTTGTCCTTATGTGTGTGTCCTCAAACATAAATTATTACATTTCATTGCTTTTTCTTCCATTTGGCTCGTGATCGCAATCAGGAAATATCAATTTCTTAAACGATTTATGACAATTGCTATCATCATTTTCTCTTGACATGAAAAATTAAGAAAATTTTTGTTTATAGATAATTCAAACACATATTCAATCTGTCAGATCAGTATTTATTGACAAAAGTTTAACATAAGAAAATAATTTATTTTAACGGATGATTTAAATTTGAAAATCACCGAGATGACTATATTTTACAAATCATATTTTTTTTTCATAAATTGAGGATCTGATTATTGTCGAACCTTAATAATATTTATTGATAAAAATAGGATGATAGTAAATTACCGGCTCACGGCTCACGGCTCACGGCTCACGGGTGAGGGACGAGATCTCGAAAACTACAATAGCTAGAGACTTCCGGTTTGTTGTGTTTGATATGTGCAATCGAGTTACTGGCTTATCGCTTAGTTTAGAAGTTACTACTGATTACATTAATTAGGAAATTATGAATTTAAATCTCCAAATTGAAAAATGTAAACAACGCGAAGTTGGCTGCGAAAACGATTGCAGCGCCACCAACGCCAAATATTAGAACTTCAAATATTTTGAATACTACTCAACCGTTACTTTCATATCAATAAAATTTGTCATCAAAAGATTCAGTAAATTAAGTATCAATTAAAAACACTCGCCGTACTTTCATACATCAAAATTTTATATATATGATTTTCCCTAAAATTTAAATTTATTTCGATCAAATTATTTTAAGCTGTGAATTTGTTTCTCAAATGAATCTAATAATTCTGAAATTTGTTTACATACACTGATCTATGCACAAAAATGCGCTTAAGTGTCCCCTACTACGCACGGACACTTTCTATGTCATTTTCATAAATTGAGGATCTGATTATTGTCGAACCTTAATAATATTTGTTGATAAAAATAGAATGATAGTAAATTACTATTAAAATAATAATACAATTAATTAATACTTTCAATTTTACCAGTTATTAAAAATTTACCAAGATGACAAAGTTGTTATAAACTTCAAAACAGAAAAAAAAACCTTGCAAATACTGTAATATTCTAATATATTCTACAATTCAATTTATAAATAAACTGATTATGTACATTTATATAATGTAATTGTAATTCATAAAAAAATCGAAATTTCTACCAACTATAATTTTTAAGATAAGAGAACAGAGATCATATAATAGAGAGTTTATTATTTCAAAAATTGATTTGAAAAGTGTATCAATCAGCAACATTGTATTTGAAAAAACATCCAGACGAGAGTGAAATGAAATTTGTGATATACAAAGTTGGAGATTGTATAAGTAACTGGAAAATCGATCTATCGCTTTTTTTGATCATTTAGAGTAAGTGAGTGAGAGAGAGAGAGATTAGCAGTTTCATACAATTTGCACGTACATATAATATGAGGAAGAAGAATAATTCGCAAGAAAACACGAGTATGAGCGAAAAACTTTGAAACTTTTCTCTCGCTCATTTCATTTCGAATTAAATTTATATAAACAATAAAAAATAAGGCGCCACTATCATCTTATTTTTGGATTTTTTTAATGTTACTGTTTAATAGTAACAAAAACTGATTTTTTTGCGCATACAGGAAAAAAGTCAAGTTGATAGATGAAGCTAAAAGAAATATAACGCTCATCACATCGCTATTAGAAATGAAATTTTGTACATTCTTGCTTACATGTCTAATGATGATCAATTGAAGAGAAGAAGTAATTTTTTCTCATTTTTGTTTACACTTCCAATGAAACGCTCAGTATGTTTTGCAGCGAAAAGTGATCTATTTATTTTTTTACATCTCTACCATGTGAAATTGAACATTTTCTCTTCGCGATGAGGAGAAATTAGGGAAAAAGAAAATGACTCTCTTTCTTGTTTCCAATGAACTTCTTTATAAGCTATCTATTTAAGATATACTTTATAAACTCCTCCATGTATTTTTCCCCTTATGTGATTGATTCATTCTATGACTGCATCGCTCTACTTAGTAAAAATAAAACGTTTAGAATTCATAGAAATTTTTGTTTAACGGTAATAAATTTTTAAAATTTCTATGTTTTTCTAAATGTAAACAAATATGAAAGAAATTATTGAAAGTTTATAATATTTGAACCGATTCTATTATAGTATTTGTGATTTGTTATGAAAAATAAGATAGAGATAAATAAATAGAATTTGTTAGAAAGAAGGTAAATTATATCTAACAATAACAATTTAACAAATTTTAAACAAAAATAGTTTTGATTCTATTTGACACATGGTTCAGTCTATGATTTGCAAGAAACCTATCATACTTAATCATGCTTCAATGGACTTCAATATAAATAAATAAAAAATTAAAATTTTCATCATTTTAGATTTCTATTATTTCTTCATAATGAAATTATTTTCAAACTGATTGACAATAAGGAAAAATCTATTTAGTGAAAAGAAAAATTTGTCCTCATCATCATAGACATAAACAATCACGATAATGCATTTTTCTATCACTCGCTTGTTACTGAACGAAAATGATCTAATCAATCAATTTTTAAAGGAGTCAACAGCTGAGCTGTGCTCTTTTACACACTTTACACATTAAATATTCTGCCATCGTTGTCATCATGATGATCATCACAAACAATTGTTGAGTGCCACTCTCTCATTTTCTATCTATAAATGTATATAAGTTGAAAGCACTCAGAATAGCTTAGAACGCCAGAAAATTTCATCCATCTAATTATGTATGCATGACAAAATGTGTCATCAGAAAAAAAAGAGAAAGAAAGAATATGCAGTACAGCGTTAAGAATTTCTCTCTGTCTGATGTGCTATAATATGTGTGATGGAATGAATTGTTGTTGTTACTATCAAATGATTCACATTGCGCGTTTTAAATTGTTTAAGCAAAAATTAAAAATAAAAAGCCACATTGATTACTTCTATAGCAGCGTGTGTGTATATATATATTTAAAATAGACATAGTCTCGCGATAAAATCTCGTCACTCTCTTCCACCTACAATATTCCGCATTGTTATGACTTGTAGTGTGTAGAGAAAGGCTAAAAATTGATCATCTATAAATAACGACTCGTCATAGAAATTATGATATGATATTATTACGATAGCTAGACGTTTTATATCGTACGTAGGTAAATCAGAAAAACTCGCAAGGAAAGTCTTCTTTCTTTCTCTTTCTCTCGCGTAATGTAAAGTGAAATAAAAGAACCGAAAGCTGTCTGCATTTTTTGAACCTATTTATAGTCACTTCATGTTCATGTACATACATACATATCATGAAGCGTTCACCGAAAAAAAATATATATATAAAGAAGAAACCGTTTGGGAATAAAAACGGCTGAGCATTTACTTTTATTCTTGTTGTTATTAGTCGCGGCTTCTGAAAGAAATGGAAACGAAATTAAGTGAAAAACGGGAGAGAGAGCAAGTAAAGTAGGAAAATGATGATTGAAATTTACCAAAAAAATTCGTTGAATTATAAATTCGGCGCTATTGCTGGCTGAGGATGATTTCTTTGTGTACAAGACATAAATTTATTTAAAACGCATGTGTCTGGAAAAATGAGTACAAATTGCATACAGTAGTTTTTTTAAAACGTAATTTTTTTATCAGCTTCAAATATCGAAATTCTTGGAACTCACTAGTGCTCAAAAGAATTAAAAAAGCATGAGCACAAATTACCTTTAAGGAATTCCAATCATTTCCGAAAGGCGATAGAACATGTAGGTATAAATTCTCATCATTCAAGTGTGAGCAATTGGAGCAATAGCGGCAGCAGTGGTTTGTTAGTAAATTTTAATAATTTCAATCATGTAATTTGGAACAAATTGCCATATATAAATATGTTGTTAGTTCACACACTGTACTAAACTAATAAAACACACATAAGAAAATTAAATTTGTTAAATTTGTCGCGCTTTTATGAGACCTCACATTACAATTAGTAAAAGGAAACGAATTGCAGATCACATGGGAATTTGCAAAAAAAGAACACCCACTAAAGGAGCAAATAAGCAAGAAAAAAAGAGAAAAAATTATTTAAATATTAGCCGGCTCAATAGCTCAATTTCCCACGCAAGTTAAATAAACACACTCACACACAGATTGCAATTATCGAGATTTGAATTTTTATTACTTCGTTCTCTCTTACTTTCGTATTCTTATTAGCTAATTGGAAAAAAATATTGAAATTTGACTAATGTTATGCTATTGCATATATTTTGCATATCAATTGATGGTCATAGCGGAAAGATCAATCGGTTAAATTGGAATTGTCAAAGTTTTAGTTTATTTTCCCACATGTGTGAGCACTTGATGATGATGATGATTATGCAGATATTTGGAATGTTCAATCAACACATTTTTTGCCACAATTTATATATTCATCATCATTCATGGCCCATAAATTATAATAATATGCCTATCCATCCATCTACCGTATGCATACACTACTGTACTTGCTTATTCATAACAGACGCCCCTATTTTGACGAATCATTTGACGACAGGCCAACAGAAGCAGAAGCAAGAAGTCAAATATAAAAAAGGAGAGAGAGAATAAAGAAAAAGAATAAGAGAATGATATTACAATAAGGGCATGATCGTAATTAATGTCACGGTTAATTTATGCACATGTTTCACTATTTATGTTGCACATGCCCCCACTTCACTTCAATGCACTTCTTTTTCCATTCATTTGATGGATCACAAAATTTAATTAATTTCAATAATATAACTTGAGTCGGTTACGGTTGCACACATTTTTACTTTTCAGTGTTTTGCTTCTGTTTTTATTTTATTTTTTTAAAAAGCAATTTTATAGATAATAGATTCATTTTGGCCGACTAGAACTCACTGGAATTATTTTTAATCTTTATATTATTGACTTCTTGATTTAACAGTTGCTATGAGATTAATAGATTTGTAGTTTTTTGCTATTTAATAAATTTAATTTTTAAAATAAAAATAAACTTGAAGTTGACTACAAAAAGTTAAATTTTAAGTAATCGTTATTTTAGATAAAATATTTATGTTTGAAACTTGATCAATCAAATTTCAATTTTTTCTAATTTCAAGCTTGTTTGAAATTTTTCAATATTTTATTTTTCAAATAATAAGAAAAAGATATTGAAATAATTTAAGTGAAGAGAAGCTTACACATGATAGACAATAACTAGAGTGACACATTTGCTGACAACACACTCATCAAAAGAAGAAATATTTCAAAGTATATGTGTCATCGTTATGATCATGATTATTACACAATATTCACAAAGAAGACAAAAAATTACTGCTGTCAATAACGTCAAGGTTGCATCATGCAACTGCATTTGCTCCCTCGACGTCTGCTTTCTTTCTTTTTTATATTTCTGTGTGCCACACCGCCACCATGACAATCCGATTCCATCAATCATCACACCATCAAGAGAGTCAAAATGTGTGTCCCTGCCGATCACATCATCTTATAGAAAAATAAGTGCTGGTTTACTTGCAATAACAACATTGTATGTTGAATTTCAATCGACGAGCTAAAAAAGCAAAGTATTTCCCCCACGATTGTCGATGATTGTTTTTCTTTATGTCATCATCATCATCATTTGATGTTCGTTAATAAACACACTTACACACACGTTATTCTCTTGATATCACCCTTCTGCACACCAGCAAAAAAAAAAAAGAAGAACCAGAATGGGAATTTATATATATATTTTTATTCATTTCTTTTCTTTTCGTTATGGTCTCATGATCATGATCTTCTTCGTTCAACTTTATATTATACTTTTTTTCTTACTTCAACTTCTATATTGCCGAATGTTAAAGAATAAAGAAAAATTGTATACACATATAGAGAGTGTGTGTATAAGTTTATTCTTTTACTGAATATGAATAAGACGCCGGTGCCGAGTTTTGTATGGCAAAAGATGGTAATTTTTTAATGGACTTTTTAAGCAACAAACGCAACCAATCAATGCTAAGAAACTCTGATTGATTGTTGTCTCTTGAAATTTTTTACAAAAGATTAATAGTTTTTGAAATTATCCAAAAGGATCAGATTTTTATTAATCAGCAATTAAATAAAAGAAGCAAAGAAATCAAAAATGTTTACTTTAAAATTTATAATTTTACTATATTTTGTATTAAATAAATTTTCATATTTTTTTCTTTGAATTTCTTTGTTTACATTAGAGATTTGATTTAAATATTGTTAAAAATTTGTCAGTTTTAAAATCAAATAAATCAATTCAGATAATTCTTTGTTTTAATTTATTTGAAAATATTTTAATATTCTAGCAAATGATCTTTTTAGTGTCTTCACCTTGATAACAACCACACACACAAATCTCTCTCTAGTTTTATTCGCTTTTTAAGAAACAGAAGCATGAGAATTGATGAAAATTTCCATTCAAGAATATTGCTAAAGAAAGTGCATAAGAAATTAGTTAAATTTGCACAATCTTGTTTAAAATTTCAACTTTGATCCGCCAAGTAAATGATAAAATCTTGACATGAGAATTGAACTAATTTCTCAACTTTGTGGGAGAGCACACATAAAAAAGGCACAAAACGTGGTCGAAACAAAAGAACGAAAAGTAAAAGAGAGCGAGAGAATGAAAAAGAAAGGCATAAAGGAAGGAAGCAATATCCTGCAGAAGAAGGAATATACCTTTCGTTCTTACCTTTATACAATGACAATATTATGCTACGCATACTAACAAACATAAGACATAAGGCACGATCGCTAGCAATTGGAAAAATCTCATAAAATTGTACACATGCAAATGAAGATGAAAAATTTTTAGAATTTGCACGACAACGAGCATGATGATACACGAAGTGAATGTAATAGTTTTTCTCACACGGCTAAGTGTCACAACTACAGAATATCTAGCGGCTCTTTCTAATTTTTCTTCTCTTTAATTCTTTCGTACTGTAAATTTATTTCAAAGTCGCTATTGTAAGGAAATTTTCGGATTGCTACCAATACACACAAATAATGCGAAGTGCACACACCACTTGCGTGTAAGATACCGAACAGTAGAGAGCATGCAGTAAACACATATACAAAGACATACAAACATGTAAAGTCAACATCGTTTATACATACATATCGGAAATTTTCGCGTTCGCTGCTGTTTCGGGAAAGAAAATTTTTCTGCTTTCAGTTTAACTTGTAATTTCAACTCGCTTACACGACATTTTGTAAACGCTCCTCACCAATATATCGTGCCTATATATCTCTATATCTCGGGTGTGCTGATTTTTATTTCTTCTATGAAAATATATAATATATAAAAAAAGAAGTGAAAATAAATAAATAAATTAAAGGTGATTGACTAATTGTCACTTTTTTGTCGATACATAAAAAGAGATATTATTGTAAAACTGTTTTTATTTCATCTCTTCATTCATCAATTAAAATTATTTTTTGCTCTCAATTTGTGTGAACATTATGCGACAATCATTCAATTAAATAAAATCGAGTGTATGTATAAAAAGAGAGAAGAGAAAAAAAATTGACAAATTGCGGAAGGCAAAAAAAAAGCTTTTCCGAAATAAAAAGTTTTAATCAAGGTACACACATCCTTAATAAAGCATATTTGGATAGCATATTTAGTTTGAATCTTTTTTTTAAACCATGTCAAAAATTTTTGAAATAAAATTTAGTTATGATTTAATATGAAAGAATGTTCAAATTTATTTAAACTTTTGTCAAAGTTCCTTAAAATTTTTTTTAAAAATTACAATAAAACTATTTTATTTCATTCCATTTAAATTTTTAAAGTATATTAACTTGATAATAATGATTTTTTTTAAAAAAAAAAGTTTTAAAATTTAGAGTGCGTTTAAAAATATGAATTTATTTGAACAACGGTTATATTTTCTGATTTGATCTTTCAAGTTTTGAATTAAAATTCATTCAATTTATTTAAAATCGGAAAATTTGTTTAAAAAAATTTTGATTACGTTACAAAAATTTCAACTTGAGTAAACTATCCAAATAAACTTTACTAAAGCTGCATGTACTTTAGTTTCAATAGATAAAAAAGTCTTACGTATTTTTTTTATTTTGCCATTTTACAATAAAACAAAAAAATCTGATCTACTCTGATGTGTGTTGCCGTGGTGTGAAGATATTGCAAATATAGAAACACAGTGATTAGTTTCTCGCCAGAAGAAGCTGTTGAAACATAAAAGATTTGCGAAAAAAAAGAATTTTTTTTATTTTATTTCATGGTGAGATACAAAATCAGAGTGTGAATAAAGGAAAAATAAGAAAACAGAATAGAGCAAGAGAGAAAAGAAAATTTGTGTGTAGTCCTCAGTGCTGTTATATGATTTTTCTTTCTTACATTATTTTGGGATTTTCGGCACTACCGAATGTGTGAAGAGTGAATGTTGTATACATGTGAAATGATAAATACACATCACACTGAAGGAAAAAATTATTTTCGGTACACGACAATGAGTAATCACGGTGTGGAGTAAAAAAATACAATAATTAAGAGAGAATCCGCTATAACAATCTGTCTTGTTGTTTCTCCTTCAATTTAATGATACAATTAAGAAAGAAAAGTGTTTGAAAGATCCAGTGGAAAATTTTTCCATCTTTCGGCAAAATGAAATGAATGATCAACAAGAAGAAAATAAAAGTGTGGAAAATTCAAACATACATTGAGAAAAGAGATTGGTGATGAAAAATGATTTTTTGCAAATACAAAAAAAAAAGTTGATCTCGATGTGTGTACACATTCGCATTAAGTTTCATAATTCTTTCGCATGAAAGATCACGATTAAAGGAAAGAAAATTGTTTTATTAGATGAATATGAAAGAACGTTTCTATTAAGAAATAATAGAAATTTTAAATATTGATCTTCTATTTAATTTTAATGTTTGTGAAATCTTGGTGTCAATTTTTGGATTTTCAATTTCTGTTATTCAACTTCTCATTCTGTTTGAAAATTAAAAATTTTCTATTATTTCTTAAGTCTGCTCACAGCAGGGATTTTTATCTCCTCGTATGTGTTTTTGATGTTCCATCATCAGAGGCCTTCATAAATTTTCACCATCTTTTTCTAACATACTGTTTCTGTGTCTGATCACCGTCATGAAGAAGAGAAAAGAGAAGAAAAATTTCTTCACTGCGTTTCATCTTGCTTACTTACTTATGAAAAGTAGAGTGAAGATGATGATGAGAAAATTGTGAAAATGATCCAGAGAAAAAAATAAACTATATCGTATGCATACGAAGATCATAAAAAAGATTTTAATTTTTCTTTACTTTTGAAAAATTGATTGATAGTAAAAATGAAAATCTGGATCAAAAATTTTGCAAATAAAATCATGTTGTTGTCAATGAAGAGCACACCATGAGATATTGAGAGAATTAATTAAACTAATGAAAATACACAGATAGTCTTTTATTTATTTCTTTCGGTAAATTATGGCTTCTTTTAAAAGACTATAAAATATACACACACATTTTTTTGTCTTTTCTCTACAATGTATTTTTAATGCTTCCTCTGAGTAAAGAAAAAAGACAAAAAATTTTTTATATTATTTTATATTCAAGGTTTGTAAACTTAAATGAATTAAAAAAATTTAAATTTATCAATTTGAAGTCAAGTATTAAATGTCAACTTGATTTTATTAATCAAGCAAATAATTGCTTATTGTCAAGAACAAAACTATTTAAATGGTTTAATAATTAACTTAAGAATATATATAAAGATTTTAAGTTTCCAAGCTTAGAATATAATTATAAAAATAAAATTTTTAAATGCAATAATCGCATTAAGAGGAAAAAAATTATGTAACGCCGCCGTAAAAATTATAAAATTAAAACACAAAAAGATCTCTTCTCTTTATACATACACACAACTTCTTTTCTCTCTGCTAATTAATTTTTTTGTGTCTTCTCTCTAATAGAAAAAGAAAATAAAGAAAAAAAATTCAAATGGACGGGAAAATGATGAAGAGAAAAAGAGTGCATAAAGTGAACAACAAAAAGAATTAATTTACAATTGCAAAATATTCGAGTTCATTAACATTAATTTAACAATCTATCTAGAGTGTGTCTATCTGTCATAGGAAGAAAAGAAAGAAAAATAAAGAGAATCATGAACACCTCTCGAATGCATGCAATCGATGTTATAATAAAGTGGCCACGAGACTTTAGAAATCGGTTGTGCCTCATCATCAGGTGTAAATCGTCATAAACTTAATAAAAAACGAAATAATTTAAAAGTGTAAGAGACACAAACAAATTTAAAAAAAGTGCAAGTAAAAGAAAAATTTTTTGCAATAAGAAAAATCCACACGTGACGGCTCTTTTGAATGTCGCTCCTCTCAGAACGGGGGCGATAACACAAATAAAAGACGCAATGAATGCGCACATTTTGCGCAGATGGAGTCCAATCACTATTTTCATGTATCTGTTGCTGACACTTTGTACATTATTAGTTTTTTGGTGTCGAGGTGCAACAGCTATGCACCTAACACCCCTTGATTTTGCATCATCATCACCAGCGCCAGTCGCCATTCAACAACAACAACAACAAAATTACTTTCTATCGCTTATAAGAAATGCATCAATACATTACCATGATAATGATAAAAAAGAATCACAACAGCACCAACTTGAAAGTAATTTAAAATTACAAAAATTATGGCAGATGCGAATGCGAGAAAAGCGAGCAAGAATTCAAGCACATCGCAAAGAAAAATTGCTTCTTCAACGACTGTCTGGTCAACATGCAAATTCAAATACCAATCTTGAAAGTATAAAACAAGAGGTCATCGATCACAATGTCTTGATGTCACATCACAATAATAACAATACAGCAACAGCATTAACCGCTCTGATCATGAGAAATGACTCCAGAGAAAATTTTTTTGATATGCTTAATGAAATCAGAGCGAATTTGTCAGTGGCGAGCAATCGAAATCGTCGCGAATCGAGGCTTCACCACCATAATAATCATCATATGCAACAACAGCTACAGCACATGCCATTAACGCACAACAGTAATAAAGATAATAATAATAATATTAATAATAATAATAATAATAATAATAGTAATAATCATCGTGGAAATCGACGTAACCGTGGCAATCGTCGCTATTGCTCGGCACGAGATCCACGCACATTAGCTTTTGAAGCGCCAACAGTATTTGAGGGAAAAATTACATCGATGACGCCAGATCGACAACAAAACTTTTCAGTAACTGTTGTAATTACACATGTGTATAAGCAACAGCCAAATTTTAAGCTTCCAAAGCAAGTACGCCTTCAATTTGCGTACAAGAATACCAGTGAATGTGACATTTATCGCGAGGAGTTTCGTCTCCGTGGTTTCGTGCGTGATGAGCTAGAACAGGGAAAGATTTATTATTTTTTTGTCAAACAAATAAGCTTAGGTAATTTTTCAATATTAGGACAACCAATTAAGAAAATCAGTCGTACTGCTAAAGATGTAGAGATAGGAGTAAGCGAAAACTATGGTGAGTTTAATCAAACATTTTTTACTATTATTAATTGGAATAGAAACATAAAATACCAAAAACCATGTAGGTCAAGAAATAAATCAAATTGATTGCAAAAAATTGTTTTAACACATACATAAACGAGACACACGCACTTGTCATAGGATGCATATGCTCCAGCTGCTACAGCAGCTCACATTTATGCCAACATTATTATTTATAACAACAACAACGTCCAATATGTGTCTCATATTTGTTTTTTTAAACTGAAATGAGTAAAAGAAAAACTTGAAAGATACAAAGTTGGAAGCTACGCTACAACTTCGAATGGTTTTGTTTATGTTTTTGCCCTAAAATGGGTTTTTATAGAAAGCTACTACTATGCGCGCATTTCTTCTCAATCTGGACACAGACTAGCTAGCAAGCAAGCAAAAAATATGTTTTTATGTAAGAAATAATGGAATATTTAAATAAATTAAAAATATGTAAAGATATTGTAGTTCACTAATTGATATTAAAATTTTATTTTCCAATTAACCAGAAAAATTGAATTAAAACAGTTAGTCTTTTAAATTGAAACAAAATTATTTTCTATGAAAAATGTAGAAATTTTGACAGTTAATTAAAGAATATTCTATTATTTCTTGATATGAATGTATGTATAAAACAACATTTATGCGCGCCAATCTGCAGTGAACATAAATAAATAATATAAAAGAAAAAAATAAATAAATATTCACCAAGATAGTTGAGAGAGCACTTACTAGAATGAGGAGGGCATGTCCATAAATAATGTGTGTGGCAATAGGTAAAATTCTAAGAACTTATTGATAATGCATAAAATTCAAGTTTACCTTCATATCTCTCGCCATGTATCATGTATGAAAGGCAGAAGCATGAGAGAGAAAAGTGAGCAAACAAGCAGTAAAGCAACAGCAGCATGTGTGTGACTTACATAAAAAATTCTGCATTCTGAGTAGAAAAAAAGAAAGAAGTAAAAGAAAAGTTATTCACATGCACACACAAATGAAATTAAATTAAAACAACCGCCACACAAACATCATTTATGGATCACAAATAAAATTTATTTATTGATTTGTTTGTTGCAAAAAAAAAAGAAAGCAATGGCATGTCATGGTCAACCGCACACCAAAAAAAAAAGAATTTTTTCTCAATCGAAATTTCTCGCGAGCGGAAAGAAACAAAAAAAGGAAAATTATTATTAATTTTATAGCTCTATTTCTTCATCCTCCTTCTCAATGGTTTTACGCGCGATGTCGACGGCGACGAGGACGGCATCTTTGGCATTGCCAAAAAAATTCATGAAAAATTATGTTTGTATATTTATTTGCCTCATGAGACGTCTTTTTCACACACTTTCGGCACTTCGTTGTTGTTTTGTGTTATTGACGACATAAATATGACTAAAATGTTTCTTTTCTTTCTTTCTCACTCTTTCATTTACTTTATTACTTCTTTGCACTTCCAATAACTGAACTGACTGTGCCAGTGCATTCACATTATGCATTTCACAAACATGAAAAACCAAAACAACATATAAAAATAACAACATAACATTTCTTCTTTTTAAGTCTTTTACGTTTTTCTAAGAACACGTAAAAAATTTTTGCGCCGTAAGGATTTTTTTACTCGCCCGTGAATGAGATTTTGAGTAAATTTTTTACTCCTTTAGCGGCATCATGTCAACAACCTGTGATGCCCAGTTAGAAATTACAATTTTAATTTACTGGAGTTTTAGCGCATTTTTAAGGCATTTCAAATTTCAAATGTTACACTAAGTTAAGTCAAGTTAAGTAAAGTAGAAATGTCAAGCAACAAAAAGATTTAATCAAGTAAATTTTTATTTGCCCCAAAAAAATTTAAATTTGAACGATTTTATTTTCTAAAAAATAAAAAAAAAATTCAAAACACTTTTAAAATTAAACTTGACATTTTCATTTTTTCTTGGCAATTTGAATTTTGCAATAATTATCGACTAAACTGGAAAAAGTGCTATTACCATCTTATTGACGGATAATATCACTGGATTCTACAAAAAAACAAAGCTATAAAAAATGATGCGCGTAAAATAAACCGAAACATTAGTGAATGTTCTCAATCATCTGCTCGATTTCGTCACAATATGATTGGCTTATTGGCTGTTTATATTTTGCCATCAACATAAAGCAAGCGAGCGAGTGAAGAGATAAATGCACATTTATGTTATGGAATGTTGAGGTAGAAATTGAACTAAATATCATCCTTTTTTACCTTTTCTCTTCCTCTTTCTACCAAATTGACCAGAAATACAGAAAATTTTATATTTTACCTTCTTTTTGAAATCATCAAAAAAAGTGAAAGAATAGAAAAATTCTTTTTTGGACACACACATATCGAACCGGATATAAGGCTAAATTTGTCGAAAAAAAATTTTCGTACTCACTTTTATAAATGAATTATTTTTGTGTGAGGAGTAATTTGTAAATTCTGTCAAGGGTAAAATTGTCTCTTAATGAATCACACAAATTCTTGCCTAATTGCCATCTAATTGACCACAACAGAAATAGAGAGAGAAAAAATTCATGTTACAAGAAATGTTTTATATATTTTTTTTTGCATTCGATTACTTCATATCTTAGGCAATGTAAATGCTTAGTAATGCACATTATGTTCATTTGAGCATGTTGTACTCTGTGTTATTGTTTGAAACTATTCATTCTTTAAGCTTCAATTCCTCAAATCGGTATCTAAAATCTTCTACCGCAATTGGAAGGCACACTTTGAGGCTATGAGGAATGCCTCATAATAATAACAACATGCAGTGTGCATATTTATATATACATACAAGAATGCACATTGTTGATATTTACTGTACATATGTATATGCATTTAAAACTATTAGAGAGAAAAAAATACTTTAGTTGTCTAATGCATTTCGTGTGTGTATGTGTATATTTATGGAATGAATGAATTTTTGCTGCGTACATTCATTCTCTATGTCACCTTGCTATTGCTTCTATTTTTACATTTGCCATTTGACAAATTTTATTTTGTTACTATGCATTGTAATTTTTTCTATCAAAAGATTGATTGTCTTTTTTCATTTGCCCCGTGCTGATCGTCAATATCATCATCATCATTTAGATCAAAAAAAAACATCTGCAAAAAAGATCTCAAACTGTCGCTAAATGATCAACCATCGACATTAGTCATTTTCCCAATAAAATAAAACTTTGTGAATTTATGCAAAAAAAAAATTGGCCTCGACTTGAAATGAGTTCATTAGTTTTATTTCCTAAATTTAATAAGCAGATCTTCATTTATGAGTTTGCAAGTCGGAGAATACGTTTAAATAAATCTAGTTGTTTTATGACATACAGGCAGCGATTGTGATGTGTACAAAAGATTTTCATTTTAGTGTCATTTCACTCGTTAAACTCTAATTAATTTGTGTCTTTTATAATTTCTTTCCTCATTCACTCGCTTGCTTGCTAACTAACTACCGCCTTTTGTCTTTATCTCCTAATTTAATATTTTTTTCTCTTGCTTTATTTATCAAGTAAGCAATATACCATTAGCATTTCTTTGATTTCCATACGGGTCCTCTCTTGCTTAAATTTAAAATTCATTTATTTAAATATAAATGCAACTCTCTGTCTAATGATCTTGTTTGAATGCAAATCGCATGTTAACTGCTCAACAACAAGAAACACACAGAGAGAGAACGAACAACGCATAAATAAATAATTTTTAATTGATTTCTTACCGAAAACGATTTATTTTAATTTGTCATATATGGAAATGGATAAATTGACATGGCATTATGCATTTGGTTGGCGTTTCTTAATTAAATCAAAGAAGCGGGATTGCGTGATTAGATTTCGGTTGATTCTTTTACTACTGGTCAAAAATTGAATTATTTAATGCAATCTTGTTTTGCAAACTTATCTTATATTCATTCATTTCATGAATTGATTAAGGTTTGTTAATTTTATATTTAATTAATAACTAAATTTCTCTTTTATTTATAAACAATTGATTTGTAAACAAAAATTTGTGCAAAAATTTCAAAATTTGAACAGTTAAAAAAAGTTTTTCATTAATTCTTCTTAACAAAAACTGGAACATTTCATGATTTAAAAAAGAGTAAAAAAAGTAAGAGAGTTGTGTGAATTCTTTTGTTTTCATCTCTTGAAATTGAATGGTTGTGAGCGTCCGTCGCAATTGAAGATTTTTTCACACAAGATTATTATGTGTGTGTACATAGAAAATGAATTGGAGCTATGACATCAAACTGTTATTTGACTTCTTACTTCATCGTCTTCTTAAAATGATGATGATGACCATAAACTAAAAAATAAAATATTGCAATTGAAAACTTTTCCTTGACCACAATTAATTTAAATTTTAATCTTTTGGCTCTTTCCCTTTTGTTGGTATATTGAATAGTGCTTTAGGTGATGAAAAATTGTTGTTCTATAAAAATTTAAATAAAAAAGAGAGTGCTCAACACCCTAAAATGATATAAACTTTATTCGTGTGCAAGTAGACAAAAAATCATCATTCAAAAAATTACTCAAACAGAAAGTAAGCAAACGAAAAAGTCTCAAGGAAAGCCGACAAATGCTTAAAGAAATGAATTGGACATGAATTAATTGTTTTATTTTTCATATCTTAACTTTTACGGGGCAGCAGTCAGTGGTGGTTTTTTAATTTTTCTTAAGATTAAAGAAGAAGGAAGAAAAATTAAATTTAATTAATTAAATGAAATAGCTGCTACACTCTGTGCAATGACTGACAAATCCTGCCTGATTCATTTCATGTTTATAATTTAATACAATAGTAAGTGAGAAAGAGAAAGAGTGAAAAATGATAATTCTTAGTATTAATTCTTAATTATTTATAGAACTCACGTATGCACGCTTTCTTAGACACGACTTCAAAATCAAAAAAAATCTTTTTTATTATTTTAAAATAATATTGAAGTTGCCATCAGGTCTAATGACAAAAAGACTCAACACACAAATACACCTGCATGAAGCATTCAGCATAAGAATAAAGAAGCCAACTAATGTAAATGTATCCAAACAACATATAGTTTGGCTTTTATACGCGCAGAATAATTATTTCATTTTTTTCTCTTTTCTGCCTCAACCTCGCTCGCCTGCTCTACTCTCTGCCCGTTTTTATTTCGTTCATTGTTGCTGCGTGCTGTTCGCGTCACTTTTTAACAACTTGACTCAATTGTTTAAATGACTGTAAAGATCTGAGAACTTTCCCACTATGTTGTTATTCTTCTGATGTGCAAAGAAGCGGAAAAGTTCACTTTTTTTCTTATACATTCATTTTTTAACTTTCGATAATAGAAGTTTTGCCACCAGACGCGCATTTTCTATTTCTACTTATATGAGCAAGTGTGTGAGTAAAGAAGCAACAATTTTTTTGTGCTCTTTCAGTGAGTTTAAGCTTTTATGATGAATATAAATAAAATACAGTAGAAAACTGAATTATAATGATGAATCGAAGATTTCACTCTAAGGTGTGTTGACCGGAAGAGTGCGAGCATTTTTTATATGTCGAGTTCAACCTCATGTGTTTTTGAAGTTGTCATCATTGTCGTTGGTTGATCAACAATGTGATAGTAAAAATTTGACAGTTGGAATTTTTTCAATATCCTTAGCACAATATTCACGCTCATTTGAACATCGATAGGGGATGACTGACTGCATGAGCGACAATTACAAATTGTTTCGGTCACGTCTAAGCATCTTTTGAATGTCGCCTCTGTTTCTTTTTCTGTTTTTTTTTCATTCGCTCGTTTTAGAGGCAAGTGGCGTTGTGGTTCACCGCAATTAAGTGTGAATTTGTATAATTTTATTGTGTTTTTCGCACTGGACGAGTGATCTTTGCAATAATTTTTAATTTTTTCTTTGAGTGAGAAGTGTGGCCCTGTATGAGAAAAATTTTATATACTTTCGATTTAATTCATTAAACAGACGTGCAATTAAGCAATTATAATTCATTATTCGCATAAATGAAAAAAGATGTTGTTAATTCTAAACATGCTTCTTTCTTTACGCATCATGCAAGGGAAAATTTAGTTTTATATTTATTATCAGTGTGAATAGTCACGACAACTTAAGTGTAGTGGCCACTTAATAAGATCAATATTTTCATTAATTTTCTCCTCTTCTGTTTATATCTCAAGTGTTTACATTCGAGGAAATGATTGTTGTTAAAAACATACACATTTCATCCTTCTTTCTCCCTTTCTTATTCTTTGATTCATCATTATTATTGCTGTGGTTGAATGAAAACAAAAGATATAAACAAAGTCAATTTTAATTAATAATTAAATGACAAACAAAAAAGCATTGAATGAAGCAGTAAAGTTCAGTGAAACTTTCAATGAAAAAGAATTTAAATTTTCTGTTTTTCTTTTAGTTTATAATTTTTTAAAATGTAACTAAAGTTTTATCTTCTTATTAAGATATTTCCAAATATTTTACTTAAAATGCTAAATTTGTAATTTTAAATTATGTGAATCAAATAATCAAACCATTAAATTATAGCTTTTGAAACAATAAAATAATCAAAAAAATAAAATTTGGAAAACAAGAAATTTAAAAGATTCCCAAAATCACAAATTGGATTAAATTTTAATCCAAAGATAAACAGAAGCCGATTAAAATTTGAATTAAGATTTAAGGTGTAAATTGAATTTCTTCCACGCTGGCCTTAAGGAAAAAAATATAAATCTGCATTATAAATAGATTTTCAGTGTGTCTTCCATGACTTTAGTTTAGCGGCAATATAAAAAAGATGAAGATTTTTATCTTGATTTCTCAATTTACTCATCGCACACCAAACCGTCTCACTTGGCATCGACCATACGCGAAAAAAAGAAAATTAGGCGTCGGTGTGGACGACAGCTTCTCGCAAAAAAAAGAAAAATTATTAGTCACTGATATAAATTTATTGTTTGTGTGCAAGCGCACATTTAAAGTTGATTTCTTTTTAAATCGGACTCGGTTTCTGTGCGAGCCAAATTACTCATGCAATTGGACTATATGTGATTAAGTGTATAAACTCTTTTTATAGTCGAGACAGCTTGCCAACTTTTTGCTTCATCTTTTTTACTTTTTTGTACACACATTCATACATTTTCACACTGATTTGAACTCTATTTTTCGGATAGAAAAATATACTTTTTGTTATTTTATACGCAAGGTAACTAGAGAGAGAGAGATAGTGAAAAAATTGTCATTTTGAGACTACAAGTTGAAGATGTCAACACAAAAGACGAAAGAAATACAAAATTCATTCCCAAGAATTCATCCTTCATTGTCATTGCACATCGCATGAAAATGACGCGTCGACTTTTCCCAAAATTGACGAGGCATTGAGTGAGAGATGAGAAAGACTGCGCAAAATGCTCCCAGACATTGGATTCCCTTTTGGGGAAAAAATAATGAATTTGTTTCGATTGTCGATCGTGAGATAGATCGATATGTTCAGGTTATTATCATACAGTCCAAAAAACCAAAAAGTATTGTTGAATATCAAAAAGAATAAAGAGAATAAAAAAAATTTCGTAACTTGCATTGTGTAATTTTTGGTAGTGATTGCGGTCCCCAAAAATGTTGGTTGTGATGAATTTGGTTGTTAAGCTTTTGGCGGCACGGCGACATGAGAGAACAGAAGCAACAGTAGCAACAGAAATAAAATAAACATGCCGAGAGTGTCCCCGCGAGAACCAAAGTCTCTCACACTCGTAAGGAGGAGAAAGACCTTCTATGCCAAATATAGTTGCATTTATGCATTTATCCCATTCTGTAAAACTGTTTTTAAATTTTCACGATTTGTGTTTTTAAACAATCATTTCTTTTGCCAGTTTTATCCATTTTTGTGCTTACATGTCTTATGCCTGCATACAGTCATGCCTCTCTTGATTGTCCGATTAATGTTCTAAAATTTAATAATTTTTATTTTTAACGGTTTAATTTTAAAAATTTTCGAGATGATAAATTTTCTTTCCTAGATG
Source organism: Polypedilum vanderplanki (assembly GCA_018290095.1). Lineage (NCBI taxonomy): Eukaryota > Metazoa > Arthropoda > Insecta > Diptera > Chironomidae > Polypedilum > Polypedilum vanderplanki. Next base: position 22,529,325 of record CM031380.1, on the reverse strand, counting down.
ATCGATTTAAAAAAATATTTGCTTAAATTATTGAATGAAAAAATTTAATTTAAAATCAATTTTGCACATCTAAACAATAAAAGCTTCAATTAAAAGTATATGTAATCAATGGAAATTTTAAAGGTTCAATCTAAAAAGTAAATAATGAATAGGAAATCTTAACAAATCTTTTGTTTTCAAAATAATGCTAAAGCTCAATGTAACAAAAATTCAATCATTTTGAGCAAGAGAGAGATTTGACGGTGCAGATTGAAGAAATTGTGTGTGTGTTATATATAATTTTGATTGTTCTCAACTCTTTTTTGACGGCATGTGCAATTCTGTGTGTCTCTTTAAAATTCAAAATGCGATCGATTGTGTTCTGTTTTCTTCTCAGCTACTTATGTCTTCTTGAACCGCATGCTTCTGTTATGTATATTTTTTTATTTTATTATTGTGTACACACAAAAAATTCCTTTCATACGAAAAAAAATATTTAAAGTTATTAAGCATGCATTTATAGTTTACCTTTTTGGAATTCCGTTTTCCCTTTCTTGCATTTTTGCCCGTGCAAACCTAAAGAGAGCGAGAAGAAAGAGAAAGAAAAATTGTACAGTTAGGAAGCTCTCCAGTGATTCCTTTTCTAGACACATCATTGCATTGTGCGATTAATTCGGGTTTTTTTTCTTTTCTCCTTCTTTTGCTTTATGATTTCATCATCATGATAAGGCCTTCATATAAGTGAAAGAGAAGAAAAACAATAAATAAGGCGCGAGTAAGTGCCAGACTTATTTCATATTCATAAAAATGAAATTTATTGTGTGTTAACTGATCACTCTTCTCACGCTCTTCAAACTCTTAAAAAATTTTTTGAGTCAAAGAGTCGAAAAAATCTGGTTCATCTATCGTAGTTGCTTGCTTGCTCTTCAAAGGAGGATGAAAATGTAAATTGCGATCACCCCGAAAATGAAATGAAAAACAGAGAAATGACTTTTTTTAAAAGCGTTGACCTATATTTTCCTAAATAAATAAAGTCGAGAAAGAGAAGAAAAATTGAAACCAAAGCGTATGTGTGTATATGCGACGTAGTTTCAATAGTAAATAGCGACAGTACCGTGAAAAGTCACAGATTTTTTACCAACATTCTAAGATGGAAGCTCTCACTATATAGATGAATGATAATATACGGTCTGTGCAATTTTTTCTCTTTCATTTACGTTAAAAATAACATCGCGCACAACAAAGTTGCTAAAAAATCTTCATGGTCATAAAAAAGCCAATTTTGTTTAAATTTCCTTGATGATTTTTCACATCTGATTCATCGTAAAAATGATTATTGAATTGAAGTAATAATTTGTTTGAAATTATTGCACACAAATGGCTTGCAGACTGTCATTTGGGTAACGAGAATGAAAATATTTATAAGTTTTGAGTGAAAAGAGTGCAATAATATTATGATCTCCGCCCGCACTCAACTTTTAAATATTTCTTTCTCGTGATGATTATTGTCGTCTACAAACAACTGACTTATTACATAAATATCATCATATTAAATGAAAAGAAAAATAAGTAAGCAAGAAGGAAAGTCGGTCTGAGAGTGAAAAAATAGAAACTCATTCACAAAAAAATAGAAAAAAGAAACTAGCAATGAGTCACATAAACGAAAAACACATTTATAGTTGAAGGCGATTGTCACTGAGTGAATACCATTCGCAATATATCGCGTGTATAGTCTCCACTCCACTTTCATGTGTGTTTACGCAAAAAAAATATATATATGTTCACGATGATGACTCTTTTTTATTTTTCACAAATATAAAAAGTGTTTTTCTTATTTTTATCTTTAACGTGTCGCGAAAAAAATATCGTGAATATCAAGAAATAGACATTTTTATGATTTTTTTAAATCAAGTTGATTACACTGCATTAGCAACTTGAAAATTGATAATTTTAGATTTTTTAAACAATTAATGAACTTCAAAAATAATGATTTTTAATTTTATTTATTAAAAAGTAAAATTATAGTTGATTATTCATTCAAATTCATGCTCAAATTGTTTTGATCAAGTTGAATTAAAGTTCTTTAAATGTCAAGTTTTTAGTACAATATACTAAAAGCTTAAATTAAAAGTCAAGTAGTTAACAAGTTGAAAAAAATAAAATCTACCGTCTTCCCTCGAAAACAAGAGCCGGCTCTTTGAAATAACGTATATTTTTACATACTAAAAATAAACACTCTTGTTTTCGAGGGAAGACGGTAGTTATAATAGTCAAGTCAACTTGATTATAATAACTAGGCAAACAATCATTTATTTTCAACTTTATGCACGGTTAAATTACACAAAATTTTGAATTACCGTAGTGTTTTAAAATTTTAATAAAATTAAATTATGAAAACCTAACAGAATTTCAGAATTAGGTGCCTATTTCTTGATAATAACGAATTAAAACTATAAATAAATGAAAAATTTCTATGACTTTCTAAGAAATTTTTAACCATAAAAATATTTTTAATCCAAAATAATTCTAATTAAAATTCTCAACCAATTCTTTAACTAATAAAATACATTCAAAGACACCAGTCAAGTTTTCACCTAATACAAAAAAATAAAAGAAATAAAAAGTGATTTCGCATTTTAAATGTCAACTGCTAATAAATTCTTTATTAGTCAATCAAAATGAAGAGACAAAAAGTTAAAAGAAGTTTCATGGCTGACACTGATTGGTGATTTACTTATAAAAGAGAGAAACATGAAATTTTTTCGTAAATCCAGAAGTGAAAAATTTATGGCGCACATTATAATACTTTGTTGTAGACATACGCACATTTTTTATGAACGATCGCGATCATTCAACTTTTAGTGAGTGAGAGAAAAAACAAACACACGTCGCAGAGATTTTTTGCGCGCGTTTACGCATATGAGGACACTTTCGAGAAAATGATTATCGTGTGATTAATCACTCGTATGGAAAACACATGTTACATCATGCATACATAAATACACGAGTAGCAATATAGAGTTGAGATGAGGAAGAGAAAAAATGAAAAATTGTGCGTTTTGTCGTTTATAATGAGTGCTTGGAGAATAATTTTCAATTTTTTGTTTCGCTTTGCCAGAAATATTATTTTGTGCGACGATGAGATGGCGACTATCAAGGAATTTTTCATCTTTCAACAAGCAACAGTCAGAAAGCTGGCGTTGATGATGATGAAAAATTGAAAGTGATTTTCTTCCCAGTAAATAAAATTGTTTATGTTTCTATTCCATTCACCTCTACTTTTATTAAGAATATTATGAATCATGTTAATTAAACTTACTTTTAATTAATTTAATTTAAAGGTAAAGTTGCTTCAGTAGAATCGATAACACCTAATTTGACTAGTAAGGAGGGTAAGCGAGTGAGAATTGTATGTAAAACGTATGGTGAGCCTTGTCCAAAAGTGACGTGGTTTAAGGATGGTCGATCGATAAATAGGAATAAAACGAAATATGAATTCGTCCATTTGCGGTAAGTTTTTTTTAACATTTTTAAATAATGGAATATTTCTAATGAATAATTTAAAGTTGTTGATTTCTTTCAATTTCTAATTTTAATATTTTGTACTTTTCAATAACAATAATTTTGAAAGAATAAATTACCAAATGAAAAAAAATTTTCAATTCACTTACCAAAAAACCTTTTTAATCATAGAAACTATTGATTTAATCTTTAATTAAAGCTTTATAAAGATTTTAGAAAACAAAAATTACAATTTTTTTACATTGTTAACACAAACAAACTTTATTTTAATTCATAAGAAAAATTCTGTTCTTGAACTTTAAATTTGTCAAATTCATTAAATCTAATGTATTTTTAATTATTTCTATATCAAGGCGAAGATCTGATCTCATAATTAAATCTGCTGTTGCAAGCGATAGCGGAAGATATGAATGTAGAGCCAAAAATAAATTGAATACAAAACCAGCTTCCAAATTTACATCATTAAGTGTAAAGCCTACAATAACGAGCGATCGAACGAGTAAGTATCCAATAATTAGACACATATCAACATATTATTTTTTGATCCTTGCAGTAAAATACCCGAATGAAGGAGTGAAAGAATGCTCGCCAAACTTTGAAGGCTATTGTCTTAACAACGGCACTTGTCTAATAATTGATTCAATAGGAGAATTATCATGCAGGTAATTTTTTTATTTTCCAGTTAACCATGAAAAGTTCATTATCCTTTCACCTTGAATACACTTCTTTTTCTTTGATTTGAATGAATAAAAAAAAAATAAACTTTTCCACAATTTATTCATCAATTTCAAATAAGAAATTGCTTATAATTTATCAAAGCCTGAACATTCGCATTCAAAAATTTTTCACATTTTCTCCACACTATTTCAAAGAGAGAAAGAAAAAAAGAAAGAGAACTCGCGCACGGGGCGGATGTCGAAGAGAAGAAAAATTTTAGGTTTGCGCGAGTAAAGAAAAGAAGGTGAAGCCATGAGTGAGAAAATTCATCGATGAGTGATGCGTGAATATAATATTGAGAGAAGCATAAATAACATTTGAGCTCGAATAGTGAAATGATCAATTTTTCATAAACACTCGGAATCTTTATTTTTAGCAATTGCTTGCTTCTTGAGCAGCAGCAGCAATAGTAGCAAATAACCTGAGATCTTCATTCTACACACACTCGTACTCTTGAAAATTCGTTTCACTAAAAAAAATGATGATGATGATTTTTCTCGCTGTCTCTCTATCTATCTGACTGACGATTATTATTCATTAATTGCACATCAACGTACCATATTTCATAATCAGCGTCACAGCTCGAGAGATCTGAAAATGATATTTCAAACATTTATTGACCGAAAACGCAGGAAAAAAAAGATGAAAGAAATCTTGACGCAATTTCACGATGAGGGAGAGATAGAAAGAAAAAGTAAAGTCATGTGAAGCATAAAAATGCGACTTTTATGTGTCGTCAAAATTAAATTTTAATGATTTAGATTTTTCTTCACTCACTCACGACTAAATGATTTATAGATCTTAGCGATCATTCGCATGCTACCACTGTCATTTTTTTTCCTCTACTTCTTTTTCTTGATTTTTCCAACTGTTGCTTGTGTATACTTGAAATTTTTCTTCTTTTTTCCCAGTAAATGAGATGCGACACATGTTTTGACAAAATATATATAATTTTTGCTACTGCTGTTTACGAATGAATTTAAAACAGTTTCATGTCCTTGATTGCCAAAGATTTTTTTTTTGTTTCTCTCCTTGATCAACTTTGCGATTTGAGTCAAGGTAAATTTATTTACTGGGACATTTTCAATACACATATTGATTAGGAGTTTAATTTTTAATTTCACCCATCTGATAAATATAAATGAAACATTCGCGTGGCATGACATTAAAAATGTATGCCAAAAATAAAAGTCATATTTCTTTCATATCATATCCATTTTTATTGTAAATAAATTGAGAAAGAAAAATTGTTACAAGTGTGAATGGACATGGACATATATGAAGTGTCTCGCAATTTAAATCATAGCACCAATTACATCTGACTGCACATCACACTGAAATGACTGAGTGAGTGAAGAAAAAATATTATATGGCGGCAGTTGGCGACAACGAAGAGAACATTAAAAGATGTAAATGAGGAGTAATCGCACATAAAAATATGCTTCTTAGTTTTTTTGCTATTGCACACATTATGATCCTCTTGTTTGAAAAAGAGATTTAAAATTTATATATATGCGTATATAAATGTAAGTGAAAAATGCTCCATGAAAAAGAGAAGGTTTTTTTTGTTTAGTCTAGCGCGGGTTATTTATTTTTAAACATTTACCGAAAAGCCGAGTTGCGATATGAAAAAAGAAAAGAGATTTTTTCCTTTTGCCTTCCACTGAATTGAATGTGCAAAGAAATAAAAAACATGAGGAAAAAAAAGCGAGAGCTGCTGTGAGTGAAGAACAAAAAAGAAAAAGAAGAAGTCGAGTAATGAATTGAACGAAAAAAGAAAGAAAAAAGCCGTGAACACGAGAGTCCGTGCAGTTTTCATGATGAATCACTCACTCACTCATTAAATGACTAGCTCTTCAACGTACATTTCGCTATTTTTTACCTCTACTCAATTGACAAACTGTAAAATAAAATTTTTCTTACTGCCGCTTGCTCATATAATTACTAGACGACATTTTCCGCGACATGAGTAAATAAGAAGTAAAAAAGAAATTACAATTTTTCACTCAACAGATTCGCGCGTCAAGTTCAAAAATCTCTATGGATATTGGCAATTTCGATAAAAAGGAAATACTTATAATTTAGCGTTTTAAAATTTGTATCCAAAGCTTGGACACTTAAATATTCGATCTTATCGTAAATGGTTTTTGGTTTGATCAAAAGACATTTTTTGAGTAAAATTTTTAATTATTTGATCAGTTTTAAACTTCACAGAAGCAACTTTGTGTTATTTTATTAAATTAAAGTTGACAAAATTTGAATGATTTTACTAAAAGCGCATCAATTTTTTCTACAAAACGTTTTGTAAGTTTACTTCAACTTTTTGACATTAATAGCTATTATTTCACTAAATTAACTATCATTTGCTAAATAAAAGCTTTCTTATCACTTTATTAGTCTTTTGTGAACATTTTAAAATAAATCATTCTGTGAATCACAAATTTTCAGTAAAATGATTAAAATTTATCATTGTAGAATTGTTTGTTTACAGTTTTTATGATATAAATCAAGTTTTTAGCTTAATGAAGCAGTTTTATCATACAATATCTAATTTCCATTTAATATTTTAAATTGAATTTGAATTAAGTGTGCAAATCTTGTACAAAATGTAATTAAATTTTTCGTAATACTTATTAATGACATCTTCATTAAATCTTCTTCTCTCAACTCGACTATAAATTTCAAATTATTGTTTTCGATTTTCTTTCATCTTCTATTGCGCAAAGTGTAATTTAAATTCATCACAAAAGTGTCAATGAGTTAAACTCTAAAGATTTAAATCGAAAATTTTCAACCCCACTGTCTTTTATGACTTTTATCCTACTTTCAAAGAAATATAAAAAGAACACTGTTTTAAATTTAGTTGCTACTTCGACTTCTTCAATTGTTTATTTACATGTAATTAATTAACCTGAGCTTCTGCCTCTTTTTCTCTTTATTCTTTCTGGTAAACAAACTATTGGGGGCCTTTTTCAACCGAATTTCACTCTGACTGATTGTAATTTAAAAATTCAAAAAATTTCACTTTTCTTTTTAAAAAACAGGAAAATTTTCTTTGACGTCATTAATTGTTTTTATTCAATTTCAGATGCCTTGAGGGTTTCAGTGGCAAGCGATGTGAGGACAAAACAACAAATATTACTGCGAGTACGTACCATCACAAACAACAAGAATGTGAAACATATTTGGGCACATTTTATTGCTAAAGAAACTTAGGCTCTTTCTCTTATGATTTTTTCAGTTTTTTTCTCATGCACAATTTCCTTGTTTTTCTTCTTCTTGGGAGAATTTTTTTAAAAAAGAAAATTATTTTTCTTTTTCTCAAAAAATGTGCAATAGTTGAAATTTATGCAAAACAGTACAAATTTGTAATTTAATTTTAACTCAAGTGTAATAATAATAGCGATTATAAATCGAATTTTCTTTCTAACTTTCTTGCTCTTGATTGATTTTTAAATGAAAAAAACATTTTTGCAAATTTTTTACTTAGTTTTATTTTTGCAAAACTTAAAAGAAAGAAAAAACATTCCAAGAGATTTTTTCCTCATTTATTTTGTTTTTTGAAAATTTGTTGACATTGGAAGAAAAAAAGCATGATTCATTTGAAGAGCCTAGCTTTCTATAGCATCATCTTTTGCTATTATTTTTATAATTCTTTCCTCTCTACACACTCAAATTTTTTTAAAAAAAAATCAATCAAATTTTTCATCATTCTTTAGTTTAAAATACGTTCATTCTCTCATCTCTCTTCTACCGTCATTTTCAAACGAATCAAAAGAAATTCACTCATTACATATTCAACCATACACTCTCTCTATCAAAATAAAAAAAGATTCAAAAATAAAGTTTTATTGTAAAGTTTATCATTAAACGCGGAATTTTTATACATTAAAATCTTCTATGAAGATATTTTTAAACTACAATACAATAATAAGATTGAAATTCCTTTTTATATACACTCAGCACTCAGCAACAACAGATGATAAACTTTACAAAGTTCTTCTTTTTCCAAATAAATTAAATTTAAAAAAATATAAGAAAAGGGAAATTTTTTGATTTTTAATTTTTATTATTTAACTTTTATTTTCTTTTTCTTACTTCTTTATATATACATTGTATTCTCTTTGGTATAAGGTTTCATTTCTTTTATTTTCATTTATAGTTCATTTCCAAAAACATCCCTTGACACATAAATTGATTACACATAAAATTGGTACAAAGTTAATAATTGAAAAATCATTTATGACACCAACTGATTCATGACTGTAAAAAAAACATGAACTGTAACATGACCTGTAAAAGTAAAATGTTTATATAAAAATGCACAATAATGGATAAATTATAAACTAATTAATCAAAAATAAAAATAAGAGAAAGCTAAGAAAAATTCTTAAATTTATAAAATTTGTTGTTAAATGCAATTGCTTTCTCAAGTTCTACAGAGAAAGAGTCCTCTCTCATACTTTTGTAAATATTTTTGCCAAATTTTTTCCTTCTTTCTAATTATTTTTCTCACTTTCTTTATTGTATAAAGTCTCAATAAGTTCTAAGTTCCTAAAAATTTATTATAAATATTTTAATAAATAAATTGTCAATAATTAAAAAAAAGAAAAATTTATATATATAGAAAATGATTTATATTTTGGCTGACTTGTATGATATTTAATTTTTTGATTTAGGCAAAAAAAAGTATGTTAAATTTTTTTCTGTTTTTGTGAAGAAAGTGGCAAAAATATCAAAGCAACATACATTAATTTTTGCTGTAGAACTTTTTATAAATATGAATTTAAAAATTTTTTGAGAGAAATGATATTCCGTAACTAAAATTTTTTAAAATAATTCTCACATATCTTTTGCACTTAACAAATCGACAAAGTTTTCTCAAGTTTTGTTAATTCATTAATTTCAAATTTCTTCTTTTTATTTTGTTAATTATAATTGTAAAATGAAAAATACAAAAAATAACTCCATACCATGCACAAGCAATAATTGTAACTTTTTTCTAAATTAATTTTTCTTAAAACAAAATCAACCATATTTTATTCAAAAACCAACAAGAACTAATTTAAAAACCAAAAAATTGAAAATAAACCGAAATTTAATAAAAAAAGTATTTAAGTTTTTATTTTGATTTCTCTTCTGTTTGTTTATTAAACTTTTTTGGTTAAGAAGGTAAGAAGTTGTCAAGTAATGGACACTTAATTTAATTTAAATCATGATTGTTTTAAGTTTTCTTTAAAATGAAATTTATCATTTAGTTTACAATAAATTTTTTTATTAAAGTTATAATCACAAAATGGAAAATTTGTGACAATAGAGTTTTTTTAATTACAAAAAAATTGTTAACCTTAATAAAAGTCAAGTAAAAATTTAGGTTAAAATCAAGTCAAGTATAATATTGAATCAAGTCAATTTTATTTTTGCAATCAAACATAATTATTTATTATAAAACTCAAAGGTAGTCAAATAATATGAACATAAACTAACATTGTTGATAAAATATAAGTGTCTATTCCTTGGAAAATGTGTAAAGAAAATACTTTTCTATTTCTGTTGTTATTATTATTTCAGTTTCTTAGAAGTTCTCAAAACAAATCTTAATTTGTTAGCAATAAAATAATCAAAAAACTAGACCAAAATGTTTAGAGAAAAACAGACAAATAATAAATAATAGTAAATTCTTAATTGTAAGATCATCATTTAAAGTTAATGATTTCTTCGAAGTGATTGTATGTAGCGTTTGAAAGGAGAAACATCTGTTAACTGCAACAACCACAACAATACAGTAAATGTTTCAATTTGTGTGTTATTAAATATAATACATTATTTTTACTTTCGTGTGCATTTAATCTCGATTTCAATGTGACAATAATGAACAAACATGAACCTATTTACTACTTTTTACTAACCACCCATCTCATATCAATTAACTTTTATAAAATTTAAGCAAATTAATTCATGCTTTTATTATTTACATTTGTGTTGGGACAACTTTCATACGAATTTAATAATTTATCACTCAAAATAGCTCTCAATATTGCAGATTTCGAATTAGCCGATCCATATGTGATTAATCGTCAAGTAGCTCCTGTTTCCAGTGATGATTATGATGATGATGACAGATAAATTGATTGTGTATGAAATTTATAATTGGCGGTGCTTGCTGATGTCAACATTTAATAAAATTTACTGCTAATAAAATATTTCTAGAATATAAAAAAATGCCAAAGAAAATTTTTTGTAGAATTTTTCCTTCTCATCTAATGAAAACTGCCACTAAAAAATGAAAATTGGCAATGAAATTTTAGAAATGCATTTTATTGTTAGATTAGATTTATTGGCATTTTACAGCTATAAATAATTTGATGAAATGATAATCAAAATCTTTTTTTATTAATAAAAATAAAAAAATCATTTTCTTTTTCTATAAATGTGCTTTACTAAAAAAATTCAAAGCTAAAAATTTAGATTATTAAGTGTTGTTATTAATAACTTTTATTATAATAAAAATAAAAAAATTGTAGAAATTTCTGAAAAAGAAAACAAATTGAAGTTTGAAATATTTTTTTAATTTTGATATTAATATGGTTTATTTCTATTCAAAGATATTTGGTACTTGATACCAATACTTATTTGTTTTCCTATAACTTTTATTATAAATGCTGACAGAACTAAGGTTGTTAAATTTGTCTCTATTAAAAGATTTTTTACCGAAGTCAATTTTATAAGTATATCAAGTATAAATTTTTGTCAAACTTTGAATACTTTAAATACTTTTCCAAAACTGCTTGAAATTTAGGATTTTTTTCTCATACAAAATATTGTAGATGCTCGCATAAACTTATAGTATCATGCTTGAAAGCAAAAAAAAAACACAAGATTACTTAAAAGGTTAATCTTAATTTAATTATGGCGAAATATAATACTTCACATATTTGTTAAAGCTTCATGTTTCAATTACAGCTCTGTTTCATTTCATCATACCATATGAGAGATCGTTCGGTTTGGATTTTTTGTTTTACATTTCTTTTATGAGATGGCGCTTTATTTTTAAAATATTTTAAAACGTTATTTACAATGAGTTTTTCAATATTTGAATTCATCAATTAAATAATATTCAAATTGCTTTTTCTTGATAATTTAATCTAAATGTTTAATTAAAAAGAAATTTGTTAAATATTCTTTTAAGTATTAACACAAACTCATACAATTTGGAAATATGCTTCATAAAATCAAAATCGTAAAACGAAAAGATGTGCATTCATACATCAAAATGTGATTTATTTTCTACAATCATGAGAGTTATAACGTATTCCAAAAACATTCAATCACCATTGTCATTCAGCTAATTCAAATGATTTGCATACTCACATCTAATATTCATGGCAATTTATTACATTTGGCGTGTGAGCGAGAGTGTCGATTACTTCCTAACAATGATGACTTAATCTACCATTTGGAGATTTCTTTTATCATACAAAGAAACAAATAAATTATCTGAAAAGTAAGAAAATCTTGACAAATCCATAATATTTTAATGAGACATTTTTTATGTGTGTAGAAGATTTTTTGTGTATGTTTAAATGCAGCGCCATATGATTTATAAATAACATGTTGCTGACCTGCTTTCGAGTTTTTATGCTGCTCCCTTTTCGATCCTCTCCTATTTCGCTAAATTATGAAATCTTTTTTAAATTATGTGAATGATTTGTCCACAGAAAAAATGTAGCAAAAAGATATTTTCAGTTTAACACACAAAAAGTCACAAAAATAAATAATAAATTAATTAATATAAAGCGAAATGAGAGAAACAACAATTTTATGAATGAAAAATGTCATCACTCGTGTGCTTCACTGATGGGAGAAAAGAAAGAGTCAAAAGACATAACTCACATTCTGTTTTGACTCTTTTACAATCTGTGATGGGATAATTTGCGCTGATTTTTATATACACTTAAATGAGGTGGAAGATTTCTTTTGCCAAATGAAAGGGAAATTTAAAATCTTTTTTCTCACATGGAGTGAGATATTTTTAGGTATTTAATTTATTTTAAATTTGAAAACTTAAAGAAGTCTCAATTTTGCACACATAATCGCGTGATGGGTGTGTATATAGTTAAGAAAAATGATTTTGTTAATTTTGCACATTGAAGATTAATAGAAAACAGACAATAAAGTGATTTGTTTGCATTGTTTGTTTTTTTCTTCGTCGTCTATGTGTTGCTGCTGCTGCATGAAACACTCTCGATTTTTCACAATTCTTTTTTCGGTGTCACTTTGCTTAACGACGACATTGTTGATGGCTATCGTACAAATACATCACTGACAATTGACTCCTACACAGCACAAATCTTCGCTCTCTGCACAAAAATCTTGGCAATTAATCTTTTTATTTGTTAAGAAAAATTTTTTTTATTCATTTTGGAAATCCATTCAAAGTTCACAAGTCTTAAGGAATTTGTAAAAAAGCGTTGAATATGCTAAGTATAAATTATCGAATCGAGAAAATCAAGGCAAAATAACTTTGAAAAAAAAGAATTAAAAATTTGAATGTTTTATAGAAAAAAAATTATGTAGAATTTTTATGATATTGAATTGATTATTCACGATTTTAAGTAGATTTCAACCAAATATACAAGTATTTCATAAAATATTTATTTATTCTAATTTAGAAAAATTTGATTTTATAATTGAAATTTAAGAAAATATTAAAAGGTAAATAAACAAAAATTTAAGGCAAAATCAGACAAATTTGAGCAAAGTTAGTGAAATACTTAAATTTTCCAAACAACTTTTGTTCCACAGCATAAATTCGAATCATTGAATAAATAATCAAAGTATTTCATCCTTGCATTTACTCAAATGACTTTAAAAAGCCGTCTTGAATATTGAAAAGAAGAAATAACTTTATCGTTTTAAATATGCAATGACATATTGGTTATTTTAAGGCAAAAAGAAACGTCTTTATTAGTCAAATGTACGCGTGGCGTTCAAGTAAGCAGAAAATGAGTAAATGTAGGGAAAATGTGCAATTAAAAAGTTTTTTTTCTCTCTGTAATCAAAACAGATGAAAGAGAGAAATGTTTAAATTTATATTTTGACTTCATAAACTGGCAGAGTCTAAAAATAAAGAAGTCTATTTGTGAGATTGCTTGTTTTACTTTTCAGGTGTGTTTTAATTCTTTATTCTGTAAAATTGTTTTGTATACGCTTACACATGAAATGTGCATGTGGATTAACTGATTTTGATTTTTTGTGCTTGTGAGAAAAGTGTAGAATGATGTAAACATTATTTAATGCGATGCTAAGATTAAAACTTCTTTTTGATTTTTTTCCTTTCTTCTTATTCTTATTCAAAGGCAGGATGAAATGAAAATACCATCTGTATATAAACAATTGCATTATTTTGTAGTTATTTGCTGTCTATCTCTTAAACATGTTGTGAAAAAAGATAAATAAAACAAATTCGATTATGTAAGAAATTTATTAGGTGCAAGATTGTATTGAAATCTGTTTTTAATCGCTGGAAAATTTCTTTATCATTCAACAGTTACTCAATAATCAATAAAAATGCATTTTTAAACTTCTTCATCAATTTAATCTGGTATCAATAACAAAGCAAACAAAATCACTAGCTAGAGCAAAACCATATAATAAAGCCAAACAAAGAGCTAGAGAGGAAAAGGATGCAATCAACAGACCACCAAGAACTCTCTTTTTTTTTTGTTTTCAACTGCTGTTGAAATGCACTAAATTATTTTATGGTATATACACACACAAGTAAGCTAGAAACATAAAGCAGACAAAAAATGTAATTGAACAAAGTCAAGTTGGTAATAAAAGAGTGAGTTTTTGGAAATGAAACTAAAACTGAATTTAAATCTCTTAATTTTAGGTGTAAATAAAATTGTAAAGCATTCTCAATATTTCGCCATTTTCTCTTTAAATTTTAACAACAAATATGAGAGTTTGTGAAATATAAAAGTGAGATCATTAATGCAATCATCAGCATAAAATAATTTGGTTGATACTTGAGAGAAAATTGTAAAAAAATTGAATCGTCAATTAATCAAATTGAATGCGAATAAAAGCGAGAAAAAGAAATGAAGAAAATAAGAAATCAATTTTTTACTTGCTGTGATTGCAGAAAAATTTTCAGGCTTGTTTTGCCTTAATTTTAAAAAAATTAGGTTTAACGTTTTTAATTTTCAATTGAAAATTTCTTATTTTAACGAAATCTTTTACATTTTTTGCGAATAATTATCAATTAGAAAAGATTGGAATATACTGGAATAATACACAATGAAACAAAAATTTCAATTCTTTTCGCAAAAAATTGAATAGGAACGAAGCGTAAATTTTCAGAATGAATAAATTATTTCGATTCAAATAAAATCGTTTTTTATTCAATTGTTTTTTGCCACCTTCAAAATTTATGCGCACATTGAATGCACAATTGATATTAAACAATTGTGAAATTAATTAATTAGTCAATCTTTACAATCTTTAATAACGTGAAATTTTTCATTTTTAGAAACAATTCTATATTGAAAAAACTCCAACAAAATTAATTGAAATGTTAAAAATTGTTATTAGATAAAAATCAAAAAATCATGACTGATTTTTTGACAGATAAAATTCTTAAACCCTTTTATTTTTCAAAAATCATGTCCTCCTCTTTTCCTATCATTTTTTAAAATGCCAGACTAGATAGACAAGAAAAAGCTATTTGTTGATGGATCATCAATTGAATTTTGTTCGCTTATTGTCTATCGAGACTCAATTTTAACTTTTTTATTGATTTATTATAGTATAAAAGCATGAAAGTAAGCATAGACGATGCATGCAGACAAAAATACAAACACACATAACGATTCATTCTCACCAAAAAAGATCATCTCACTTTTTTGTTGTTTCACCGAAAAATTTCATAAAAATAAAGAACAAAACACAAGAATATAATGAATGAGTCAGTCTGTGTGTCAAAAAAATTTTTTTAAAAGATTCTCACTGCGATTGGAATAGTTTGTGAATTACGTCAAGTTGCGAGTAATGCACCGTTATGCACTTTATATTTCTTTATACCTGCTTAATAGGATCATCTTTTCTCATTTCTTGATCTATTGTTAAATTTACAAAAGAGAGCAGCAAAAAATATACTTTAATACGGATGAACACTTACCGGTATTTATCTAATGGTCAGTCTGCATAAATGTCTAACAATAACAACAATCGTTTTTCTGCAGTTTCTCTTTCTTCTTTCTTTCACATAAATGCCTATACATACAAGGATGATGATGTTGAAGAGAAGACTAAAAAAAAAAGAATTTCGTTTTTAAAAAACTGTTAATGAAAATTCCTTTGAACTTCTTGGAAACGCATAAGATTAATATATGTTTTCATTCCTTGTGACTTCTCTCTTCTTCTCTTATTTTTTTATAAAAATATTTTCATTTCATTTTCTCTTACTAATTTTTATGAAATTTATTTATTTTTTTGATGCACGCTGTGTGGGAATACTTGACTGTTGGAAGAGTGAAAGAGAGAGAATTGCAAAATGCAATTGCTCTCTGCATGCATGCAATATATCGACGGAATGTCTATTAATACACACAAAAATTCACAACTCGACAAATTTTAAACTCACGCATTTGGCAAACACTGAAATTTTTTAAAAATTTCTTTTACAAAACTAAATATACATGAATGAAGAAGAATGAATGAGAACAAGAATTGAAAAAATTTAAAGTCATGATATGACTTGTTAAAACTTGTCTTACTCACGGTTGATGGTGTTACTTCTTATTAATTTTATTGGAATGTTATTAACTACTAGATTCTTTTACTCTCTTTCAAAAATTTTCTTTCATAAAGTTATGAGAAACAAAATTCTTTCATCAGCATTCTACTTAAAAGAGTTTCATTGTTGATCAGCGAAAAATTACTGACACAGTGTTGATATTTTCTAGCGAGTTCAGCAATATTTTTTAAGTTCTCATGAATGACATTTTTCAAAAGTCATCAAATATTTTATCAAGTTCAACCACCTCAACAAAAAAGTGCAAATAGTCATATAAATTTTTCTTGAGTGACTTTAATTGAATCAATATTGAGTTGAGTTGAAAAAAATTTTCAAACAATTGTTTAAAAATATTTTTAAAGTTTATTACATTGAACTTTTCGACTCTTCTTGATTTATCAATTTGCATTCTAATTGAGAGATTTTATTGATGACTTTTATTAATAAAAGAAGGTTTTCAATGCATTTAAATAGTATTGAACTAGTTTTATTGACAATTTACAAAGATTTACAAGAAAATTAATTAACTTAATTTGTTTAAACAGAAAATTTAAATTTTTAAAAGAAAAATTGCACTAACAAAATTTAAAATTACGTTGAAAACTAAAACAAATTTTTGAAAATTTTATTAATAAAATAAAGTGAAAAACACACACGTAAATGACTATGGTTAGACTTAACCTTTTGCTGCTCCTTCAATGGCAATAAATCATTACATGAGGAAGAGATAGATGTCATATTTAATGCAAATGTTACCATGTAAATACAAACTGTCGTCGATAGTAAAATTGATAGCCATTTTCAGTAGTTTAAGAGCTTTGAGCGATTAAAAAATGTTAGTTTTACGATCGACTAGATATATTCCAAAAATGATTCATAGATTTCAATTAAGAAAAAACTTTTATTTTATTGATTTCTTCTCGGTCCACTTACTTTTTTCTACGTGGGATATTTTTCTTCTTCTATACCTTACTCGCACTCAATGCTTGGCTCATAAAATACATTTTTATGTGCGTTGTTTGGGAAACTCCGAAATAGTAGTAAAAAGAAAACGGTAGAAGATTATAAAACACAAAAACTATGAAGATGCGAAGTCAAAGAAATAAGAAGGGAAAAAATCCTCACATATACATTTATAAATTATGATTAATTATCATTTCAATTCTTCAAAGGCGCATATGAGGAAGAATTCTTCTTCTATCTTTCGCTCTCAAGAAATTCAATAACAAAAATTTCTTTAGGGAGCATCGAAAAAGTATTTATAAAATAGCAATAACAATAGAGTGGAATTCAAGATCAATACCTGATCTGATTCATCTTTTAACTTTTTTATATATGTGTATTTCTTTCTCTCTCTTTGCTTTTGCTTCTTCACATTCCATTTCACAGTCATTTTCCAATCGTTAGAGCCATTCTTAAATTCTATTTTTCTTTCCTTCTTCTTATATTTCATTGTGTCGATTGCTCTTTAATGTTACTTCTTCAAATATTCTCTTTTTATCAAGGTAATGTCACTAGGGATTAGATAATTGCTTATCTTATCAAAATGAAAAGTTCTTCGAATATGATTGCACAAAAAATTTGTTTATTTACACTTTAAAATTTTTTGTTTACAAATTTTTTTATTTACAAACAAAGTTTTTGTTTACATTAAAAATTTTGTTGTCAAATTTGATTTTGAAATTTTCCATTTTAGCAAAAAATAACTAAATAACAATTACTGCAAGAACTTCTATAAAAAAATTATGATATTTTGTGAGAATAAAAATGTTCGATCAATAATTTAAAGTTCTTTTACCTTGCTTCTTTTTTCAGTATTATTTTTGCTGTTTCTTTCCTTTCGATATTATTATTGCTTCTGCTGATCGAGATTTAACGATTATCGAATATTTTCTCTCTCACTAACTCTGCCTTTTTTATTTCTTCTCATTGTGTGTCTCTTTTTTCGGTAATTTTTGTTCTTCGATCTCGCACATGAAAGTTTCTCTTACACACATATTTTTTATTTCTTTATTGCTGAGGTAAGAAGTTTCTTGCTTTTTTCTCGCTTTGTGTGTTAAGGATTCTTTCGCCCAATTAACAATGGTATTCAATTACCATGGACAGAAACATAATGATAATAATACAAGAAAATGAATCTTTCTGTTCTTTTTAAATGATGATATTATATAGTTAGAGAGATATTAGTCTGAATAATTGTTCATTGTATGTGACTTATTCACCTTATTTTAAATTTTTAATGCTCGTGTGCACACAAATCTTTAAAATAACAATAATTTTAATAAAACTGTCAAATTTTTACCAAAAATCATGAAAATTCACACCAAGTTCAAAAGTTTTCAATCAGTCTATTTTTATGTGAACTCCCTGAAAATTTAAATAAAATTTCAATAATTGTACGTGAAATCTCGTTCAAAATTGAATATTCATTTTTTATAGTGGAAACAGAGAATAATCTTCGCCTTCAAATGGACATGTGCTGAAACTTTTATCAGTTTATATGCACTTTTTTATTATTTCAGAGAAAGTTCAGTGCACACAAAATGAATTTTAAATGAAAATCAATGAAAAAAATTTCATCTGCTGTTTTTATTAGCTGCAAGCCAATAATAAAAGTTTATGAATTTTTTAAAATAATTTTTATTGTTGTTTACTATTTTTTCAATTTTTTTTATTTTGGGGTTTTCATGCATGTAACCCACATTCTTTTTTATTATTTTAATATTCACAAATAGTTTTTTTTTTGAATTTTTCGTGCATCTGAATAGAGCACGAGCACAAAATCAATTAGTTTTTTCTCTTCTACATAACATTTCTTCTTTTTTTAATTTCTCATCTTAAAAATTGATATTCTAATAATTCAATGGATTTTTTACAGTTTAACAGAGTTCGTTATAATGTTATTTATTTTATGTGTTTTCTATCATTTTACATTAATTTCAAATTTATTTCACTTTTTCCAATCAACAATGTTTTTTTCTCCTTCTCACGACAAGCATTATTCTTCATCAACACTTTCCAAAGCTTGCAGCAATCAATCATCATTTACATTTTTAATAAATTGGACTCATTCATCCATTATAATTATATTAAAAAAAAATCTTTGATATTAAACAAAAAAAAAAGTTTTAATTTTTTTTGCATTCACTCAATTGAAGACAGCTGTAATAATCATTTTATTCAGTTGCATTTCAATGTCGAGTCAATGCATTCTTCTCAATTATTTTACATTTTTTTTAAAAAAAGAAATCACAATCACAGATATTTCACAAATCTTTTTATCATATCCTCCAAAAAAGAAAACAAATAAAAATTTATATAAATAAATTCATTTTGATGAATGAATGTGAGAAAAATTATTACTTATTCACACACAAAAATGAAACTGATAAATTACTGCGAAAGAAAAAAAAATTTTAAATTGCGACGCCCTCAATTCTTGACATAATCAGCTTAAAGAAATTCATCAGAGTCAGAGACACTGTCGGAGAATGAAAATGCAAAACAGTAGGCTGTATTGAGGACAATCGAAGAATGAAATGAGTAAGCAGTTGATTTAATTGTGAGCACATTGACACAAAGAAAATTATCCCTTCGTCTTTTGAAAAAAAAAATGATAATCCCTTCCTTTCCATTATACATCAACGATTTCTACTTCCTTTTTGAATAATTGAACAAATTTTATTCTCTTTACATTATTCATCATCATCATCATTCTTCTACTCTATCACAAACAAATACTAATTGGACAAAAATGGATCAAGATTAAGAAAAAAAAAGTTGCTGACTTTGTTGATAAAGTAAACGAAAAAATTGATTTCCTTTTTGGGTCACATTGTGGGAATTCGCAGAAGATTATGTATGGAATTGAAAAAACAAAAATAATTGAAGATTTTTTATTTTACCGTTACATAAAAATTTAAAATTTTTTAGGCGTTTTTTAATTGAAACAAATTTAGTTTCTTTGTAGTTATTTGAAACGTTTGAGCTTGTTATTTTAAGACATTTCATCAATATAGCTCAAAAAAATATCAAGGAAAATAACAATTTTTATTTTTTTTTGAAAAATTCTATCATTTCATGGAAATTTTGAAAAACTTTTCCTTTTTTTCCTCATTCACGCATATATACTTGTTATATATTACAATTGAGGTTTGACTAAGTAAAATATAAAATTAAATTAGGTTTTTATCCATATAGTAATAATAATTTTAGTATAGAAATAATTATAATTAAAATATTTTCTCTCTCTTTAACTTATTGACTCATTCTATTTTAAATATTTAAAAATCAGAGGCATTTTGTGGCTGTTGAAATCTGTCAATTTTGATTTAGGACATTCTGACCGCAGAAATCGAATCGATTCGAGCTGCTGTTCGAATATCTTCACATTTTGCCATCTGCCTAAATTCTATATTTTTCATTACTACTGCTCGTTTCACACAAATTTCCGCTTTCTCGCATTTTTCATAAAAATAAATTTTTATTTTCCTTTGGAAAAATTTTCTCTTTTATAACTTTTATTGCCAAATAAATGAAAAATTATTTTCCACCTTCATTGCTACCGTTACTTATTCGCTCGTAACGAAAGATAAATATAGAACTTTTTCCTCCTACTCTTAACCACAAAAATGAAATTGGACGAAATTTTTCATTCCTACTTCAATTATATTTTATAAAGATATGACAAGTACGACTTTTTCATGTAAAATTCATTTTTCATTTAATTGCGTGTGAAACTTTTTCAAGGTCTTTTTAGAAAGCCTTCCGTTGGTCGATTAGAGCTTATTAGATAAGGAAAGTTAATGGCAAGTGGGGTGTGAATGGTTTAATTTGTCAAGAAAGTTCTTTTTAGTACTGCATTGTGATAAAAAACATTTCCTTGCAGCTTATTAAGGAAATGAAGATTTTTAAGCTCTCTTTGAAAATTAACATAATTCTCATAAAGTTCAACAAAAAAAGTTTTCTTCACTTCACAACAGCACCACATGCAAATAATTATAAGAAAGAATAAGGAAAGATGAAGGAGGAATCGGATTTAGGGTCGAATTTGATTATGTACAAGAAATGACTTTTTACATCACTGTCGGACACATCCTGCATAATAATAAGCATTAATATCTATAAATTTCTATACATAAGCAGTGATAATAACGCCAACGATGAAGAAGTAGAGATGAAAATTATTAAATGAGCTCACGAGGAAATTATATGCATTAAAAAATCATGGGAAAAGTTTATCGTTATCTCGGGTATAAATGAATGTATAGAAGAAACGATATAAGGAGAAAGAAAAATTGAAAATTGCCTTTTAAATGTTGGAACAAACGAGATAGCTTTCGTAGATGAATCTAGGTGTATGAAATAGAAAAAGTTTGAGCATTTTCATATTCAATTCTTTTTTATGATAATTGCATGTAGCTTTCTAGTATCGATTTTAAACTTTCATACATATTGCAAGCTATTTACCTCCTCCATAAACTCTCATCGAATGTAATTTAATTAAGCTGTTGTGATTTCAATTTTTCCAAACTCCCACTTCATTTAATTTCTCTAATTGGCTTCTATTGAAGAGTAAAAAAACAGTAAAAAGAATTTCATCATCTTTTTACATCATTTCAACTTAATTAATTAATTAATAATTCATTCATCCATTGAAAAATAAACTAGGTATAAAGTTTTTGACTTAAATGAATTCCATTTTTTGTATCTCTCCTAAGCGCATTCATAATTTTTTTTGCTTCTTTTTTCTTTTTGTTTATTAAATCTCTATTAATGATGAGTTGTTAATGGATATTGTTTTATTTTTTACTGTACAATTTCCTGCTTTATTCTCATAATTTATTTATCAATTATTTTATTACTATTTTATAATTTATCTTTCTTTTTGCTTTAATAAAATTTTGTAACAAATTTTCTATCATTGAAAAAACTTCCATTGTTGTATTTGTGGGATGAAAATTTAACTTTAATTATGTATTTAATTTTTTATTTGACTAGAGCTTTTCAAAGATAAAAGCTCTTGTAAAAAATCTCAGCAACTTCACTCAAAGTGTCATTTTCGAGCAGATTTCTCAACTTTCTTATTTTTCTTTACTCGACACCCATTCCTCGTCATCTCAGTAGCGGTATGACAGAAAAAAAAAGAAGATGACGAAAATTTAGCAAAAACAGCTAAAAGCATAAAAAGAATCTTTTTGTAATTAGAAAAAGATTTCTTTTTTTCCTTCCTACGCTCATAATTAAATTATTCATCATTTCTACATCTTGCAAAAAAGTTTTTCTTTCAATGTTTTTTATCATCATCAGCATCATCATCATACAGACAGAAAAGAACAACTTCCCACTTGGTAATTGTGTTTTAAAAACAAAAACTGAACATTTCATCTTTCAACAATTTGCAATAAATTTCTGATTTTTACTTATGTACTTATGTAAAAGTAAGGCAAATGAAATTAAGCAGTTTATAAGACTTTTAGTCCCTTCTTCTTCCTTCTATTTGTCCATGTATGTAATGTTAAATAATTTAATTAAAAAACTTTCTTCTTTTCACGATAAAATTCTTACAAAAAAATCCTCAGTAAAGTGGAAGTAATTTATTTTATTAGAAAGAAAAATATCCTCAAGTAATGAGACTGACTAGTCATCATTACATGTGCGCGCATTCTCTTTGTGTTTGCTCATAGCAAATGTACGAAATGAGAAATTCTTATGCATTAACTTTACAAGAATTTAAAATTACATGTAATTAGCGGTTTATGGATTTGCATTAAGCAGTAGCTGATTTTAAATGGTAAATTAATATGAATTATTCTATTGATTGTTGAGTTATTAATTATCAATGTATGGCCGATATTTCTTCATTTTTTATTGCTGACATTTATTACCATGTTGCTATGTGAGAAAGGTAGAAATTTAATTTCACTAATTAATTAATTAGAAATTTCAAATGACTTCGCCTTATACCTCCTTCTTTCTTTCTCTTTCATGTTTGATGCTGACTTGCGTTATTTTTCATAATGAATGGGATAATAAATCCTCTTTTTCAAGCGAATGCGAACTTATCATTTTGCAGATTTATTTCATAAAGTATTTTGGCAGGTAATTAAGAAAGTAATCAGTTTTAAACATCATCACTCGAGAGAGAGAGAAAGAAAAAGTAAGACAAGCAAGGAATAAAAATTCTCATTTAGCAACTAACAGCAAAATCAAATGAAAGAAATTGTCCTGTATAAGAAAAAAAGGCTTAAATTTTTGTGTGTGTCTGTGTGTTTTTTTCTCATCTTCATCACTGTCGTCATAATCCTGCTTAGACTTTTCTTTTTTTTTCTTTTTTTTTCTTTTCATATAATTCCATATATAATTTCTCAGTACAAATTTATTAAATTTTTTATTATTTTTTGTTTTAAACATTCTCTCTTCTTTCCATTATCGCTGGCTTAAAATTTGTTAAACAAAATCACAATGAATGAGGGTAAAACTAGAATCGATAATAACGAGATTCGCAGCCTGCACACGCCACTAGTTGGTGTATTCTTTGGAGATACCACACTTGTAACGCCAATGACGGGAGTTTCTGGACTTATGTCTAAATGGAACAAATAAAAATAATTTTTTTTTACAAAATTGCTAACATAAAAGGACATAAATAAATAACCATACCTAGAGGATGACTACCAGAGCCGGACATTTCCATATCATAGTCTTCATCATCATCATATGCATGATAACCGCCTGATCCATCCTCGGCCATGTCCGAAAACATCTTATCAGCGTCTGATCTTGACAAATGAGTCATCTAAATGTGGCAAACAACAATGTGAAACGCAGCAAGCCACACAATATAGCGAGAGGAGAAGAGAAAAGACGAGATTAACATTAAAATTAATTGGTCCATTTGCAAAGAGCGAATTTTTTACCGCTCTCGCCCGTTCACTAGCTAATACTGATTGTATCAAATTGCCAAAGCATATGAGTGAACAAGCGATACCATCACTATATACACGTATGTGGTCGAAGAAAATGCGCAAAAAAATTATTTACCTGCTTATTCAAAAAGTTTTTCATCGTGATTAGTTGATCATTAATTTTATGGAGTCTGCTGTTTTCGTTGTCAGTTTTGCTCTGATCTATTGGCACTTCTGGATTGTACTTTTGTAGTTGCATGTCCATAACTTTATGCGTGTAATCTCCCAAATGATCTCCATTCCAGCAATTACGATCTTGCTTCTGATATCGATCGTCTTCGCAATAACTGTAGAATATTTAAATTTAATATTTTTTTCTTAATTTTTGTTTACAAAAGGAAGATTTTTAATGATTATCATCGGAAATGATTAAAATTCCTTTTAATCTTTAATGATTTTCAATAAATTTCTTTTGAATATTCAAAGATGCCGACAATAAAACAGAAGAGAAAAATATTTCTTACCTGGTTGCAATTTGCAAAGAAAATGACTTTGATTTATCGAGCTCGGTAAGAAATTGAAGCATTTCAGTATCAGGTGGTGTAGGCCACTTGTTTCCATATCCACTATGATGCTCTTGTCGCTTCTCCAATGACGGTGCTTTATCGACTCCCTCGAGTTGTTCTTGAGATGTTACTGCTCTCTCATTGTGTCGTATCGATGGCTGTCCACATGATTTATGAACCTAAATGAGAGCAGAAAAATTACATTTTAATCCATGAGATATTTTCATTCTATTTTACATCATCATCGTCGTCTTGTTATCGAGAGAATATGAAAGAAAATACTTTGTCATGGGCTTATATTTAATATATTTTTGCATTATAATGAGTATTATCGGAATTAATTTCATTTTTATAATGAAATTAAAGTTTTTTTTATTATCAGCACTGGAAGATTTTTAATTAATTATTTTTAATATAAAGCAATGTACTTTTTTTAATTTCAATTAATCATTAATTTTTTTACAATCAAAGTCTTTTTTCACACGCAAGTCAAACAACAACAACATCAATAAAAGCGGCTTAAATTGATGAACAGACAAACGCTAGCGACAGTAGCAGCAGCAGAAAGAAAAACAAAAATATTTACAGTAGCACATCAATTCACATCTCGTATCAATTTACCAAAATCTATTGTATAAAATGTGACAACGATGGTTGTTGATTTTTCTGAGCTGTTGATTTCACAGCACAATATAGGTTAATGACATAATTCAAGTATTCACCACAATCATAAATAAATAAAATTTTAAAATTGCATTTGCATAGATCTGCAAGCTATTTGTGTATGTGATAAATAATGAAAACAAATTGAATTCGAAAAATGTTAAATTTAAGATTAAAAAAATGAATATGAATGAGCGATCGAGACGACGACAAGCGACTTAAATTGGCATATTAATCACTATCAAAATGTTAATTTATAACGATTGATTTTTTGGTGGCGATTTGTGAAGTAATTTGTGTGATTTTTTTAAAGGTTTGAAAATGTCATAATAATAAAGTCATAAAGTCATAATTATTTTCCTCAATATTCATTCTTTTTAGTGCAATAAAAAGCACCTCAAAGTTTGATTTGTGTTTATTTTTCATTCTTCATCGTAAAGAGTTAAAAAGCCATACGATGAGATGATAATCAAAAAATTAAGAAAATAAAAGAGTTTGGGATATAAAAGCTATGAGAGATTTTTGCAGAGTTAATCTGATTATCTTTTTTTTCTCTTTCTCATTATATGGCTCTCTTTCTGTTATTGCTAAAATTTTTTTCTCATTGCGGTCATCAAATTTTTTTGTGTATTTAATTGAGCAAGCTGTGCTAATGTCGTTGAGGTTTTGACACTTTGTTTTGTGAGATGAATGCGGCTAGACACGAAAATTCAATTATTCAAATGTTCTAAAATGTATATTATGAATTATTGAATTTGACATTATGCATATGCATGAACAATTATTCAAATTTATACACAATTAGATGTGTAGCTTTAAATAATTATTATTTGTCGCTTTTTTTGGGTGTCAATTTTATGCAAATTTAATTCATTTTAGGTGGAGCTGCTGAAACATTTTTAAGATCAAAGTCATTGGCTCATGTTTCAAATCCTTGATTATATTGCTTTTTAAATGGATGACACACAATTTGCTCGCGATTGATTGAGACGCGAGTGGAAAGAAATAAATGTCTGAGATTTTACATAAACTTTATAGCATTGTCATAATACAGTCAACAAACATCTAAAATAACAGCTTTCAGCTTGAGACTGCTTTAATTTAATATTGGTCATAAAAACCGAGAGATGGGGAGAGAAGAGAGAACAAATTAGCATATTTGAGAATGCAATCAGCAAGAAGATGATGGTGCTTGTCAAAGTCATCGCTATACCACCTTCAAGTGTGTATAATATCGATGAGTGTCAAAACTGGTTCCAACAAAATCAATTAAAAATTTTTCTTCTTTTCGATGTTTGCCTTCTTCTCTTTCTTATGGTTAATATTATTATTTTCTGCATGGAAATAAGCAAAGATATCGCGAGCAGTACGAGATAAAAAGAGCAGAATAATTTTTTTAACGATTTCAAAGATGCGCGATGTCATTAACATATTTATGCAGAGAAGAGATGCTGGCTTAGTTGTGATTTGTTTTTTCTATTCTCTGCAGTCGTCCAAAACTGCCTCACAATACCTATCAATTTAAAATCACATTATTTTTACTGCTTTCAAATGATTCTGAATTTTTTTTAATTTTGTAGGGAATCATAGAATTTTTGGGATTTATGTTAAAGTTGAATTTCATCAGCATTACTTAATTTCAACCAAGATTTACCAAATTAACTTTGCAAACAAAATTAAAAATTCATAATGAAATTTCTTTTAAAAAAAGTGATCTATTTCATAGTTTAAAGATAAATAAGAATAAAATAAGATTAAAAGCTATCATTTTTGGCAAGAATATTCTATTATTTCTTAATTTAAATTTATATGTCTCTCGCAAATATCTATTTCATTTTGTTTGTTATCTGTCTGCTTCGTTTTTGTTTTCTTCCATTTTGATACCATAAATATGGCACTTGCGTTCAGTCATAAATTTGCATTTTAACAACTCACACGGTAGAATAACAAGAAGCATAAGATGAGAATAAAGAATTTAGAATTGTTTGTGAATTAATTATAAAATAAAGAAGGAGGAAAAGAGAGTCGTAAAAAATTTTTTATATGCGATATTTTTGAATATGATGTGAATAATTCGTCATCGCAAAAATGGCATTGCTAGGCGCTGACACGTTGCTATAATCACATAATAGCGACAAAATAGTATGTGAATATATTAAACAAAAAGTTCGCACAAGCCATTCTTTAATTCATCGTTCATCGCTTCCAAGAACAATCCTAAAATGTATATAATTTTTTTATCGTTCAACAGCAATATTTTTATAGTTCCTCTCGCGACTGCAGGAAGGTCTAGTGGTCACACTCTTTCACTCCGGTTTGGCATGCGACATTCATTCAAAATGTTATTTTTTGCTCATCAACCCGAAATATCGCTCTGCGGGTGATAGAGAGTATTATGTACAATTGGCAAATCGGGCAAAGCAGACGCTTGAGTAAACAGAACAGAGATATATTCTCACTTTCAAATCATATGCTGCATGCACTTTAAATGGCAAGAACACACCACAATGTCTAGCGATCGAGGGAATTTTATTTAATTTTTTAAAAAGCGAAAACAAAAGGGGAAAAACTTTAACTTTTAATATTATATCATCATCGGCACATTTGGCATGAAGAATTGGTTGTCTGTGAGACCAAGTCCAACTGAATGAACAAAAAGACTTTGTGATGTGATGTGCTGAATATAAATTTTTTATAGAATTGTTTTTTATGATTTTTTGATTGCAATGCTCTCTCGAGTAAGCAAGCAGTTTAAAAGCAAAAGTTTTAATATTATAAAAATTTATACATACTGTACACATGTGAGTTCACAAACTTTTTTTTGCATTCAAGCTTGTATGCATTGAAAATTATGTTGATTTTGCTCAGTGATGATATTTAAAAAATTTATGGGCTCTTTTGAGATATTTTTCGTTGAAAAATTGCACAATTCACAATAAATGGGCTATTTTTCTTAATATAAAAAAGGTATTGCATGCTCTTGATTTTTAGCATATCTTTCTATCATTGTGTGAAAGAATTGTTATTGTTGACTATTCTTTGCATCAAGGCAGAAGAACTTGAACAAAATATTGCAAAACGTTGAAAACATCAAAAACCCAAGGATGAAATTTAAAATTTTAAACGTTGACATGGAAAATTTATTAATTGAATAATGAAATTGTTTTCTGTCATTAAATTCAATGAACACCACCGCAAAATATTATAATTAAAAAATTAACGTCATCGAATGAAGTTGTATGTCAAAACAGTAGAGTAGAGCAATCATTTACATCTAGTCATTAAAAATTAATTCAATCAGAAAAAAAACTAAAAGTCAGTAATCACTTTCCAGTCTAATGATCCATATATGAAAACAATTCACAACACAAAAACTTATTCATTTCTCGCTCACTCAACTTTGTTAGCATGAATATTAATAATAACAACAATTTTCAGCTCAATGTCAGAAAGTACAGCAAAATACATAAACTCTCTCTCTCTTATACTATGATTTGCTTGTGCTTTTGCTTCTACAGTAGTCAAGTGTCGTTTCCCCATCATTTGCTCTACACACAATTTATCATTTATGTATATATGCAATGTATGTAAAAGTCTATAAGAGTGTGGATAAATTCAATATCCCATTCACATGCTTCACTAGGTAGACAAGTTTATGTAGATTGGGAGTAGCAAAACAGTGAGAGAAAGAGATCACGAAAAATTCCAGTTCAGTTGGCGACGAGGTGAGTTATAACAAAAATAACAACAACTACTGCCAACGTATCTTCAAGCCCACACAAAGATGAAAGGATTATAATCAACGGTTTTCAAAATGACATTAAAAAATATAAAAAGTTTTTATGTCTTTGCTGTTTCTTCTTCATTATTCATTCATGGTAAAAAAGTGATTTTTTTAGCTTAATTCTATTGACAGTTTAGGACTCATTTGTCTAAAATTACTTTCTCACAAGAGAACGAGCGAAAAATTGCTTCAAGGATTCACACATCGTACAACATTCATCATACACTTCTTAATGTCTTCTTTGCTTCATTCCCATATATACATGCAAGCTCAAACAACAATCATGATGATGATGATGGTTATTTCTCATTTTTAACTCTTTATTTTCTTTCTTTTTTATCTTCCAAATTCAAGTGCTCACTTTATATTTATTCATCTTTCTTCTTTTTTAGTCCATTCATTTATTATTGCACAATTCTCTCTCGCCACATGCATCATCAAAAAAAGAAAGAATGAAAGACGATGTGACAAGCGAGTAAAAAGCCAAACAGCAGTTGTGCTCAAAACACAATTTTTTCGTCTTCTCTCTATATCATTTTTGTTCTCATTCTTATTCTACTTATATTGCCAAAACCATCTCCATCATCTCCTCTTACACTTTTGATGCAAAGTGTCTGTTATGCACTTGAATTTTAATGAACTTCTCTTTTATACTTACTTATATATTTTTCTTTCTTCCTTTTAAATGCTTGTTTTTATGCTCATATATACATTTCTTTTGTGGTCAAAAAAGATTAAAAGTAAAAAAGAAGAACCGAAGCAGGCAGGCAGGCAAGCAATATGTATTAAAAGTTGAAAGTGAGAAAATGAACAACTAGGAGAAGCTTTAAAAGGTAAAACTTTTTCATTTGACTCTGCTATGAAAGCTATAACATTTGGAAAAGAAAAGTTCAATAAGATGGAAAAATGATCAATTCCTTTCCTTTCACTTGAAAGTTTTTCTCCTAACCAAATGTATACATTTACAGAACACGCGAATTTCATCATCTCTTTAGCAACAAGAAGGAAAAGAAAAGTTTTCTTTACGTTCCAATACTTTTTATACTTGTTCAAATTTGTATCGTTAAATCGAAATGGAAAACGAGATGAATTTTTTATAGAGCAGAAATTGAATAAGAGAAGTGGAAAAAGGAATGTTTGATGAAGCAGCAATAGCAACAACAAAGAATTCTTTTTCTTTTTTCTTTCTCTCTCTTGAGAAGGAAGGCAATAAACAACAAAAAGAAGGCAAAAGGTCAAGGAATGGAAACTAATCAAAGCATTGACTTCAAATATTTTAAATTTCATTTTAAAATAAAATCAATTGGTACCATTATATTTAGTAATTTAAAATTAAGATTTTAAACTAATATTGAAATATTAAAATAATCTTTGAGTTTCAAAATTATCAAATCTAATTTTTTGATGAAAGTCAAGTCATTTAAACTTGAATTCAAGTGTTTTCTATCTCAAGTTCTTAGTTTCAAGTCAAGAAACAAGTCAACTTGATTTTGATATTCATGAAAACATTTTAGTAAAGCTTAATAAAATTTTAATTAACAATTAAAGTTTCTAAGCCTTGTAAAAGGCTAAAGCAAAAGAATTTCATGAAGAAGTTGCAAGCGCAAAAAAAAGTTTTATTACAATTTTTTGCTCTTTCTCTCACCGCTGCTTTTTGGATTCAAAAACAATCTTTTTTAAAACTTTTCTTCGTTTCATTCTTAAAGAAGAGAATCTTTTGACTTCTCTTTGAGAGAGTAAGAGCATAGGTATGTCTTCTTCTTTGTAATTTTTTGTCCACATACAAAAGAGAATGAAGAAAAAAGTTGAAATTGGAAATGGATTGTTATTCAGCATTTGTATATACTTATATATGAAGGAGGAAGAAGAATTGTGAAAAGAATTTATCGGGTAAGAGAAGTATGTGCACACAATTCTACAGTGTCAGTGGAAACCTGTTTTCACTCGATGTGTGTGCGCTTTCGCCCTGATGTCAAATGCCGCCGCTATTCGTGTTCGCTTTAAAAGCGAGCGGGCGAATAAGCGAGAGAATGAGTTTCTTCTGGCTTGAGTGAGTCAGAAGAAGAATTTCTTGCTTAAATGAATAAGATTCTTGTTTTTGGGTGGTAAAATGTGGCGGCGACGAATACAACCTTCTTTGTGTGAGTGTCTATACTATGCAATGCAAAGGAAATTGCATTTTGCATTCCTTTCCTAAATAATCTTCTCTTTCTCTTTCATACACGATTACGATTATTTTTAGATGACCTAAGACTCGAGATATTGCAATTTATTTTCTCTATCTTATTCTATAAATAAATGTTAGGAAAACATCTCTATTTCTAGAAACTCTTGTATGTAATGCCCTCATGTTTTTACCCAAATTGATCTTATCAAGTGACAGAAGGGATTTATATTCCTCAACATTCTCCATTAATTTTAAGCTATCATAACTTAATATCCCTAGATTTGAGATAGTACTCCTTGTTTTAGAAAGAACTTAATTAAATGAATTGAAAAATTATTGGAATATTTTTCCATTTTAAAGTAGGTAACTCTTTGAATTGTCATTATTTAAATATTTGTTCAGATTGTGTTGATTTTTAATAACTTTAAAGTATGAGTTTTAACACTTTAAAATGGTAAATTTGATAATTTCATTTTTGATAAATTTTTGATTTTGTTTAATATTTTAAACATCGCATGTGAAAAGTTTAATACCTTTTTTTATAATTAAATTATTTAACGAATGAATTTAAACTTGCATAAAATAAAAAAATTCTATCAAGTTCATTCACACAAAGATTTTTCTTATATGCTCCCATGCAAAGAAGATCATCACCAAGGAATTCCGTTCCCATTTACCATATCATGATTCTATTCATGCGAGTAAGTACATAAAATGCATTTATTTTAAATACAGAAAAAAGAAAAAAATCCTCTCCATAAATATTTCATGGGTGTGCAAAGAAAAGAGTGAAATTCCAATTTTTTTTGTGTGCACAAATAAAAACAAAAGCAGAGCAAGACAGAGGAATGAGAATGCATTTTAATCTTTTTTTCTTTCATTATTTTCATATATGCATGTCCAATAGTGTGTATGTGTATATCAATCCGGTTTTAGATAAAGTTTGCACATGTGTATGATGCATAAAAAAATCTAAAAATTGCCTGCTAATATAATATTGTGCTGTGCACGTCAATATGATGTGAAAATTTTCACATAAAGTGCAAAATCGTTGATGAAACTGTTATGCAAATTTGCATTCTTGCACAGGAGAGAGTAAATTGATTTTCTTACTATTTTGCATTATAGAAAGTTGTTGCTTGTGCTGTCCACTGTATGTCTTGTTGCAGACAGATAATTTGCATTTAGAAGAGAAAAAAGTGAGACATTTAACTCTTTAAATCATGTTTCAATGCTTTACATGAATAAACATTGCTATAAAATCTCTTTTTTCGCAATATTCTTTCAAGTTTCTCCGACCGGCAGCAATTTAGCAGACACTTATGTTGTTTCCCGCATGTCGAAGAGCGAGAAAAATTCCAACATCATCATCATCATCGTTCTCATCTAAAATTGATTAGCAAAAGGGAAGAAAAAAATCTCTCACAAATTACTGCTCTGTTATTGCTACTTCGGTGATTGCTCCCTCAACTTACAACTGGGAATTTTATTTTTCGATCTCTCACTCTTTTCTGCATGTCAATTTAACATATACAAACAAAGTTTTTTTATAAAGCAAAGTTTTGGCAATAATGAGATTGACCGCATTAAATATTTCAACAACAGTCCATCCATCTATACTTCTATACTTCATTCTCATCTCGCGCAAGATTTCATTGAGAAATTGAAAGTAAAGAAAGAAAGAAATGAGAATGAAATACATACATTTATGTATATATGTGAGTAGATGGACGTATACTTGAAGGAGGCACTTTAGACATTTAGGCACACACATGTTGTCGGCAACAGCAATATGTACATTCACCGCACACACAGAGATAAAAAATAAAATTCTACAGCCACCGCATTAGCCATTTCGTCTCAGTCAATTTGTAAGTATTTTTTGATTTCTTTTAATGATTCTTATTTATGATGTTTTTTTTATTTCATTCTTCTATCTTCTCACACTGCTCCGTATGTCCATATAAAAAATTGCTGACATAGGGTTATGCTCATATATCATATTCACAAAATGAAATTTTTATTGTGTGCGGAAGGTCAATGATATTTATGTCGTCGTTTATTTATTTACAAGAATTTATTGAATATTTTACAAAATTATTTCTCCGTTATAATTTGAATATTTTGTTATTGTTTACATTGAAAAGAAAAGTTTTTTTAAAAAAGTAAACAAAAATGTTTTAACTGGAAAATTTTAAAATTTCAAAGTGTATTTTAAAAAGAGAGGACTAAAAAGTGAAAATAAGTTTATTTCAACATAGAAAATATAATATCATAAATTAACATAAAAATTCTTTTTAAATTAAATGTTTTGATTTAGTAAGCATTAAAATAATCTATAAAATAACTTGTCAATGAATAAAAACTAAAAGTAAATTAATAAAAATAAGGTCTAATTTTGCCAAAAATAAATTTTCTATTATTTCTTCCAATTATTTATTTGTTCATAAAATTCAACGCTCTGACGTATGACATAAAATGTTGAATTAAATTCTCTTCTCATTTTATGATATTAACAAACATTAACTACCATATTATTGGAGGCAACCTTTTCATGTCCTCTAAATTGAGAGATAAAAAGATTCCTCCACATGCCTTCTGAATAGAAAGCCAAAAAAAGATGCACAGCAATTCAATTTCAATGGCTATAGAGCGATGATGATGTAAGTTATGTATATATAAATATAAATATAGTGGAGAAAAGAAGAAACGATAAAATATTCTCGACGTGACTCACCTTTTTCTCTAAATCCGGTCCATTTGTCATGGCATGCATAATGGCTTCTGATAGCTTTCCATCAAGATTCTTAATGACCGTTTCTATGCCATCCTTGTTACGTACGAGTGTCATTAAGCGTTCAATGGTTTCCGAAAATGAGGCCCAATCAGTATCAAATCCGCCCATGAGTTGTGCAAGGCATCCCCTGAGTTAGAGAGAGAAGTTATGCAAATTTATCCATAATCAATTCATATATTCAAACCTTTACCTCATAACATTCGAACAATAGCCATTGCATGGCTTTATATGATGATAATTGTGTCCTTTACAAGCGGCACAATAGTTCATTTTGAGCAAAGCATGCTGACACTTGGTGCTTAGCGATGACTCGATTGGTAAATTTTCAATTTCGCTTAGAACATCAGCACCACGTTGTAATGCACGCAGTAATGTGCTAGCTGAACTAACGCTTTGTACTAGTGATCTACTTATACTGTATGGAATCTCGCCGAAAGGCTGAAGCGATTCATAAGAATTTATTAAGCAATTTTTGTAATCTACATGAAAATCTCGTGAGGCCATCACATCCTCGTTGGTATCTTGTGATAGCGCTGTAGTAGCAGCAGCATTCTGTGAATGTACGGCATGATGATATGCAAGTGGAAAAAGATTACGAAAGAATTTTTCGATAACTGCTTCGAGTTCATCATTACTGATGCCACCGCTATCGTGACTTAATGGTTTATGTGATTGAATGTAGCTGTAGAAAAGAAAGATAGAAGGTGGAGAAATTGAGTAATTTGAATTTTGCACGAGTATTCTTCAACATGTGCGTGTTTATATCCTCACTTGAATACGAATATGTTGCTCTCTTTGTGTGTAATAAAAAATTATAACAAGTTGATTATGAAAACTGTTCGCTTGACGTATATACATAAAAATGCGAAATTTAGTAAGTTGTGTGAATTTTTATGCATATATAATCACACATCCTGCTCTCTTGCCATGATCTGCATGTTATTAATGCCTTTTATCTTTTTTTTTTTTGCATAAAATGCAGCAGTAAAATATAAAATTTATTTCAAGTCATATTTAATTGATTCACAGATCCTAAATTGTGATTTTAATATTTAACTTCTGTTTTATATTTTACTTATTTATACTAACTAGGTTGAGACACTATTTTAATTTAAAAAAATTCAAATTATAAGCGTTAATTGCGTATTTTGGAATTTTATAAACACACAAAAGATATTAAAATTATGATAAGAATTTTATTCACCTTCGTATACTTTTATAGAGCTCCGTAATTGGTGCACGCGATAATGGCGACATTCGCCGATATACAGTTGAAAAAAGTGTGAGTGTCTTATTTTCTGACTGATGTGACAAGTCCAACACATGATCTGCAAAGAGAGAAAAAATTGAATGGAATTAATAAAAAAATTAAAATATGGTCATGGCAATAAATAACATTGCATTAAAAGTGTTTTTGTCATGAATATATAAAATATATATACACGCTTCTAGCCAGCAGTCAATTAATTTCAATCACTTAATTGGCTCTTTGTTCCCTCACTTAAGCAATATTTTTTTCTATCCCTTATCCATTCTTGTTTACTTTATTCGAAAATTGCGAATTGTTTGCTACTATGCTGACTCTATGACAGCAACGGTCTTTCTACACTTAACTGAGTATGTAAACTCGCAAAATGAACTTTAGAGAAGAATTTATTACAATTTTAATCTCTAGCGAAGGTCGCAAATGTCAAGAATGAATTGAACAAATGAGCTTATTGAGTAAGTCATTTAACTTACTCCACTTTAAATGTCATTTCTTTATTATTGTGCGTACTTTTTTTGCCTCATTATAAAATTGAGTTGAAAATTTTGTAACGACAACAGCACAAAAAAATCTGTTTCTTCTTATGTCACCCTATTATTTAAATAAATTAAATTTATTTATTCAGCATTTAATGATATCATTATACAAGCAAAGTTGATGCTGCTCATGTTGACTTAAGAATTCAATTATTTTCACCATAAAAATTCTCAGTTCTATTTTTTCTTCCCAATCCCACAGCAAGCGAGGCAAAGAGAGAAAAATAATTTGCCTTTTGTGTGCGTTTGTTGCCATTATCGACATCATCGTTCGTCGTTTGTCGTTCCTGCTTACCTCACTGTCATCATAGTCATTGGAATCTCACATTAGCAATTCAAAATGTAGATAATGAATTTCTCTCGCTCTTGTGTGCACAAACGAGAGTGCTTTGAGGTTTATTACGCAAAAAAAAATTTAATTTTCTTTTGAGGTTTCTTGTCGAACTTCATTTAGAGCGAATATCTTCCTCCTTTCCCTTGTTTACATTTCAACTATCTATGTAGTTTTTTTTACATAAACATTGGAGCTCTCTTCTGACATTAACCAAAACGAAGAAGATGAAAAAATCAGTTTGAGGTTTTGTTACTTTGTTGCTGATGGATTTACTGTGCTCTCTGTATGCTTTCTCTCTCTTTTTTGATACAAACATGCTTTGATGAACGATATTCAATTTTGACTTTTACTTTCAATTCAATGTTCAATCTTTGTCTACCTTACGCTTTTTTTATGAAATCGATATTTCTCGAGCGAAATCTTGAATATGCGCGTATGTCTATCACATAAATGGATTTTTTCCATCTTCTATAGAAAATTTACTTTGCATAAATTCTACGCATATTTATTTATGGGATTTTTGAAGAAATTCAATAAAAGTCAAAGTATATTAATTGACAATTTAAGTCAATCATTTCTCATTATTTAGTCCTGCCAACGTGCTATATTAAAGCTTTCATATCAGTGTCATATCTTATGAAACTTTTATATACGTATGCGTGTTATAAAATTATGAATCATAATATGACGATGTCAGGAATTTCACTCACACATAACAATGTCTGTGTATTTAGTTGCAAGAAGAAAAAGCAAAAAATTTAATCAAAAAACTGACAATGTTACAAAGTCAAATCATACGATAAAAACTTTTTATTATTGAGCGATCTTTTAACACATTTGAAAGTGCTTTAAAGTTGGTTGCAAGTTGTTCACAAAAATAAGTTCTTTCTTCTTCTCTCATTTCGCATTTATCTGTTGCTTCTTCATTGTATCGTTCTTATGATTAAATTAAAAAAGATGTGATGGAATTTACACGAATATATGTATTTTTTTACTTCTCTCTCTTGCTTTTTAGCTTCATTCTTGATTTTTTCGCGGGTCCTTTGTAGTTGCTTTTTCTTACTTTTAAACCGCAAGAATGTTGATTTTTTTCCTTCGCCTTTTCTCGAATTTTGTTCATTGGCATTTTGTATATATATATATTTATTTTATTATGCATAATTCTTTTCTCGTTTCTTTCTCTCCTTGCTCTTTTTTTCTTCGTTTATTCCTTTCAAGTCAATTTCGTTAAATAAACCTTTCTGGCTGCCTTTTTTATGCATAAATGAGATTGAAAAGGAAAATAACATCGACAGTTAGTGAGTGAGAGAGGAAAATGAAGTTATTAGAAAGAATTTCTGTTTATTTTAACTTTCTCGGTTTCTCTCTACTCAAATATCTCTCGTTTACTCAAAGTTTATGTTTGTAATTAAATAAATAATGTGAGCTCAACTTAATATTCCTTCCTTCTTTTTCTACTCTCTTTGTACATGTAATCTGAACCTACACTTTGATTTTTTGTTTTTCATTTCGTAATTTAAGATGATTATGGATGATATTTTATTGCTTCTAATGATTCCAATTAAACTTCAATGTTTTATCTGTGGCTTATAAGCAGTGTAATGCAGTATTTGAAGCTTCTCATTTCAGCATCACTCAAGCAAGAAATAAAGTAAATATAAACAATTTTTTTGCATGCATAAATATATATTTCTGCCAAGACAACGTCGAAAGAAGAACTTAAAATGTTTTGCTTGTTAAATACAAGTAAAATGCGAGTGACTGCTGTTGCTGTGTGTAAGCAAAGATCTCATTGTTTGACTGTGCGAAAAAGAAGGTGAATGAAGAAGACAAAGAGAGAAAGAAATTTCATGTAGAAAGGCGCCAAATTTTGAAATTTTTCTTCACTCTTTCCTGGATTAATGCAAACAAGAGAGAAAGAAAAGAAAACACATTTCGCTTGCTGTTGTTTTAGCACTTCCAACATTTATTTTCATTTCTTCTCTTTTTACTCAAACTGTAATGAGATAGCATCTCTTACTCTTGAATGGCTTAGAAAAAGAGTGCTGAAAATGTATAGATATATATGAAGAAGAAGCTGCACTTAATCCTCATTTTTCTTTGTGCTATCTTCACATTACTTTAATGTTTTTTGCAGGTATGAATACAACAATAGAAAAAGGAAGACAAGTGGCTTTTTACACAATATTCCATGTACCTTTATGGCACAATTCATCTAAAGCTCATTCTTCATGTTAATGAGACACTTTTAGTCAAGGATTGAAAACTTTTATGTTTTATTTTCTTAAATACTTTTGCTTATTTAGAGGAATTTAAATTTGCTAATTGATTTGATTTTAAAATTAATTTAAACAACAATGAACCAAGTCAAAAAATAAAACAAGAATTGTCAAGTCTTGAGTTTTCTTTTGTTGTTTCAAAAAACACTCGAGCAATGATGGCGCCATAATCTTTGTAATTCTTAACACATCTCTTGATATGTATTTTAATATATAGCAAATCTCATCATCATCAACAGAATATGGAAATTTTTTCTTCACTTGAAATTCTTTTCTGTAATTTCAACCCACAATAAAAAGCAATAAAACAAATCTTAATGAATGCTTGAAAGAGCGAGAGCCATAAAATATCGCGACCTTTTCCTCGTGTTATGTCACATTTACTTTAATGTTTAATTAATTTATTGCACAGTCCAAAAACACATAGTGCAAAGATTACAATTTCTGTGTCTTTCTTATTTTTTCTAAAAAGAGTTGCTCGATTCACGACTTGAGTTATTACCTAATTAAAACAATGAATCATTTCATTATGTGTGACATTAAACAGCACAATGAGCTCACTCATATAAAGCTACATATAGCCTGATGGGCGAGCAAAAAAGAAACATGCAGTGGATAAAGTAGAAAAAGAAGAAGAAGAAAATTATTCAAATTTTATTATTTTAATAATATTTATTTTTCTTTTATAAATATAACTCTCTCGATTTGTATATGTAGACAAGACAAAAACCGAGGCGTGCTTCTTGTGAGTCACCTTTGCGACTGACTGATGATGATGATGTTGTCGACCGATCGTGTGTGTTCGCTTCTCTATTTCTTCTCTCTTTTTTCTTTCTTTCTATTTTTTTCATGTTGCTTTTTGGGAGATCGCGTGAAGAATAATGGCCCAAAACGTATATAAAAGTCAAAACATTGATAAAACTTTTCTTTCTCATGTTAGAAAAATAAATACTTTGATGTTGTTAACATCAAACATCTTGAACTTCTTGTTGTTTTCTTGTAGATAGATAAATAGCCGAGAAATGAGGCGAATAATTGAAAAATTTGATTAGTGAAGTTAACATCACATGTATTACATCATCATCATCAT
This sequence comes from Polypedilum vanderplanki, assembly GCA_018290095.1. Taxonomy (NCBI): domain Eukaryota; kingdom Metazoa; phylum Arthropoda; class Insecta; order Diptera; family Chironomidae; genus Polypedilum; species Polypedilum vanderplanki. The sequence goes on along the minus strand of CM031380.1, from coordinate 22,489,917 downwards.
CTTGCCGTAATTAATGAAATCAATTAGACATACATACGGCATCGTGCACGCATGACTAAATAATACAATAATATATATATATGATGTTGTGGGTTAAAATACTCATCGAGCTCAAAACTGAGGCAATTTTGAATGCTTAATTGAACAGATTAACAAGATCATAATAAATATAGAGAAATAAAATGTTGTTTTCATTTTTAAGAGAATTCTTATAAATATTTTGAGAAAAAGAAGAACCGAGACTTATTGTTGGAGCCAATATTTAAATATTCAATCTACATTGAGTGAGAGATGATGAAGAAGAAGACGCGTGACCAAGAAGCTCTTATAAACATTTTTTCTGCACTATCTGCGGCATAAGTTATTATCAGTCGCGACTCTCGAATATATTGGAAATTAATTCAAGTGACTTTTTAATCATCAATAAATTCGATTGTTAAAAAATATTAGGAATGGCTACATAGCGCTGATCTGGCGCTGATGTTGTCATGTTTTTGTCTCGATTTTCTTCTTTTATTCTCAGAAATCGAAAAATGTTTTGATCGAACAAGTTAAGTGTGATTTACTTATAATAGAGAATTAATTTCATTTCTTTTATTGAAAACATCTGCCCATATTTTCTAAGAACGCGTGCGATACTTGAAGTTATTTTTAATAGAAAAAAATCCAAAAATATCTTGTATATTTCTAAGACAGAGTAATTACGTCAAGGTAAACAATTGAATTTCCAAAAAACCACCGCCCATAAAGTCAAGTACTTGTTCTATCGAATAAAAAACATAACAAATCCTTTTCAATTAAATGATTTGCATAAAATTCAATAAGATGCAAAAAATTCCAATGATTCATTGTGCAAAATTAGGAAAAAATATCAATAACAGGTTATTCAAATTGAGCCCAACTTTTAATTTCAGAGAATTTCACGTCAATTTTAATTTTTTTAATTAAATGTTTGATCTAATTGGTCATTAGAACAGAATTTTTTCAGAATTCTGATTTTCTTTGGACAACTGTTGCATATAATTCTGATACAAAATTCTGATAATTTTATCAGAATTATGATTATTTTTTTCAGAATTCTGTTTTTTTATCAGAATTTTGTATCAGAATTCTGATAAAAAAATTTTTTCATAATTTATCAGAATTCTGATAATTAATTCTGATAAAATTATTGCAGTTTTTCTAGCAGAATTATTTTCCAGAATTCTGATTTCACTTTCAGAATTCTGATTTTATTTTGCAAAATTCTGATTTTATTTGTTCAGAATTCTGATTTTTTTACAGAATTCTGATTTTATTTTACAGAATTCTGATTTCACTTTCAGAATTCTGATTTTATTTTTTCAGAATTCTGATTTTATTTTTACAGAATTCTGATTTTATTTTGCAGAATTCTGATTTTATTTTTTCAGAATTCTGATTTTATTTTTCAGAATTCTGATTTTATTTTTTCAGAATTCTGATTTTATTTTTTCAGAATTCTGATTTTATTTGTTCAGAATCCTTATTTTATTTTTACAGAATTCTGTAAAAAAATCAGAATTCTGTAAAAATAAAATAAGAATTCTGAAAAAATAAAATCAGAATTCTGTAAAAATAAAATAAGAATTCTGAAAAATAAAATCAGAATTCTGAAAAAATAAAATCAGAATTATGCAAAATAAAATCAGAATTCTGTAAAAATAAAATCAGAATTCTGTAAAATTATCAGAATTTTGCAAAATAAAATCAGAATTCTGAAAGTGAAATCAGAATTCTGGAAAATAATTCTGCTAGAAAAACTGCAATAATTTTATCAGAATTAATTATCAGAATTCTGATAAATTATGAAAAAATTTTTTTATCAGAATTCTGATACAAAATTCTGATAAAAAAAACAGAATTCTGAAAAAAATAATCATAATTCTGATAAAATTATCAGAATTTTGTATCAGAATTATATGCAACAGTTGTCCAAAGAAAATCAGAATTCTAAATCTGTTCTAATACGTGACCAATATTGATTATTTAATCGTGTTCACTCCATATGATTTATGGAGAATACTACGCACTACTAAATGCCTTTACAACATTTTTCAATTAGCCAGCGCGTGATTAATTAATTCTTTCTAAAAAATATCATCAAGTTTTAATTTTGTCTCAATTCAATTTCAAGATCATCACATTTTTTAACTCTATAAATTTTTTAAGACAGGCGACACATTTATAGGTTTTTAATAAACAATCTTTGAAAACACAACTTGTGTGCTGTGTCTTTTTAATGCATATTTCCTACTCTCGTGAGTTCTCGTATCTTGTTAATTGCATTTCGAATGATTTATCGTGATAAAATTGCTATACAAACATGTATGCACTAGTCAACAACGAGCTACAAAAGACTGATTAACATTAATTTATTCAATGAATTTAGCAATAATTTAACACTTGGCAATGTTTAAACGTTGATAGCTTATCGATAATGAATAAAGTTTACTTAAAAGCTTACAAATTATCTGTTTGTTTCGAGAATACATGACTGTATGCAGCAGTTGTCATTATAAATTCTTTTAATATAAAAATAAAAGATGCGCTCATGATAAAAATATTTGTATGAAATGAAAATGAAAAACCATGGAGATAATGTTTGTACAAAGCTTAAAATGATTAATTATCTATAATCGACTAATTAGAAGGAATATTTACAAGTACACGCTCAATTCGAAAAATTTATTTTTTTAGCTCGCTGTTATTACTGCTAACAAGAATTGATTCACATTTCCGTTCATTTTTATGTTTCTATTTCTTTCACTGTGCTTACAAATGTATAGCATATTGATTTTTTTCTCTACCCAATTATCTTCCATACCAATAGAACGTCTAATAATATTAAGATGTCGAATTACAATGAAATGAAATGTATATCGAGATTATTGTCAATTTCATTGCTATTGACATTATTTTCGATTAGAGTCTTTCTCTATTTCTATTGCAACTGACATTCTTATCACAGCGAGATAATTCAAAATTGATGTAAAAAAGACATCTCATAAAATCCTTATTGCGGTCTTTCTTCTTAAAATCTACTTTATAATCAATAACTTCCATCTCAATTTCAATTTATATATATACATTTCAAAGATTGAATATATGTGTATATCTATGTCTCAATCAATTGAATGCTCTCTTTTTCTATTCACATGTACATATATATTAATACCTTACTTTACTTTCATCATCATCATCATCATCTGTAGGCGTTGAATTATATAGATTTTTTACTTTCTTATTATGAATTATGTGGTCATTCATATAAGTCAAATGAGATTGAATTCATTCATGTATAAATAGAAAAAAAGATTCAGCATTGTGCAAAAAAGTGAAAAGAATAAGAAGCAAGAAACAGAAATCAATCATAATTCTCAATTCTCTCGTTCTTTTTCTATTTACTTTTTCAATATTTTACTTCTAATCGAGTCCAATTAAATGTAAATGAATCGTGAACAAAGCAGGAGAAGTATTTTTACGACTCAATAACTTTTTTTCATTCGTTTGCTGCTTCTGATGTTGCTTGCTTGCTTGTGAGAGACAACTTCCATTAAAAAAAGAATTTCTCGCGCCCGTCTCTCAATTATTGAACGATAAAGTCCGATATTATTATAAATAATTCAGGGGCGAGAATGATATAGCCAGTCAGCAAGAGATGAAATAAGAAGAGGTGACGAAAGAATAGAAGAAGGAGAATAAAAAAAGATGGATTTAATAAAAAAGAAAACTGCGAGCCGAAAAGAGCCATGGCTGTGAATACTTATTGAAGTCCATGGATATAGACGAGAGAACAAAAAAATGATCACAATAAAGAAAAGAAAGAGATGCTCAATTCCATTGCTTAGTATTAATATTATGTGAAGTCATCGATAAATTTATTAAAAAGACTTTTATAAATTGGATTTTGAATAAAGCCGTTTTGTGATGATGTGTTTTTGTGCTGTATTTCATCGCGGCTTTAAAAAAGATAGAAACTGAATGTCCACATAGACACACACACCAAAAATGTGGATAGACTTATAGAAACATATTTATAAAAAAAGAAAGCAGATTTGTAGATGAGGTCAAAAGTAAGCCAAAAAAGTCGCCGCCATCACTTCAAAGTGTGACCACCCAAAATGTAAAATGTCATTTACAACTTTGTAAGCGAATCACCATTTCTTACTCGTTTAAAATAAATCTTACTTAATTAAGTTTCACGGTAGAATTTCTACAATCATAGCAACTGCTAGCGTGGGTATGCGCTATGATTTATTAAGGTGCTATCTACATTGCGCATATAAATATTGTCTTTAAGTGCACGAAGGTGAAATTTGAATGAAAATTTAATGTTTAAACATTTTTAATGACATTATTTTTGGAAACGTTTTGTTTAATTTATTATAAAAATATTGATGTATATTTCTGTAAATATCAAATATAGAATTCTAAATTAGTATACAAAATCTTCTATTTTTTAAGGTCTTAAATTTATACTATAAAATTCAAATTACTTTAAATATTTTAAATGTTGCCCAAAATCAAAATATAAAATCTTGCAAAGTTTATAATTTTTTTCAACCATAATTAATTAACCAAATCGTTTCTCACGCTCCAAAAATATTAAATACCCGCCCATAAATGACAAAAACAATTTCAATCAGATGCCAAAAAGTGCATAAAAGTTGATCAAACTTACCTTTGTAAATGTTATACGTCGATTCCCATAAACCTTTGAGGTTTTTGAGCTGAATTTTAATTAGTCCCTCAAATGTTTTGACAGACTTTTTCAGTACGTCAAGTTCGGTCTTTGCTGAACAACAGTGGCCACCACAAATTTCACCTGTAAGAAAAGAAATAGACATAGAAAAGAACATAAAATTAGTATGTTGTTTTTAGCAGGCTGAAATTCGATATTGTTTCAAAAAACTTTGTTTTTCCTCATGACATCACATTAATTATTCAAATAGTGCTAATGGCATTTTAGATGTTTTATTTTTACTCTCTTGTTCGCTACATTTTGAGGAAAAAAATTCCTTTAACTGTATTTTTATTAAAATTATTCATTTGTAAGGTAGAATGAGATTGAAACCTTTAAGCGAGATTGTGACATATGGTTAAGATAAAATAAAAGCATTAGAAAGGAGAAAGAGGAAAAAGTCAGGCAAGGTTATCGCATTTAATGGAGCATGAAGGCAGATTAGGTCAAGCTGGAATTCAATCTCAAGAAGTGTTTTACAAAATGAGAATACAAACACATTCGCTCGAAGCCTTTTTAACCTTTTTACGAGATGATATGGCATATCTTAGTGTATTTGTGCGATTGTGACCAAAAACAATAGTTTTTCTCTATTATAGAATTTTCTACAACAATACTAACATTAGTGAGTTTTTTTTGCTGGTTTTTGCTCCTCATTTTTGGATCTTTTTAGGTATAAATATATGTTTTATGTCAGCTCTAATGGAAGTTCCCTTCTTTGTCATATTTTTTATTCGAGCAAAAAAAGCAGTACGTGAAGCCAGAAAAAAGATTTTTCTCATCATCACAAGGCAAAGAAACAGCAAAAAGGCATTTTGTCAAGACATAAAAAACGTTATATTGTTTGTATGATTTATTTTCATGTTATTATGACACATACAAGAAGCGACCTAGAAGAAGTTTTTTTCTTCAAGTTTTTGAATGGAGAATCGAGAGCAATAACAAAGAATTATGAAATACACATAATCGCCATCGTAACAAATTTCTCACGCGCGCGAGCCTCCAGAATTGCTGATCCAAAAGAAATGCGTGCGTTTGATAAAAAGAGTAAGAATTCTTTCACAGGCTATTTGTGTTTATTATTGGTGTGAAAAGAAAGCTTGGCTTTTAGTGAGGAATTATAGTCATTTTATGTTTTTCTTTTTATTTCATCTTTTTAACGCGGCTCAGCATCAGATTGACGCTAATCGAGGAAATATTAACGCCATTAATGTGATTTTTAACACACCAAAAAAATTGAATTAGCGCGTAATAAATATCACAACTCGTTCTCGTTATATTTCGCATTTACATTCACATTATTTTTATTTAGAAAAATATTTTTCGTGCTCGTTAGAGTAAGGCACAGAGGAATAAAAAAAGAGAAATCAGATATATCCAATTGGATTTGATGATAATAGGGAGAGAAAAATAAGCAAATAAAACCTCAAAAAGAAAAGAAGAAAAACGTTTCATAACTTTTTTTTCGTGATTAGCAATTTACTTTTGGGGTTAGAGATGTATGACTATAGATTTTATTCTTTTCTTTTCGGGTTTATAGTGAAATTCAGTCACATTCTGTGACTTTCTTTTTTTCTTTCTTTTTTTTTGGAAGATTAATGGGTTATTTGAAGAACTCTTATTTAATCACATTTTTGGCATTTTTTCATTTTTCTAAAATAAAATTTATAACCATCGGAAGTCAAAACATTTAATTTGTCAAATCTATATAATCTGTGAAAACACATGTAACGATATAAAATTTAATGTAAATTTGTGTTTTGGGAAAAATGATTTTTTTTATTCCACCGCACTGAAAATTTCTCTCTTTTGATAAATTCCAAAGTGGTCGCATAAAAATTTTTAATACGTGTTTTGGGAACGATATTTTTCTCTCTTTAAATTTAATTGAGAACAAAAAAATTTCTATATCAAGATTAACAAAGTTTTAGTATAAAGCCCAGCATTATCACCACATTTTCATTCTAGAATAATAGTTTTTCCATTTTATTTAAATTTCTTTTTTTAACAACAATGAATATGAAGAAAAAATATGAAAAATCATCAAATGTTTTTTTTTCTCTCTGATTTGAATAATGGATGTGTTTGATCTTTAGAGAAAGAACAAGAAGAAAGAAATGGAGCAGATACATTTCTGTTTCTGGGGGTTGTATTTTCTAGCAACAAAAAGAAAGCAAGCACATGCATAAGTACAAGAAAGAGGAAAAGCTCAAGTTTTCTTTATTTTCCTCTTCATTGCTATTGAAGAAATTGTTTGTCTCTCTAGTTGAAAAATAATGAAGGCAAAAAGCAGAAGAGGAAAAAAGAAATTCAATGTAACGAGTTTTATCTTGAGGGTAAACTTTTTTTTGAATAAAAATTTGAAAATCATACAAAGTCATCTTCAAAGGCTAATGGAAAATTTTTATCGTTTTTGAAAAGTGTTATGAAAAACAATAATTTATCTGTATGTATTACCAGAAGCTTATCCCATAATAATATTCATGCATTAGCAAAAGAAAACCGAGACAATGGAAAAATATTTTTCTCAAGGGATGAACACTTGTTTTTTACATATTAAATATTGTTCTATTTTTAAAAAATTTTACCCTCAAAACAAACCTTTAAAACGATTGATTTTAAATTTTGAGTGTAGTCAACTTGAATTCAAGTATTATAAATGTCAAGTTATTATCAAGTTGACTAAGTTAATTCAAGTTGCAGAATTCAAGTCAAGTAATTTGAATGTCAACTTGATTGCATTAATGAAGTCAATTTACAAAAAAAATCCATTTGAATCAATTTAGACTTAAATCAAAATATTTCAGTGTTCACAACTTGATTTTTCCTTAAAGCAAGCAGCAATAAGCTATTTTAATATAATGCATGATATTCGCTCATTTGCAGAGTTGGAAAAGTAGATCTACTTTTCATATAAAATAAAAGTAGAAAGTAGATTTTTATATGAAAAGTAGGTAAAGTAGGTAGCTACTTTTCCAACTCTGCTCATTTGTTTTCCTACATAGAAAGTATTACGTCTGAATCATCTCAATTTATCTACCACCAGGAATCAATAAATTATATAGCAAGAAAAATTCCTTCTTGCTATTTACTGAAATATGTACAACAATATGTAAAGAAAAGATTTTTTGGTTGATGGATTTTCTTTCTTCCCTCGCCACTTTCAACTCCAATTTATCTCTAGAATTCGACATGAAAAAAATGTAATCTTTGTAAGTGAGTGTGTGTATATATGTGTGCGTCTATGTTAACTGACTGAACGGATGGATAGATATGAATGAATACTTTCTCCATATAGAATGATGTTGCAAGAAAAGCACACGAGCAAAAGAGAAAGAGAGAGAGAAAATTTGAAGAATAAGAAACGAGCAAAATCAATATGGGAGTTGGAAAAAGACGAAAAGAAAAATTTTCCTCGTTTGCTTGCTTTTGTTTTTGCTCTAGTCAACGACCCAAAAATCTCCATCGCCACACACAGACGGCAACTGGCAGTGCCATGGAAGCTTAATGCTCTTTTTCACTTCTCGATAATTTTCTTTCTTATTCTAAGAAAATAGCATTAGATATTGAAGCAGCAATTTTAGAGCGAGTCTCATGGTGAATATTTTTATTTTATATGTGTGTATTATAAAACAAGAGAGATAACGACATGATGAAGATATTATTGTACAATGAAAAAAAGAAAAAAATTTTTTATGCCTTATTTCTTGAGCTTATCTCTTCAACTTTTCTTTTTCCTGTGAACATTTTTCTTCTTTCTCTCTTGCTGTGTCGTGATCAGACTTTGGCAAAAAATATTTAAAAAGTTTCAAATTTATCCAAACCTTGTTAGCTACTCCTTTCACCCGCATGTTTTATATATGCAAAAAAAGAAAGAAAAAACTTCAATCTCATTCAGTATGAAGGCGCACACAATTCTTATATTATTGTTATTGCCAAGCTACATCCGGCAGTGAGTGAAAGAATAAAAATAAAAGAAGGAAAAGCACATTGTCATAAAAAAGGCACAAAGTGTTGATAAGAGCTGTTGTGAACAATATGAACAAAAGAGGAGGAGAATAGAACATTTCTATCTTGCCTTTTGTCTTTGCAATTCCTGCTGGGTGTGAAAATTCTTTCATTCTTTCACTGCTTAGTCAATAAGTTAGTTATTCTGTATGTTTGAGTCAAGGCATATACATTTTTAGGAGCAATTTTTTTAGATTTATTTTAAACACTTGAGATAATAAACAAAATAAAATTTTTTATCTTTATCTTAAAGTATTTTAGGCTGTTTCTGACAAGTTTTTACCATTTTTAATAAAAGTTAACTTTTGATTTTTTGGTTTCTTTACATTTTAAAAATTTTGTTTACAATTTATCAATATAAAATTTTATTCTGAATTATTTGCAAAATTGACAATTTTAAAAGTAATAAAGTCATAAATATCCAAGAAAAACAACTATAAACCATAAAAGAAACTAAAAGTTTTGGTTGCTTTTAATCAGCTTTTTAATTCGAAGTATCATCACCTTGACTTGAGTCTACCTAGTTTTAGCATCATTTTGAATGAGTGAGTAAAGAGGTCGATGTCAAGATTCATTTTTTACTCACTCTCTCTCTAGAGAGGCATCTAATTGAGCTTGTACCAACAATAATAACAACGCGTTCTCTTAACAAAATCCCTTTACAGTAATTTACATTTAAATTAAGACACTCAGTTGTTACCATGTGAATTTTAAACGTTGTGAATTTAAGTTAAATTTTTGACTCAAGTGCAGACAATTTGCGCAAACACTAATAGCAACAACAGCAGCAGACATGCTCGTGAAAAATAACAATTTATAAAGTGAATAAGAAACAAGAAAAAGAGTCGAAGTTTAATTCGTGTTTTTTATTTTATTTTAACAGCAGCAGCAGTATTATAGAGTTAGAGTCGATATTCAAGATATTTTCATTCTCACATACAATGGCAAAAAAGAGTATCATCATCAGCAGCAGGCAGTCAGATAACACACATAGAGAGAGCAGTAATTATCGATGAAATTGAACAGCTGTTGTCAGCGGAAACCAAATATTTAATTATTTCGATTTTAAGACGCAAAAACCAGCAGCATCGAAAAACAAATGAAACAATTTTCTTTCTTTTACTCGTAAATTTTGGAAAGAAATAAAAAGGTAGAAAGAAAATAAGAGAATTGAAAAAATGCAGCAAAATGAAACTCGTTTTGCGAGAATAAGTCAGTTGGCAATCTTGAGGGAGGTAGGCAAGCGCAGTGCTTTACTAAATGTGTATGGAAAAATTCGTCGCCAATTTGTCTCTCCTCGCCCTCGCTCGTCATGCGTGCACTGCTTTACCAAAACGATATTTTCTCAATCAATTTCGATTCTCGGGTGCGTTCGTTTTATGTGGGAAAAAATTGTTTACATACTCTCTTATATCAGTATGCCTCTAAGCATCTTACACATTTGATCACGTCATCGATATAAGAATGAGAAGGTTGTGGTAGATTTTCACATAAATGATATCAGTCGGTAGTAAATTTCTATCCCATATGAATGAGCATGCTTTTTATGGCTCTTGTAGGTCATTTATTTTAATGATATTACCACCACCGCATCGCATTTCGAGAGAAATAAATATGATATATTTATCTATATAAATATTTTTATGTGAAAGACTTTTGACTCTCCTTACTTTTAGTAAATAAATAAATATGTATATGCGTAAATAAAACTCAACCCTACTTATAACAAACTCACGCACAATATATATTAACATCAGAAAAGTGTTTTTATATCTCTTTTGCTTGATGTTAAAGTATGTCAAAATTTTATTGAATTTAAACTTAAAAAGAACTGCTTTTAAATTCATCCGATTTGTCATCATAGAGATTAATTAAAGCACGAAATATTTTAAAAAAATCGCAGTTTGTTTTAATTAAATATTCAAATAAAATATTCAGCCACAAAAAATCGACTTTGGCACATAGAAAGGAATAAAAAATCTCACAAAATGAATTTATTAAAATGACACGATAATCATCATAAATTGAGGTAAAATGGCAAGCGCAAAAAACCAGTTTTAAATGTTCATTGACTTTTTCGATTTCATTTTCCTTTAATAAGATAGTCAAAGAAACTGTCATATATATGACAAGATTTTCGTATATATGTACAAAAAGAAAGAAAAACTGAAACAATTTAAACACGGTTGGATAAACATCAGCGATCTATTAATTAATTCCTACACACATACCGCAATTATTATTGTTATTATTATTACTATTATAATACCGGCAAACCGCATGAATAAGAGTTGAAAAAAGATTTTAATCAGAATGTGTTGTTCTCTCACACTAAACTCTTTCATGCATGCGGACAAGAGTGAGTGAGGGAAGCCATAAAATGTTGTCGCTTTAAAATTTCTTCCCTAGGAGAAATGTAAAAAAGAGAGTTCATTTACATATAATTAGTAAATTCTCTTTTGAATTGTCAATAAATTTAAGCAATATGTAGACAAAATAAAATTATTTTTCATGTCATGTTCTTCCTTTTTCACAATACATTCCTTTCCACACTCGTAGGTTTCAACAATAATAAAGTGTTAAAGCGAAATTTCATCAGAATCAGAATTTTGCGAATTGAATACTTAAAACTGACACTTGAGTAAAAGCGAAAATAATGAGAAATCCGATGATAAACATTTTCAAATTTTATCGTTCTGTACGTGCATGAATGGGGGAATTTGTTTGGTGACAATTGAAGGAGTGTTGGTGAAGCGATTCAATTGAAAATTCGAGTGATGTCATCATGCTTGCTAATTGTTTGTTCATTTCTTCTCATTCATTGACCTAGTGAGCGTAAAAAAATTTTATTATGTTTTCAAAAACAAACTCATTTTCTTAATCTCTTGCGGATTATCTTAACTTGAAATAAATTGCTCAATCTAAAAAAAGAATGATAAATTTTAAGCTTTAAATCTCATCGCAATTTATCAAACTATACATATAAAATTCCCACTGGACATTCAGAATTTAATGAAGCCAAAGAAAAGTTTAAAAATTTCCTACTGTGTGTTGAATTGTAGGAAAAACTTTTCCCATTTAATGACAGAATGAATGAAATTTATACGTTTTAAAAATAGAGAAAGAAATAGAGAAAAATATTATGACACCTTTCTTTTATTCTTGTGAAAAATTATCATCCCCTTTTCTATACAATGTGCATTTTTACTTATATCGTTAAGCAAAAATTTCAATTTCAAAAGAATGTAAAATGCATGTCGAAACAAAAAGAATGGATAAGAAATTATTTAAAATTCACAAAACGTTTGCGAATCGAATTTCAATTGAAAAAGGATATGTAGAAGTCTGTGAGTTACACATTACATACGATTTCAATTTGAGTGTATGTGAAAAATGAATGATTTGTGTGGCAGAGGCAGAAGATCGATATATGGCTGTGATTGATTAAATTGATTTCCCAACATTAATCTGAAAACCACATGATCTACGTCTTTCATATTTTTTTCTATACTGATACTGCCTTTATAGTAAAACGAAGACATGAAAAAAAATTCCATCTGTGACATATGTACGGTACAGTGAGTGAGTGATGTAAGAAGAATGTGGATGTATTGCTATCGAATATAGAAATAATGACACGTTTTAAGCAAGACATAATATAAAATTTTCATCTTTATTTATTTATAGCGAAATTTCACAATTTGTTTTAATGATGAATTTTTATAGCTCAATTGTGATGCGTAGAATATTAAAAACTTATCTAAAAGGAATAATGTTAACATTTTTTAGAAACTTCTCAATTGGATCTCTTCTTATAGGAAAATGGCTTGGATTTAAAATCCCTGGTTTATACTTATACATGGTCAAAGTTTTTAATTTCTTCAATTTTACAGCAACATGTTCCATGATTTCCTGAGTTAACCAAAAAATTGTTAAATCTTGAATATTTGGTGCAACATTGATTAAAGTTTGAGCCTTTTTAATTTTAGAAAAGGCATCGAAAAATGCAAGACTCTGTAAATTTGTGTTTACTGTCAGTTCAATGTTTTTGAGATTGAGATCTTCAGATCTACCCAAACAAACATTTTTGAGATTATTCATTTTGAAAATTGTCACAAGATCTTCAGAATAATCAATTCTATGCAAAGTTAATGTTTGAATGTTGTTAATTTGAGTTCTAAAGAAATTTTTATAATGCATTTTCATCCATGAAATATTTACAAAAAGAGCGAGTTTGAATGGAATTTTTGAAACTATATCTTGATCTTTTAAAATTTGATAATACATTTCAAAAGACATCCCAAGATATTTTAGTTTTGTATTTTGATAAAGCAATTTAACAATTTGATCCATATATTCCAACTTCATGGGATAATATCCTGACATGAAAACATTAACATGTCGAGTTTTAACAATTAGTTTTCTTAAACTTTTGCATTTTGAAAAAATGTTGATGCAGTCAAAACTGCGATATGAAATAATGCTTATAAATTTTATTTTTTCAGTCTCTTCAAAAACAACGTCTAGAATTTCTTTTATTCCAACACAATCCAAAATTATTTCACTGAGGTATGGAGTGAATATCTTTATAAACTTCATAATATTCTGAGTAGTAGCAAATATCATAAAATGAAGTTTTAAAGTTTTCACTGGGTAATTTTTTGACTTAAAAACTTCATGAATATCATTAATGTAGCTTGTGTCAATTCTTTTAAATGTAATATGATGATAAATTCGAGAACTGTTTGTGATGATTTCTTTCAATTTATAGAAGCGTTCAAATGAAGGATTAATTTCTATTTTGATGTTTTTCATTAAATTTGTTGATTCGCCAATAAATTTGTTCCATGATTTTGATACTAAAAATTAATTCGTTTAATTCAACTGGTAAATTTTGTATGAAATTTATGTTATTAACACTAAACAAATTATTATTTGTATTGAGTGTAATAAATTTTAAATTATTCTAGCTTCTTCTAGAACAAACTTTGACTTTATAAAGGAATTTTCTCTACCTAAAAAGTTTCTTAAGTTTTTAAAAAGAAATTTCATGAAATTTTTAATTTTTTAAACAAGAAAAAATATAAAATTTTTAATTTACAGCACAAGTTCTTTTCATAACTACAGTAATATTTTAAAATGACAGAAAGATGAAGATAGCAATTTTTTTCGTGGCAAATAGTTTTCATTTCGTACACATTGATGCTAAAAATTATGTCATAAAAATAAATATCGATTTATGAAATAAAAAATAACAAAATAGCGGAATCGAGGATTTTCGCATAAAAACCAAATTTTTCTCTCTTGCTCTCTATGTTTGCCAAAAAAATGTCAAGTAAAATAAATGCGACAGAGTGAACTGAATCGATGCAAGTCAACAACAACAATGTTGCCATTATTGTTTTTCGTCCACCGCGTGTATATATAGCCAGACATGGGCCTTGATATGAATGTATATAAAAATAAAATTAAGAACTATAAAATTTCAATTTAACGTTCGTTGAGTGCAGCGAACACACTGTATGAAATAAAGTAATTAAAATCGCTGGCTGATGTCAAAAGAAAAATCTCTCACTTATTTGGAACATTGATGAAGTCAAAATTCAATCTAGAGTTAATATCGTCGCTATATTTAGTCGACGCCAATTAAAGAACTTCTCGTTCTGTCGACTCTAAATGAGCTCATAAAAATCGCGTAAAAATCAGCAATGTCACATATACGAGAAAGCAAGTGAATTGACGATGAGATCACCTTTAAACAAATATAAGTATGCGTTTGACAGAATCGCATAGAAATTTGCTTTGAAAATAATTTTATTGAAAACTCAAAGAAATAAATATTTTTATAATATTCAGAAACGATGATGATATTGAGGTTGTTAAGCTTTACACACAACGAAATGTGAAGTCCATTTAAGGCATATTCCAGTTTCAATATGTTAATTCTCTCCTCTCTCGCACTCTTTCTTCATGGAATGAGACACTATGAAGTAAGTTTCTATATCTATAATGTACACAATTTAGTATTTTTTATATTTTTATATCGTCGCTGGTCGTTATCCATATTTTATTTCAATTTTTATTAATAATTCTCTCGTCTTTTCTCTTTTTTCTTGCTACCTTCACTATGTTTCTTTTAAACGTAACGCGTTGATTTCTGAGGCATATGCAAATCAGCTTCAATTTCCCTTCTTCTTACATCTATGCATATAAATTGCATTGAAGTTTATTACTATAGCTGACTCTTACATGCATATGAATTTCATCGCCCTTTTTTTAATGCAATTGCGACTGCACACGTACTAAATTGCTTGCCAACACATTAACAGTTTATAATATATACATACACTTGAAAATCCATCCATAATGAACGTGTTATGTATACATTACTCAATATAAAAATAATAATATGTATTGCATTTTTATAAACAATAAGCAGTCTCACTCTAAGACCTAATCTCAAAAATGAAATCAAACTTTACATCGTACATTCTAGTTGGTGCTTTTATTTGCGATTTTTTTCTCTCCTTCTTTCTGTTTCTTTGTATTTATTTTGCAAAACAAGATATCTCAGGTTGCATTATTAAAACCAAAACAATTTTTGTATTTTAAGAATGCAATTGGAGTATTTTGACTAAAAAAAAGAGTTCATATGAGTAAGAGGACAGTGAAATCATGTTTAACCTGCAAGTGCCATTTTCTTGTATGACATCTGTGCCATGTACACATTGAAAATGATTAATGTGCAAATTCAATGCAAAAAAGATTATTTCGAGGACAAATCTCAAGCTTATGAGCAAGCAAGCAAGCAACAATATATCATCACAATGAATTAGTTTTAGCTCAAGAGATGGAGAAAATTGTATGCATATGCCTGCGAGCAAATCTATCAAGACACAGAGAAAAAGAGACTCACACACAACATGATGCCTTTGCTTTATTGTTTACTTACTCCAAGCACAACAATAATTTTATAATACAAACAACAACAAATGGCGATAATCAAGACGAATAGAGTCTAGAAAATAAAGAGAAAGAAAGAGTTGTAGCTCGAAGAGATGAAAGGAAAAACTTGCAATTTATTTATTGTTAAAACATAGTGAGAAAATTCTAAACAACAAAATGAGATGTTTATCATTTTTTGCATTTAAAACTATTTGCTGTTGCCGTCTTTATTTAACTCTCGTAAACTTAATCAGCACAATTTAATATTTAGCAAGTTGTTGTGAAGTTTCAATGTTCAAATTTAGTAGGGGTTCTCGATTTCCCGTTCCCGGACGATTTTCGGGAACGGGAACGGGAACGGGAATTCCCGGATTTCCCGGGAATTCCCGAAATAATTTTGTCATACAAATTACTCAAAATGTATATGAAAATTTAAAAATCATAGAACTTATGATTTCTTCGATCTTATTTTGCATTTTATTATTGAAAATCAACATAAAGAGAGTTGGTTTGAAAAATACTTTTATTGACATAATGAAAATTTTAAAATTTTCTTGCTAATTTTTTCTTTATTATGGAACAGAAAAAATAAAATGAATTTGATGGCTATTTTATACTTTAAAAACAGTTAAATATAAGCTTCGGAAGACGAACAGAATTTTTAGTCGTTATTTTTCAAAAAAATTTTTTACAAAAAATTTGCGCGCTGAAGGCGCACTCTGCAAAAATAATAAAGATATTAAATTTTAAAAAATTTTCCATGAAAAAATGATTTTATTAAGAAATAAAATTATTTTTTTTATTTTCTTTTCTTTATTTCCCACTCATGAAAAAAATTTTAAAAAAAAATTATAAAATTACCATATTCATTTCTAAAAAATATTCATTTCTAGCGTATCGTTTTGTCAAAAAATAATTTATGATATTTTGTTTACATTTGAAAATGAAAATTTTAATGAAAAATGTAAACCAAAAATTTCAATGACAACAAAATATTTTCAAATTCAACTTTTTCAGATTCTTTTGTTACTTGTTCTATGATAGGTTCAAACAAAATAAAAAATTTTCTCGAAAAGTGACAAATAGATATTCTAACTTTAGTTATTATTTATTAAAATAGAAGAATTTATCTTTTATTTAATGAATTCAACATAAGAATTGGTTCAGCAATAAGTGAGAAAAGCTCTTAAAAATCAAGGCGTGAGAACTCTTTTTGATATTTCGCATCAAGATACCTTTGTTTTTCGAAAAATAAAAATTTTTAGAAATGGACTTTTTTCTAAATGACCTCAATTCTAAAACGATAACACGAAGATATGCAGTCCTTTATGATTTTCATTTCTAATGCTCATAGCTTTCTTTTAAGCTATCAATAAAATTTTTTATAGTCTTTAATAAAAGAGAAAATCAAGATATCAAGAATATCAAAAATAACAAGAGTTCAACCCCTTGCAAAAAATATAAAAATAACAAAAAATGTCAAGAGTTCTCAGGCCTTGAAAAAAAGTGAGAAAAAAATTTGTACCGTGATAGAATAATTTACCATACATTTTTATCATTTTTATTTTGACAGAATGAAAATTTTATGAAATTATTGAATTTTTTTAAATAATTTTCAAAAAAAAGTTGAACTTTGTATGGGAAATTTACATTTCCCAAAATTTTCGGGAATTCCCGTTCCCGAAAATTGAAAATTTCGGGAACCCGGGAATTCCCGTTCCCGATTTTTCCCGGGAATTCCCGTTCCCGTTCCCGTTCCCGAAGTGAGAACCCCTAAAATTTAGTGTTAATTTATCTCTAAATGTTTCCCATAATGCGCTAAAGTCGTTCATTCATCAATAACAGCAACTCTAATTAGCTTCTAGCTATAGTTAGAAAAACTCTAAATGTTTACACAATTTCAATCGACAGTTTCATGTGTATTTGGTATTTGTTTGCCGTCTGCCATGTAAGTATACACAAACATAAAACTAGATTGAATGAAAAACAATATAAAAATTCGAGTTGCAAGTTGCGGGAGTTAATTGGCATTTTTTGTTTGTTCAAATATCTAGACGAAGAGGCAGAAAAATAAATTTCATTCAACATAAAGCACCCTTGAAAATAACACAGGAAGTTTATAGAAAAAGAAATATTGGCATTAAGTGAAGAAAAAATTTGAAATAAAAGGGGTAGCAAACGAAAACAAATGTTGCAAAAAAAAGCAAAATGAAATTCGTCTCAAATTAAATGGAAATATAATTAAACGGACATCAAATAAAAAGGGAAGAATAAAGAAGCCAGATGTTTCGATTGTAAGATTTACTTTTTTCTAAATTTGCGCACTGTCAAGCTTGAATAAATAATTCGATAGAATAAAAGTACTAACATGCATATAAAAGCACAATAAACTCATTGACTGATAGCCAAGGTGAAGACATTGTTATATAAAAAACTAATAAAAATTCTGATTTTCAATAAATTTGTCTAAATTTTCAAATTTAAACTAGGCAATTAAAACAAAGAATCATACATTCTTCAAACAACAGAATTATAGAATCAAAAATTAACTATAAATATTTTAAAGCTCATGTTTAAAAACATAAAAAATACTTAATTTAGCATAAAATATAAGTAATCAGTCTAAAATACGATGATAAAAATCAGTCCATATTGAAATTTTCTCATTTTTAAAATTTTCCAAAAAAATATTGAAACCTTTTAAAGAAATTGTCAATTAATCAAAATGTTTTCCTCTTGGGAAATAACTAAAGAAAAACACATAGTATGTACATGAAAAAAAACTCTTCGCTTTCCTGCCATTCTTCTTTTCTTTTTATTCACTCACAAAGGCAACCCCAAATGCGATACGCTTTTTTTTCGAGACAGGAAGGCACGAAGGCATGGTGGTTTTGAAAGAAAAGAAAATTTTTCCTCTTTCTCTCTTTATTGTTTAATGGCAGTCAGAAAGAAAGAAAAGAAAAAACTTTTTTTCATTCTTCTCAACTAATGAAACATGCCGAACCCTTCTCAACTAAAACTCATTCCATTCATTAACTGAAATGATCTAGTAGTGAATTTTGCAAGCTTCCCCGCCGACATACAATGACAAACGGGAGTTATAGTGACTAAATCACGACTTCTATGGAAAGAATTTATAAAATAAATTATGAAAATCCTTTTATGTCTCTTGTGAATGAAATGATGAAATAGAATGAGAAAGAAAGTTGATTTTGATGAATGGCGTGGATTAGTGCCAGGTTAGTATTTATACATACACATACATTGAGAATGATCAAAAGTTGTCGAGAAAGGGTCAATAAATCCTTTAGTTTCTCTCACTCTCTCTTTCACGGTAGCTTTTAATCCGTCAAAATTTAATGAGCATAAAGTAAACGAGAGAGTACGAGCGAGCTATCATATATGAGAATTCATGTTGACTGTAATATGTGTAGACTTATTTTTGTTTAATGATTCACATATAAATTTAATGTATTTACATTCACATATATTCACCTTTCCTTCCATATTCACATCCTGTATAGAAATGAATGTAAAAATATTTTTTATTTAGATTTTTCGTGTGCTTAACTTCGCATTCTCTCACTCCCTAGTGTCGAATCGAAAAAACATTTCTGGTAAATTTATTCTGGTAAATATTTAATAAGTTGCTCATGCTACTGTTTCATTGCTATTTTTCCCCTCTTTTTGAATATAATCATAAGTTTTTTTTATTTTGAACTTGAAATTTTCGTTGAATTTTTTTGAAATTTTTCACGAAGCAATTTTGTAAAAGAACATATTTAACGAAAATTTTTTTTGACAAATTAAAAATTGTTACCCAAAAAATTCAGCTTGTAATCAAATAAGCTTAAAATGTTAAATAACAATAAAAAAATTTGCAACTTCAAAACAACATTGAAATATTCTATTATTTCTTGTTACAGAATTTCTCATTACCATTTATTCACCTTCTAGCTTCGCTCTAATATGTATGTTTAATAGGAAGGAAGAAAAGTACATGTATGTATGTATGTATGTATGAAAAATCTATGGAAAAAGCTCATTCGCGCATTTTGGTATGAATGAATAAATTACAATGAATGAGGGTGCTTGTGAATATAAGCGTAAAGGAATTAAAAGAGAATTTTCACATAAATATTTTCAATATTCTGCGTAAATGCTAAAGTAATTTAATAGTTTTAATTCAATTATGTCCATTTCTTCCTAACTCACACGTGATAAACATTTTAAACTATCCGCTCTCGTGTTCCGGCATAAAACAAGAGCGTTGTTATGGTCTAGTAGAGAAAGAAAAACGCAAAAGGTACGAAATGTAAACAGCAACTAATTTTGCCTCACTTAATTGTTTTTTGATGTTTTTTTCTCACTCGCTACGTCATAGAATTTATTCGCGCGGCGATAAATGTTAATTACATGCCGTCCCGAAAATTACGGGTGAGTAATGAATTGAGAGCAGCAGTCAGTATGTCTCATCGTGCCATAATTTTTGCCCCTTCCTCAATGCTTATTACTATTAACGTTGTTTTTGCCAAAATAAAATAACAAAACAACTCATGTGAATGTGATGCCAAAATAAAATTTCTTTCAAGTTAATTTTTAAAAAACTCAATTTAGAAATAAAAATTTGGCAACATCGGCAATGCTCACCTAACAAACTCTTTGCAAAATGAATGAATGAAAAAAACTTTTTTTTCTTCTCGTAGCTGACATAATTCATATATAAAAAAGAGAAGAAGAAAAAAGAAAAAAATGCATGTGTATGATGAAATGAAACAACACAAAATTAAGAAAGAAAAGAAAAGAGTTTTCTGCAAGAGATGAAGAGATTGTTATCGTTGTTATTCAGTATTTTTTGTTTGTGGAGTGTACATGTTAAGAGGATTTTCACTTCAAGCCCACATATAAAGCCACCTAGAATGAATTGCATCTCTACATGAAAAGAATGGTGATTCTACAAAATTCTTGAATGATTAATTTTGTTGTTTGGCTAATTGTTGAATTAAAAAACTGATTGTATTGTAATGAATTCTTTTGTGTGTTTAGTTTTTACTACAAACAAAAGTTAGACAGAAGATTGGTTTAAAAATATTCTTTTTATTTGAATCTGTTAATTTAATAATAAAAAAACTTCAAGATTAAAATTAAATAATAAACCGTTTGTATTAAAACCTTAAAAACTCATTTTCTATAAAAATTTAAGCTTTAAAACAAGCAATAAATTTTAAGCTTCAAACAACTGCATATTCATAGAATCGCCCAATAATAAATAAAATCTTTCCCGTTGGAGTGAGTGAAAATACAATTTTTCAACATTGGATTAACACACTTATTATGGTCTATTAATTTAATATCTATATGCAGTATGCAATGCGACAAAAAAAAAATTTTTTTTCTACATCTCGAAGAGTAAGCATAAGAGATTATTGAGATTATGAGAAGGCCATAGAGCAGCGATGACGACAACGACAAACGAAAAAGAGAAAGAAGAAGAGAAATTATAGATTCATGATTGAATGAATGAGAATCATTGCAAAAGAACAATAGGTATAGCATGTCGAACCCATTTTGGCAGCAGTATAGACTGCAGTGCATGTACATACAAAGGAATGTGCAAAAATTTGAAAATATATACATACATATAGGAATTTGTAATTGAACTTTAAAAGCAAAGAAAGATGAAGACAGAGGGAGCGACTTTGTGTGTGCACACACATAATGTATGCGCGAATAAGTAATAAGCGATATTCGAACGATTTTTGTGTTTTATAGAGTAGGTACCTCGTTCGTATCGTTCCCACACATAAGAAAAAGCAGTACAGCAGATTCATAGGACGACGACGTACATGGATGATAGCCATTGAAGCAAAATGCAAAAAGAGAGCGGCAAAAGAAAAAGAAAAACATTGTGAATAAAAAAATACAACACACAGCTAACGATAAGTCCGAAATAAAAAGAAGAAAAAAAATCTTTTTAAAATAAGAATTTTACAGTGCAAAAGAGAGAAAAGATTTAACGAGCTAAAAACATTTTTTTGTTGCTTTTTTCTTCTTCAATACACCATTGCGCGAGAGAGTGATGATCGATAAGTCTAAAGGGAAGTCGCTGAGAATCTCAAATTGCGCTGCTGCTGCTGTTACCGAAAGTAAAAAAATGAATAAACACATTGTGAAGTGAAGGAATGTTAAAGGAGAAAAAAATATAATAAAATTGAATCGAATTTCCATTCTTCATTAACAAGCTAATGGAATGGAATGCCTAATGTCTGAGATTCATTTCTCTCGCGAGATTTCACTGTATCTTTTCTTCTCTTCTTGTTATATTTATATATATATATACAAAATTTGACTCAAGAAGAAGTTTTTTCTGCTTCTTTTTGCACTCGAACATTTTTCAATTGAGCTAAAAGAAAATTTCTCTTTATTTTTAAATCAATAGCAATTTTATGTCCACTACTTTTAAAATAAAATTAACTGATTATTTTAAGCGCACGCAAAATACTTTTTTGTAGATAAATTTTCTTCTTTTTCACAATGTATGACACGAAAAAAGTCACACGACTTTACACATTCAGGGATTGATGAAAAAAAAAGAAATTTAAATTGTCTTTTGTGCCAAAATTGTCACGCTTCAATTGTCTGTCATTTTCAATTTAAAGAAATTTTTTATTTGATTTTTTTATTGATAGAATTTTTATTGCATGCATGAGCATTTTTTGTCAAGTTGGATGCAAGTTGACTTAAATCAGATGACTCTAAGTCAAGTATCAAATTTTAAAAATTCTACTCAAGTAAAATTCTCTATCAAGTCAAGTTAGTTCTTTTAAAAAAGATTCAATTTCAAAATATTTTTGACTAAAAATTTTCCTTTAAGTAAACCAAAATCCCTGGAAAATTAAAAAAATGAAACTTTTTAACAAATGACTAAATCTCGTTCTTTTGAATGTGAAAAATTGTCTACGTAAATTTTTCATGTGTGTAAATTCGCAAATGTGATGCCAATGGACTTGAGGTCGCTAAGTCTGTGTGATTCTTTTTATTTTATTCTAGAATCACTGAATATTTTTCTGGCATCAATTCAACAACATTTGAAACCAACTTCCCGTCATTGGTCAACATTTTTTTATTTTGCTTTTTCTTGGTACAACGTGTGTGTCACATACTCAGTTAAAAGAGTGTGTAATACATAATTACTCGCATAATGTAGTAAAAATAGTTTCAGAATTTTAAAAGCACTCACTCGGGAAGAAAATAAAAAAGAGTGTCAGCGATAAAGTCGACATTATGGTGATGGATGAGGTTGGTTGAAAAAAAGGCAATTATTTTAGTGTCATTTGCTTTAATGAAACGAAGTTTTTACAATAAATGAAAATTCTTTCATTCTCCAGAACAAGCACAAACAGTTTTTTTTTTTGTTACACCTCAAAATGATGATTTCATCAATAGACATAAAGCATGTCAGAGACTTGTTTACGCAGCCAAAAAAAAAAAGAAAATTATTAGTAAGAAAATCAAGACATGAGATTTCAATAATATTGATGGGATTTTTATATTTATTTGTATTGTTTCGCCTTCTTTCTTATTTTTTTTTCATCAACCGCAATCTTAAATTTTTTTGAATGAGATATAAAATAAATGTTTTTTTTATAATATAAAATGATGATGATGACTCAACAATGAATTATATTCCTATGAATTCAAGATTACCACCCACTCTATTCAAATGTAAGCGCATGTAGCACTTTGATTTTAATTTTCAATTCAATATTTCTTTTTATTGTTTTCATTTTTTATTATTATTAAAGTCATCGTTAATTCTTTCTCTGCCTTGCTTGCTTATTCGCTTTGCTTAGTGTATTGCTTTCCATGTAAAATGCTCTCGTCATTTACTTTATTACTTTGTATTTGCTTAAACTTAAAAATAGCAAATTTCAAGTTTGTTTAGAATTAAAATGTTTTAGAGAAATATTTTGTGTGGTGTCAAAAATATGCAATTTATTTTTATTATCTTCTTCCGTATTGAAAATTTTCTTTTTATTTCATTACAGTTTAAATTTAGAATGGAAATTTTCTAGAGAAAAATGACATGAATAGCAGAAAAAGTTGAATGGAAAATTATAATGTAAGTCTTGTGAAGAAATAAATATTAAATGATGTGCAAAGTTCTACCTGCAGTTGAAAAGACGAAAAAATCTTTTTTTCTATCTCTCAAAAATGAAATGAGAGCGAGCAAGTAGTTAAATGTGTGTGTAAACCTTTTATCTTATATTCTAAACACACAAAATACACTTTGCTTTTTATTGCTCCCCACTTGCAAGCAAGTACAAACTGTCTGTCTCTCTGTCTCTACTATTTCACCTTTTTTTCTACCTAAAAGAATATTATTTATTTATTATTAAATGTATCAAATGCACACAGTTAAGCGAGAAATAGAAGATTTCTCAGAATAAATAACCCTTTAACTTACTTTATTGTTTACCGTAATCGTAATATTACGACAATAAAGTGAGCAGTTATATGGAAATAAAAAGAAAAATAAGAGACACACAAAATGTAATAGAAGGAAAGAAATCGTTGTTTATATTTTGTGTTTTCTTTTTTGTTGAAGTGTAATCAATAAAGTTCCTTGAGGTGCTTATCATCAATAAATACAAAGCGCCAACAAAATACATAGAAAAAATTTTATTTCTTATGAAATTTTCTTGTTGTATGTTATGATGTTTGAACTGATAAGTCAGTCGTGTGTGAATTATGTGTAAGATATCTATAAAGGTAAAGGTATGAATGAATGAATGTGAAGTAAGCTACAACTATGTACAATGTACAATATAATATGTACTTCGTGGCTTGCTCGAAATATGGAAAAATAGATAAGAGACCGACTCAATCGTGTCAATAATATAAAAATAACTGAGAAAAAGTATTTACTCTCTTTCAAAATACACAGGTGAAGTTCGACAACAAGAACAAGAGCCGTAAAGTATGTAAATTCATAAATGATGGATGGCGATGTGGTACGATAGCGATAACTCTCTCGCATACAATACAACAATATTTTATCGCTGATAAAAAAATCCTCATGTGTGCGAGAAAGAACAAAAAAAGCTTCCAATTTTTATGTTTCAACACTTACCGACTTTCTCTGACGGCTCATAATTTGTGATGTTGAGGAAGGACTTGAAAAAATCACTGACATGTTCGTGACAATTGGCAAGATTTTGCGACTCGACACTTTTTGCATTCACATAATGGCTATTTTTGTGATTAATTAACATGAATAATAAATAACACCAAGTGATTCCTAATTTCATTTTCATTGTGCTATAACTTTTATTTTATACTTTTTTACATACACTCATTCACAAAAAATTATGACCAATTATTAATGCTCTTTGCTTTTTTTATTATTATTTCAAGATATGTTTATATTATCCTTAAGTTAGACCGCGTGTATGAAGCGGCAACTTATTATTGCCTTTTTTTTCTTTCTCACTATAATGTCGTTAATTTGCAATCGACATCGCCTGTTTACTATTGAATTAACACATTCCTACATCACATTTCTTCATTCTCTCACTTTTTTCCATTTATTAATAATGTAATAAGCACTTGAACTTTTTCCTCTTCTTTTATTTCTTTACTTTTTCTTTTGAGGAACAAATACACACAAATTTTTCTCTTTCTCTCTCGATTTTCACTGTACGAAAAACTTTTCCGATTTTCTCGAGCACTCTGACTCAAAAAAATTTTTATTCTCCGTTTTCTTATCGTTAGATGTGTGAAAAATCAAAACGAAAAGGCAGTGAATTTTTTTGAGGAAAGAGCAATTTTTAATGCGTTAAACACTTCTCCATGAATGATTGCGAAGAGGTTTTATAATGAATCGCAAGTAAATGACTTTAGACACTTTATTCAACTTGATATGAGATTTTATTCACAGAGGTTTCTTTAAACTGCATTAATTGGATTGAATTAACATCTTACGCTTACGAGACTTAAATACGAAATAAATGCAAAAAAGAGAATCATGTGGAGGAATCGAAAAATGAGAGAATTGCGAGAGAGAAGTAGAGAAGAAGTGAAAATGTTGCTCTCTCATTTTTGAATTATGAATTTTCAACTTATGAAATTTTTTAAGATAAAAATTTTAATTAAAATTAACAAGATATAAACTGTTGAAAAGAAATTTTTGCAAAATTTTTAGTAAAAATTCAAATTTACTTTTGATATTTCTAAAAAACTTTTTAAAAAACAATATAAAAGCTTGATCGAAATCTTTAATACATAAGAAACTCAAGATCTCATACATGCAGTCCGTATTAAAAGAAACAAATTCTCTATCCAATATAAATTTGAAATTTTCATTTTGAAAATATAGAAATCGTTGTACAATATCAGAAATTTTATTCAATTATCTTTTCTACTATTTTATATTAATGTATTATCTCTTTAATTTTATAAAGTGTTAATTTTGATAAAATATTCATAAAAAATAAATTAATAAGGTAAAAACCGTAAAGAAATTCACTTCCTAAATTTAAAGGAAGTCGAAATTTTATTTTTCAAAATTATTGAAATTCTTAATATTTCATGAATTTTTGTAAGTTTTTTTCAATTTTTAAGGAAATTTTTTGAATATGTAGTTGCCAACATATTCTCTTGATTTATTTCTTTCTATTAGCAATACAATTATTAAATGTTTTAAAGTATTTAAAAAAAACGCAATAAGATGGAAAAGTTTATAAAATGTTTTCCAAAAGCATAATTATCATTCTCATAAATTAACATAGTTTCTTTGATTTTCTCATCTTTTGGTAATTTCTAAAGTTTTTTCTGCATTAGATTTGAGTTTAAAGTTAAAACTTCAAATAATATGCACTTGATATTTGAGAATTCGACAATTTTTCAAAATTTTTTAATGCTGTCATTTAACGTATTTTTTATTTCTCGAATTTTACTTATGCTGTCAGTTTGACTGTCTGTCAGTGAATCATTGTTTTGAAAATAATTTCATAAAATAATTCTTCTGTAAAAAATAAGTTTCGCATTTTACAAGCGAAACTATTAAATAAATAATTTATTACAGTTTTATTAGTAACAATCAAGCAAACTGGGTAACGACATGTCTGCGTCTGCGATGGAAAGTAAGTAGAAATAAGAAAAATTACGTTTCATTATTTGTTATTCTCTGTCCTTGAACTTATTTAATTATGCGTCTAAATTTCTAATTCCAGAGCATCTCTTCAATCTTAAATTTGCTGTAAAGGATCTCGAGAGATCAGCAAAGAAATGTGATAAGGAAGAGAAGCTTGAAATCGCAAAAACGAAAAAAGCCATTCAAAAAGGAAATCACGAAGTAGCTAGGATTCATGCAGAAAATGCTATTAGGCAGAAAAATCAGTCGCTAAATTATCTAAGAATGAGTGCTCGAGTTGATGCAGTAGCTTCAAGAGTTCAAACAGCTCTCACAACTAAAAAAGTAACAAATTCAATGGCCGGTATGACTCATATTTTCTTCTTCTTATCTCTACGTAAAAATTTCAAATTCCATTATTCACTTATTTTAGGTGTCGTTAAAGCTATGGATGCAGCTATGAAAGGAATGAATTTAGAGAAAATTAGTGGTCTAATGGATAAATTTGAACAACAGTTTGAAGATTTGGATGTACAAAGCAGTGTTATGGAGAACACAATGAACTCTACAGTCACTACTTCAGTTCCACAAAATGATGTCGATGCCTTAATGCTTCGTGTTGCAGATGAAGCTGGTCTTGAACTTAATATGGATCTACCAAGTGCTGCAGCCTCCACTATTGGCACAACTGTTCAAGCTTCAACAGAACAAGATGAATTGACCGCAAGATTAGCGAAATTACGACAAGCCGAGTAAAGGTCATTGATAAAAACACTCAATTAACGCTATATAAAATAACATAATATATTTATAGATACTAAGTATTTGCATTCAATATTCATTTATGATGATCAAGAGATAAAGCTTAAAGCTATTGATTTGATTATTATAGCACTATTCAATACATTTAACCATAAAACTGATGTAGTTTTCCAGATCCGATATAAAAAATATATTTTTTCTTATTTTTTTTTTCAACATTTCATATGTGTATAAATCACTTTGTTATATTCGTGAGTTGGAAGTTAATAATCTTTGTATTTGTGTCAATTTAAAGCAAATTTTCCTTCTAATTTTCATTAAAATTCACTTTTGACTTATTGCTTATTATATTTGTTGGTGGTAGTTGAGAGTAAGAAAGTAAATTTCACATTCAAGTACTTTGAAATTGTAATACTATTAAACTTACCAATGGCGATAAAATGCTTCTTTTAAACTCCTTAGATTTGACACGAATCGATGGCAATTGGACAAAATTTCAAAAAAAAAAAAATTATCAATTCTTTTAAATTTTCCATTTTTTTAAATTTTTTATTCATCAAAAAATTACATCAACAAATTGTTTTTTATCCAATTATTTTTATGGCATTTCTGACATATTCAGTTAAAATATTTTTCATTTTATTCCAAATTTGAAGAATAATTGAAGCAAAATTGCACAAGAAAAAATTTTCTTTTTTATTAAAATTTCACTCAGGTACAAAATTAACTTTTCCTTTATTTTCGTTGAATTTTCTAATGCACATTTGTTGATAAGTAGGGAGTGATAACATAAAGATGGCAATTGCAAATTATAGACAAATTCATTGGTATTTAACTAAAATTTCTCTTGCAATTTTGCTTCAATTTTATTTATAAAAGTCAATTGCTGACTTACAATATTCTTCTCAACATCAAAAAGTATGTGAACTAATTGTCACATAAAGTTAAAATAAAATAGTGAAAACCAAGGAAAGAAGAACTTTTATTTCATTATTATCGAAAAATAGTCGAAATTTTTTTTTCATCCATTGTCATAATTATTATTTTCTAATATGTCAAAAATATACTTTTTCTTCATTTTGATAATTTTTTCCTGCATTTCGTATGTGTATAGTATAGTTTTATTATATTCGTGAGTTGCAATTAAATAACCTTTGTATTTGTGTCAATTTTAAGCGAATTTTTTCTTTAAATTTTCATGGAAAATCACTTTATTGACTATTTGCCTTTATTATCAAAGAGTCATAAATGTTTGTTGGTAGTAGTTGAGAGCGAGAAAGTAATTTTCACATTTAAAATTCATTTTATAAAAAATGAAAAACTATATTTGATGTGATGAATCACATCCTCTTTTTCCAAAAAATTTTTGTTATTTAAATATAATTTTAAAAAGTAATTTTTTTGCATGTCAGAACCAAGTTCCTTCAGCATCTTACAAATTACAATCAAAGAAATATTTTTTGCTTACACTTAAAACAACGGATTTTTTTACTCAAATATTTTTTTCCTCTTATTTATTTTCTTGTACATCTAAAACGCGTGCAATGCAAAAGTTTGCACACTAAAAAGTTATTTTTTATATCTTTAGTCAATGTTTCATATCTCGTTGAGAAAAACAACATAACAAATTGACAAAAATCACATCGATCGAATTGTAAAATTCACTATTTTTGAATGTTTGTGATTTCTGTTACCAAAAGGATTTACAATACATTAATTCATCATTTATCCTTTCAAAAAAATAGAGTTGAAAAATTCTCTTGACAACTCTTTGGCTCATTCTTGAAAAAGGAATTTTTCATCTATTTTCAAAACTATTACAATAATAAAAAGGGCACAATTAAACTCTGAATATCCATTGATTATCTGCGAGTGAGTGTTATGTTGGACGTTTAAAAAGACACTTACATAGTTTGAGATGACTTAAGACCTTTAGCTTTATTGGTATGTGTCACTCCACTTTCATTATTTCCCTCTGCTGATTGCCTCTCGTGATATTCTTGAAAACATGGAACAATACATAAATTCGTTTGACATTCCGGACAGTGATACTTAGTTTTTCGACGAAGAATACGACCATGTGCATCAATTGTATTCCAACAAAAATTGCAACCAAGCGCTGGTCCTGGTCGAAGTGTTGGACAATGACTCGAACGTGTTGTCGTTTCAAATGACAAATCACTTCGAGTTGATGCCTAGATTTAAATTAGAAAATAGTTCAATTTTATACAATTTTTTTAAAAATGAAATATAAAAAGTTCAAATTGATTTAACTGAATTTTTTTAATAAATTAACGAATTTTTGAAATACTATTGAACTTACCAATGGCGATGAAATGCTCCTTTGTAGCTCCTCAGATTTGACACGAATCGATGGCAATTGGAGATGATGTGATGAAGATTTTTGGATAAAGTGTTGTTGTGGTTGCATTTGTGATTGAACGATGGTTAATTGATCACTCGATACATCAGGAATGATCACGACAGTAGGACTTGAAATATTTGATTGTGTACTTGATTGAGTTTTCATTTCATTTCCACTTGAACCAATATTGAAATCCATATCAGTGACTGTATAGTGCGGTAACGTCTGACTCCTCACAGGAACATTCTTTTGTTGATGTAATTGCAGCAATTGACCACTGGCAGCAATGTCTTGTGCTCCATGTGATGATACAATTTGTGATGTTTGATGATGGTGTTGTTGCTGCTGCTGTTGTTGTGTTGATGTTGTTTGTATTGGATGAGAGAGCTGACGAGTAAGCGTATAAGATGTACTTGGCGATGACGACTGACTTGGCAGCAAAGGATGCGAATGTTGTTTAATCAAATATGAAGAGTGTGAGGGAACAGTCAGCAAGTTACTTGAGCCTGATTGTGAAGTTGAAATAAGACCAGAAGATGTGGCTGGAGATGGTTCTGATGCATGACGTTCCATTCGCGCTCCCGATGATGGCACAGATAGTAAATATTCTTGGTAAATTCCTGCATCAGGTGTCTCTAAATCTCCCGTCTGATCGCCATCCTTTTTAATTCGCTGTTGTCTAATAAGTAAGCGTCCACGTTTACTTCCTATGCCAGCATTGTTGTTATTATTATTGTTGCTACTATTGTTGTTATTGTTATTATTAGTACTACTATTAATTGTCGTCGATGATCCCGTTGTCGCTACATTCATACCACTCAGCACATTTGTAGTTTGTGTCATAATTGCAGGTGACGAGAGTGTTAGCGAAATTGGTGATGATGGCGATGAAATTGATGAACACGATGTAAAGAGCAAATCAGGTTGTTGTGTTTGAATTGGTTGTTGAGCTACAAAATTTTAAAAATATTAACTATTAATTTTTTAGTAAAAATTACACAAATGAACCCAAAAATGAAAACTTTTAAACTTAATTTTTTTCTTTATAATTTATTTTTTATTTCCTTAAAATGGGTTTGAATTTCTAGTTTATTTTCTCCTTTGGATTTTTTTTCTCCCAAATTATTTTTCTTCTTCAATTAAAATTACTTTTTACATGCTTCTTTATTCACGTTTTTATGTCCCTCATTTTTTCTGTTTGTTCTGGTGAAATTTCTTAATTTAAATTTTTTAGCAAATACATTTTAGCTAGCAATTAAAAATTTGGATTATTGATGGATGCATGCTTTTATTATACAAGAATTAAAGATCAAAGAACTTTCTTACAAAAATTATTTCTCATCAAACAACAGTTTATTTAATTTTTAAAATATAAATCTTTAAAAAACGTTAATTTGAAAAAAATAATTTGTCATATTTTGCTCAATTTCGTTTTTATTTTGGACCGTAAAGATAATGTATTCAGATTTTACTATTGATCGGCGTGTTTTTCTTTTATTTATTTTTTATAAAACTCTTAATTTTAATGAAATAAAATTTTTAAAGAAAGTTCAGTTTAAAAAAATAATTATTCATTAAAAGAAAACAGTGATAAGTGTAGCAAGTTTTATTAACAAATTCTAGTCTGTTTTGATTAGAAATGAACGAACATACTGAGGTATATAGAAAGATAAATTTTAACAACTTTGATATAAATTTAAATTCAATTATTTACTGCCTGGTCTATTGTATGTCGTTTTAGATTATTAATTTAGAATTTAATTCCATCAATTAAAGTTAGGACAGTGAATGTGCAATAACAAAGCCCTTTTAAGGTCATAAAATTTAAGGGCAAAAAAATTAAAAACCAAAGAAATTTTATATGCATCGAGAGCTTTTATTTGTGATGGATTTCGAGATGTTTTCTCTTCTAAATTCCTAAAAAATTGATTATAATCTTTTCTGCTCATTATATAGTGCTACTTTCCTATACTTCATCATTAGGATCTCTCTTCCTTTTTACTCTCGTACAATTAAGAGGGAGAAATGAAAGAATTGTGTGTGTCTGTGATTTTTTTAAATGTTTATTAAAAATCTACCAACATTTAATTAAGTTTCATTATGTTCTTGTCTCTACACATAATTATTAGTTTTTTGTTTGTTCACTTAGAATGCTTTCTTATGGCTTGTGTCTATCTTTTTTATTATTTTTTCGTCTTCTGTTATGGGAGAATTGTATTTACAATTTATTATTATTAATATTTACTCGAAGCACATTGAAACAATGAACGCGAGTGAAAAAGTAAAAAGCTGATCCATTTTTTTTGTGACGACGCTTATGGTGTCAATTTAACAAATTATAATTTTAAAAATATATTTATAATAATAATCAATAATATTTTAGGAAAGTTAGTTGCAGTTTTTTCTTTTAATTAAAAAATTAAGTCAATATTTACACACATTTATTTATGATTTTGCATTAGTCCTTCTTCTACTAGAGTTTAAGTAAATAAAGGGCATCCAAAAAGAAATATGTATATGTAACTCATATACCTTCTCATATGATCATCATCATTATTCTTTTCTACAGTCTAACATAAAAATCTCATACAATGTTGTGTGTAAAAGAGAACCAAAAAAAAAACTAAAAAAAACAATAAAAGGAAAAATTTTTATCACTTTATCTAACATTTTAGCGCAAATTCAAACTTTTTTTGCGTGCGCACTATCAACTGAGTTCATTTTTATATATGCATATGTGTCATCATCTCATTA
The DNA here is from genome assembly GCA_018290095.1 of Polypedilum vanderplanki. Lineage (NCBI taxonomy): Eukaryota > Metazoa > Arthropoda > Insecta > Diptera > Chironomidae > Polypedilum > Polypedilum vanderplanki. The sequence goes on along the minus strand of CM031380.1, from coordinate 22,457,187 downwards.
TTAAAGTTTTGTGATATCAATAATTGTAAAATAATCATAATAATATTAATAATTCATCATTTTGTAATAACCCATTATAACATTTGAACTTAGAAATCATGGCGATGGAAACAGCATTAGTATATGTGCTTGTATTTGAATTTACTTTCCAATAAAAATCAACATCTACATGGAATTGAAATTAATGCCCTGTATATTCACGGAGCCAGGATTCATATTCACAGTTCCATCTGGATAACGTTGCCGCGACATCTGATGTAGGCCTGCTGCCGTAAAATCAACATGTCGAGTATCGAGAAATCCCATCACACCAACACCCATTGGATGTGGTGGACACATGATTGGAGTTGTTGAGGTCTCTGATGATGATGAAGGTCCTGCCATAGGTTGCTGCACATTTGATTCATAATTTTCCATTGTATTTTCTTCAGCACTGGGTGTTGATGGAGCAGGTGGTGGACTCATATTTGGTTCCGTTTTTATCCTGCTTTTGATACTTGGCCGACTGATAGGATAGCCACGTTTCTTAAATTCTAACCATAATGTACGATTGTTGACGCCATAAAGTCTTGCAGCCTGTTTATTGGCAAATATTTTGCATAATTATGATAACTGTCTATTTAGGAATTCAGTGAATGTCTCACTTTACGAGATGAAATGTTTTGAGAGCGAGAACCCGATAAAGGAGTGGAAAACGCTGATTGAATTTTTAATGTACATTCTTTATGTCATAATGAATGGCTCATTCATATTTAAATTATTTTATGAATTCACGAAAAAATTTCTCAGAAAAAGCCAATCACATATTTTTATGTGGTTTCGTAATAAAAAATATTTTAAAATACTTTTTAGTTTAATTTTGAATGATACAACTGATAGTTAGTTTTCTCTGTATTGAAATTTAATTTGAAAAATTTCTATCAAAGAATGAAAATTATTTGAAACATTTTGTCGTATAATTTATATTGAAATTTTCTTATTGAATCCAATAATAAATTGTAATTCAAGGCACAAATTTTTAGAAAGTTTTCAATATGTGAATTTTTTAACGGTTAATTTCAATAAATTTGTCATCTCGATAAATTTAAATTAAAATTTTCCGTTAAATATAAAATTTAAAAAAATCAAATATTGAAAGAATTTTAATAATGATCATATCAATGAAACTTTTAAAAAATTGAAATATATTATAATAACTGTCATCTTGCATTATCTAGAGTTGATTTAATTAAAATTTCATCATTTCAAAATAAACTTTTATGTTTACAATCTGCGAGAAGCTTTTAATACACTCGAGTGTCTAAAGGTCAAAAAAATTCTCATAAAGAAAAAACGAAAATTTTTTATCGCAATTTCCGTATGATAAGCGCTCACAAGTGATTTAAACAAGTGTGCAAAGTTGAATTCGCTTATTTAGTCACGTTTCATTTCAATTTTCCCTCCAAAAATGTGAAACCACGCTCAAAACATTTTCATCATGAAGTGAGTTAATTCAGTTTTTGTACTTAACTTGCAGAATCCAATGCCACCGAAACGAACAGCATCGAGAGCTCTTAAGAAATTTTCCTCTCCTTGTGGATTCACAGATCTTTTCCTCTTTGGCGGCGCAGCTGATCCGGAAGTTGAAGATGTATTTGCATTCACATTATTACTGCTCGCACTGGTATTACCATCATTTGTTGAATTCTGAATATTCACAGGCGATTGTATGGGTGTGCTTTGTTGGCTATAAACCGATTGCACAATTGGGCTAGTAGGTGTCGATATGCTCGGTGGATAATTATTGACAATGTTGTTTGGATTTACGGCAATAATTTGCGGCGAGTATGTTGTTTGATATTGCAGTTGCACTGGTGTTGATGTTTGTGACTGAATAGTGGCATTATTGTTAGAATTTGAATTGTTACTGCCATGACTCGAGCTATGATTTGATCCAAGCGACATGTTGTCATTTGTGCCGCTTTGAGCTGCATTTGCAACATTTCCTTCATGATGATGATGATGATGATGATGATGTGCGGTAGCACTACTGCTATGCTGCACAGTACTTGTCGGTAATGCCGCAGCTGATGTTGTCAGAGCAAAGCGTGAATAATTTGGATCGATTACCGCCCATTGCCCACCTGAGAGAGGAGAAGAGAGAATAGTAAAAAATGAGAAAGAATATTTTTTTTTCATTTTTGTCTATTTTCAAAATTTTTTCTCTTTCGTGACTTCTTATCAGTGGCAAAAAAATATATATAAAAATAAGAATAATATATAAAAAATTTATTAGAATTATTGTGAATTTTTTTTTGTTTTTTAAAAATAAAAAGAGTAAAAATTGTCTACTCAAATCTCTAAGGTCTAGGAATTATTATTTTTTTCATGATGCAGTGAATGAATGATGCAAAATATTAGGGATTGGGGAAAATGATGATTCAAGATTTAACCATTCATCACCCGCCTCTCTTTTTTTTTGTTCTTTTCTTGTCATCTTCTTAAATCAAAAAAAAAATAATTTCTCTCTCATTTTTTATCACAAAAATTTTTCCCTTTTTTCATTTTGGGATTTCTTCTTCTCAACTCCTCATACACAGGTTTGTTTTTGCTCAAGTTCATTGTTTCATTATTTTATAGTATGTAAATATGATAACATATCGAGTAAGTAATATATCAAGAGAGATCTGAGTTTGAGTCACTTGTTTTTAGTTCTCGCTCTGAATATTTTTTTATTATTATTTTACTGACTTCAAATTAATTTAAAGTCTTACGTATGTGTTTGTGTGTGTGGGCTTGCAGTTGCACAATTCTTCACTGCATTATTATTTAACTTAATCTAATTGTTTTCATTTTTTTTGGATCCATTATCTTAAATTACCAATTAACAACTATAAACTATTATCAAGACAAGCAATAAGAAACAAGCTAAGTAAAAAAGAAAATAGCTAAGAAAGTTTTTGAAACTCACCGCTATGTTGTTGTGCTGGTGGACAAGTGACGGGAGTTGTTGAAGTTCCCGATGAAATGTCTAATGGCATTGTTTGATTCACACAACTCAAATCCTCCGTTTTCTAAATAACATCAAAAATCAATCAATCAATTATTCAAAATTTAAAATACCAAGAAAATGTTTACCATTTCCGTTATATGTTGTGATTCATCGATATGCTCATGTGAATCTTGTTGATGCTGCAATTGACCATCTGGACTAGAATTGATTTTCAAACCCCGCACATTTGTAATTGCGCCGGATTGTGTTACTGAAAATGTTGACATAGGGACATCAATGGATTGCGGCTGTGAATATTTCGGCATCATCCTACCATCAAGGGTTGTTTGTTGCTGTTGATGGTGTTGCTGTACCTGCTCCTCTTGAATGCGCTCGATTGAACCACCTGATTGAATATTTATCGAACCAGAGCCGGTTGATGTTTTGCGCAATCTTTTTCGACGTGTTGCTGGTGACATATTTGAGGGCGAGGGTGTACGTCGGATTGTGTGATATTGTTGTTGTTGCTGTTGCTGCACGGCTTGTTGCTGTTGTTGTTGAGATTCCGTACTGCCCCACATTGATTCAACACCACTGATTGATTGGTTGCCATCAGTATGATCACTCGATTTGCTATCTGACTTTGTGACGGATGCTGCATCAGGCATCTCTGCGAGACCCTTGATTTTTAGCATTTCGGCAGTCTTAAGAATCTGCGGAAGCTGTTCCGTCGATACATTGACTTCACCATAATACATAAAATCTACCATGGTTTTGAGGTCGTTGTACTGAACATCCTTTAGAATGACAATTGGATGTTTACATGGATTCGTTGTGAACAATGACTGAATATATTTGAAAAGAAAATTTATATTAATTTACTGAATTTTAAAAGATAAGAAGAAATTTACCTGAAAATAAGAACTACATGCTGATAACACAACTTTGTGCGCTTGTAGTTGTCTTCCTTCAGCAGCTAATGTGACATCGACCAGTGTCTCATTTAGAAGCAGTGATGAAAATACAGATATGAAGTTCGGCTGATGGTTGTTCCACCTGAATAATTAAACAAAACAGAGAGAGAGAGAGAGACAAGCACATTCTTTCATTATATACTCATGTCTAATTAATTAGATTAATGAATTCACCTTAGACAGTACTGTTGGACAGTAGTCATGGCCGAGTCTTCATTAAAACGAAGTAAATTAAATGAAACTGCTGAGCTCAAAAATATCTACTATTGCTGGATACTTTTTTGCCACTAAAATTTCTTCGCTTGCTTGTTGTTGCTGTCTGTCGTCAACAAAAAAATTCTACAATAAAGAAAGAGTTATTTTGATGAGCAAGCATGTAAACTTTTTTTCTTTCTTCTTTTTCCATTTCGTAGTTCACACTCAGTCAATCTTTCTTTTCTTTAAATTTTCATTCTAATCCCATAACCGTTGATGACGCAATTAATAGTCCGCCAAAAATATTTCATATACAGAGCGCGACAATTCCCAGTCAGGTTAAATGTATTGGTTAGAATTTTTTTCAAAATTGCGCTCAAAATGTCCTAAAATCATTTTTAAATTCAAATTTCAGTGATTGATAACGTTTTAATTAATTCACAAAGCGCGTTTAATAAAAAAATCTCTCTCACTGGGCATTCCATCGCACCAATACTATCAGAAAAAATGTCCATCATTATATCGCAATACACTGATAACTTTTCTTTACATGGCACAGCATAAAACTGATTAAAAATTCTCAAATGTGATCATTTATCAATATAGTGCATATCATAATGATCAAAAATATTCGCTCATCACTTATTTACTTTACACATGCTGTTTTTCGTTTAATTAAGGTCGAAAACACATATTTAAAAATGCCAGAAAAACAAAAAATTCTTTTTGAATTTTCATCACAAGTTCGACTTCCCATTGTCCACATTCACAATTTTTGTAGTCTAATGATCTTAAAAATGAAAAATAACATTACCTAAAAACTAGAATGTTAAAACTAACTTCAGTTTCAAAATGTTTTCTTATATTCCTCTAAAAATTCAATGGCGAAGAAAAATAGGTATGCCTTTATATGACGTCATCAGGGGTGTTCAGTAATTTTTTAATTTCTTCTCGTGATGATTTTTTCCGTTACAGAATTTTCTATTAAAAAAATTTATTCAAAACTTTAATATTAGACTTTCTAATAAAATTTTACATAAAGAAATGAGTCAATAAATCATTTTTACTATTTTATCAGTTTAAGAAACTTTAAACTTTATAACATATATTTATTTTGTGAGTTTTTCTTTATATATCATAGGTAGAAAAAGAGAACAAACTTTATGCAACCCAAATGTCCAATAATGATAATTAAAAATTCGACAGCAACAATAAAGTTTCTAGATTTATGAGCATCATGGAGACAATTTTATAAATTTAACATGAATGTATGTGCAATTTAATAACAGTGTAATCATAATTTCATGCATTTATTATACATGGATTATCACATAGACAAAACGCAAAACATATGAGAATAAATTTGTGCATGTAACTTTTTGCGTGTATGCAAAAAAAGCTTTTCCGCTAGTGCTTTGAAAATTAGATTTTTATCATGTTACATACAAAAAAAAAAGGGAAAAAAGATTTATTTCCACATACATTCACAGAGAAAAATTCATGAATTTGTAAAGCTTATTGCGTATGCATACATGGAATGGTTTCTAATGAAAATATTTTTTAAAGATAAATCCTCAGTATAAGATTTATAAATTAGTTGCAAAATTTCCTCCCATACTTACAATTCCCTGCTGTTATCACTATTTGCTTACTTCACATTGCCTGCAACTGTTCAAAATATGAACAGAAAATTCAACTATTGTTTAAATAAATATTTATTTACCCACTTCAAAAGTAGCAGCAAAATGAGCGGCAATAGTGTATCATCATTATTCTCTATTTTTATGGACAGAATAGAACATTATATATTCCAGAGTAGTACAATAAAAACATTTCTGTTTTTAGCAAAAAATAAAATTTGAAAATTTTGTTCTAAAATCATTCAAATTTCGCAAAAATTATGAAATATAGATAAATTCTCCTTACAAATAATATTTGTAAAATGATTCATTTTTTTTTTATAAAAAAAGCGGTAAAATAATTTTTTATCGAAAAACTTTTTTGTGTACATTTGATAGAAAAAATTGATTGATTTTTCTCTTAAATACATTCTCGATATAAACATAGAGTTTTCAAAAAAAAAATTTAATTCTCAGAGTAATTATAACAACTTTTGAGAATCGTTCCAATAATATTTGATGCACCACTCTGATTCAAAAAAGAAATCACCATGCTATGTATGAGGTGCAAAATCATTTTTTTGTATTTTTCACTCACTTCAAAAAACGAATGTATGACAAATGATTTTTCTTGTACTTTTTTTGTCAACGGTAATTTCATGCGACATATTCTTTGACAGTGAGATAACGTATACCGTCATATGTGTTTATTAAAAAATGACTATGGGAACGGAAAAATGAAAAAAGATTTTTTTTCTATATTAAAATCATCCCTTTTTCAGGGACAGAAGTGCTTGCCTATCTTGATGGAATAAACATTTTCACATTCATCTTCAGCAGAATAAAAACATATTTAAATACAACGGCAAATTTAATGCGATCTGTCAAGTGGAAAATAAAGGAGAATTTTTGAGTTTTCTGTTATTTTAATAAATTTATGTGTATGTTTTTACACTCCAAATTTCTCTCAATTAATTAACTCTTTAAATATTAATTGAATTAATCCGCTTTATGCACTTGTGTGCGAAATGAAAAATATTTTTGAAATGTTATGTTTTTGTATAAATATTCTTTGAGAGCATATAGCAAAAATGATGTTGCGAGCGAGCATGAGAGAATGAGAGCGAATTTCTATAGTTAGCGCAGTATCAAAATGTTCTCTGAGATTCAATGTTGTTCATTCTCTCAACATATTTTTGCTTCAAAAAAGGAAAATTCATCTCGTAAATTTTCAGATTGCTTTCGCCGGTTGAAATAGTCAGACGGTTCTAAATTCCGGAAAGAGAATTTTAAATAAATAAGAGTTTTGAAAAAGTGTTTGAGAAATTGAATCATCTACAAAATTGAGAAAAAAAGGTGAAGATTATAAATTGTGATGCAGTGTGAAAATTCATTTTTTTTCGCTTATTCAATAGAAAGAAGAAAAAAAGTTTTATTTAGTTTTTAATTTGATTGAAACAAATGCTCAAGACTGCAAAGCATGCAATGTGAACAAACGTGTATATATTGTGTCATTCAATAAATTAAAAATACATAAATTGTGAATCGATACGATACAGAACAATTTATGAAATGAAAAATAAGTGAATAAATCATGAGCAAAGAAAAACTAAAAAACAAATTTTTTGCTTGCAGAAAAAAAGCAGCAGAAGAAAATTCAATTATATATAAATGATTTCATTATCAGCAAATACTGCTGCTGCTTGACAACAACAAACAAATTTGTTCTCTTTTTCGCCTCGACGACGAATAAAAAGTCGTTAGAGGAAGTTTATGATAAAAATTTTGAGATAAAAAATTAAATTTTCGAGAAAAAAAAAATTTTTTTTGATGTTCATAATTAAACAGTGTGATCATCCTCTTTCTTTCTATCTATCTCTTAGTGTCGCCTAAACATGAAGAGATACAAATTGTGCATAATAATTCATGATGATACACACAGAACAGAGGGTGGATGGATGAATAGATAAATGAAGCACAAACAAAACTGTCTTATCGGCGTGAATTAAAAGTTTGCCTCTGTTAAACAAACACACATTCATTTTTTGTCATCTAAACATGCCTCATAATTCACTGTTGAAACTGAAGAAAGAAAGTGAAATTTATTCCCTGCCATACGTGATAATTTCTATAAATTTTAATTATGCGGTTATTTTTTGGAAAATTTATTTTTATTTATTATTCGACTCTCGTGTAGACTATTTAAGAAACGCAAATAAATTGGCCATAAATTTCATATTGAGGGCACACAAAAATTATCAGAGAAAAACTTTTTTTATTTTATGTGCATGTCCTACCATATACAAATTTATTGTTTGCCTTTGTTCTTCACTAATATTTCTTCGTCTTTATTTCCTCTACACCATTAGATAACAGACGAAAAAAGAAATCATAGTATTGTATAAATACTGATACACTAAGCGGAAGGAAGCAAAAGAAAAAAGAATTTCCTTTCCACAAAAATATGTGTATTTATAACCACGTCAATCAATCACCGTGAAATCTCCACATAGAAAATAAAATTTGTAACATGAGTGCAAAATATTTTTCTTTTTTCAATGAAACAACATACTCTACTATATCACATGAAATTGTCATGGATGTTGTTTTTATGTAGATAATCTGAGGATTGTTATAGTCTTTTCAATTTTTTAAACGACTTTTAAATATTAAATTTAATGTAAAAGTTTTAAAGAATTTAAAGATTATTGGTTTATTTTTAAATCTTTGAGCTAAAAATTTTTTTAGAAATTTTTATAAATATATTAATATTTTTGATAAACTTCCTTCATTGCTACAACCATTATTAAAGATAACTCAACATGAAGGTAGAGTTTAAAAAAATTAAACTTAAAATGGAATTTTGGAGCATTTGTGGTTGCATAATAAAAGCCTCAAGATACACATTCTAAAATCCCCGATATTAACATCTTGTCGCCATCTTACTTCAAAAACATCCCCGAGAATAGAGGAAAAACACATGCGAAAATTGATTTATGTGAATTGATGGCGATTTCATGAATCACAACGATATACAAACAATTTTAGGCAATGAAAAGAAATCAAAAACATGTGGGACTCGTATTTTGATATGATGTGACAAATTCAAAGTGGCAAAATTACTAAATGATGAGTATTTGACATGGTTCAATAGAAAAATAACATACATGAATTTCAAATGATTGCTTTCATCGTCGCAGACAAGTACTTCGTTTAAGTATGATGTGAGAGTTATTCAGCAATTTGCATGACATTCAGTTAAATTTTTCTCGCGCATTTCATTCAATATACGTGATATAAAGAATCAAGTATATACTACATATACAAACATACATATAAAGCCACTAAAAAGAAGTTAAATTTACGATATCATGCTTGTGCAGTTATTTTCATCCCCATTTCCGAATTGAAACATGAAGAAAGTTGAATATTTTTAAAAGTTGTTTTTTATTTCTTTCGAATATTTATTTAAAGGATGAAGCAATGAGTGCAAAGTGTCATAATGTATGACTCATTTATAATTAATTGAATCAGACTGAGTGAATGTAATTAAGTAGAACACTATAACAATAGTGAATTGCAGTATAAAATTCTATAAGAATTATCAGACGACAGTGAAATATCATTAAAAGTAAAGAAAATGGATAAAAGAAAGAAAATGTCAGTGCTAATTGTATTATGCATCGTTACAATGTTGAATAATCATTATGCAGTAGCAATTGGTTGTCCTGAGAAGTGTACGTGTCAACAAAGCATTGTGAAATGTATTCGTCAACAATTAAAATCTATTCCCGAAGTGCCGACACAGACGAATATTATGTAAGTTGAAAGTTGTAGGCATCATCAACATTGAGAAATGAGAATGATGATTTCCTGCCACCGACACCATTCTGTATTCTACACTGCTTTACATTGAATGAGAAAAAGTTCTGAAGTGCTTTTCATTCATCCATGACTTTATGCTTTAATTTTCCGTAAATCCTGCCTGCTCGTATAAAAAAGGAGGCGATTAAGTAGAAAAAGTAGAAAGAATTTATCATCATGTACTTTTTTGTGCCTCGTCTGCCTTCCTTCTATGTTCCACTGTCGACTCGTCTCGTTGTTCAAAAGTTTATTGTTCGTGTTTTTTTTTAAATAAATTTCCAAGAGTTAGGTTACAGATGAATTATTTTCTTTAAAAAAGTATTTCTTTCAAACATTTTCTTTTGGGTAAATTTAAGAATTTAGATGATGCAACAGGAAAAATTTATTTTTAATATTAAAACTTTTCACAATTTTTTTTATTTTTAAAAAGCAATCTTGAAGACTAAAGTAAAGCTTTTTTCAAGCAAGAAGAAAGTCTTTAATAGTTACTTCACATCATCAACAATGTTCTTCCTATATTGCAATTTATGTGTCATTTATAAATTTATAACAAACTATATACTGCTGCAACTTTATTTATAAACCTATAAACCTTCATATAAAAAAGCATCATCCATTCATTTTCTAATGCACCTCGGGATGTATATTGCAATTTAATGCAACCTCTTTCATCTTTTAAGAATAAGATAAAATGAAAAGACATTTCTATTTTTAAGAATATATGTATAACCCTCATAATACTCAGATGTCTGTGCCTTAAATGTATTTATTTATCAACTTCTAAAGCACACTAAGCGAAGCTGGTTTTGTGGTTTAGTGTGAATGAAGGGAATTGCAAAACAGATTTATATTTTCTTTGAAAAAAATCTCATAGAACTAAGAGTTGTCCGAAACTGAAGTACTTTTCTTCTTTTAAATCCTATTGGGGTTGAATATTTGCCGTGACACACCATTATAGGATTAAAACTTGAAATAAAAAATATATGTTCGTGTGGCTGACCAATATTTAGTTTTGGTTTATATGGTTTACCTATATATTATTTTGATACAAAATGTGACAACTTTATAACTAAATTAGAGTTTGATTATTGCAGTTTATGTAAAGCACAAAAAAATATAGAAACTTTGATGTCATTCTCATAATCATGATGATGTTTATTAACTTGAAAGAACAATTTAATAAATATATGCATCATACTATTCATATTTTTTATGTTTCTTCCGCAGAGATCTTCGTTTCAATCATCTAAAGGAAGTGCCATCAAATGCATTCAAAGATATGAGACAGCTTCATTCAATTTTCTTAAACGAAAATCAGATTACAGATATTCACGAGGAAGCTTTCAACAATCTACCAGCATTACGTTATCTCTATCTCAACCAAAATCACATAAAGAATATTGCAGCGAATGCATTTGTCAATTTAGGCAGATTGGAGCGATTGTAAGTATACATTGTGAATATATTGCGGTTGATGCATGAATTCAATTTGTGAAAATGTATATGATGAAGAAATTTAATCAATAAACTATGTAGAGTTCTCACATTATGAAAATGCGGTAGTGCTGTTAATTCGAGAATCCCATCAATCATAATAATTAAATTTAAATTATGATCTTTTGGCTTTTTCACGTCGATTCACTTTTTAATCAATTTTCATTGAACAGACACAGCAGTTCATCAGTTTTCCTCACAATATGTTGCAAGAGAATTTATTTAAATTTAATTTTCTGAAAAATATAACGGATTTTATCATTGGTTCCCTTCATCCAAAGAATTCAATATAATTCAATTTAATATGTTTGGAAATTATGATTCGACTATTACTAAAATTGCACAAATTCAATTGTATTTGCAGCAAAGAGACAAAAAGTCTTTCCATCTACCAATTTTTCAGAAATATGATGAAAACTTTTATTTTTTTCTTCTCTCTTCGTTGAGTTATTCATTGGAAACTTTTTCATTCTCTCTCAGCATTTCCTTATTTATTTCCTTGTAGATGAATGGATGAATTGTATTATGTATTCTAGTAAAAGTAAGAGGAAAATTCATGTTGATTTGATGCAAAAGAATTTAAGTTAGCAAAATTTATTTTTATAAAAATGAGCAATAATTTAAAACCATTTCCATCACTTGAAAGTGTATCACAATAGTATAATATGGAAATTGTCAATTGTACATTAAGAAAAGTCATGAATAAATTTTATACAAATTTTTGAAGCATTCTTTCTACAACAAATCACATTTTTATTTTTTATATGAGAATGCATTGGAGATGAAATGAAAATAAAAACTTTTTGACAGACTACTTAAAAATGCACTCCAAATAGCATCGAGTGAATGTCCAAAGAGTAGAAAGAGGAGTTTATGCAAAAGCCAAGCCAAATCGACAGTTCGCAAGCAGTCTGTAGAGGAAAGGGTAACAGAAAATTGAAAATTTGCTTTGCCACATGAAAATTATGTGCTACCCCACACACAAAAAATCCATTCTCTTCGAAAACCCTCAGGAAAGATTGAAAACCAACCAACACACACAAAAGCTTTTTCTCCTTTCATATGACCACAATTTTTTCTGATTTTATATTGTTCTCTCTACATATAAGCATTGGCAAATAAAAATGATAATAATGTAGCGAAAATATTTTATCGATTTCATACAAACGAAGTTCAGTTCTTTTATGCATGCTTCAGAAGCCAATAAAATTAAACTTTTAGATTGCTCTAAATTCATTTAAAACACTGCCATTAGCACAAAATAAAATTAAAAGGCAAAATTTACATCTTTAAGCTTTTCAATCAGGTTTCATTAACATTACGATGAAACTTTATAAACTTTTACAGCTTCATTTCCATAAAATTAGTTTCTTACTCTTACTCATTCTCTATAGAATGTAAATTATTTTACAATAGAAACTAACTTTTTGAAATTGATGAATTTAAACTTTATAACTATTTATGAACAATGCAGAAGTTTTTGCATTTTTTATTTAATTTTACATATTCATGAATTGCAAAAATATTTTTATTACTTCCATAGAAATTTGTATGGTAATAGAATTCAACGACTTCCATTTGGCTTATTGGACAACATGAGCTCTTTGCGTATGTTACGTTTAGATAGCAATCTACTAGAATGCGATTGCTCAGTTATGTGGCTTGTGAAGCATTTGCAACAAACAAAATCTCATCTGAATGCGTCGGCAAGCTGTAAATCTCCAAGAGTAATGGAGGGAAAAAATCTCGTTGACATGAGTGCGGAAGAATTGCATTGCAGTTGAGTTATTTGTGGTCTTTTATTACTTAAATATATTATGAAAAAAACAAACTTGTATGTCTTTAATCCACAGAAAAGCCTGAAATTCTTCAAGATCCAAATGATGTAGAAGTCGTATTTGGTGCAAATGCCGTGTTCAAATGTTCAGCTGAAGGCGATCCTATTCCGGAAATTAAATGGATGCTCAATTCAAATGAAATTAATGCCAATAATGATGCTCGAATTCATATTTCTACGGACGGTGAGACACTCGAAATAGATAGAATTGATATGAAGGATCAAGGTGTGTTAATGGAAAAATCAATAAAGATTTACATAGTTGAGTGCATGCATGAACAATACAACTCCCTTTTCAACATTTCGATTTTCATTAACTGCAGATATAAATGGGGAAAGAGAATTTCAATCTATTAACTAACTATCTATATGCATGTATGCTTCTCCTTCTCTTACTCTCTTACTTAACCCAATATGCTCAGACTATATCTGCATATCGCAGAGTTTGGAAATTTTTTTTTAAAAAAATTTATTTTTAAATTAAATTAATCATGAACAAAATGATACTTTATGAATGAAAGATGCACTGTCATTTAATTTTTTTATAACTAAAACATCTAAAAATACTCAAAATCTATTAAGAATATAACTTTTTTTTGATATGATTTTTTAATAGGTATTTAATTTCCAAACTCTGAGATATTGTTATATTTTTCACAAGTACGCTCTCTACTCAAACATGAAAACAATTTTCAATTTCAACAAATTCCAATTTGGATGCTCAGTTTGAGAGCATTTCATGTTCATGTCTCAACTTTTATTTTCTTTCTTCTTTACAGGCGTCTATACATGCATGGCTAAAAATACTATTGGTGAATCAATCTCTAGGGAGGCTCGAATGATTGTTCGTACACCATCTCCACATACAAATGAAGCTGAATCGAGACCTCAATTTGTGCAAGTGCCCGCCGGACATATTTATAGTGATGATCAATCCGATTTCATTGTAATGCACTGCGTTGCACAGGGAAATCCAAAACCGACTATCGCATGGAGTTTCAATAATCATCCACTGCTCGAGACTGAACATATTCACATTTATGATAATGGTACTCTTGTGATACACCAACCTAATGAGGAAGATGAGGGAAGCTACAAATGTGAGGCAACAAATTATCTTGGAAGTGTATCAACTGTTGCAAATTATAAAATTAATGGTAAGCAAGTGGATATACATTTTTTTTAATTTATCGAAACATTTAAAATATACAAAATATTTCCTGTGGGGTAAAATAATATGAGGATGAAGTTTTTAAACAAGAACAAAAGAAAGTTTCTTCTTTGTTTTATTTTTCATAACTAACTTTTTCTCATGAAAATCTCTCATTTCCTTTTGTTTTATTTGCTGCCGATATTGAGAATAGCTAACAAAACAAGTGAAAAGAAGAAAATGACTAGTGAAAAAGGTAAAATTGCAGTTTTGTAGGATTTAAGTTGGTAATTTGTACAACACAGCGTGAATTAAATTAAAAAAACATCAATTGTTGCATTTCTTATAAGAAATTTCAAATTTCTTCCAAAAAGTTAACCAAAACATCTGCTTTATTTAAGAAGTTCTATAGAAATAAAAGAATGCGAAACAAAAGGAAAGATTCTACAAACATTTACTTACTGCAATCTAATTAGCAGAGTTTTGCAATATGTACTTGCTCATAACTTTGCCTGCATTTCACATTCTTCTCTCTTTAACTTTGTTCTTGTGCTTGAACTTTGGAAGAATAATTAAAATATAGTTAGTTCAAACAAATATCTAAAGAGAAGAGTAAGCAAGATGGGTGTGTGTGAGCGATGATGATGGTATCTACTTAATGCGAAAACAAACGAAGAAAATATTCAGGCCACTTAATGATATCTCTACTGCTGCTTTTAGAGAGAAGAAACCCTCATATTTAATATTTAACAATAGGTAGAAAAAGCATACACGATGGGAAAGCTCATTAGTTATGAAAACCAATTAACAAATCATGAAAATTTGTTAAAGTGCGATGACAAAATATGCCACATAGTATCAGGAGAGAAAAAGCAAACGATCTTAATAATTAATTTGCATTAATGCTTTTCTGGCTCTTTTACTTTCTTTCCCTGTTGTTATTTTAAAGCCAAATATTTTGCTAATTTTGTTTATATCATACACACTCATATATGCTATAGCTAGTAGTCGCAATGAGGAATAAGTCATAAAAAATTTATGGTTAGAGCTATTCACAGTGACTCAGTAGACTGTTAGTAGTTGGGAGAAAACAACACAAAAACTAAAAAAAAGTTCAACACAACAACAAGACGAAAATATAGTGCAAGTCAAGGGTGGGACACTTAATTTTTTTAATTATATTTAATTAAATTTAATTAAATTTAATTAATTTAATTATATTTAATTATATTTAATTAAATATAATTAAATTTAATTAAATATAATTAAATTTAATTAAATATAATTAAATTTAATTAAATATAATTATATTTAATTAAATTTTTGTAAACAGAAAATTCCACTAAAAATCGAAAATCAAATCTTATTCCTTATTGTAACTTTATTAGATGACTTAATGACTTGATTTAAGTTTAAAATGATGGAATACACACAAATGAATAAGAATATCCCAAGAAATCAGTTTTAAATATAGTAAAATATCAAAATAATAATCAAATTTCCTTTCATTAGGTTTATGATAATATTCTGCTTTTATTTACTGATCTGACCATAAATATGATTTTAAAAAACCTAGTTCTACCTTTAATAAATCATTTTGATGCATCAAAGACTAAAATAAAGCAATGAATTTAGTAAAATTGACATGAATAGAAGATCATTTGTTTATTTACATGTCTACACAAGAATGACAGTTTTATTACTTTATCTAAGCTTTATCTGTACAATTGAGTTGACTTATACTTAGATCTAAACATTCTATTGTGTCTAGAAGTCATATACTAATGAAATATTTAGTAATTAAAGAGAAAATCGTCATGTAATCATAGTATTACCAATAAATGAATACCTTTGTTAAGAAACACATTATACCACAATATAAATGGTTCTGATAGATTATTTCTAGTTTATTTCTAAGTCATAGAACTTAAATAAGGCTCTTTATGAAGATATCATTGTAAGATTTGCCAAAGTTTTATCTTAATTAAGACAAAAGAAGAAGAGAGGCACTACCTATATATACACATGAATACAAGTACATTAAACAGGTGTTTCTTAGCAAAAATAATGTTTTTGATTTCAAAAAGTTATATACAGATATAAATGAACTAAACGTGCAGTCAGTGCCTGTTAAAAGGCATTGCATGTATAAAATCTAAACCTTATAAAAGATGCAATACTTAAGGTAGTAGCTAGATTTTACTTATGCGATGGCATATTCTATTGTGCAGATAACACCTTTACAATGTTAGGAAAAACAAAAACGTATGCCATCGCATAAGTAAAATCTAGCTACTACCTTAAGTATTGCATCTTTTATACGGTTTAGATTTTATACATGCAATGCCTTTTAACAGGCACTGACTGCACGTTTAGTTCATTTATATCTGTATATAAACTTTTTGAAATCAAAAACATTATTTTTGCTAAGAAACACCTGTTTAATGTACTTGTATTCATGTGTATATATAGGTAGTGCCTCTCTTCTTCTTTTGTCTTAATTAAGATAAAACTTCGGCAAATCTTACAATGATATCTTCATAAAGAGCCTTATTTAAGTTCTATGACTTAGAATAAACTAGAAATAATCTATCAGAACCATTATATATGTGGTATAATGTGTTCTTAACAAAGGTATTCATTTATTGGTAATACTATGATTACATGACGATTTTCTCTTTAATTACTAAATATTCCATTAGTATATGACTTCTAGACCACATAGAATGTTTAGATCTAAGTATAAGTCAACTCAATTGTACAGAAAAGCTTAGATAAAGTAATAAAAACTGTCATTCTTGTGTAGACATGTAAATAAACAAATGATCTTCTATTCATGTCAATTTTACTAAATTCATTGCTTTATTTTAATCTTTGATGCATCAAAATGATTTATTAAAGGTAGAACTAGGTTTTTTAAATCATATTTATGGTCAGATCAGTAAATAAAAGCAGAATATTATCATAAACCTAATGAAAGGAAATTTGATTATTATTTTGATATTTTACTATAATTTAAAACTGATTTCTTGGGATATTCTTATTCATTTGTGTGTATTTCATCATTTAAAACTTCAATCAAGTCATTAAGTCATCTAATAAAGTTACAATAAGGAATAAGATTTGATTTTCGATTTTTAGTGGAAATTTTTTGTTTACAAAAATTTAATTAAATATAATTATATTTAATTAAATTTAATTATATTTAATTAAATAAAATTAAAAAAATTAAGTGTCCCATCCTTGGTGCAAGTACAAAAAAAAAGCTTAAGGGATATTAAAAAAGTTTTCACCTTAAAAATTTTTTTTTTCATCCTTTCTCTGGTGCTGCAAAATTTGATATTCGTTGATTCTTTAAACGAAATTAAAAAATTAACCAAAAAAAATAAAAGCATCAAATTTAAAGTGAAAATGAGAATGAAACGATTTTAGTGAATTTCATTCCAAGGTTCTTATTTTTATGCAAAAGTTCTAGTGCTCTTGCACTTTATGAATTGTTTCAAAGTTAAATGCTGAAGAGATGAAAAAGTTTAAATTATTTTCAATACACAGCAGCAGTAGTAGCAACATTGTGTTTTCTTGTTGAATTTTAACCTAAAAATAAAAGAATGAGGAACAGAGGGAAAAGAGCTTTATGGCAAATGCTACTGTGTCATTATTTATTCAACAGTTTGTTCAGTTTTATTCCTTCCATGTTATTCATTTATAAATGTACTAAGTAAAAACTGAGCAGCAGAAGCAGAGGAGTTATAAGTCTGTGGTTGACTATATATAGGTCTATACTTATTCGCATAACTTACTTACATGTTCATAAATTTTTCTAGACTATTACTGTCGACATCTGTACTTCTTATAGCCAATAAAGAGAAACTTTAAAAATGGCTATCACTTGTTTACATGCATGTCTGTCTTCTTATTGAGGGGAAAGAAAAGGAAAACAACACACTTGCAAACATAAATAACAAGAAAAGTCTTGTATATATAAAAAAGTCTACAAATGAGACAGAGAAGTATGTGTACTTACATGAGAAAATTAAATTAAATAAAAAAACAACCCGCAAGAAGTTATAGATATAAAAATTTCAAAATGCTTATGTCAAGATACTTTTGTTATGAAAAATTTTTCTTTCAGTTCCTAAATGAAATAATATTAATATTAGTGAAAAAGACGTCTATAACTTAAAGACATTTTTCTTCCCTTCAACTGTTCTCTTTTATCTTCCGGCAGTACCAGTGTTGTTAAAGGCGAAAATAGAGGCGGCCTACAAAAGAGGCG
>CM031380.1:22408829-22435169 GCA_018290095.1 Polypedilum vanderplanki | reverse complement strand
GAGATTTTTTTTATAAACATAAACAAAAAAACTAATAAATTTAAAAACTTTATTTTATATTTTTGGGTTTTGTGGAATATAAATTATAAAAAATTATTGTTTAAACTTTTTTTATAAATCTATATTGATTATGTCATTAGAAATATTTTTTTTTTTTTCAAATTTCTACATTAAAAAACAATTTATGTACAAAGGTGATGGCATTCTAAAACTCATGATGTTCACAAATTAATAAGCCGTTTACAGACCCAAAACTTAAAAAAAACACTAAAATATTAGTATACCATTAAAAAAGGTCTTAAAAGTATCTTCTCTAACGACCATAGATATTACTAATTCCAAGAATAATGAGTTTGAAAAAAGTTAGAGTTAAGGTAATATGAACGTTTTGGTGAGGTATACTTTTGGTGACCTAGTAAGGAAAAATATTTCAAAAATATTATTTTATTATTTTTCCCGTACTATTTTAGTCATAATCAAGTAATTTAAACATTAAAATAATTTTTCCGATGTTTTTTGATTTTTTAACTTAAATTAAATACAAAAATTCCGATGTTGTCTTCAATAATGGTTCTCTGGTGGCCATGTTTGAAAGTTTATATTATATATAATATCGCCTGAAAAGGCTTTAAAATACCTTTCCAACAAGCTATCAACCATATTTTTGTGATTAGTTGGTTAAAATTATGAAATTTTTTGAACATAAAAATAGGCAAAAACTTATTTAAAACAGTTTTGAGCCCTAAAAAATCGAAATTTTGAAAAATAATTATCTACTATTTTTTCCCATGCTATTCTATAATTATTACACTCAATAAAAGAAGAAAATCAAAAATTTCAATTTAAAAAAAAATTTTTTTTTCGCCTCTCGCCTCTAACAACTCTGGGCAGTACAACAACATTGATAAAATTGTTAGAAATAAAATAAACCACAAAAAAATCCTTAATTTAATGAAAATAAATTGCATTAGCTACATCAACGTCCAGTATTTTTTCTTACTAACGTTTCTTTCGTTTAACACAGTACCCGAAATTAAGCTTCATCCTGAAAATAAGCGAGTTAAAGCTGGCACTGACGTGATTTTAGAGTGTGACGCCAACGGATCTCCTGAACCGAATTTTTTCTGGTCAAAAGACGAACATATGTTGAAATACTCAAACCGTATCTATCTTTCCACGGATAATAAAACACTGAATATTGACCACATCAAGGAATCAGATGCTGGACTATATACATGTATTGCCGAAAACATACTCGGATCAGACGAGGCTTCCTCTCAAGTGGATGTGATAAATTCACACGCTCCACCGGTTTTACTTTTTGAACCTTATGATTTAGAAGCTATTCCTGGAACGACAATAGAATTACCATGCGGATCAGAAGGAGAACCAACACCAGTGGTATGTATCTATGGGTTAATTAATGCTGGCAGTTGATATATATACTTTACTGTTTGCGCTTTTTTACAGTCAAAATGGAAGAAAGATGGACGTACGTTGACAAAATCGATAAAACACAGTTTCTCACCAGCTGGCTCTCTTTTCATTTCGAATGTAAATGAATTTGATGCAGGCCGATACGAATGTACTGTATCAAATGAATTTGGACGTGTTACAGCGTCGTGTGTTGTCACTGTGAGGTATGTATGTATATATCAGTAAAAGACAAATATTAAGCTATGTTTTTCTATTTTGTATGGAGAGATTTTCTACTTGAGAAGATTTAGTGTTTTAACTGCTGCTTTTCTGACAAGAACATAATAGATAGTCTCATTGTATGTCACGGTTGGAGAGAGCAAAATAGTAAATTAAATCACAATAGAATTTCATAAGAGCTTAAAGTCATTTTTCATAAATTCTGACCTTATCATATATTTATTCTTTCACTTTTCTTTAATTCCATACTTATTTTTTACTGGTTGTACTTATCATGCATTCATAAGAATGTTCTTTCTGTTTTCTTTTTTGAGATCCATCGACCCTTTTTTTCTTGGTTGATAATTTTATAAGTTATAACAGACAAGGCTTTCAATATATCGTTCGCTAAGAATCTTTGACGAGTTGAAAGAGATATGATTTATTGAGTTGGAAGCTTTTAAAGTGCAATGAGAATTGAAAACACTCTTTACCTTAGTTGGCATTAGAAAATTCTCTCATGTTCTTATTTTCTTGCCTTTCATGCCAAATAAATAGCAATGGACTTTTTAATGATTTATTATCAATAATAAAGCGTCAAAAACTTTTCAACTTTTTATGTTCTTCTTTTTTCTGCCATTTTCGCGATTAGACGGAAGGAGGAGCTGGCACCAGGCGATAAATTTGTTCGTATCGCATTCTCAGAAGCAGAAAATGAGGTTGATGCTGCCATCAATCAAACTGTCGCATCGCTTTTTAATGACTCATCACCAAAACAATATGGTGACTTGTTCAGAATAGTTAGATTTCCCACGGGTAAGTTTAGTGACTCATTTTTTTTTTGAACTTTCGAAAAAATTAAATTAAATCAATTTTAAATAAAAAAAGGTCCTGCTCGTGAATTGGCAAGAGCGTCAGAGATTTATGAACGAACTCTCGTCAATATTCGTCGTTATGTAAATGCCGGTATGAATCTGACTGTAAATAATGCTACTGAGTCTTTCAACTACAATGATCTTTTATCGACTGAGTATTTGGATTTATTAGCGCAATTATCTGATTGTACAGCTCATCGTATCACTCCAAACTGTACAGATATTTGCTTTCACAATAAATATCGTACCTTGGATGGCACATGTAATAACTTTGACAACTCTTTATGGGGAACATCACTGAGTGCATTTAGACGACTGCTTCCAGCACGATACGAAAATGGAATTAACATGCCTATTGGCGGAACAAAAAACATCACATACAATGGCTTCAAACTGCCAAGTGCTCGTCTCGTATCGACTTCATTGATTTCAACAGACGTTGTCGAACAAGATATGGAAATTACTCACATGGTTATGCAATGGGGTCAATTTCTTGATCATGACTTGGATCATGCTTTACCAGCAGTAAGTAGTGAAAGTTGGGATGGTGTTGATTGCAAAAAAACATGTGAATTTCAACCACCATGTTATCCAATGGAAGTACCACCAAATGATCCACGAATCAACAATCGTCGATGTATTGATTTTGTCAGGTCTAGTGCTGCATGTGGCTCCGGTGTCACTTCTGTATTTTTCGGAAATATTCAACCACGTGAACAAATTAATCAACTCACCGCATTCATCGATGCGTCACAGGTTTATGGCTATTCACAACAATTCTCACGAGATTTAAGAAATATTTCCTTAGAAGGGGAGGACCATGGATATTTGCGAGAAGGAGTTCATTTTCCCAATCAAAAATCTCTTTTGCCTTTTGCATCGCCCACTGATGGAATCGATTGTCGAAGAAGTCTTGTAGAAAGTACAGTAAATTGTTTCACGGCAGGTGATGTTCGTGTAAATGAACAAGCTGGTTTACTGTCAATGCACACAATTTGGATGCGAGAACATAATCGAATTGTTAAATTTTTCAATGAAATTAATCCCCACTGGTCAGGTGAAGAAACATATCAAGAAGCTCGTAAAATTGTGGGTGCTATGATGCAGCATATCACCATGCAATGGCTCAAGCACGCAATAGGTGAAGAGGGAATTCAAATGCTAGGACCGTACGAGGGTTACAAGTCAAATGTCAATCCATCAATTTCAAATGAATTCGCAACAGCTGCCTTCCGCTTTGGTCATTCGTTGATTAATCCAGTCTTGCATCGTTTGGATCATAATTTTGAGCCAATTGAACAAGGGCATTTACCACTTAGAAATGCCTTTTTTGCACCATGGAGAGTTGTATATGAAGGTGGCGTTGATCCTTTGTTACGAGGATTATTTACTGTCCCAGCTAAAATTAAAAAACCAGAACAGTCACTCAATTCGGAACTTACTGAACACTTGTTTACTGCTGCTCATGCCGTTTCACTCGATTTAGCTGCAATGAATGTGCAGCGAGGACGAGACCATGCATTGCAAAGCTACATGGAATATAGGAAATTTTGTAATTTAACAACGTCTACGACATTCGAGGGATTAAGTGACATCAGTGACCAGCATGTGAGAGAAAAGTTGAAGGAGCTTTATGGACACACCAACAATATCGATTTATGGGTCGGTGGTATATTAGAAGATGTCGTTTCGGGTGCTCGTGTTGGTCCTCTCTTCCGTTGCATCATTCTTGATCAATTTAGACGACTACGTGATGGAGACCGTTTTTGGTATGAGAACCCATCCGTATTTAAGCCTGAGCAATTGGTACAAATTAAGCAGACAAGTTTAGCGCGAGTTCTTTGCGATAATGGTGACAATATCACACGTATCACACGAGATGTGTTTTTATTGCCATCACTACAAGGCGGCTATGTAGATTGCGAAGAAATTCCAAAAATTTCATTACGTGTATGGACAGAGTGCAGTGATTGCAGTCACCGCTCTGCTTATAATCTCGACATTACAAAATTACCGAGACAAAATCGATTCAGACGTGATCTGAAAGCAAGCAATCCAACTAAAACTACTAATAATAAAAATGATGATGAAAATATTCGACGAAATTCAATTGAAGATGATGTTCATTTTGATAATGATTATTTTGATATGAATGAGGAGCGAATAGAAGGACTAGAGAGTCTGGTTGAATCATTTCAAAAACAACTGAAGAAAATGAGACGTGAAATGCGCAAATTGAAGCAGTTGAACAATGAGCTAATTCAAAATATAAACATGTCAAGTCAGTGTGAACATAAGAGAGAACACGAGCACCAACAACATCATAATCACGATGAGATCAGCATTAATGGCAATAAAGATAACAAAAACAACAACAGCAATCCAAAATCATCCAAGCATCACTTTCAATGTGTAGATAAAAAGGGAATAAATCGATTAAACAATGAAATTTGGACGGAGGATAACGATTGTACAAACTGCTTATGTCAGCACCGTCAAATAACATGCACAATTGAAAAGTGCCCCAATATCACACCCAAATGTGAGCCTGGATTAATATTTGGCAAAAAGACGGGGC
Organism: Polypedilum vanderplanki; assembly: GCA_018290095.1. NCBI lineage: Eukaryota > Metazoa > Arthropoda > Insecta > Diptera > Chironomidae > Polypedilum > Polypedilum vanderplanki. The sequence goes on along the minus strand of CM031380.1, from coordinate 22,430,081 downwards.
AATGCTGTCCACAGTGTATTGAAGATAAGCAAAAGATGGTCATCGATAATGAGACCACAATAACGAGCAACGTGACAAATTCTCGCTAATTAAACAACAAATATTGACGTAATAATTTAATATAAACATCATCACACAATTATTAACTATCTAGCCAAAAACAAACACATAAATGCATTTTAGTAAGCGTCATGAACAACAATTTTGACGAAGATGAATAAATAAGATTGATTTATTTTCCTTAAAGTGGTCATTTTTGTAGAATTGAATTGATTTAAATATGAAAATTTACCTTTGTATCAGTTTTACTCAAGAAAGAATAATTGCTTTTTGAAAAATTATCCTTACTCTTAAGAATGATAAAAATTGTAAATTTAATTATACAAATAATTCATTTAATAATACATCAAAATTGTATTTAATAATAATGAGCTAACAATGATGTTCTCCCTATAATAATTTTCAAATTTTCACATATCTACTCTTTCTAAGATAATTATGCATTAATAGAGTTTAAGTGGTACAACGAAAATTAAATTGAAAATCGATTTTTTGATGAATTGGAAGGATGAGAAGAAAAGAAAGAATAGTTCTACATGATGTATATAATGTTATGTCATGGTAAATTCAATTGTTTCATATATTTGAATCATAGATTTATTGTTGTACAATAGACACTCAAGCATAAATGATATTTTTCTCAACAAAAATTTTATTCATTTGGGAATGAACAATCGATTATTGAAAAAGTTGATATCTTTCAAAATTTGTTGAAAATTAAATTTTTAATAAAAATTCTTAATCTTAAACCCTAAAATATACCTGGGCAATCGCAAAAAAAAATTGTTCGTAAGGGACGCTGTTTGTTTTACTTTTTTCTCAACACTGGTATAACTTAGGATAGAAGTTAATGCGCTATTCTGTAGTACTAATTAGTATTACGTTTTGAGATATTAACGAACTAGATTGGTTTTGTTTATAAAAAGTTATGATGATTTAAAGTAGCGTCCCTTACGAACAATTTTCGTGAAAAAGGTGTTAACAGATGTTGATATTCCGCAATTTCTCTCAAACTACAGCGTCAATCCTAATTCTGCTTACTGTAACTAAAAGCTAGAGCTTTTGTAAAGGGTCATTGGCCAAAATGAAATAAAATAAACTTTAGAATAAAATTGAAAAATCAAAATAAAGCAGATAATTTCATAAATTAAAAAAACTTTAATTTATTGAGTTCACTAATATTCAATAAATAAAAGTTTAAAGGATCCTCTTTCTACCTATATATAAAGTTTATGTGAATAAAAAGGGAATTATTACAATAATTGATTATTTTTGAATCGCCATATTATTCTACAAAATTGTTTGTTAACCACTTCAAAATTTATTCTATTGTTTAGATTGTCCTTAAACTTGAGTAATTATATATTTATTTACTAGCAATTAGCACTCTGAAAGCGAGAAACATGATAAAAGTCAATAAAAATTTTCAATTTTTCGATGAAAACTCCATTTGTTGCTCTTTTTGAAATGAGCAACTTTTTAGCAACACATTCTTAAATTATTTTATTCATTGATTTTACTAAAATAAAAGCAATAAGAGACAAGTTCTAATTACAAAACGATTGTTTATTGATTAAAGAAGTGGAATAAACATTGCCTGATGATGCAGAAAGTGTATTTGTGGAATTGAAAATATTTTCGCAAAAGTTGAGCTACAACAACAAAAAATCCCGATTTTTTTGCGATTGCCCACCTACATAAAAAATGATAATAAATTTTATAACATACAAGTTGAAAATCACACTCATGTAAATTATAATATCGTATGCATTATTCCACAATTTTGATGTTATTGGTTTTTAATTTTGAATTTTACTCCTCTCCTCACACCACTTACAATTTTTATTTATGCAAGAATATCTTCCCTTTTGTGTTCTCCACTTGATACAAAACTTCAATAAAATTATCAAAAATACTATGAAGATGAAGACGATAACATTTAATCATTCTGTCTATCTAAAATTCATGAAAGAGAAAATATTTATATAGGAAACGCATGGATCACGGATGAGTGTGCATCTATATAAAATTAATGAAAGGCAAAAAGGATCAAGTATGAAGAAATTAAGGACTCTTTGAATGAATAAAAAGGACTTTTTATAGTTTATTTTTCTTTTAAAGGAAAAGAAGAAATGCGAACACATCAATTTTATTAATATCATCATGAATGTGATGTGTTTTTCTTTTTTCTTTTTTTCTTTTGCCTCAAAGAGTTTTTTTTCTTTCAGACATAATCAATTTTAAGGAAATAGAATTTTGCTTCTTTTCGTTACACACTTGTTTGTTTTGTAACGATAAAAATTCTTTAAGAATTATAGAGAAACATTTTGGTGGCATGTTTGAGCCAATTAAAAGAAAGAATTTTTACTAGCTACCTAAGCAATTAAATTGGAAAAAGAAATCTATTATAAAGAACATTATAATTAAAATAAAAATACTTAGTTAAGATTAATTCATCTTTTGGTTGAAATAATTTTACTTTCAGATATAAAATGAATCAAGATGGAATTTATTACATTTTATTGTATTAATCAAACAATAGGTAAATATTTAATGTCATAGTACTAAATTTATAGATTAACATGCTCGAATCGAAAAACAACGTGTATAATGCTTCTATTACGGATTCCAATGATGTACCATGGACCAAATCTTGGTGCAAAAAAAGCTATGATTCATTTTGACAAAAAAACCACAAATACGTGAAATTCATCGTTCATGAGAGTTAACGAATAAATGGGAGAATGAAATTCAAACAAAAAAATTATGCTTTCTAGAAAATGCATATAAATTTCAATTCTCGTTTTTCTATGTACAAAACATACACAAAAATAAAAGTTTTCATTTTCATGAGTATATCATATGTCGGAAGAAAGGATGCAAGTTCAAACGTGACAAACAAAAAAATAATCCACAATGACATTTTTCAATTCATTTCCTTTCGCAAAACCTCTTGTATAAAAGAAAAGAAAAATGTGATGAATAAAAGCTTTCAAATATTTACACAAGATTTGCATAAATCATAAAGCCCATGGCAAATTATTCATAAACTAATTAAAAATTTAATATGATTTTCGTTAAACGGCTTTTTGCTTCGTCTATTTTTCTTCTTCTTATTTAAGTACTCAGTGATGAGATAAATCAACATGACAATGAATGTTCAAATAAACTTTTTTTATATAAATCTTTGGATATTAAAAGAAAAAAATCTTCTCGTAAAATTTGTTTAGATAGGACAGTATCCGAGTTGAAGATTTTTATAAAAATAAAACAATTTTTAAACAAATTGTAATCGATTCTGATTTTTAAATAATCTTTTATTAGACTTAAACCAATTTTTCAATAATTCATTCGAAAAATTAATTTTAAAAAATTTCCAACAAAAAGCGAATAGAACATAAAGATACATTAGATAGGGGACAAATTGTACAAAAAAGAGTACTGTTAAAAATAAATGGAAAACTTTTCAACAAGAAAAAGAAGAAAATAAACTATTTTCGTTGAAAATAGTTCCGATGAAAATGATTTTGGTGAGAAAAAAGAGAAACTTCCTATGTATGCATTTGATTTAAAAAATAACTCAAATTCGTTTAATCTCTTTTTTTCGTGTTTTCACATATGTGAATATAAATGAATGAGAGTATGAGTGGCAGTCAAATACACAAAACCACTTTGATGTTTTGTTCTGAATTCAATTAAAAATCTACCCTCCTCCAATCATTTTTTTTCGCTCTCTATTTGTTCGTTATTCGTGCACTATTTCGAGTGCAAATCTGAGCCGCGATACCTTGATGAAGCTTTTTTCGTAGAAAAATTAAATTTCAAAAAAAAAGTACTTAAAGAGTGCAATACGTTGTTAAGGGTTGTAAAAAGAACAGTTATTTAGCCCAGTTAAAATATTTAAATAAGCTGCAAGGCAATGAAAGAGAAAATCAATTTAAACTATTATTGACCAACTCGAAAGCAAACCTTCATGCGACAGGCAATTAATTATTCCAATTTTAAGTTGATTAAATTTGTGAAAATGAAAAAATAAAATTAAATCAACCCATTCTGCCTAGCAGCTCATGGATGAGTCTCGTTACAAACAAAGTTTGTGTACCAATATAGTTATAAAATTGAATATTTTATAACGTTAATCAATGTTGCGTTGAATATTTTACGAGCAATTAACATTATTGTGGGTTTAATTGAGTTAAAGGGTAAAACATTAAATGAGCAGAATATTGACCTCGTTTAAATGAAAAATTGGTGTTATCATTATCATCATTGCAGCTCATTAGCAATCATGTTAAATTGTCTATTATCTCATTTTTTAAAATTATTTCTTACGTGTATGTTCATGCATTTTAAACATACATACATTCATCAATCAAAAGCTTATTTTTTCTCATCAAATTTTGTCAACTTTATAAATAGAATTCATATAGTACCATAAATATTATCCACTTATGAAATCACTCGAACAAATTCAAATCAAAACAGATATACCAAAAAAACTTTGGTCATGAGAAAATTTTTGAAAGTTATAACGGTTGAATAAAATTCAAAAAAAGCTTTATTGAAAAACAACTTTTAAAAGGAATGTAAAGAAAATCCTTTTCTTAAACGTTATGTAGTTTAAATGATTTTATTAAAAATCTTTTTCTTGAAAGAAAAAAGTAAAACAATCAAAGTATTTTGTGTTACATTAGAATATAATTCTTTTGTTTTATTTTATTAGGTGTATTATTATTTTTTGTGATTTTTATTGGTGAAGATAAGATAAAATAATAAAAGGCCACAATCTTATGACATTATTTTTTAAAACTTTTTTTTCACACAATTTTCATTTTATTCATAGATTTTTTTACTCTTAAATAATATTTTATTCATTATCGAAGATTGATCATTTTATTTGCAAAAGCACTTATGGGAAGCTATGATTTATCTCTCACATGGACTAAAAACATAAATTTGTATCATTTAATAATTCTAATGAAGCTGCCATTTTTGTGTTGTAGTGTAAAACTTAGATAAACAGAAATATAAAAAAAGATAGAGAACTCAAAAACATGCATCGACATCCAAAATTTTTCCTAACTAAATTCTTACAAACTTATTGAGCCATCTTTTATTCACTTTCATTATCTCAATTATTTGAAGACACATGTATACATAATATAATAAGTACAATGAACTAATTTATAATAGACAATTTTATGTATAATTTATTAAAAGGCAACTTCAGTGAATTTCATAGGCCGTTAACTGAAACATTTCATTGTTATAGTGTACAATTTAAACAATTTTTCATTTTAATCATTTTTTCTGTTCTTCAACAGCATTTTCCAAAAATATTACATAATAAGTAAAAATTCGAAAAAAAGAAATATTAATTCATTTTTTATTTACAAAAACATCAACAACCAGTAAGAGATAATTTTAAGAGAGAAAGAGAGAGAATTAGAATGATCATAAGTTATTTTTTAAATAAAAAATATGAAATAATTTATTTGCTAAATGCCATGACAATTACGAGTTAAATCTTCAATATTTATTATTATTATTTTTTTTTTTTGATTGTATTACTTTTCATCTGACTAATTTTTTTCACTCCTACAATGTTTTTTAAGGTTTGATGACTTTAACATTTCTTTTATCGCTATAATCGATATATTTTTTATGGGCTGTATATAAATTAGTAAAATCTTTTAATCTTCATCAATTAACATTGAAATGAGAATGTTCCCGTGGTTCATAAATATTTTAATTGATTTATCTTGTTGTTATTGTAAAAAGATGATTTGACCATTATTATGTGTAAAATAATGATTTGCATAATCATTAAAATTAATTTTCAAGACGAACACACGATAAAACAGCTCATTTGCATATAAATATATTCGAGATTTAATTCAAACACCATAAGAAATTTGAATTAAATCTTAATTCTTTTTTGATCGAACTATTTTTTGATAATCATTTCATTTTATATTAATTGGTATCTTCTTTTGTGTTAAGCAAGAAAAATATATTTTTTGGAGTTAATTTTCTTCTTTTTTTTAAGTTAAGTTATTTTAATTGCAAAAATATGTAGAAATTTATAAATTTCTTTCTTATCTTTCATTCATCTAACAACAAGTTTATTTATTGTACAAAAGAGATAGAAAGAAATCTCTAAATAAATTTTTTTGAATGAAAGCGTAAATATAGCAGCAAAAATATTTTTAGAATGCGAGTTTTTTAAGATGCCATGAGTTTTGCCTTGGCGCAATCGGGACAAATTATGTCATCTTCTTCATCAGTAATAAAACCGCGTCCAACAAGTGAAGTTTTACATGCGCCACAGATAAAACAATCATTGTGCCAGTGTCTATCCTCAAAGGAAATGAAACGTGTTCCGCCAATACCTGAAAGGATTGTAAAAAAAATATTAAAAAATTCCAAGTGTTACATTAAAAAACTCACCAGTAATTGGTTTAGTACAAGCTGTGCATCGTTTTGCAAACAATTCACCAAAGCAATCAGCACAATATGGTTTTTCGTCGCGACTGGTAAAGCGTTGTCCAGCCAAAGGTGTTTCGCAATGAGTGCACACAAAGCACTCTCTATGCCATGGGTCATTCTTGTATGTTACACCACCTGTTGTGATAACCTAAAATAGAGAAAGTAAAAATGAGAAAATAGACTTATAGAAGATTTATTTATTAAATTTACCTTTTTGCACTTGATACAGCGTGTTGCAAATTTATCTTCATAGCAGCCAGCACAATAGATATCTTGCTCGCGAGGAATGAACGACTTCGTTCCAATTGGCGTCTTACAGACGCAACAGCAGAAGCATTTCTCGTGCCATTGGCGTGTCTTGTATTCCATTTTCTTCGTGCCTGAAAATATAGAAACAAAATTATTAGATTAATTATGATGCTTCTCTGTATATTCTTATATTGAAGAAAACAGCTTTTCTTTTTTTCAATTCCACACCCTCATTTCTCAATAGTAAATTTCCAATTTTAACAATTTTACCCTCGGAAATGAAATGAAATGCGATAAATTTAATGTTTCTTTTCACCATAATCACGCAATCCCAAAATAAAAGCTATATTACATTGCTTACTGAGGAGCTTTTGCCTTTTTCCTTTGGGTTTGTGCTTTCTTAAAATTTTCTCATTCTTCTCTCTTCAATTGCGGTACATTATGCATAAACTTTTATGGACAATAAATGCGAATGTGATTTTGAAGTTTTGCTTGTTCATTTCCTATGTTTTTAAGGGATTTGCGGTTTGCTGTAGTAAGAAATAAGAAATTTACTACTGTGACGTCAATGAAAATGATAGTAACTCAAATGAAAGTGTTTAGGTAAATTTTCAACTCAACATTTTCTTAACTCTATAAAATGATTCTATGATAAAAAGAATAAGAAAAAACTCATTCATTTTTACAGGGAAATTGAGTCACACATCGTATACATTTCACATAATCCAGAAGTCGTGTTCAATTGATGTCAATGGCATCAATAAAAATGTTCATATGAGAAAAGTATCAAATTGAAACCACTTGACTTCAAATACGCACAACGAATCACACACACATCATCCACTTGAAATTTCAATAAAAATAAAAGTAAAATACATTTATGTGCGGTAGCACAATAGCTCTGATATATGTCTCATCAATCTTTTTCAATTTTTCTCTCCTCATCATTGTTTAGTGCGTTTCATTCAGTCATTCTCATCCATTTTCGGCATACAAACATACACTCAAGAAAGAGTCAAATAACTTACAATGCCTTCATAGATTGGTTTTATTTGAGAAATTTGAGACACAAAAGGAAGCGCGAAAAGCCGAAAAAAAGTCACTGTTGTTGCTTTTATTGGAATTTACTCGAGTAGAGAGTCGATGAAAGAAAAAAAGTTTTTCAATGGTTCGGCTCCTTTATATTTTTGTCGCTTTCATGTTTGGCGAAAATTTCTTTATTGCCTTTAAGCATTTACTACCATAAACTCCTTCTTCTACCATCACCACAGACTGCTTATCGGTAAAATATCAACGAAAGAAAGAATTTTTTTTTTCATTTCATTCTTAACCTTGACATTGATGAGGTTTTGTGTATTATTTTTGATTGTCATGAACATTGGAAAAAATAAATAAACAACTTTCCCATATTCAACTGACTTATGAGACATACATGTATGATCACAAAAATGGAAAATAGAATCATAAAATTGTATATTTCTCTCAATATATAAAAATAAGAATATATTGAATAATACAATACACAACATCATCAAATAAAAAAATTTAAACCGGCATATTTTGGCTTATAATACAATAACACAAAGTGTGGGTGGACAATCGACGATTAACAGCGTAAAAATGAATTTTTGAGAGTCGCAACTAACAGTTGATGATTTCACATGAATAAATATTCATTCTTCTTTCGAGAGCTTTAAGAATCTCAAATACTCCATCGTCAGCTATTTTATAATATAAAATTATACTCATTTTTGCACACGCAACGCAATACAAACGGGAATAAATCTTTTGTGCACGAAACTATACTGAATAAATGATGTGTATAGAAGGAACATACTTCCCTACTTTTTTTGCTTTCAATCGTAAATTTAGTATAAAATATTTTAGAAAAAACTCCAAAAACAAAATATCCGATTTTATGATAATCGCATTCAGGCGTCAAGAACAAATCTTACTAAATTATTAATAATCAATATTATTTGTTGAAAGATTGAAATGAATGAACAATTCAAATTAATTCAATATTGGGTAGGTGGTGTATTGTAGTTGAATCTAAACGGAATCACTAACAATAGTTTTATTTGGCGTCTTAAGAAAAATGAAATAGAAAATGACAAATTTGCATTAAATTAGAGGACAACAAGAAAGATGCGTGTGATTGACATTTATTTAGTTAAACGATGCGAATGAAAATGCCATGGAGAACTCAATCAAATCAGCATGAGTCGAGTTCTATTGTCTCTAATTTTATTGCTGTTGCTGCTTCTTTTTTTAGATAGCACGCTTGACCTTCTACTTTGTCGCGCACAAACTCACAGCAGCAGCCCACAAACTTTGCAATCACTCGCTATAAATCTTGTCTCGACTTTCTTTTCCCTCTCTTTCCGGTTCTCGACTCCTTCGTGTCTGTGTCTATCCTTGCATGTTTTTGCAAATAGCACCAATTAAATGTCAATGAATTAGCTCTGTATGGCTATTTATAAGGATCAGCATGCGTAGGTGACGAATGACATACACATTCACCTTCTGCATAGTTCGTACTTTCCGAAAAAAATTAAAAATAGTTCAGAATGAGATAAGAGGAAAAATAAATCAAAATGTCAAACCTGACGTAAATCACACTCTCTCGCAAAAAAATTACATTTTTCAAGGCATCACCATAATTATAAATTGCATTGCGTGTAACTTAATGAGCTCTAACTTCCATTTCGAGCTCAAAAGAGAGCTATTATTTTGTTTGGACAAGTGAAATAACAAACTTGTTGATCGATTTTGTCATATTAATCATGTCACTTTAGTCAACTTCATAAATCTTTGGCTCAATATCTATACCACTTAAGGATTAAATTATATGCAGCAGGCAATTAAGATATCATATAGTAAGAAAAATAAATAAGATCCAAAAGAAGAGCGAAGACAGGACAGTTTTAATTGGAGATGAAAATGATAAATGAATTGTAAGTGGGAATTGACAAGAAAGACATATATGTAAGAGATGCTCTTATGGGAAAAACCATTTATTAACTCACTGCTACCAATTCATTTAAATAAGCCTTAATTTGAAAATAATACATTCAAATGAGATTTTAATTAAAATGCTAATTGTATACATCGCTATTATCTACCTCCTCAAACATATAAACACTCTAAATATATATTTAAATTTCACAGACCACCTTCGTGAATTAAATGTAAAACACGAACGAAAGATATTCGACCTTAAGACTATTAAAACAAATAAATCAATTTGAATATCAATAAATTTATATACTCTTTTCATTCAACAGTTCAAAATTGCTTAAAATACTGAACATCGTAGATGCTAGAAGCTGACAATTGCAGAAAATTTTAAATTTTTTTGCGACTATAAATGGAATTGTTTATCAGCACCAACAGCAGCAGTTATTGCAATGAGCAGTAATTGAGCATCGATAGTCTATTTATGGCATATGAGAAATAAACAAATTCATTTATTGATATTTCTGTCTGTTGTTGTTTTTGTAAAATACAATTTAATTTATAAAAAAGAATCTGCTGGTGATAATTGAATTGTGAAAGTGTACCATTAAATGAGATCATCTTTATTATACCAAAGAGTAGGTATAATATTAAGTTATAAATTATACTGAGCTAATTCTGACATCATATGGCTATTTATTTTATTAAGATTTCATTTTAACCTTAAAAAATTACAATGAAGAGAGAAGACAGATACATAAATGTATGAATAAGTTGGAGAAGAATCTACATCTGCATGATGTCACCAATTGAATAATAGTCAGTCTACCACTCAACTATATCTTGTTTCAAATCTCTGTTTACCTTCCTTTCTTCTATTTTTTTGCTATTTGTATCCTATATCATTATGACATTTACATAGTTGATTTCTGTGGTTTTTAAATTCTATAACCTTTTTGTGACTGACACACACACACAATTTGCGATTGCATGTTCACATTGATCAATCAAAAATTATTGCCATTATAATCGTAGTGAAGCAAAGAGGAAGAAGACAAAAACTTTTGACGATTTTATCTATCTATCTATCATCATCTTCATCGAATAAGCGAGCAAGTGCAAAAGAAGTAAAGAGACTTGTCATGTTTGATTTAAGTTAATACATCAATCAACAACATAAATAAATAATTAATTTAATTGAATTGTATGTGTTTGTTTCTGCATAATAAATCAGAAAAATTGAGTAGCTTTTAAGTGGCAATTCAATTAAAATAAACAACAACACATTGTTTATTGTGGTGGGTCTATCTATTATATTATAAAGAGATAATTGATAGGAATTAAATTAAATTTTCTCAATCAAATGTGTGATAATAGAATTTTGTTATTTATGCATGAAGAGTTGTAAAATGAGATTTGTCTACTTTGTTTGCATTTTAAATGCATTTGCGGCTATAAAAAAATAATCATTTCTTTGACATGTTTATTTAAGGTTTCATGTCTTTGCATCTTATTGAGAATTATCATGAATGATTTTAATCGCTCGATTAAAAAGTTAAAAGTTTACAAAGTTTTCAATGTAAATTTTTTTTCTTTCAACTTTTTCAAAGGGTAATAAAATATTTAAGGTCATATCGAACTCAAAGACATTAAAGTTCATTTGAATACATTTCTAGCGTAAGAGATCGATAAGAGAACAATAATTAAAAATTCAAATCAGGTGATTATATTCTAAATATTATGATCCTTTCCAATTAATTTATTCATTCATTCAGAAATGAGACAAACAAATATTTGCTATGACATCAGATTTGCTATTTTTATACACAAAAATTTTTGATTTAAATGCTGATAATTTTCATATTTAGTCTGACTTTGTTTCAAGATAGGTGGTAATGAAAAATTGTTGCACCTCGCCATAAAAATATTAAATTTCATGGACTATCAAATTTCTGCGAAGATTCAAGTTACTAAGTCATTTACAGTAGGTTAAATCAGCATAGTTAATTTTGCATGTGAGTATGACATCAATAAAATTGAGTTTAATGAAAATTAAATAAGGAAATCGATGGAAAATTTCATCAATGTTTATTTCAAGGGTTATTAAAAAGTCACTCGCAATTGCTAATTAGAATACGTTGTTTATAAAAGTCAACTTTTATTATACCTGGTGTCGCTTGTCGATAATCGCCTAAACGGCAATCCTCACCGCGAGCGCATCTAAATCGTCGATTTTCTGCCTCTCCTACAGAGCCCGGCAAAAACATCGAAAGTATGGCCACATCTTCATTATTATCTTTAGCGCGTTGAATTCGTTCAGCGCCAACAGTTTTTGTTCGCAAATGAAGACGTGTCTTCAAATCACCAGCTAATATGTCAGCAGACATTTTTTCAACTTGTTAATACAATTTGGCTGACGAACCAATTATTTTGGCATATACTAATGCTTTTTACAAATCACACTATTTTATTGTGTTTATTCTTTTTTTTGAAAAATGTACTCAAGTGGAATGTAAACAGAAACTTAAAACAAAAGTTTTCAAAGCGTTTATTTTACTACTATTTTTCAAAAAAATCAAACCAGCGATATTCTCTCGCGTTGTAACTCGCGGAATGTTTATTTGTTACTGGAAGCATTTTTTATATTTTTTGTTTTTGCTGAAAGCCAAAAGCCGTTTTGTGAATGTGAGCGATGCTTTACATTTCCAGTTGAATGTGCGGAGGGGTAAGAGAGTGACTTTAATTCTAGTTTTTTTGTTTCCACGCTCACAACTACTATAACAAATGCAGAAAATCAGTCGTGTAATACTATACTAAGTTCTTTCTTGACATGTAAATTCTAATGAGGAAGAGAACAACGATTAAATGTATTGTGCACTAGAAATTATAATGGGAAAGGTCGTAAGGAATGTCAACATAAAGTCATTGCTCCATCAATTACAGCAACAACAAAAAAGTGAACTTTTCAATAGAAAAAGTAAGTTAATAGCATTCAAATTAGGGAAATTATATTATATGGTTGTTTCAGAATTAACATGGAACATGATATGCTTTCTTTGTTTCTCTTCTTGTTACTTTTTCAAGCCATTTTATTGCTGTCGATCATCGCTTTTTATTTACTGAGTTATAGTAAATTTCTTTCTATTATTATAAATGTTGTATGCAAATTCGAGGGTGGAAATTCGATATTCAATTTACTTACAAAGCTAACGGCAAACTTGCTTTGACATTGCAGGCATCAATCAGACACAAAATGCTAATGGTTTTTTATATGGCTCTCGTATTGACCATAAAAATCCATATTAATAATCATCACACGTGAAAAAAGCGTATTTATACTCTTAAGCAATGTCTCGCATTCACTCGAGACAAAATGTCTCTACTAATATTAAGTTACACAAAAGAAAAGCTTTTCTACGCTTGCATACAATATGTCTATTGATACTGATGATAGTATTGTGGTGATGTTTTTGCTTCATGAATGAAATTTCTATTTTTATAGCATGTTTTGTTACATATTATTAACAATAAGTAGCGAATGTGACTCTTTTACCGAAATATCTTTAGATAAACATTACATATGATACTATCAATATCTACATTGTGTATGATAGTAGCACAAAAAAGGAAAAAATCGGCATTGATTGTCAATAATGTTTACTGATGCGGAAATTTATTAGAAAAATTGTTTGACGTCATTCATCAATTGATTTCGAAAGTTTAATGGACGACAATAGTCAAAGAGAAAGAGAAAGAAAAGAAACTATACATGATCGTAGTGTGGGCGCATTGACTTCTTTTATGACTAATTCAATTACATCATGTCAAGTTTTAATGGCCTCTTTGTGAGATTCTCATGTGAATATGCATAAAGAGCGAAATGAACGTATGTGTGTAAATGTCGAAATCGCTAACCAGCTGCGGATTAGATCACTTTCAAATTGATCGTAAAAAAAAAGAATTAATAATAATAACAATAATAATTTATCTTCGAAACGATGCTTAAAATAGAATGAAGAGAGAAAAGAGTGCGAAAGAAATTTAATTTTCACAAGTGCGAATGAAGCCAACTCTGTCGTTGTCTGTTATTCCATAGAGAGAATAAATTTAATAATAAAAGAATGACGAATTGAGGAAGATGCAGAAAAAAAAAGAGTGAGTAAGAAAGAGAAGAGATCACTTCAAATAAGATGGACCGCTTGCTAAGCAACTAAGCGAGTAAGTAACTGAGTTATTGTGGGTGTAGAGACGATTTATTTTACTGGTTTTTGTATGATTAACGCGTAGCATTTGGTAATGAAATAAATGAGCAATGCTGAAGACTCTAAGGCAAAAGACGATGAAGGGAGAAAAGAATAATGAGGAATGCTTTGTTTTGACGAGATATCGCTGGATTCGCAATTCTATCTCTTTTGATTACTCTCTATCTTTTGCAACCATACTTATCTCTCATGAGAAATGAAATTGATGTTGGACCCAAAGTATCCCACATAATTATGGTCATCATTCAATTTTTTTCTTTACTTTCAACCGTTACTAACTGACTGAAATTCAATATTAAAGTTGAATGCATTATTGCATTATCACATCAACATGTTTTAAACCTACACTTTCAAAAGTTGTTTTATGATTGCTGTTACTGAACTTGTTGCTTACTTTTTTTTTCAACAGAAATAACCTCTCTTTGCTTTTCATCATTGCGACAAAAATATTAAATTGATGGTTTAATCTAATGAATATAAAGGTCACACTACTGCCACACAATAGAAAGAGCAAGTCTTTTTCTGGATATACCGCCAACACAACAACAGCAGTAGCAATAAGAACAATGCGAGACACACGAGAAATATTTTTTTAGAATAATAAAAATGAAGATGACTGCTATCATTCGCATAAAAAGCAATTTCATTTCTTCTTTCTGCCTTATTATTATTGCTATTATAAAACATTGTGTATAGCATCAGTAGATACATCATAAGAAACAAACAGTGGCAGTAAAAAGGGAAATTTTTCCTACTACTTGGCATCAATCCAAAAACAGCAGAGGATTTTCTCTTTCTTTTATTTTGAAAATTGTATGAGATTTTTATCGTATTTTATCCCATAGTTTTTCTTCTTACATATTTTTTATGCAATATAAAGATGGTCACTCGGGTTGAATGCATTAAACATCAATTTCCCGCTGACATTAAGTGATTAAATTGAAAAGAAACATGTTGTGTAAATATTTATTCCACCCTTTCATAACTAAATCAAATCAAAGCATGGTCAATTTATTATTATGGAGCTTTTGCTGTTTATTCATATGAGAACACGACAGCTATTAGCCTAATTGAATATTTATGGCATTGATTTCAAATCCAGATCTCGATGAGCAAAAAATGATTTAATGAATAAAAATAAACACTCACCAGCACGGAAAACTTCACCACAACCATCACATCTTGATGCAAATTGTGAATCGTAGCAGTTACCGCAATAGATCTTATCAGCTTTTGATCCAAATTGTTTGTCAACGAGAGATACGCGACACATATTGCACAAGAAACAGGCTTCATGCCAGTGCTTGTCTTTATAACTCAAATCCTATACACAAAAAATTCTTTTAATATTTTATGATCAACTTAAAAATATGCTAAGTCACGTTACCTTGGAGTCAATTCCAATTAAAGTGCTACACTCTTCACAAGTGTTGGCAAAAACACTCTCGTAGCACTTAATGCAATATGGATGCTCATCTCTAAGAACATAACGCTGACCAGTCAGACTCTCGTCACAATTCCAGCAGCAGAAATGGCCCGAATGCCAATCCTTTGACATTGCTTTTGTATATTCGCCACTGAAAATCAACTGCAATTAAAAAAGAGAAAAGAAAAATCAATATTTTTTAATTAAATCATTAAGAGTTTTTTCACTAATTAAATTTCAGTAGTTCATAAAATTTAATGAGAGTGAGAAAAAGCAAGTAATGTCGCACAATGAGATAAAATTAATTTTAATTTTTTATCTCCTAAATGAAAATTCATTTTGTCATCTTAAATGAAATCATGACAAACTAAAATTTTTAAATCTTTCAGACAATAAATAATAAGAATTTTGCTTTATACCAAATTCTAGTCAACAACAGAAATAGTCAAAAAGTAATAAAAATAATTTTTATTCCACATATATATGCATGTGCCAAACACACAAAAAAATAATCAACAAATTCCAATTTTAACTCATTACTCGAAAAAAATTTGTTGAGAAAATAAGAACTGAATTGCGAATAAAATAAAACATGAGAGTTTTCATCATACAATGGAAATATATCTATCAGTCTTGAATATATTTGAGGCTTCTGTTAGAAAAATTCATACTTGGATTTCTTAAGAAGACTGCAAAAGTAATAAGGGAACAAAAAAATTCATAAATATTTTAATTTTTAGCCGAATATGTACTTTCACTGAGAAATCTCATTTTCAAAAGAACGAAAAATATTTAAATCTTCTTCTCCCAAATGAATGCAAAATGAAGTTACTAAAAAATTTATTTCCTCATTCTCATTCTTTACTCGTGCAGTAATGTACATATATTTTTATGTTGATTGATTTTAGGCATTCAAGGCCGGTTAAGAGAGGAGTGATGAGATCATAAGACCAAAAATTTTTTGAAACACGAACCTTTAAATTAGTATCCGGCAAGGAATGATCAGAAATTACGACAATTGAAAATCATAAATGATATTCAAATGACACTTACTCCTGATCATTCTTGCCGGCAAGTTCACTTTCAACTTCTTCAATATTCACTTCCTTCTTTGACTTTTTGGTTTTCTTTGACTTTTTAATGTCAACCGATTGCATTACATCAACGTCTGCCATTTTTATGCAATTATATTTTAAATTTAATTAACAAACGAAAAACAAACTTTTCCTTCTTTCCTTTGAACCGATTTGTTCAACTTCCCGCAATTGACTGAAGCAATGTAAAAATTGTGAATGGAAATTTTAATGAAAAACTCTCGTAACGGAAAAAAGCGTCTCGTGCGAGATTTTCTTTCTCCTTTCAGATTATTTCCTTCGTGCTCAATTCCGAATTGCCTCTTGCCTTATTGTGATTGTCCATGTTCATATACGAAGTTTCATCTTCTCTTTATTCTCATAGAAAATTATCTTCTCGGCTTTTTAGCAAAGCTGGTGAAAATCTTTTTTTCGCTTCATACTCAAATAAAATGAGATGAAAAAATTGGAAATTTCAGCTTGTAAATCTTTTTTTGTATTTCACATTTTGTCTAGCGATCGCTGTGTACATTGTATATATGCGAAAGAAGGTACGTAAACGAAGAAGAAAAAAAACTGTGGTGCAGTGTGAACAACCACAAATTAACATGAAAAAACCCGCGAAAAGGCAATTTTCTTCTCGTTCATTTTTCAAAATAAATGATGAAATTTGTTTTCAAATAAACTCGCACGAAAATGAGAAAAAAATCACACACAGAAAATTCGAAAAGAGCAATAAATTAAAATAGCAAAACAGTTTATACAAATCGACATAGTATAGTATAACGAAAAGGAAAAAATACTGAATGACACAATTTACCAGGCCAATGCCTCTGTCACGCATACAATAGTGCTAAATAGTACACGCTTTCTTTATGAGTTTTTAATTGCGGAAACAAAAGCAGAGCAAAAATTTCGGTCAAACTCAATAGGCGATTTTCAATTTCATACCATATGGAATAATAATTGAACGCATATGCAAAATATCCAATAGAAAAGTATGTCTATGTCACACTTCATCATTATAACCCAAATACAAGATAGACAAATCTTTCTGTCTATCATGTCGTCAACGACATTCAATGTTCATGGATGAAAATTTTATTTTTTCTTGCTCGCCTGTATATTTTTTTTTGCACACGGCACAATCGATTCATTTGGATGATCTTTTCTTGCCTTGTGATTTTTCACTCAATTTCTCAATAAATCCACGCAACATTTAATGTCCAACTCCGCATCAACAGCAGCTGTTTTTTCTTATAATTTTTTTTCTACTTTGACTTTTCAACAACATTGGTCTCGTGTGAAAAACTGTCTATTTTCTTCGCGTGCGATGACGATATTTCTTGAATCCATAAAAAAATTTTTATATATAAATTCTCGCTTTCAATTAATTGTCGTTGCTTCTTTCTCTTTTCTCTTATGTGTATGTGTTTTCATCATATGAAGTAAACAATAAAAAAATTACTTCAAAGGAATATTAATTTGTTGAGATAAAGAGAAAGCTGAAAAATTTCTTATAGTGGGAAGAGGTGCGATATTTCATCTATCTACCATGTCAAATGAAATGATAGAAATTCTCCT
Source organism: Polypedilum vanderplanki (assembly GCA_018290095.1). Taxonomy (NCBI): domain Eukaryota; kingdom Metazoa; phylum Arthropoda; class Insecta; order Diptera; family Chironomidae; genus Polypedilum; species Polypedilum vanderplanki. The sequence goes on along the minus strand of CM031380.1, from coordinate 22,411,980 downwards.
TGATAATGAAATATTCAAGGTTGATTTTTTATTTTAATAAATTTCAATCAGGATGCGGAAAATAGAATCGAAAATTTAAAAAAAAGTATTCGAAACTACATTTCGAATGCTCGAAAATTGAAAAACAAGAATTTTTCTGTTGCAAAATGGTTTAAAAAAACGTCTTAAAAATTACTAATTAAACTTAAATGCAATTTTATCCTTCTTCAGTATTTAAATAAGACTTATATTGATATTAGTTCAATTTTTTACTTTTCATTTCAAAATACTTTTATTTAAAAGTTTTTATTGTTAAAATAGAGACGAAAACAATTAATAACCATTTGACATCATCTCATCTCTCTGACGAATGACCCATTTTACATTCATTTTCATACGAAAAAATGATGATGCAACTGAAAGTTGTTGTGAGCGCCAAAAAAAAGTATTTAGCGTTTTTAGCCGTGAAAATTTATTTTTCCTTTTCTTCTTTTTATTTATTGGAAAAATATGAATTTTTCTGTCGATTTTGTGTGTCACAACGAGGTAGCATTTTTAGTTTGTGATAAGCTATCTCTTTGGTAAGAAGCATAAATAGTAAATTTTCCGAAAGTTGGAAATAAAATTTAATATTGTTGAAAATTGTTGGATTAAGTTTGAAAATTCTAATTTTAATTAAATTTGTTTGATGAAATTTTGGAAAATTATAATGCCAAAAAATTGCTCATGCATTGATTTTGAATAATTTAATCTTTATTTAGATAATGGATCTTTATCTTTATTTGCTGAACTACTCGCGTCTTTGATTTTTGAGTAAACTGAAAAATAATTTAAATTAAATTAGGAAAAATTTTTCAGTATTCTTGAATTTTACTTTCTAAACTGTGAAATTTTTAAGTATTAAAAATACTTCTATTATTTCTTGAAAAAAAAAAAAAATCAGTAGAACCCTGTCACTGATTTGAAAAAAAGAAAAAAAAATCAAGCTGTTTTCTCTATAACAATCTTTTTCTTTTTAACAGCACATTTCATTCAAAACTAAGCGATCTATTAAAAACACGTTTGAGCCTTCATAAATTGGAAATAAATTTCACATGCAAAAAATCTTTGTGACATTTTTGCTAATTCAAAGTCGATCGTGAAGTATAATTATCTCATTTTAATTCACTAAACGCCTCCATGTATATAGATGAATTAAATAAAAATTGAAATAAATCTTACGGCCAACGGTTTTTTTCACATACACGGTGTGTCTATTGAAAACATGTTTTTAATTTTAATTAACATCACTTTTAAATAGAGAATAATGATGATGAAGAATAAAATAGCGATCGCATTGAGATGCTTTTAATAAAAGATTCTATTAATAGACTCGCACATGGAAGCGATCGCAAAAAAATGTTGCTTACTCTAAGGGTCTGCTTCTCTGATTAACGCAAGTGAATAATTTATTTTTATCTCAAAATGTGATGTAATTTTTTATGAAACAAAAGAATGAAAGAGACATCATTTGTTTATGCCACTGCACTGGCACACATCATACAATACGGTATTTTATTTTCATCCTTTCTTCTTCATTCATATTTTTAACAGAATTCACAGTGAGAAAAATTAAAGAAAGAAGAATAAAAATGGTGTTTTGCACACGAGTGTGGAAGTTAAAAAAAAGAAGTATGAAAGCGGGTGGATAAAAAGATGGATGATAGGACGGTGTAGTGTAGTGTCGAGTGCAGCGCAGAGAAAAACATTCCTCGCTTCTCTCATCTTCATCACTCGAGTGATATTTCTTAATTTATTTACTTTTTCCACCGTGTCTCATTATATTTTTTTCTCTGTCTCTTGTACGCTCTGAATTAAAATTTATATTGCATTGCCTTCAGCTATTAAAGTCCATCCAACTTGTTACACCCATTATAATGTTTACATGCTCTTTTTAAATGTAGCGAATTAATTTTTTTCTCTCTCTTATCTCCTTTTTATTTTGCTCACTCGATTACAACACATTTTGGATAATATAAATTTAAATTTAATTGGATAGTGTTAATTTCATACCTCACGGGTATATTCTCTCGATTGTTTGCAATATAATTTCAATTAATTAAGTAAAATGTCGCATCATGCATGAGAAATAGTTTTAAAAGTACCATGTAAACAGAATTATAAATTCCTTCTGTTATATCACTTTTTATAGTTATTCAGAACAATATGTGATTTCATTTCTTTTCTGTTGAGATTTTTACAACTTGTTGTTTTACGACTCAAAATTCATTCTGTGGAAATTGAAGATGAAAATTTATTTGTTCTGATTTTTTTCGCTTTCTTTATTTTTTTTTGAAGACAGAGGTAAAATCTGTGGAAAATTTATTTTTGAGTAGATTTTTTTGATGTTTTTCATTTCGGCCAAGGTTTGAAAACACTCTGATAATAAATTAAGTTGAAGTTCATTGAAAATAATTATCTTATTCTTTCATTATTTACATTAAAATTTGAAAGTATTTATGATTACGAAAAGTTAAAGAAATTCAAAAAAGAACTTAAAATAGCAACAGCGAAGGAAGAACAAGTTTTTTTGTTTCTTCTGTTTTAATACAAAAATAAATGATTTTAATAATATTATGAAGCGAGAAAGAGACGCCGTGGAAGCATAAAAATAATTTTTAATAACAAAAAATTTCTCCCTCTTGACACTTTTTTTCTTTCGTACTAAAAATTGAAATTGTTGAAAGGCATCACGTTAAGTAAAGTTAAAAACCCATTTCCTTTTCACTTCAATTGATATTTTTGTTCATAACAATGAAAGAAAAAGTTTTGAAAGTTTTCTTTGAAAGTCGCATTAAGCTCTACGAATGAACATGAAATATTTGGTAAACACCACAATTGTATGATATTTTTTGTCTGTTTTTGATTAAAAATATTGCTGATCAGCATTTTTTCCTTATTAGTAGATTAATAATTATGAATCATTTATTAAATAATTAGATTAAAAGAAAAAATTCTTAGAGAGAGTGGAAAATTTTGAGATAATAAAAATATTGAGACACACGTTTGTCTTCTAAAAATTACAGGTCGAAAAGATTAAAATCAGGGTGTGGAAATTAGAAAAAAAACATAAAAAATCAAATTTTGGAAAAAAAACATTGATAAAACTAAATTTAAATTTTAAATAAAAGTA
>CM031380.1:22359974-22408808 GCA_018290095.1 Polypedilum vanderplanki | reverse complement strand
ATAGATGAAATATCGCACCTCTTCCCACTATAAGAAATTTTTCAGCTTTCTCTTTATCTCAACAAATTAATATTCCTTTGAAGTAATTTTTTTATTGTTTACTTCATATGATGAAAACACATACACATAAGAGAAAAGAGAAAGAAGCAACGACAATTAATTGAAAGCAGAAATTTATATATAAAAATTTTTTTATGGATTCAAGAAATATCGTCATCGCACGCGAAGAAAATAGACAGTTTTTCACACGAGACCAATGTTGTTGAAAAGTCAAAGTAGAAAAAAAATTATAAGAAAAAACAGCTGCTGTTGATGCGGAGTTGGACATTAAATGTTGCGTGGATTTATTGAGAAATTGAGTGAAAAATCACAAGGCAAGAAAAGATCATCCAAATGAATCGATTGTGCCGTGTGCAAAAAAAAAATATACAGGCGAGCAAGAAAAATAAAATTTTCATCCATGAACATTGAATGTCGTTGACGACATGATAGACAGAAAGATTTGTCTATCTTGTATTTGGGTTATAATGATGAAGTGTGACATAGACATACTTTTCTATTGGATATTTTGCATATGCGTTCAATTATTATTCCATATGGTATGAAATTGAAAATCGCCTATTGAGTTTGACCGAAATTTTTGCTCTGCTTTTGTTTCCGCAATTAAAAACTCATAAAGAAAGCGTGTACTATTTAGCACTATTGTATGCGTGACAGAGGCATTGGCCTGGTAAATTGTGTCATTCAGTATTTTTTCCTTTTCGTTATACTATACTATGTCGATTTGTATAAACTGTTTTGCTATTTTAATTTATTGCTCTCTTTCGAAATTTCTGTGTGTGATTTTTTCTTCATTTTCGTGCGAGTTTATTTGAAAACAAATTTCATCATTATTTTTGAAAAATGAACGAGAAGAAAATTGCCTTTTCGCGGGGTTTTTCATGTTAATTTGTGGTTGTTCACACTGCACCACAGTTTTTTTTCTTCTTCGTTTACGTACCTTCTTTCGCATATATACAATGTACACAGCGATCGCTAGACAAAATGTGAAATACAAAAAAAGATTTACAAGCTGAAATTTCCAATTTTTCATCTCATTTTATTTGAGTATGAAGCGAAAAAAAGATTTTCACCAGCTTTGCTAAAAAGCCGAGAAGATAATTTTCTATGAGAATAAAGAGAAGATGAAACTTCGTATATGAACATGGACAATCACAATAAGGCAAGAGGCAATTCGGAATTGAGCACGAAGGAAATAATCTGAAAGGAGAAAGAAAATCTCGCACGAGACGCTTTTTTCCGTTACGAGAGTTTTTCATTAAAATTTCCATTCACAATTTTTACATTGCTTCAGTCAATTGCGGGAAGTTGAACAAATCGGTTCAAAGGAAAGAAGGAAAAGTTTGTTTTTCGTTTGTTAATTAAATTTAAAATATAATTGCATAAAAAATGGCAGACGTTGATGTAATGCAATCGGTTGACATTAAAAAGTCAAAGAAAAACAAAAAGTCAAAGAAGGAAGTGAATATTGAAGAAGTTGAAAGTGAACTTGCCGGCAAGAATGATCAGGAGTAAGTGTCATTTGAATATCATTTATGATTTTCAATTGTCGTAATTTCTGATCATTCCTTGCCGGATATTAATTTAAAGGTTCGTGTTTCAAAAAATTTTTGGTCTTATGATCTCATCACTCCTCTCTTAACCGGCCTTGAATGCCTAAAATCAATCAACATACAAATATATGTACATTACTGCACGAGTAAAGAATGAGAATGAGGAAATAAATTTTTTAGTAACTTCATTTTGCATTCATTTGGAGAAGAAGATTTAAATATTTTTCGTTCTTTTGTGAAATGAGATTTCTCAGTGAAAGTACATATTCGGCTAAAAATTAAAATATTTATGAATTTTTTTGTTCCCTTATTACTTTTGCAGTCTTCTTAAGAAATCCAAGTATGAATTTTTCTAACAGAAGCCTCAAATATATTCAAGACTGATAGATATATTTCCATTGTATGATGAAAACTCTCATGTTTTATTTTATTCGCAATTCAGTTCTTATTTTCTCAACAAATTTTTTTCGAGTAATGAGTTAAAATTGGAATTTGTTGATTATTTTTTTGTGTGTTTGGCACATGCATATATATGTGGAATAAAAATTATTTTATTACTTTTTGACTATTTCTGTTGTTGACTAGAATTTGGTATAAAGCAAAATTCTTATTATTTTATTGTCTGAAAGATTTAAAAATTTTAGTTTGTCATGATTTCATTTAAGATGACAAAATGAATTTTCATTTAGGAGATAAAAAATTAAAATTAATTTTATCTCATTGTGCGACATTACTTGCTTTTTCTCACTCTCATTAAATTTTATGAACTACTGAAATTTAATTAGTGAAAAAACTCTTAATGATTTAATAAAAAATATTGATTTTTCTTTTCTCTTTTTTAATTGCAGTTGATTTTCAGTGGCGAATATACAAAAGCAATGTCAAAGGATTGGCATTCGGGCCATTTCTGCTGCTGGAATTGTGACGAGAGTCTGACTGGTCAGCGTTATGTTCTTAGAGATGAGCATCCATATTGCATTAAGTGCTACGAGAGTGTTTTTGCCAACACTTGTGAAGAGTGTAGCACTTTAATTGGAATTGACTCCAAGGTAACGTGACTTAGCATATTTTTAAGTTGATCATAAAATATTAAAAGAATTTTTTGTGTATAGGATTTGAGTTATAAAGACAAGCACTGGCATGAAGCCTGTTTCTTGTGCAATATGTGTCGCGTATCTCTCGTTGACAAACAATTTGGATCAAAAGCTGATAAGATCTATTGCGGTAACTGCTACGATTCACAATTTGCATCAAGATGTGATGGTTGTGGTGAAGTTTTCCGTGCTGGTGAGTGTTTATTTTTATTCATTAAATCATTTTTTGCTCATCGAGATCTGGATTTGAAATCAATGCCATAAATATTCAATTAGGCTAATAGCTGTCGTGTTCTCATATGAATAAACAGCAAAAGCTCCATAATAATAAATTGACCATGCTTTGATTTGATTTATGTATGAAAGGGTGGAATAAATATTTACACAACATGTTTCTTTTCAATTAATCACTTAATGTCAGCGGGAAATTGATGTTTAATGCATTCAACCCGAGTGACCATCTTTATATTGCATAAAAAATATGTAAGAAGAAAAACTATGGGATAAAATACGATAAAAATCTCATACAATTTTCAAAAATAAAAGAAAGAGAAAATCCTCTGCTGTTTTTGGATTGATGCCAAGTAGTAGGAAAAATTTCCCTTTTTACTGCCACTGTTTGTTTCTTATGATGTATTACTGATGCTATACACAATGTTTTTATAATAGCAATAATAATAAGGCAGAAAGAAGAAATGAAATTGCTTTTTTATGCGAATGATAGCAGTCATCTTCATTTTTATTATTCTAAAAAAAAATTTTCTCGTGTGTCTCGCATTGTTCTTATTGCTACTGCTGTTGTTGTGTTGGCGGTATATCCAGAAAAAGACTTGCTCTTTCTATTGTGTGGCAGTAGTGTGACCTTTATATTGATTAGATTAAACCATCAATTTAATATTTTTGTCGCAATGATGAAAAGCAAAGAGAGGTTATTTCTATTGAAAAAAAGTAAGCAACAAGTTCAGTAACAGCTAGGGGTTCTCACTTCGGGAACGGGAACGGGAATTCCCGGGAAAAATCGGGAACGGGAATTCCCGGGTTCCCGAAATTTTCAATTTTCGGGAACGGGAATTCCCGAAAATTTGGGAAATGCAAATTTCCCATACAAAGTTCAACTCTTTTTTGAAAATTTTAAAAAAAAATTCAATAATTTCATAAAATTTTCATTCCATCAAAATAAAAATGATAAAAATGTATGGTAAATTATTCTATCACGGTACAAATTTTTTTTCTCACTTTTTTTCAAGGCCTGAGAACTCTTGATATTTTTTGTTATTTTTATATTTTTTTGCAAGGGGTTGAACTCTTGTTATTTTTGATTTTTTTGATATCGTGATTTTCTCTTTTATTAAAGACTATAAAAATTTTGTTGATAGCCTAAAAGAAAGCTATGAGCATTAGAAATGAAAATCAGAAAGGACTGCATATCTTCGTGTTATCGTTTTAGAATTGAGGTCATTTAAAAAAAAGTCCATTTCTAAAAATTTTTATTTTTCGGAAAACAAAGGTATCTTGATGGGAAATATCAAAAAGAGTTCTCAGGCCTTGATTTTTTTAGAACTTTTCTTACTTATTGTTGAACCAATTCTTATGTTGGATTCATTAATAAAAAGATAAATTCTTCTATTTTAATAAATAATAACTAAAGTTAGAATATCTATTTGTCACTTTTCGAGAAAAAATTTTTATTTTGTTTGAACCTATCATAGGACAAGTAAACAAAAAGAATCTGAAAAAGTTGAATTTGAAAATATTTTGTTGTCATCGAAATTTTTGGTTTACATTTTTCATTAAAATTTTCACTTTCAAATGTAAAACAAAATATCATAAATTATTTTTTGACAAAACGATACTCTAGAAATGAATATTTGGTAATTTTTAATTTTTTTTTTAAAATATTTTTCATGAGTGGGAAATAAAGAAAAGAATAAAAAAAATAATTTTATTTCTTAATAAAATCATTTTTTCATGGAAAATTTTTAAAATTTAATATCTTTATTATTTTTGCAGAGTGCGCCTTTAGCGCGCAAAATTTTTGTAAAAATTTTATTTGAAAAATAACGACTAAAAATTCTGTTCGTCTTCCGAAGCTTATATTTAACTGTTTTTAAAGTATAAAATAGCCATCAAATTCATTCTATTTTTTCTGTTCCATAATAAAGAAAAAATTAGCAAGAAAATTTTAAAATTTTCATTATGTCAATTAAAAGTATTTTCAAACCAACTCTCTTTATGTTGATTTTCAATAATAAAATGCAAAATATGATCGAAGAAATCATAAGTTCTATGATTTTTAAATTTTCATAGACATTTTGAGTCATTTTGTATGACAAAATTATTTCGGGAATTCCCGGGAATTCCCGGGAATTCCCGTTCCCGTTCCGTTCCGAAAATCGTCCGGGAACGGGAAATCGAGAACCCTAGTAACAGACAATCATAAAACAACTTTTGAAAGTGTAGGTTTAAAACATGTTGATGTGATAATGCAATAATGCATTCAACTTTAATATTGAATTTCAGTCAGTTAGTAACGGTTGAAAGTAAAGAAAAAAATTGAATGATGACCATAATTATGTGGGATACTTTGGTCCAACATCAATTTCATTTCTCATGAGAGATAAGTATGGTTGCAAAAGATAGAGAGTAATCAAAAGAGATAGAATTGCGAATCCAGCGATATCTCGTCAAAACAAAGCATTCCTCATTATTCTTTTCTCCCTTCATCGTCTTTGCCTTAGAGTCTTCAGCATTGCTCATTTATTTCATTACCAAATGCTACGCGTTAATCATACAAAAACCAGTAAAATAAATCGTCTCTACACCCACAATAACTCAGTTACTTACTCGCTTAGTTGCTTAGCAAAGCGGATCCTTGATAATGAAATATTCAAGGTTGATTTTTTATTTTAATAAATTTTAATCAGGATGCGGAAAATAGAATCGAAAATTTAAAAAAAAGTATTCGAAACTACATTTCGAATGCTCGAAAATTGAAAAACAAGAATTTTTCCGTTGCAAAAATGGTTTAAAAAAACGTCTTAAAAATTACTAATTAAACTTAAATGCAATTTTATGCTTCTTCAGTATTTAAATAAGACTTATATTGATATTAGTTCAATTTTTTACTTTTCATTTCAAAATACTTTTATTTAAAATTTAAATTTAGTTTTATCAAGGTTTTTTTTCCAAAATTTGATTTTTTTATGTTTTTTTCTAATTTCCACACTCTGATTTTAATCTTTTCGACCTGTAATTTTTAGAAGACAAACGTGTGTCTCAATATTTTTATTATCTCAAAATTTTCCACTCTCTCTAAGAATTTTTTTCTTTTAATCTAATTATTTAATAAATGATTCATAATTATTAATCTACTAATAAGGAAAAAATGCTGATCAGCAATATTTTTAATCAAAAACAGACAAAAAATATCATACAATTGTGGTGTTTACCAAATATTTCATGTTCATTCGTAGAGCTTAATGCGACTTTCAAAGAAAACTTTCAAAACTTTTTCTTTCATTGTTATGAACAAAAAATATCAATTGAAGTGAAAAGGAAATGGGTTTTTAACTTTACTTAACGTGATGCCTTTCAACAATTTCAATTTTTAGTACGAAAGAAAAAAAGTGTCAAGAGGGAGAAATTTTTTGTTATTAAAAATTATTTTTATGCTTCCACGGCGTCTCTTTCTCGCTTCATAATATTATTAAAATCATTTATTTTTGTATTGAAACAGAAGAAACAAAAAAACTTGTTCTTCCTTCGCTGTTGCTATTTTAAGTTCTTTTTTGAATTTCTTTAACTTTTCGTAATCATAAATACTTTCAAATTTTAATGTAAATAATGAAAGAATAAGATAATTATTTTCAATGAACTTCAACTTAATTTATTATCAGAGTGTTTTCAAACCTTGGCCGAAATGAAAAACATCAAAAAAATCTACTCAAAAATAAAATTTTCCACAGATTTTACCTCTGTCTTCAAAAATAAAATAAAGAAAGCGGAAAAATCAGAACAAATAAATTTTCATCTTCAATTTCCACAGAATGAATTTTGAGTCGTAAAACAACAAGTTGTAAAAATCTCAACAGAAAAGAAATGAAATCACATATTGTTCTGAATAACTATAAAAAGTGATATAACAGAAGGAATTTATAATTCTGTTTACATGGTACTTTTAAAACTATTTCTCATGCATGATGCGACATTTTACTTAATTAATTGAAATTATATTGCAAACAATCGAGAGAATATACCCGTGAGGTATGAAATTAACACTATCCAATTAAATTTAAATTTATATTATCCAAAATGTGTTGTAATCGAGTGAGCAAATAAAAAAGGAGATAAGAGAGAGAAAAAAATTAATTCGCTACATTTAAAAAGAGCATGTAAACATTATAATGGGTGTAACAAGTTGGATGGACTTTAATAGCTGAAGGCAATGCAATATAAATTTTAATTCAGAGCGTACAAGAGACAGAGAAAAAAATATAATGAGACACGGTGGAAAAAGTAAATAAATTAAGAAATATCACTCGAGTGATGAAGATGAGAGAAGCGAGGAATGTTTTTCTCTGCGCTGCACTCGACACTACACTACACCGTCCTATCATCCATCTTTTATCCACCCGCCTTTCATACTTCTTTTTTTTAACTTCCAACTCGTGTGCAAAACACACTTTTTATTCTTCTTTCTTTAATTTTTCTCACTGTGAATTCTGTTAAAAAAATATGAATGAAGAAGAAAGGATGAAAATAAAATACCGTATTGTATGATGTGTGCCAGTGCAGTGGCATAAACAAATGATGTCTCTTTCATTCTTTTGTTTCATAAAAAATTACATCACATTTTGAGATAAAAATAAATTATTCACTTGCGTTAATCAGAGAAGCAGACCCTTAGAGTAAGCAACATTTTTTTGCGATCGCTTCCATGTGCGAGTCTATTAATAGAATCTTTTATTAAAAGCATCTCAATGCGATCGCTATTTTATTCTTCATCATCATTATTCTCTATTTAAAAGTGATGTTAATTAAAAATAAAACATGTTTTCAATAGACACACCGTGTATGTGAAAAAAACCGTTGGCCGTAAGATTTATTTCAATCTTTATTTAATTCATCTATATACATGGAGGCGTTTAGTGAATTAAAATGAGATAATTATACTTCACGATCGACTTTGAATTAGCAAAAATGTCACAAAGATTTTTTGCATGTGAAATTTATTTCCAATTTATGAAGGCTCAAACGTGTTTTTAAATAGATCGCTTAGTTTTGAATGAAATGTGCTGTTAAAAAGAAAAAGATTGTTATAGAGAAAACAGCTTGATTTTTTTTTTCTTTTTTTCAAATCAGTGACAGGGTTCTACTGATTTTTTTTTTTTTTTCAAGAAATAATAGAAGTATTTTTAATACTTAAAAATTTCACAGTTTAGAAAGTAAAATTCAAGAATACTGAAAAATTTTTCCTAATTTAATTTAAATTATTTTTCAGTTTACTCAAAAATCAAAGACGCGAGTAGTTCAGCAAATAAAAATAAAGATCCATTATCTAAATAAAGATTAAATTATTCAAAATCAATGCATGAGCAATTTTTTGCATTATAATTTTCCAAAATTTCATCAACAAAATTTAATTAAAAATTAGAATTTTCAAACTTAATCCAACAATTTTCAACAATATTAAATTTAAATTTCCAACTTTCGGAAAATTTACTATTATGCTTCTTACCAAAGAGATAGCTTATCACAAACTAAAAATGCTACCTCGTTGTGACACACAAAAATCGACAGAAAAATTCATATTTTTCCAATAAATAAAAAGAAGAAAAGGAAAAATAAATTTTCACGGCTAAAAACGCTAAATACTTTTTTTGGCGCTCACACAACTTTCAGTTGCATCATCATTTTTTCGTATGAAATGTATGTAAAATGGGTCATTCGTCAGAGAAATGAGATGATGTCAAATGGTTATTAATTGTTTCGTCTCTATTTTAACAATAAAAACAAGCAAAAAGCAATAATTCATTTATGCACGCCTCTAAGCTACACGAGAGATTAAAGAGGACTTACTTTAAGTCGATATTTTATTAAGATAATCTAAAAAGGAGAGAAAAAAGATTGTAAATAGGCAACAATCTATGTAGCAATAATAGTAGGTATAAAATTGTTATAAAAATTCCAAGTTTGAGAAGAAATTTAATTCCTTTGACATGCTTTGAAGCAATTGATATTCCTGAAAAGGCGGCAAAGAGATTTGCAAACTTTTTTTTTCAAACTTCTCGTAACTAGTCATTTTTTCCGTCTCCGATTTTGTTTCTTTTTTGCTTCTTGTTCATCACAAAAAAGCGGAAGCATTTGCACTTCATCAAGAGGAACATCAGAATCACTTTCTGAATCATCCAAAGCTAAATGACATGAATGATGATCAACCATCTTTTTCATCCATTCACTATAACCAACATTATGCAAGTGTTCATGATGTTGATGAGGCTCTCGTTGTTCAATGCTTGCTGGAAATTCTTCTGGATGAAGCATTGATACATAATTCTTTTGTTGTTCATCTGTTGATGGAAGAATTGATAAACGACGACGTCCTTTTGTTTCCCATTGTTTTTGCATTTCCTCAATTTCTTCTGCTTTAGTTTGAAAAACTTTAGGTTCTTGAAACTCTTTACATGGATGACATTCATTTTCATCTTGTTGCTGTTTTGGTTGTTTTTGCTTCAAATTTAATGTGATAGAAACTGAAACATCTCGGTCTTCATCAATATTGCATATCTCAGCACCATCCAAATTACCAATATCAGCATCCATCAATAATTCTTCTTCCATATCTGAATCAAAAGCCTCATCATCATCATCGTCATTCTCTGGTAGAGTTAATTCTGATGATAAATGATTATCAAACTTTTCAAACCATTCTTTATAATCCTCTTCACTTGCAACACTTGGGCTTTTACTCTTTTTCGAACGACGACTTAATCTTGACGAGGAGCGACTAGCACTTCGATCAAGTGAATTAATGCATCGTTTTGTTCTTCTCAAGCTATCACCACCAACATTAAGCAATTCCTTTTCTATACTCGATTCGCGAACATCAATACTTACTTCGGGCTCCGGTGTCATTCTTCGAACTGCATAATCCTAAAATAAGCACTTACTGTCATTAAAAAAATTTATAATAATAAAAATTTTTTTTCAACAAACATTATCTAGTGCAGCTGATGCCAATGAAGTGTTGCCACTCTGTAATGATGCTGTTGAAGCGTTGAGATTCATGTGCTGCTGTTGGCACTAATAGAGGCATCCTTTGTTTCCAAATTTATAGATGGATTAATGTTGACATCCATTAAACTGCCAATTACACTTTGTGGTTCATTGATAATTTCAACATTCTGAGGTGGCGGTGGTAACTCATTTACTTGTTCATCGATAAACGTTTCTGTAGCGAGAACTTGTGCATAATTTTGTACAATCACTGATGGTTCTTCTTTTGCTTTTGCAAGCTCTTCATTTTCAATCAAATTAAGGGATTCAAATTTAGTTGAAATTAATTCAATTGCTGTTTCATCAACAGCAGTTTCAATTTCGTTTGATTTTGGAAATTTTTCTATTTTTGGATGTGATGAGACATTTGCATGCGCCATAATGTCCTCGGCAGTCTTTGATTCAGTCGCATTGATGGGCAAAGGTTCTTCATTTTTCTTTAGTTCATTTATCGTTTCCTCAGGAAAATCTTCTGAAAATACATTTGCCTGCTTCATAAGCATTTTTGGGCTTTGAGTCTGTAATTGCTCCATTCGAATAAAATTTTCGTTCACATCTAATGTAGATGACTCAATTTCTTTTGGACATGTCGGAATTTCTTTGATTGACTCAATTAAGTGATGCTGTGATTCGCCATTGGCATCAATGTCACTGTGGTATGCTAGTTGAGTACAATCATTTGTGTCATTTATTTCCTTTTCACGTGACTCGTGTTGTTGTGACACCTGTGACGAACGTTTTATTTCACCATCATCATGCGTAATATCATCAACATGTGATTCGTCCGTTGCCGACTCGTCATTCTCATTAGACTCATTTTCATGTTCTAAAAATGAATTGTGATCAGGCGTTGGACTTTGTGAGCGTCGTAAACGATTTGTATTAATAAAACGTTCCCGTTCTTCATCAAGAAATCGTTCCATTGAACACTCACGAGACCGCACTTCAAGTTCTTCTACTTTCGCCTCAAGTTCATTGACTTTTGACATAAGTGAGTCTATTACATCACCATTACTAGTTTTATCAATGACAATCATAGGACGTGGACTTTTATCACGAATTTTATCGTCTTGAAATGCCTTGACTTCATTATTGTTAATGTCCATTAGTGAGTCATTGGTGTTTGTGCTGCTGTTATTGCAAATTAAAGCCAATACTGAGATCACGTCCACTGCACCCACACATGTCACAAGAACGTCCATTAATGGACCAAAATCCTCACTGCCACTGCTCATTTTAATAATTTCTCTCGTTTGCTATTTGTCTCGGCACTCAATCACACACTTTTTTTGCTTTGCGAATAGTGTACTCTATTGCATAATCGAATGTGAGCTGATGGAAATGGAAAATTTTGCGTTGTTTGTTCTCGTCTTTTTTTATCACTTTTACTGTGTCGTTGTTGATTAAAAATTTTATTCCTGAATATCTTCGACTTTTTATTTCAAAAAAAGACCGTGAAATTAAAAAGATTGATTTGATTTAGGAAAAATAATCAACGTTTAAACCCTTGAAACGATCAATAAGAAATGATTTTTATCACAATGAGTGCATCACATACACGAGTGAAGAAATGAGAAAATTCGTCTTCAATTGCTAATTAAATTTAAATGTGAATGTCGAGGTAATGAGAATCGCAGTTATTGACATTTTGTTACACTTCACTCTCATCTTAATTCAATCTTCGTACATTATTTATTCTGAATACACAAAAAAACTTTTTTTAATTGCTAGAAGAGAATAAAATTGCACGAGCGTTTCAATCCCTATATTATGACCTTTTTATTCCGCGAGTTACCGAGATAAACTGATTGTTGTTGATACTGTATGCGAGAGGAGAGAGGAGAAAATTGGTGAAATGGTTTTCTCGTGACGAGTTGCTAAAATTAACAAGGCAAAGAAGAAAGGAAAATAATTGCCGACGCAACGACTCTTCATAGAAAGCCGTAAAATAAAATTTCTTTTTTAAAAGAACGCTTTTCGATGATGTATCGAAAGAAGAAGCGCCAAATGATAATAAAAGTTTGCTTTTTTATTGATTTCGAAATTAATTTGATGAATTTATTTGGGGTTGATTGAATTAAAATGAGCACAAGAGAGTTCTTTAGATTGAGGAAGTTATTAAATTTTGAAGACTCTGAATAAGTGGAGAAAACGGAAGCCATTAAGTATATTTGTCTTATGGAAGTTTCTGATTTTTTAGGTACTGCATCAACATTGCTAAATATTGAATTTGAATAGTATAATTCACTTCAACTTTCAATTGCTTACTGAATAAGAAACACATGTCGACAAAATCATTGAGGAAAGTATAAAAGTTCCAGTGCTATAGTGTGTCGCATTGCATAAACCTACCTTGTAGAAGTAAATGATTTTATACCCTTTTTCTTAAGCGAAAATCAATTTGATATTAATAAGGCAATGTCACTATTGTTGATAAATAAGCAAAAATTTAAAAAATGTCCGATTGAACTTTTATTTTTGATTTTAGGAATTAAATAATATTACGCTAAAAATATTTATAAATATAAATGTCTTCACCTTGTTTCAATTTTACAAAAAGTTTATGATAAAAAAGAAAAAGATTGTTTACATTAACAAAATTTTTCTCAGATTCTTGTGACTGATTAAAATCATTACTACATAATGTCTTCACATTGTATGATATCATGCATCCATTCAAGTCTTGCCTCTTAGCAATAATAACAACAATGATTCTCTCACTTATATGATATTCCTTTTCATCTTCTTTTCAGCACATCATCAGCAACAATGACAAGAACGCAAAAAAGAGAGAGAAAACGAGATCAATGGAACTTTAAAAGCCGATGAGATTTAAGTCCATCAGGATTAAGTTCTCAAATCACTCTCTTTATATTTATTTGTGTGTACTTAACAGAGTATCTGTTTGGCAAAACAGCAATTATTTTTCTTTGCTTGACTTTTCCTTTCTCCAAATGAAAAGTATGCAAACAAACAAACAGTGAGCAGACAAACAATCGCGTTTATGTACACACATATGAAGAAAAATGTAGCAAATAAAATTTTCTCTCTTAATTCATGTTCTGTATATGTTTATTTTCATGTTTTTCTTCTAACTCTCTGATGCATCTTTTTCCTACTACTATAAAACACACAGAAAGATTATTAATAAATCTTATTTGAGCTCTCGTGTTTTTCTTTTTTTATGTTTTATGTTGGAACGATCGAGGACAAATGTCACACTGCCACTCAAATCTCCTACGCTGCAATTACAAACATAACTGCACATTGTGCTGGCACTGGCACTACTCATGGCACATACTCATATACTATGTCTGTTTTTTGGCTTAGATTAGATTTATAGGAGCAGAA
This sequence comes from Polypedilum vanderplanki, assembly GCA_018290095.1. NCBI lineage: Eukaryota > Metazoa > Arthropoda > Insecta > Diptera > Chironomidae > Polypedilum > Polypedilum vanderplanki. The sequence goes on along the minus strand of CM031380.1, from coordinate 22,395,475 downwards.
AAAAAACTTTTTCCGCTATTTGCGACATAAATCTGCATAATCTAATTATAATCTTTTTCTTTGTCGCTTATGCATTCTGTTCATTCGTTCAGTCACTAATTCACATCCAAAAGTTGAGAATTTTCTTTAATGAATTTTCATCCTAAGGGAAGGAGGAGTGAAATTAAAATTTCTCTTTGATCTTTGTTTCATATGTGTAAGGAATTTGAAAGTTTCACTGACTTAACTTTAAAGAAAATAAGGCGAGCGTGCCATTGAACAAACGAATTTCTGAGAAAAAAAATTTTTTACATTCTTTTGCCGCTTAGCTAACATTACCTTAAATAGCTGTAAATATTCTCTGATCTAACTTGGAATTTCAACAATTTTTTAGCTTATTTTTACACAGCCATGAAATTATTTTTTATCAATCAAGAAATTTCAATTCACAAAAGCACGAACTTCACTTTTTTTATTTTATTTCGTTGAGCACAAGGAGAATTGTGTCAGTATGTAATGAGTATCGTCATAAAACTAGTAACACAGAGAATTTTCTTTTTTTTTCCTCACAGATTTTCATTCCTCACATTCTCACGACATGGAGAAAAATGTTTTGCAACTCGCGCGCGCTCTCAACGCAACATGTCGTACGACATTCATTCGTGTGATGCGAAACAAGCCGGTTGAATCATAAAGAATGAAAACTCAATTTTGTGTATGATGCGAATGAAAGGAAAACGATATGTCTTCATTCTTCGTTCTCATCTTTCTGTCCGACGCAACTTTTTCGATGACATCACAAGAAAATTGTCATCAGCATCGATTTTTTTGAATCTTTAAGAATGCGAAGAGAAAGAAAAAAAGAGCATGTTAGAGCTTTATGAGGAAAACGTGTCTACGTGTGCCTTGTAACGTTACCCAACAGCACATGTTATTTACCCAAAAATAAAGAAATCTCTTTTTCTAAAACTAATGGACCTAACGATAAGATAACCACAAGCTGAGTCTCCCTCGTGGTTTGCTCGCTCGGCACCATATTAATATGATAAAAATACCAATACTATGTGTGGTTTAAAAACGTTATTTTCTTATTCTATCCTTTTCAGTCGCTGATTACCATTTCATGAACTTTTAAGAAAATGTGTATGCGGGAGGAAAGTAATCAAATAAAATGGAAAGAATGAAAAATCAATTTAAGGTAAAACAAGGTGCTGACACTTTCATTTATTATTATGTCTAAAAAGTGAAAAATATTTGTTAAGTTACGTAGAATTTCATTAAATTTTTACTTTAATGTTTGCTGAATCAAATAATAAAATTTAGAAATTGAAAAAAAATATTTTGATTTCTATTGACATAAATTTAAAATTCTGTCTGCTATAGTAGCAATGAAATGAATAAACGAAATAATTTTAAGCTTTTAGAATTTTCTTTTAATCAAAATAAAAAATTTCTTACTACAATTTATCAAATTGTATTTAATTATTTACAATTAATCAGTGTCTTTACCTTGAAGCAAAAAGTTTTTATCATTTTGTATACATTTGAGGTGTGGTGTCAGGATTTTTTATGATTATATGTATATATCTTTTTAACCGTTTACATAATACATTTGTGTACATATGCAATTTAGAAAGAAAGAACGAAAAGCAGCTTAGAAACAGGCAATTTGTATATTTTTCAAGCCGGAATTTCCATTAACAAGCAAAAAGTTACGATGATGATGATGATGGCAGGAGAAATGTTCGTCATACGCCATTTAACAGGTCGTAAGACTGCGTCTCCCATTTCGCCAAAAGTTATAATTCTTGCAAATCATCATATGCAAAATTTGCTCTAACATGTGCTTTTAAGAAGGCTATTTTTAGTAAAAACCATTATGCGGTTTTCAATTGTCCTTTATCATGTTAAACACGAGGAAATCTTTTTTAAAAGACTATTTTTTTCGGAGCTCCTTATCATAATGAATGGCTTCCTCATAAAAGAGCAAAATTTATGACATGCAAACGATTAACCTTCTTGAAGGTTTTTTATTGGCTGTTGGTTTTGAAGATAACAATTTATTAGCGCGCCAAGTATTGTCCTACTGCCCTTCACTAAATAACGCTTAATTGTCAATTTAAAGATTTATGTATGTTTCACAGATGAGGACTCTTTAAATTCTTCTCACGTTGAAAACTAAATTTGCCCCAATTTCCTTTTGGAATCTACATTAACCTAAATTAATCCCCTTTCACGTCCCTATTACGATCACTTGTGCCTCCTCATCATCCCGATGTGAGAGAAAAATTGTTATTTAGTATCATGAATGTAATAAAATTTATTGCCGCTTTTTTAAATTCTCACACTGTCTCTCACACACATGAACGTGCGAGCATAGATAAGTAAAACATACAAACAAATTATCTTTTTCTCAAAAAGGACCCATTATGCAAATTATTTTTCCCATTTCATTTAACAATAATCAAGGTTGAAATTGAGAGTAGGATAAAAATTGTATAGAAATTGAGCTTTTTGAATGAATGATAATTTTTATGAGAAATGAAAAGAAGCTTTAATTTTATATGACATTTTTTAAATTAACATAAATAAATTTAAAAATTAAAGTATGTTATGTAGTTTGAGTTTATTGGCTTTTATTTTATTGTAAATAAATCAAAAAAAAACATTAACATTTATTTTGACAAAAAATTTAGGTATTTTCCAACGTTTTTTTAAAGAAGATTTACTTAAAAACTACAGTAAGAAAAAATAAAATTCTTTCTTATGAATGAATTCTGTTTGCGTCATGCACATTAGTTACGATATCAAAATAAGAAGTTAATCTCATAATATTTAATTCAAAAGAGAATGTCGTCTGTGTGTAGATATAACAAACAACATCTACGCATTCAGAATAAGTGAATGAGTGAAAAGGATTTTCTTTGGAATGATAATTTAAGGATAATTAAAATGTGCTTTCTTACTTTTCATCATTTCAACCCTCATTTCACGATCTCTAGCAATAATTTTCACGCTTCGCATGCGTTGACATTTTAATGCCATTTCAAGTTTAAGTTTATAGCAGTCGCGAGACTATATTCTATTTTTAGAAGCTTTTCAAATAATTTCAAGAAATTTAGAGTGAGATTTTATGGGGATTTTCTTTACTTGCTTCTTCCCTTCATATATTTTTTATGCGTGTGCTCAATTTAAATTTCTTTAATGTCACAAAATATAAAACGAGGGTGGAAAATAATATTTACGGCATTGCAACTTAATTGCGCAACAAACGATAAGACAAAAAAGCCATAAAATAATCAGAGTGTCATTAGTATGACTATCTGATGCAAGGCTTCACTAAACATTCTCCCTTTTTCTTCTTTTCTAAAGCAAATGGCCTCTCTCATTTAATTGATAATGAGTCACCCTATAAAAACTAATTGGTCTTCATATATATATAAAAAGAGCATTAAATGGTTTTTTGTTAAATGACAGTCAGACGAAGTGTTTATTAGAGGAAGATGAAACAAAAAGAACAAACAAGGGAATGGTCAATATGTGTGTCATGTTTTCATATTCTATATTTGAACTTAATTATCAAATGATAACCGAACGCGCCTCAAAATATTTAATCCTAAAAAGTATGCAAATAGCAGTACAAACTCACCTCATCACATGCATGACAGCGCGGTTTCAAATTTTCAGCATAATGCCGTTCACAATACAGCTTCTCATCATAAACACAGTACGTTAAATCAACAAGCAACTCATCACACGTTGTACATTTAAAGCAGCGTGGATGAAAGTTCAACTGAAAAAGAATAAAAAGCATGTAAATTAATGCGGCAGTTAATGTTTTTTCACCCTTATTTCATTCTTTTTTCCGCTTGCTTGATTAAATGCGGTTGAAGTAAAGCTAAAAAAGGAAGTAATTGAATTAACTTACATCATCACTAAGTTTTGGTGCATTGACACACATCTCGCCCTGATTAATTGTTTCTTTACATGAAGGACAATTGCCTGATGCCTGTGCATCCTTTACATAGCCAACATCGAGAGCCAATTCATTGCGTACGGCAATAAAGTCATCGTAACTTGCACGATTTTCTGTGTCGACATGTTTACAATAATTAATTGTTAAATCCTGACGTGGTAGCTGAAAGGAGAGCTGCTTTTCGCGATATTTTTCTCCTTGTGAGCCACATTTAGGCACTTTATCCTGAGGCAATAAGTCAAAATAGCGCTGAATTTTGCTTGACGTGAGAATCTGTTGATGAAGGCAGTACTAATTAGAAAATTTATTAATGATGAATGAAATGTGCGTTTACTTACGCCAGGCGGTGTCCACGTGTAACCCAATTTCTTTGGGTCAATTTGTGATGTCTTCGAGTCAAGCTTCATACCCAGCCTCTCCTTCACATTTTGCAATTGCTCATGGTAAATCTCATGATTTTCCCTTGGACATTTACACGCCTGACATGTTTTTCTATGAGTTAAAAAGAAATGGAAAAAGAACATCAAATTTTATTATCGAGATCAAATGTCATTTTATATGTTCAATTTTCTATTTATAGACGGACATGCGTTATCATGCAAAAAAAGAAGCGGAAATTATACAAAAATTTTTTGCTATAATCATTTTGGCTAATGGTCAAATAAAAAACAGTAAAAAATCAATAGTAAAATGGTTTTAGATTTTTTGGGTGGGATGGCACATCATGACACACTGCCTTCATGCACACAATTGGATCGTTTGAATTTGACTCGTGTCCGGATATCAGTCAGTGTTACTTAAAAGTTGAAGGTCGACATAAAGACATAAGAACAGCCAAAATAGTGATACAGAAGCGAATAAAAAAGAAATGAATTCACAACCAAGTTACCTCACAATCAAATCAAAAATCTCTTGCTGATTGAAGACTTTACAATATAAGTTTAATACTTTCATGCATGAATATCGCATTGGATTGTTCAACGCCTCAACGTCCTTTAGTGGACAATCTAGCATTTTTTTCTTCTTAGTTACTTTTTATCACAAACTATTCCGTAATTGTTTTTCTTTGGTTTTATTCTCTCTTTATTTCTTGGTTACATCACGACATATCACTTCATTAAAATTAACATGGTTCGTTAAATCAAATGAGTATATTGTCTATATGAATTTTTTTATGACGCAATTTTCATTGTCACTTCAACATCTTTCAAATATAAAACAGAATTCAGATGAAAATTTATTATGAAATGACCGTGAAAAATGAAAATGCTGGAAAATGTAAAGCACACGACGCACTTCACTTCATTGTCGTAAAAGAAAAACTTTTTTCTGCTTAAATGGAGTGTGCGGCAAAATGTCTGAAAAATGCTAATCTTAAATTTAGCATCTTATGAAATAGAAGGAGAAGTAACTTTCTCTTCTAATTGAATCTAATGTAGTGTTGAGTATACGCACATACAACTTTTTTTCTGGATGATATCATTAGCAAAGGAGAAAACATAACTTTTATCTCCAAGAGTTTTCATCTATGAACATCTGTCGTTTGGCTAATAAATGCTGTAATTTCCAACTCAACGAATAAAAATTTTTATTGTGACAAACGAGAAAAATTGAAATTTTGTCTGCCGTTGGTCCAATGAAAATTCTCTTTCTCTCTCTCCTTTTTACTTTTTGATTAATTTTCACATCATAAAATTATTTTCATCTTCATTTTGAGAAGAAGAAACAAAAAAAAAGTTGGAAGGACGGAATGAAAAATTTCATCATCATCGTCGTCGTCTTGTTCGTATATGCAGCTTACTCGACCATAAAAATTAGTCAAATATAAATACTTTAGTATGAGATAATTACTAGGATAGTGCAATTAACATCTATAAGCTAATAATATCGAATCTCAGATGAGAAAGAGTAAAAACTGCAGGGAATAATTTATGAATAATAGAAAGTGACTTTAATGGCTGGTTATTGCCTACTTAAATGAGTACTTTTAGTAACTACATTGTATAATAACAAACTTCAAAAGAAGGAGAAAAGTTTAATTGAAATGACGTCACATTGCGTATGTAAAACATACCAGAACGTGATAAAATTTTATAATATTATAAGAAATAATCGCATATACCTCACAGAACAGAAAATAAATAGGGAGCTATAGAGAAAAGCATAAAGCCGGTCATGTTCATTCAACTTTTTCTTGTTTTTTTGCTCGTTTTAAGAGAAAAAGAAAGATGATTTGTTATTGAATGAAACAGTTGCTAATGATCTGTTTACACATTCGATCCACTTTGAGCTCTCATCACAGTCTCTCACTTTTTTTCGTATGTATATTAGAATGCATCATCGTAAATAAATTTCGCTAAAAGATCTCTATCTTTAATTATAGATCAATCTAAATTGAAAATTCACACGCAGACGAGTATGAAAGTATGAAGTTTTAAAGTGACATTGAACTTCACGCAATGTTTTGCTATTTTTATAAAACTTTAACATTCATTAAACTTAGGATTTTGTCATTGTGTATATTCGGTTATCTGTATTTAGATAATAATAATTATCGTATAATGATATTTAAACATTATTCATTATCATATTGTGATAAAAATAATGACACTATTGCACTGTTTATTATTTGCTTCTGTAGCTGATTCATTTTGTCTACCTTACAGATGTCACTTATGATTTGAGTATTTTAATTCAAGGTTTATGTCATTCAAATTTGATTTATTAAATACCAGTAATTAAAATTCATATTTTGGCATTTGAAAGTATTGCATTGAAAAACATATTTATATTAAAATGCGCTATTGCTTATCATTGTTTATTATCAATATTTGATTTCATTTTTAATGTATGATATCACACCATAATCGTGTTGAATTTTTCTCTTATCATTCCCTAACATATTTCGTGTATGATTTATATTTATTGTACACAATTTTCGTAGAATTTTGGCTTTGTATGTGAACCTCAACAACGCGTTATAGGGAATAAAGTAGGATTTAATCTTAATTTGATATTCTGTAGATGCCATCACAAAAATGATTCTTCATTTAAGCAGAAATGTTATGTAAAATACCAAAAAGCACGAACCGGCACATTTAAAATCACTGCTATCAAAATGTGAATTTTTTATTCACAAAGAAAATTTTTAAATTAATTCCTGTTCCAAACCACCACCGTTCTTAACGAATGCCAAAATAGTAATGGGAAAAAAGGCATTTACGCTCTGACTAAAAAATCGCGACTGGCTAGATACGATATTATTTTCTTCATAATGAGCGGAAAAATCATCGAGCAGCAAAAAAAAACTTTTTCTTCTTCAATGTAATGTAATTCATATAGATGTCGACAAAAAGCTTAGAAACAACGCGGGAGATAGTTTATTATTAGTCGAAAAAGTATTTGTGTGAGCATGAGAAAAATATAAAAGAGAGAGAAATCTAAGGTGGTATGTGAGAGCAACAATGTTGCCGTCATATTACATTTACAGCTTTTTTCCTCTCTTCTCGCATTCAAAACAGCACGTGAAGAAAAATTCACTGTTACTTCTCTCAAATTTCTCTCCAGCTTGCACAGATGACTCAACACCTTGTATGTTTGTTTACATTTTTTCTTTTTCTTTTCTCTTCTCTCTTATTTTTTTCAATCGACCGCATGTCTTATTTTTTTCATAAACACAAAATGTTTTTTTGATCTTAGATTTTGTTACATTTTTCTTCTTTTCTAACCAGACGACGAGTGAGATTCGAAAGCCTGTGAATGTGAGCTTTCAAAGTGAAAAAATCATGAGAATAAAAAATTGCGGATATTGTTACGAGTGGTGATTAAGGTCCAAGAACAACATGCACACATCGTTTGACGTCTTTAATGAAAAGTAAAAATATACAAAAAAGCATTTGGGAAAAATCTATAAATTGAAGTTTGTTGTTTTATGTCCGCGCTATAAAATATCCAAAATAGAATGATGATGGAAACGTTGAGGAAAATATTTGATTTTGTGGCTTTGCACAAATCCCATCATCATCTCGTTAGAGGATCGTGTCTGGCATTGCTCAATTTTTAAATAAGGCAATTTTATTGAATTATGTGAATTTTTTGAGTTAAAATTTTCTGTTTTCTTACTCATTATCACACGAACACACCGAAGAGTCATCACTCGAGTCAATACTTATATCGAGAAATTCAGATTTTTGCGAGTCTGGACTGTCAGTAGTCTTCTTACGTCTTATTGCCAAATGACGTTCTCTTGATGAAAATTTTGGTATTTTTCGAACCATAACGTGTTGAATTTCTTGACTGTAATTCACACTATTCTCATTTACTGTTCTCGACGAATTTTCATTTCCATTTAGCATTTGCTTACGCAAATATCCCATTGTGTCTGCAAGACTCTTGATTTGCATTTTAAAAAGTCAAGTAGAGTGGCAAATTTATATTTTTTTTATTTTTTCGAAATGGAAATTAGTTGAGCACACACGTATACACATGCAAATTGAGTAATAATGTGTTTAAATATAAAGAATACAATAAAAAGCGCTATTATTGCTATTCAGGGTCAAGTGTACTCGAAGGACGTAAAAAAAGAGTTCACACAAAAGAGATTAAGAACAATGACACAACTTTCCCTACATAAATGTCAGCACTTTCAAGTATGTTGGACACATTTAAAATTAAATTATAAATTTTTCACTTTTTTCCTTCAATTTACGAGATTAATTTATTTATGATTCATAATTCTCTAATAATTAATTATTAAATCAACGAGTCTGTTTATTGAAAATTTAATTTTCACTGCATGTGGTGTGTACTTTATAATTAAGAAATTCAATTAATTAGTAATAGAACGCGCGTACACATTTTTATTTTGTTACGAAACAACAATTCCATTTCAAAATATTTTAAACTTCACAGAACCGATAATGAGACTGACTAAACACACAACAGCAACTACGATAATGAAATGGAAAATAAAAAAATAAAAAATCGAAATCGCACACTGAAATGCTGGAAGTAACAACAATACTATGAAACAAACAAAAGCAGAGCTTTGAAACTGAATGAATTCTTATCAATACAAATAAATTCTTAATAAGTCAAAATCCCTGTGCATGTTATGAAAACATAAAACAGACTTAAAATAATCTCCATTACGTTTTGAGTTCAAATACATACAGTAGTATGTTTTGAGACAATTTTGAGTGAAGTAGAAGTGCAAACAAATTTGTCAAATTTCATTCAAACATTGTTCTCTATTGAGATTTCTTTTAATATACTTGAAAAGAAAACAAAGTTTTGAGCCATTAAAATGCCGGCAAACAAAAAATATTTTGTCCACATGAATAGTGTGAGAATCAACATCAAGCTAATAAGCTGTCATTTCTGTCTCAATATTCAATCAATAACTTCTTAAACATTCACTTACACATGCATGTATGTATAAGTAGCAATGATTGTTTTGAAAAGAAAAAAAACATGCATGTAACAATGCATGGCGATAACTATATGTAACACCTCAATAAGTGAGTGACACAGAAAACAGGCGTCTGCACAAATAAATATTGACGATTGTTCAACACAAATATGTGTATATTCGCTGAGAATGAGTAGAGCAAAATGAATTTTTCTTATACATACTTAAGTTAATCATCAAAGTATGAACTTAATCATATTGAGACTACGTCATCATTACTGAAAAAAGTGTGAAAAAGCCAAAAGACTAACTATATATTAAATCTTATCATCATTCATTCATTGAAAAAGAAGAAAAAAATTATTTGAGGCATGTTTGCATAAAGCGAGACATTCATTCTTACTTTATGTCGTTGTCATTCTATTTTTACTATCACTGGAAATAAAATGGAAAGTTTTTTTACTGACATTGAATAGCCCATTTGTGTTATTCTAAATTAAGGCAGTGTATATGTATTATATTACATGGTGATAAACTTTTATCATCATCTAATTAATTTTATATTTTCACATGAAAGATGAGCTGTGCTAATTATGTCAAATAAAGTTTTTCCTTCATTCTGCACGAATGAACTGATTATGTTTAAATTAGCCAATATTAAGTCATTTGACAACAGTCAGCAACAACAACAGCAGCCCAATGTCCAAGTGAAATAATGAAGTCATTTTCAATAAATCTCAGAACAAATATCGTGCCTGCATTACAAACATCTGTTTTTGTAATTCGATTTTGTGGCTTTCTGCTTTAATTGCTTTTTCAGCTTTTTTCAGTGCTTCTTTGTCCGTGTATATCTTTTTCTTGTTATTTTTGGCAAAAGGATTTTATTATATTTTATTTTATTGAACTCAGTTAGAGTTAATGAAAATGTGAAACATTTTGTAAAAATTAAAATTTTTCTACTTTGCTCAATATGACGAAAAAATCTGTAATCATTTACACAAGTTACTTAGTAATTTCTATTTCCTTCCTTTCTAATAGACAATTAAATTAATTCAGTAACGAGATTGTGCATTTGACATTATATAGCATAAATTATCTCCTCTACGATATGTCGCGATGATTCAATAAATTCCGTTAATTGAACATTCTCAAGAGAGAAAAATTGAATTCAACGTTAAGGTCGAAGCATATAATTTTTTCTCACTATATGTGTCTAAAAGTCAATTTCCGAAACTTTGTTTTTGTTTTCTCACTTGTTGTCGTTCGTTTTGACATCCGAATGGTCGATTAGAGTCAATCTACGTAATCTAGTTAATCTAAAGTTATTTACGAATTTCGAAAGATGAGAGCTAGAAAGAGAAAAAGATTGTCAGTGACAAAATATGTGGTCTGCTCTTTTCTGTTCTGCCTCAAATTTATTACATTTGTCAATGCATTTATTATTTCTTTTTATGACATATCGATCGCTATGGAGAGGAAATGTATGAGAAAAATAGAATAAATCTCAGCCATGTCGAGAATAAAAACATAGAAAGTTCCAGTATTAAAAAGGGAAAAGAATAAGATTGAAAATTAATGGCAAGCAGTAATTCATCATAGAGCGAGAGAGAGAGAGAGAGAGATGCGCAGTTTCTTTAGGAATTTGGAATTATTTCATTTCAACGCTCCCCATGAATATATGTCGGAAATGAAAATTTTACGCTATGAAAACTTTTAATTCATCATCTTTAGTCTAAAAAATTGAATTTTTTGCGCGTTTTTTTTAATTATTTGAAAAATTCGTTAAATTTATCATAATAAAACTGATTAAAAACTTGAAATAATTTTCAAAATTGGTACTTGAATCTATTAAATCTAGAAGTGTTTCAAATTAATTTTGATAAAAAAAAATTTCAGTGAAAAGAAAAACGATCAGATCATTTGTTAAACCACTCAGGATTTTATGAAATCTAATATCTTTCCTAACGGAAATTTTCATTCATCAGTTTCTAATGTTTATGTGTAGATGTTGAAATCTCTATAGAGGTGAGTGGCTATCAAAATAAATGTTCAAGTTCCGTCCATTGACACAAGTTTCCTCTTTTTTATCGTGTGTCCAAGCACATCTTAATAAATTTAAAATTTTCTACCGCGAACATTTTCCATTTTTCATTCAACTCTTAATTTATTTTTCTTTCATCTTCGCCAACTATTTGCTTGCTTAATAAAAAAATGAAAAATATTCCGAAGTGTGTGTTACGAATTATTTTTATTTTTTGCTTGCCGCACAATTTTATTTATTTTTATTTTCTGCTGATGAACACAAAAATTAATTAATTTGATCACTTTGCTGTCCAAACACTTCATTACATTTTTCTTTAATTCATATTATCGAGAAAAAATTCTCCTTTCGCGGTTTGTTACGAACGCACAACGATCTCATGCGATGTTTCAATGAAAACTGAAAATTTGCACGTGGAAATAAGCAACACTAAACACAAAGTTTCATTTCTTTATTTTCCGCTTTTGTGAGATTTTGAGCGAGATTTAACTTTGTGTGCGATGTTGTTGTGTGTTTATGTATATTTGTGTGCTTTGGTCGGCAAGTGAGCGTAATAAAATGCATAAACGTGTGATTTGTGAGAGAAACAAAAAATTTTGAGAAAAAGCTCAAGTTACGGATTGAAAAAAGCTCTCTCTGTTTACATTCTTTTATTCTTACCTCCATTCGTGTGCTTTGAATCCCGGACACTGACTCTGACAATTCTCACAATCGGCACCTTCGTCAATCTCATTTATGATGAGACTCTGCGGAAGAGAAAAAAATAAAATAAAATTTCTTTGTCATAACAATTTGTGCAATAACTGTTGCTATTGCAAGAAAAAGTTAAGAGAGAGGTTATTGTAACCTTCACATGTATCATGCATAGCCATTTCTTTCATTACAACATTCCATAAATGGCATCAAATAATCTTTTTTTGCTGCTTTATTTCAAGGAATTTGCAAGAGAGTGACTATTTTTATGCACCAATAATGATTGATTGCCATTTAAGTAAAAGATTTGTGAGCTAACTGTGTATGAGTTGCACAAAACTCAGTTAACTGTGTTGATCTTTTTTCAGCTAGTTGTTGCACTTCCTTTATTGCCGTTATTGTCATTCATTGTTCAAACGTCATAAAATCCATATATTTATAAAAAAAATCGTGGTCGTCGCTGTCGAGACAATAAAATTACTTATACTTTTTCGATGACGTTTATCCTTCACTAAATCAGGTTTTTAGTGTGTGCAGTGCCAGATTCATTTCATACTGGTTCAAATAACTTTGGTGAACAAACAAATAGACTTCCATAGAAGGCTCTGTGTGCAATTTCAATAACAACTAACACATCTTACTCGCTCTCTTACTCTGCCGCCGTGTTTGCCATATATTCATATTTTTTCAGCTTTGCAAAGGTGTAATTTTTGGTTCGAACAAATAAAATTAGCAACAGCAGTAAAAGCAATTTTTTTCTCTCCGCGCACGCTTAAACCAACCAACCAACAGAGAAAGATTGTCATACTTAGCAGCTAGTTTCAGTCTACATTTAGCCGGCGACCAACGAACAAGTATCTCTTTCTCTCTACTTAACTCAAATCAACAAGTATAATTCTTCTCTATCCGTGATCATCATCAAGTTATTTCTAAATATATTTTATTCTTTCTGTGTGTGTATGTGTTTATATGTAAAGGGAATAGAAAGACAAAAGGGAAGCAAACTAAGAAAATCGACTGAAATAATCAATAATGTATTCGTATAATAGAATTCATAACGACTACGACACTAATGTGGTGCGAGTTGAATTGAATTCGTCGTCATATCGCCCACATACAACGGCAGTCATTAGTCGGGCAGCATCTCGAGAGCCACTAAAAATCACGTCATCAACGACACTTCATCGAAATGATACATTTACAAAAGGGAATAATAATAATTCAGGTATTGTTCGTAGTGAGACATTTATTGTAAAACATCATGAAAACAATTCATCTGATGAACATCAACATCATCAACGATATGAACCTGATTATGGTACTTATACGCGATCAAAGAAAAAATCTTCAAGAGATTCAAATGAATTCAAATATGATAGAGATGATGACAAACAAAACTATAACACCTACACACGGAAGGAGAAGAGAGGTAATGGAATCGTGTTTTTTTTCTCTTTTTTATTTTCTCGGTCATTTGCGAATGTATCGATTATTCATGGTAAAATATCTTTTTTAGGAAGCAATGATGAAAAATCTCTTTACATTAACACGGACACGTATCGTAAACTGGACAAGAAACGAGCGAGCTTGTTGAGTCAAGAGTCTGAAAATCTCAATGTGGAAACTTTTACAAAATCGTCGAAGCCAAAAAGAGTTGAGAGCTTCATAAAGAAAATTGAAAAGAATTTATGGCGACGTAAAGATCCAAAAGAACCAAGTCCAGCACCGAGTTCTGATAAATCAGACCGCGAAAGCAGCACCATAAAGAGATCTAAGAATATTTTTAATCTCATTGCAAGCGGTAAAAAATCAACGCGTGAAGTTGAAATTCAATGCAAGATGGATGAAGACAATGACTATTATAGCGGCATAGCTGTACGCAAAAGCTCTTTATCCCTCAGTCCCGATCATCGACATCATCACAAAAAATCATCAATGCGTCCATTAAAATCATCCCAACGTTACGAAAATGGAAGCAATCAACGGCTTACAAGTATTATAAAGTCATCTGTCGATCGCAATCGAAATAAAACTACTTCACAACAGAGACGCAACAACGACCATCCCCATTATGAATATGAAAATGGTAATATGAATAAAAAGTCATCGACACCCGCACCAATTCGCGTTGAAATTGATTTGCGTAATTCCAAAAACAACCAAAGCAATAAGTATGTTGAATCAAGCAATCGAAAACCTATTGGAATTGCGAGTCCATTACCACAGCCTCGATCAGTACTAAAAAGCGGAACGGGAAAAAATTACGACAGTAACAGCAGTAATAAAAAGCACAATGAAATTTCGCGAAATCAACCACCACAATCATCATCAAGATTGCAGGTCGAAAGCAATTTCCGTCGTGATGAGGGTGAAAGAATGAGTTTTCGTGAGTATAGAGAGCAATTGCGTGCAGCAAAAAATGAAAATCGTAAAGTTCCTGACACATCAGATGATGATTTAAGACGTTCATATCAACAAAGTTTCTTTATTCCCATGTAGAGTGTGCTAGACTAGTCTGACTTCATTTAATTAATTCATCTCACACTTGTTGTAAATGAAATTCCACATATTGTAATAATAATACATAATAAAAGAGGGTTCTATATCCCATGAGAGAGAGAAGAAAGAGATAAAATTCATAGATTTCCCAAATTTATTTTTAAATATCTGGCTATATTTAGAATATAGTTCATGAGAAGAGAAAGAATTATGTCATGAATTAAATAATTTTCACTCTAAAAAAGAAATTATCGAATTGGAGTGCAAAAGTAGCATGAAATTGCTCCTTATGGTGGCATTACTAACAGACTAACTTGGTTATTAAACGCTGATGTCATGCTTACACCAACCATTTTTCTCATAGACTACTTTCAGCAGTATTTTATTGTCAGTTTTGCAATAATTGCTTATCGATAAAAGAAAATCCAAGGGATTGAAAGGTAAATTTATTGCGCCTAGATAAGAGCTTTAGAGTATGTATAAAAATAAAAATATGAATGAAATTTATGTGCTTTTGCGACTTGAATAAAGTTATAACGTGAAAGTTTTTATCACAGGTGCCAATTTTGATACGAGAATAAAGGAATAAAGTTTCCCATACCTTGAGCACATAGTTTAAATACACGAAAGAATGAAGTTGGTAAAAAATTATCCAGTGGGACTGAATAGCGCCATTTAAAATAAAATTAAATAAAAAGAAGAAAGAACAACAATTTTATTTCATAGTTCTTTCTATAAAATTAATTCATAGAATTTTAAAACAAAATGCGATGAAATAATCTGAGAGAATGTGTGGACAAATATGAAATTGATAGGTCATTTTTATTTCAATGAAGTTCTACATATTCTGTTGACTGACGAGAATAAATGGAGTTAACGACATAGAATGAGTCGAATGAATAAAAGAAAACAGCAAAAAATATGAATTATCTTGTTGTGTTTTTAACGTTATTTTAGGCAGAATGATCTAATCGTGAAGTTTTGTGTGTGCTTGTTACTTGTGCTTGCCTCTCGCTTTTGTCCATTACGATCAATTGTTTTGTTCGTGTGTACAAGTACAACCGCTCTCTTAACAATTGGACAACTTGTCTTAAGGTCTTTCGAAGTGAATAAAAGAAAATCCAAAAATGGACGATGAAGAGCGAATGTACAACAAAAAATGCGGCAGCGTTGCAATAAATCGTTGAAGCCAATATTTGCAATTTCTTTTATGGAATGATAATGTATTGAAATATTGAGATCATTTGTCTTAAAATGTAAGCGAAAGAGAGAAAAAAAGAAAAGATTTAAAGGTCAACGTTGATACTGTTAATCTGTCTGCCTTTTGCTCATATTATTTATTGTTTTACATTTTGCCTTCTGCTTCACCTTGCCTGTATGGTGATATCCGATTTTTTGCACCGCTCGTGTGAATGTGTGTTTTTAATTTCACAAATTACCCTCGCTGAATATGAAGCAAAAAATACATTTTATTCGACGGTGATTCATGTCGCGGCACTGAGCGGCAGGCACCACATAGGCATTTACATTCAGGAATTAATGAGATCATATTACTAAAAATATTCGCCTCATAAGTAAGAAAAAAATTAAAGGAAAAATGTGCAAGAATTTTCGTACATTTTTCGAGAATGAATAAGAATGGAAACCACAGAAATGACGACAACAACAATGAGCAGCATATGGTTCCGATTATGCACTGACATCTCACGACAATGGCCTTGATTGATGACTCTCTCACTTACTTTTGTTAATTCGCTCTCTTTCTCTTTCTTTCACACCACATGGCCAGTATTGAAATCAATAAATTGTGATCATGAGTGGAAAATATAAAAGAAGAGAAGTTTGAATGTCAATATTTGATAGTTTGATATTACATCATCGATAATTATGACAATTTGCTTTATTCATATATGAGAGAAAAAAAAGTATTTGTGTGTCTGATGTTTTCTTTTCGCAATTTAACAAGCAAAAGTTGTCCCGCCCTGATGAGCAAAACACGCAAAATGTGCTATATGAAAAGATTTTTGATGACAGCATGCTTGAACTGACTTTTATTGTTCTCTCACTCGTATTAAATTTTTTTTTGAGTTTCTCTCGTAGTCTCGATGATAAGATAGCAGTTAGTTAATTATAAACACATAAAAATATCGTCGAACACACATTTGAAGTTGAGAAGTAAAACAGCCGTGTGCGCGGTACAAATATGATCTAATCCAATCAATTTCTTATTTTTTTCTTTTGTATACACAACAGTTCTATAAGAATATGTAAATCTTCCGCAATGCGGCACATTACGCACATGAAGCTGAAATCATCTTTTTTCTTTTCTTTTCTCATAAGACAGATTTAAATCAAACAAGCGATTTTCACATGTTTCTTTGGTTCCACATATTGAACTTTTATTGCTCTCGCATTACGACCTACTTCTTCACAAATATAAAATTTTTTTTTTTGGAGAGAAAAAAAAATTATTGAAAATAACGAGTTTGTCTTTCTTTCTCTCTTTTTGCTTGCTTACTTACTTCTTTCTCTTCTTTCTTACTGTACTCAACATTAAATCTTTCTACATTATAAAGTAAAAGAGCCTCTATAAATGGGTTCCAAAACCAAAAAGAAACAGAGAGAGAGAGAGAGAATGAAAGAATACAATTTTATGTATGTATTACTAAATGTATGAGAAAATTATTATCTCAATATGTTTCAATCGAAGGATTTTATGAGTAATCGAATGACCGGAAATAGCTTTAAATCATTGCACCAATAACTAAATGCCGCAAACTTTATTGAATGACGACTAAAAAATTTGAAAGAATCATCAGAATGCGCGAAATTGTATAGCGATTAGCCGGCAAATTATTACAACATGTTGTTCAATTGTGTGAGAGAGAAAGAAACTCTTTTTTGTATAATATTAAAGAATATATTCATGAAATGAGCCGGAGAATGTTGAATTTCCAGTTTTGGTCTATTTTAAGAATCTACACAGGCATATACACGCACATAGAATTTTAGAATTAACCCCATTTGCATATGTATACAATTTATTCTCCACTACCTATTAGCGCACTCACCTTATGCGAGTCATAATGAATATCATCGCTACTGCTTTTAATCGATAGTTCATTAAAATCATTGACTAGTGTTTCACTATTTGCCGATAACGTTAACATTCTTTTAATTGACGCAGTTACTGGCAAAATACACTAAGTAAAGGAGCCTTTCTTTTATCACTTGCACAAATATAACAAACTAATGCACGTTTTAGTAGCAACCTATTAATTTCTGATCCGGTGTATTATTTTCACTCAGAACTACACGAAATAAACTTTTATACTCTTCTCATTCTTCGTTTTTCGGTGGAGTGATGAAAAACATTGCTCACTGTTTCATTCGTTTCACCGCAATGACTGCTACTAACAAATCAAAGGGAGCAGGGAAATATTGATCAGTGACGTAACGGTCTTTTATTAATTTTTGAAATTTTTATTTTTCTGATTTCTCGACTCATTTAAATAAATTTTAAATTTTTATGTTAATCATTTTTTGACATTGAAATACATAATTGATGTAAATATCCCAAGAGTATAGCAGAAGGTTCAGAAATTTAATTGCAACAAAAATTTAAATTTTAAAAATACGTTATTTTGAACTGCTAGAAAATTTTTTCAAACGCAATTTTATGAATGAAAAGTTTTTATTCAATTGCAATTAAAATATTTATTGAAGTCTTACATACTCATACTAAATTTTTTTACCTTAACCGGTAAGAATCAATCATTACTTTTTGATATATTTTCAATCAAAATTCATGAGCATAATAGAACTTTACAAAATTTAGTGTTCATTTTTTTAAATGTGTCTTTACTATTCCATACAGCTGATTGTGAAAAATCGATTTTTCCATAGATTTTTATTGCGAGTGAAAATTTTCACAGATATTTTTTTGTTAAATTTATATTGTTGTCAAAGTTGAGAATTTTTTAAAAAATTTATTTCCAAAATGTAGTTAAGGTTCGAGTACACAAGTGTATGTTAAAATTTTCACTGAAATACATCAATTACGCACATTTTACTGCAAATTTTCACTAGACTGAAAAAAGTCCTTGTGAAAATTTCAAGATGTCTGATTAGAAAATATTTTTGTTGCACAGTTGCTGGAAAATGAAAAAGTGCCAATGAAAAAATAAAAAAATAAAATAAAATGTTAGGAAGAAAGCAATCAATCAAGCAGGATACAATCCTTGCTGATTATGGAAATGAAGAGCTTCTCAATGAAAGTGCTGATGTCGAATGGGTCAACAAGGTAAAAATTCAAAAAACAAATCTTTGTAAAGAAACACTTGTTGAATGTGTCAAAAATATTTTAGCTTTGGGTTCGTCGTCTTATGAGATTTTGTGCTCTAGTTTCGCTACTATCAGTATGTCTCAACACACCAAAAACTTTTGAACGATATCCACCATTAAAGTTCATCACACTATTTTGCGATGTATTTGTTGTGCTACTTTACACTGCAGAAATGGTCACAAAAATTTCAGTGCGTGGATTTCTGAATGGAGATGTAAGAAAGTTAGTTTTATAAACTTAATAAAATAATAAATAAAACTTGATTTTCAGAAACCATACTTAAGAAGCCGATGGTGTCAATTCGATGCTAGTATGTGTCTCTTTTTATGGGTATCAATAATTCTGCAAATCTGTGAGATTCTCGAATTTGTACCGAAATTTACTTCACTGTCAGTACTTAGATCTCCACGACCATTGATTATGATTCGCTTTCTTAGGGTGTTTTTAAAATTTTCAATGCCTAAAAGTCGAATCAATTTAATTTTCAAGTAAGATCAATCCATTATATTTTTTTAAAAAAGAATTTAAATAAATTTTGAATTTCAGACGATCGAGTCAACAAATTTACAATGTGACACTTTTCTTTGTCTTCTTCATGGCTCTTTATGGTCTACTTGGTGTTCAATTTTTTGGTGAATTGAAAAATCATTGTGTTTTGAATACAACAAATGAAAGTCGACCATTATCTATCAATGATCTTGCAATTCCTGATACATTTTGTTCAACTGATCCCGAATCGGGTGGTTATCAATGCCCAACTGGAATGAAATGTATGAAAACAGATTTTCTTTCTGGATATGAACAAGGTTATCAAGGATTTGAAGAAATTTTCACTAGTGTATTTACCGTGTATCAGGCTGCTTCACAAGAAGGTTGGGTTTTCATCATGTATCGTGCAATTGATTCTTTGCCTGCATGGCGAGCAGTTTTCTATTTCAGCACAATGATCTTCTTCCTTGCATGGCTTGTGAAGAACGTTTTCATTGCTGTTATTACGGAAACTTTTAATGAAATCCGTGTACAATTCCAACAGATGTGGGGTGTAAGAAGTCAAATTCAAAATAGTAATGCATCACATACATTAATAGGAGATGATAGTGGTTGGAAATTAATAACAATTGATGACAACAAACATGGATCAGCTAATGAAACTTGTCATAGAATTATCAAATCATCAATCTTTCGCACAACTGTTATGACAGTTATTTTAGCAAATGGACTTGTTATGGCCACTATAACTTTCAAACATGATGGCAGACCGAGAGAAGTGTTTTATGAAAAATATTATTACATTGAAGTAGCTTTCACAATATTTTTCGATCTTGAAATGATCTTCAAAATTTGGTGTTTAGGATTTCGTGGATATATAAAACATTCAATTCATAAATTTGAACTTCTTTTAGCTATAGCTACAACGCTTCACATCATACCATTTTGCTATCTCTCAGTATTAACATATTTTCAAGTACTTCGCGTAGTCAGATTAATCAAAGCATCACCAATACTTGAAGGATTCGTTTATAAAATTTTCGGACCTGGAAAAAAGTTGGGCTCACTGATAATTTTCACCATGTGTTTGTTGATTATCAGTTCGAGTATTTCAATGCAATTATTTTGCTTCCTTTGTGACTTTACAAAATTTGAATCCTTCCCAGAAGCATTCATGAGTATGTTCCAGATTCTGACACAAGAAGCTTGGGTCGAAGTTATGGATGAAACAATGATAAGAACTCCTTTAAAAGTGACACCAATAATTGCAGTCTATTTTATTTTATACCATTTGTTTGTCACACTCATTGTGTTGAGCTTGTTCGTCGCTGTCATCTTGGATAATTTGGAACTTGACGAAGACATTAAAAAATTGAAACAATTGAAGTTTAGAGAACAAAGTGCTGAAATTAAAGAAACACTGCCATTTAGATTGAGAATTTTTGAAAAATTTCCTGATTCACCACAAATGACAATTCTTCATCGCATCCCATCTGATTTTACTCTTCCAAAAGTTCGTGAATCATTTATGAAAAACTTTGTCATTGATGTCGAACAAGATGAATTTTCTGAAGGGTATAAGAAACCAATAAGTGAAGTTTGGGAAAGTAATGTGGCATTTAGAAAGCAAAGACCATTGAGATTGATGTCAAGGACTTTAAAAGTGAGATGCATTGGTCCAAATCTTAAAAGGTCAGCAGTTACTCATATTATAAACGATTCAAATAATCAACGACTTATGCTTGGTGATTCTGCAATGTTGCCTGTCACAGGAGTCAAAAGTGGCCTAAAATCACAAGGTACAATACAAACAAAAGCCGGTTGGAGAGTTGATCAAAAGAAATTTGGCTCTAGATCAATTAGAAGAAGTGTCCGAAGTGGTTCAATTAAATTAAAACAAACATATGAACATTTAATGGAAAATGGTGATATTGGTGCAGCTACTAGAGTTACAACCAGAGTAAGACCTCATGATTTGGATATAAAACTATTGCAAGCGAAAAGACAACAAGCTGAAATGAGAAGAAATCAAAGAGAGGAAGACTTGAGAGAAAACCATCCTTTCTTTGATACCCCATTGTTTGCAATACCACGAGAATCGAGATTTAGAAAAATTTGTCAGAAAATTGTTCATGGACGCTATAATGCACCAACAAAGGATAGAAAAGTTCAATATAAAACCCTCCATAATTTTCTCGGTCTTGTCACTTATCTCGATTGGACAATGATTTTTGTGACAACACTTTCGTGTATCAGTATGATGTTTGAAACACCACATTATAGAGTTATGGATCATGTGTCATTACAAATTGCCGAATATGTTTTTGTAATCTTCATGAGTCTTGAATTGTTCTTAAAAATTCTCGCTGATGGACTAATTTTCACACCTAAAGCTTATATAAAAGATGTCGCAGCAGTTCTCGATGTCTTCATCTTTTCTGTCTCAGCAATTTTTCTTTGTTGGATGCCAAAGGAAGTGCCAAGTGGTTCATCCGCACAATGGCTCATGATACTTCGTTGTGTTCGTCCTTTGAGAATTTTTACTCTCGTGCCGCACATGAGAAAAGTAGTTTATGAATTATGTCGTGGTTTTAAAGAAATTCTACTCGTATCGACAATGTTGATTATGCTAATGTTTGTTTTTGCCAGTTATGGATTGCAACTCTATGGAGGACGATTAGCAAGATGCAATGATCCAACTATTACTAAAAGAGAGGATTGCGTTGGTGTTTTTATGAGACGAGTTTTTGTGACAAAAATGAAATTGACACCACGTGCAAATGAAAGTTATCCTGCAATGCTCGTGCCAAGAGTTTGGGCAAATCCAAGAAGATTCAATTTTGATACAATTGGTGATGCAATGCTTGCGCTCTTTGAAGTTTTATCATTTAAAGGATGGTTGGACATTCGTGATATTTTAATTAAACAACTTGGACCGATGCATGCTATTTATATTCATATTTACATTTTCTTGGGCTGCATGATTGGATTAACACTATTTGTAGGCGTTGTAATTGCAAATTATTCAGAAAACAAAGGAACTGCATTGCTTACAGTCGATCAACGACGTTGGTGTGACTTGAAAAAGAGATTGAAGATTGCTCAACCTTTGCATTTACCACCACGACCTGATGGAAGGAAATTCAGGGCATTTGTCTATGACATTACACAACATATTATATTCAAAAGATTAATTGCAGTCTCAGTTATGGCCAATTCATTACTGCTTTGTGTGACATGGATTAAGAACGAAGAAAATACAGATAGACTTGTT
This sequence comes from Polypedilum vanderplanki, assembly GCA_018290095.1. NCBI lineage: Eukaryota > Metazoa > Arthropoda > Insecta > Diptera > Chironomidae > Polypedilum > Polypedilum vanderplanki. The sequence continues at coordinate 22,372,769 of CM031380.1, read as the reverse complement.
TATATTTGCATGTTTCTTACAATGATTTTTGTGTCTGAAGTGGTAATGAAAAATATTGCATTTACAATAAGAGGCTATTGGCAATCGAGAAGAAATAGATATGATCTAACAGTAACAGCTCTTGGAATAGTGTGGATTATCATGCAGCTTTTATTGAGAAATGACATGACTTATTTTCTTGGATGTATGGTTGTTATATTAAGGTTTGTAAAATTTTATTTCTTAAAAATTATCAAAAATTAAATTTTTACTTTTCAGATTCTTTACAATAACAGGCAAACATTCAACTCTAAAAATGTTGATTCTCACAGTTGCTGTTTCTGTCTGCAAATCTTTCTTTATTATCTTTGGAATGTTTTTATTAGTCTTTTTCTATGCACTAGCAGGCACAATTCTTTTTGGAACAGTTAAACATGGTGAACAAATAGGAAGAAGGTAAGGCTTGTTTATGCTATGTAAATATTTTTTTAATAACATTTTTTTTTGCTACCGGCTGGTTTTAGGGCTAACTTTGGCACACCAATTACTGGCGTTGCGATGCTTTTTAGAATAGTCACAGGAGAAGATTGGAATAAAATTATGCATGATTGCATGATTCAACCTCCTTATTGCACACCAGGACCAAATTTCTGGCAAACAGATTGTGGAAATTTTTCTGCAAGTCTTGTTTACTTTTGCACATTCTATGTCATTATTACTTATATCGTACTTAATCTTCTTGTCGGTGAGAAAAAATCATTTGAAGCTCTTTAATGTTTAAAATTTTTAATGATCATCTTTCATGTAGCTATTATTATGGAGAACTTTTCATTATTCTACTCAAACGAAGAGGATGCACTTTTATCTTATGCTGATATTAGAAATTTTCAATATACATGGAATATAGTAGACATTCATCAACGTGGAGTTATTCCAGTTCGTCGTGTAAAATTCATTCTAAGATTACTTAAAGGTCGACTTGAAGTTGATCCACAAAAAGATCGATTGCTGTTTAAATACATGTGTTATGAGTTGGATAAATTACACAATGGAGAAGATGTCACTTTTCATGATGTCATAAAGTGAGTTGAAAAATTGTTATTGAAATGTAGAAAGCCGTGCGTTGCATAATTTTATTTTTGATGGCAATTTAGATAATGCGCATTATGTATATGAAATATGCGCATTATGAAAGTGAAAAATCTCTAATATTCTCTTTATTTCTCTAATTAGTATGCTATCATATCGATCGGTCGATATAAGAAAATCGCTACAGTTAGAAGAGTTACTGGCGAGGGAGGAACTTGAATACATAATTGAGGAAGAAGTAGCAAAGCAAACAATTCGATCGTGGCTCGAGAACTGCATGAAAAAAATTCGTGCTAACAATAATGCAGTAAGTGTCGCATAACAAATCAATCAATTTTTATTGTCATTTGTTTTTATTATTCATACAGAAACAAACAAATTCATTGATTGCGGGTCTACGTGCGACTAATGAATTTATACCTAAAAGCGAGTTTATTGAAGAAAAGAAAGACCAATCAGTAGACAATGAACAGGAAGGTAAAGATGCTGACAAAAATCGTGGTAAAAAAGGAGTTCAAACAGTTTTAAGTCGTTCAGATTCAACTGGCAGTGGTAGAAAATTCCTCGCACCAACATTATCTGATCCACAAGCAAGAGCTAATAAAGATCGATTCAATGATAGTAAAAAGAAAGCATCAAAGCAAAGCATAAAATCACAACACTTGCCACACTTGACCGAAATTAGTCACCATCATTCATATTCATTACATCATCAACATCATCCTGTTCATGGGCATTTAATGGAACAGCCACATGTAGCAAACCATAATGTTAACTTGGCATTTGAAGTTCATGATTGGTGGTCTGAGCAAATTATTTTTCAAGAATCAAGCGACGAAGAATCTTAGATAGTAGTTTCAATGTGTCATTACTAATAATTTTCTCGTCATATTTACTTAGTGAAAGTTAACAATCAAAATTTTTATCAGTGTGATTTAAACAACGGCTTTTTTGTTAAGTTAAAATGTCAATTTCGTGCCAATTTTACACAATGCTCTCAAATTCAATGAAACGAATCTGTATTAATTATTTTCTAATCATTATTTTGTGCTGCCAAAAGATCAAAACAATATTTTTATGTGATAAAAGGTTTTTTGTTCAGTATTATGTATTTGTTACAGAGCTAAAAAGAAATGTATTAATGTTGTTGTTGAGATTAGAAATTTACAAAAAAAGAGAGAATTTTAATGAAGCCCTAGAGTGCATAAGGGAAAATAATATATGTAGATGTTATTAACAACAATAAAAAGAAATAAAATAAAGATTAAAGGAAACCTGAAAGGTGAAAGATGAAAGCGTTTTAATCACATTTTTATTCAAAATTTTTCACACTACAGTCCAATTGTTTCAACAATTGCATTTGACTATTAATTATGTGAAATGATAAATAGACAACATTATAATGTTGCTACATCACTGATAGTGTGACGTCAATCTCTTCCAATTCTTTGTTTTGCTCTTCTCTTTCTTTTCTCACTGTCGTGATCATCTGTAAGAGCGAAATAATAAGAGAGAAAAAGAGAATTTCACCACGTGAGTTAATTGAAAGTTGCAAAGCATAAAAAAGAAACTGGTTTTCGTTTTCTCTCTCTCACAAAACACACAACAATAACTGATCGACGTCATTGCGCTCGCACGCTCTGAGCGAAGTCTTTCAAGTTTTTGAGTTGTTGCTTTAACATTTTACTTTCTTGGTGTGTCTTAGGCTGATCGGTTGCATATTTTGTGTTTTAGAAATAATAAAAATTTATTCAACTACGTTTTAAGTTTTAGTTTTAGTGAATTATATTATTTTAAAAGAACTTTTAACAATTCTAGAAATTAAAATTGTGCAGCAAAAAATAAAAGTGAAAACGAAAAAAATGTAAAAAATAAAAAGTTAAAGTAAAAATGAGATCATTTCAAAGTGAAATTGCAAGACATAATCAGTAAATATAATGATTGCTACCTTATTAAGCAAATCAGAAATATAATTGAAAGTTGATTCCAATAAGCTACAATATTTGAACAAAAAAGTATTAAACAATTTATTTATTTTTGCTAATAGGTAAGCCCAAAAGTGAAGTGTAATTTTTCATATGGCCTTCAGAAAATGCTCTCTGTTCCATTTCAATATTTTTTCCTCATTCTCTCATAAAGTTGAATGTCTCGGTGTGTTGAACATGCAGTCTAGTGGCACACACAATGGTACTAATCAATCTATATAAACTAGATTCTTTTCACTCATGTTCGCTTGCTTTTAATCACAACTCTCTGACGGAAATTGAAAGAGAAAATCTTTGAAAACTCTTTTTACACAGCTTACCAAATTGAAAGCCGATAAATATATTTTTTGAGAAGAAAAATTACTCAATTGATTTGGCTCAATTGATTTCGTCGTAGACGGTGCGCTGTTTGAATTTTAAATAAATGATTTCATTTGTCAGTTTTAATTTTTTGTTAATATTAAAATGTGTATAATTAAGAGAGCTATTATGAAAGAAAAGTGTCAACAACAATCAGACTTCCGTCCAACAAAATCTCAATAAATGAGACTCGATTACATCAGAAATGCACTTTCCATATTAAACTCAATATTTTCTTCTTAAATTTTGCGCATTCAGCGTCCCGAATGAGAAAAATTATGAATCAGTACATTAAAAATAGATTTTCAAAAAAAAAGTCAAAAGAAATGAAGTTTTTATTGCGCAATGTTTTTTGTTCATTCGGAAAGTTTAAACAAAATATTTTTTTTGTTTCGCTTGAGTTTATTGTGTGCGGTCACGAGTCATGACTTTGGTAACATATTAATCTTACCTCAAGTTGTTAAATATCGACTCTAGAATTATTGTTATTTTTAACTTCCTTATTCTGACTTTATATACTGTATAATTCTTTTGAATTGAATTTCTCGCCATTTATTTATTGAAGATTTCTTTAATGGATAGTTTAAGATTATTATTAAAACTAATTTCATTTCTTTTAACCACAATTTAATCTTTGTCTAAATTTGCTTGAAATTATCTTTTCAAAAAAGGAAACGTAAAAATTTTTTTTAACTCAAATTATAAAAATTTCTAAAAGTTTTCTAATCCATTTAATTGTTTGTGATTCTACATAGACCGTTAGCTTCTTATGCCATAATAAATACCTTTGTATTTAAAAGCAAATTATTTTCACAAACATTTCAACCTACTGGTTCGATAATTTCTTTCAACAGTTTGAACAACTACCATTGAAAAATTCACATACACATGAAATGATGCGAATGAGAGAAAGGAATAAATTTAACATACAGTGCATTTCAATGTTAATTAATTATCACCACTTTCCCACCATAATGACATGATTCAATTAATTACACGGCAAATATTTTTTCCAGTTATCTAAATTAAACTCGCAAATGATGGTGACCTATAAATCTGTCGCATTGCTAATTCTCACAGTAATGAATTGTGCGATAGCAATTTATATTCCGCCAGGACCAAAATACGAATGTCCAGCCAAAGAAAATCAAATTTTCCCGTGTAAATGTGATAAAGGTAGTGATATTGGACTCTATATAACTTGTGATGGAGGCAATCTTGCTAGCCTTTCAATTGCATTACAAAATATAGCAAATCTTAATGGATCAAAAATTGAAGAAATTGTAATGAAAAATTCAAAATTTGAGCATCTTTATGGTAGTTTATTTTTCCAATCAAATGCAAGAATTTTAAAGATCTATGACATTCCAATTAAGACAATTCGAAATCATGCCTTTTGGGGAATAAACAATACACTAGAGGAGCTAAGAATAATCAACTCATCATTAAATGAATTTCCACGCGAAGCCTTTAAATCACTCGGCAATTTAAAGATTTTAGAATTAAATTATCATTCCATAAATGCTCTCAACAATAACGAATTCGATGATAGTCAATTACCGGCAAAACTAGAAAAGATGTATATAACGAATGGAAATTTAACAGAGCTTGGTGCCAATACATTTCAGCATTTAAAGAAATTAAAGATCATTGACCTGCATGGGAATAAAATTGCTGTGTTAAAGAAGAATCAGTTTAGAGGTCTGAGAGATGTGGAAACGCTTGATATTAGCTTTAATGAGATCACAAAACTCGATTCGAGTCACATCGCTGATCTAACAAAACTGACTTTCTGTAATGCTTCAAATAACAAACTAAGTGAACTTTCGAGAGGTGCCTTCACTCGTAATGCCGTATTGAAAGTTGTGAATTTATCATTTAACAACATCAAACGACTTGATGCAAACAGCTTGCGTGGGATGAGATTTTTAAGGTAATTTTCTTAATAGTTAGTTTAACTTAAGTTTTTAACAAATGTTTTCTTATTTTAGACGAATTTATCTAAGCGATAATCAGATTACGGATGTTGGTCGCGGTACATTTGGTTCGGTTTCAAGAATTGGAACAATTGATTTGGCACGAAATCAACTAAAAAAAGTTGACTATCAAATGTTTGCACAACTTCAATATGCAGAGCGTATTGACCTTGCTGAAAATAACATCACAGAAATACAGAAACAATCATTCACTGATCTTTATCTGACAACCATCAACATTTCATATAACTCACTAAGTAAGATAGAGGCAAAATCATTTATTAACTGCAACAACATTACATTGTTGGACCTCTCACATAATCTTCTCGAAAACATTCCACGATTAGCATTCGATGAGAACACATATGCATCTTCATTCGACTTGTCGTACAACAGATTCACAAACATGTCACAAATTCCATTACAAAATATGACAGGCATCCGAGTGCTAAATGTCTCTTACAACTTTATCGTCGACATACCGAAGAATACATTCCCTAAACTTTATGAGTTGCATACAATTGACGCTTCACATAATATGATTAGTGAAATTTCAAATGCCGTACTTATGCCACTTTTCTCACTTAGAAACTTAAACTTGAGCTACAATTCCATAGAAAAGATAAAGCCATCAACATTTGGTGCCATTGCAACTTTATTGGATTTGAATTTGAGTAATAACAAATTGAAAGATGTTTCACGTGGTTCATTAGCAAAATTGTCAAGTTTGAGAGAATTGACTGTGGAAAATAATAACCTTGAAAGCATTTTTCAACTTCCAATATCTTTAAATTTCCTAAATTTTCGTAACAACTCATTAAAAGAAATTCCTGAAAAAACTTGGCCTGTAATGAATGCCTTAATCTATCTCGATCTTAGCCACAATCAGTTGGAAAATAATTTAAGGGGACATTCATTCATTGGACTGCTTACACTGCAAACACTCATACTTAATTTCAATGGAATGACTCGAATTCCTCATGAAGCACTAGCAGAAATCAAAACGTTGCAATATTTACACATGGAGGTGAACATCAATTGAGATTTATGTCATCATAATCCTTCAAAATAATAAATATCTTTACAGAGTAATAACATAACGGAATTGCCAAAAGGAGCATTCGGTAAGCTGCCAGTTGTCTTTGAAGTTAATCTCTATAACAATCAGATCAATAATATCAGGTAAACATTCTCCATTTCTACTATGAGCATGCAAAAAATTTATATTTTTTCTCTTTTTAGCAAAAAGGCTTTTGAGGGATTATTACAACTGCTCACCCTAAATCTATCGAAAAATGCTATAGAAAATATTCCCACCGACGCATTCTTAGGTCTTGTATCATTGCGCAAAATGGATCTGTCGCATAATTTTCTCGAAAAGTTGGACAACAAAACAACAAGCATTTTTGAGGATTGTTTGAGTTTGCAGGAAGTAAGGATGAATAAAAATATCATGATAATTATTAAGCAATATTTATAATTTTTTTTTCTCAATTTCAGATTAATCTTCATAACAATAAAATAAGTTTTATCACGCGTAAAATGTTTCCATCAAATCCATGGGTGCCTTACAGATTAGAACGTTTGGATTTAAGTAAAAATTTACTTCCTGTGCTCACATTTGATTTGACATTTGGCACAAAAAAATTGAAATTACTAAATGTCTCTAGTAACTCAATAAGTGAAGTAAGGAAATATGTGTTAGGTAATTTGACAGCACTCGAAACATTAGATTTGTCAAATAATCGATTAACAAATCTTAATGACCCTGAAAATCCTTTCGAATTGCCCGAAAATATGACGAATCTCTATCTTCAAAACAATGAAATTTATCGCATTGATTATGATAAAATACTCGAATTAAAAAGTCTCAAAGAACTTAATTTGGAAAATAACCAACTAATTCACCTAAATAAATCGCTAATCTCAGAAATAAAGAATGGTATGTCAGTAAAATTTATTGGAAATCCACTTGTTTGCAATTGCGAAATCCGGTCATTAAAGCATTATTTGCTCGAACAAACAAATCCATTACAACAATATACTGACATTGTCTGCAATCAACCAAAAAATCTCAACAATGTGAAACTAAAAGATGTCGAAGATCAGCAACTAACATGCACAGAGCTAGAGAAATCAAATGTTGCCGAAATGAATCATGATTATGAAGTGCTGCCTGATCTGCGCTTCCGTAGTATTTTCTTGTGAGTTTTCAAACAACTGAAAGTGGAAAATTTAATTTTTTCACTTCACTCTTCTCTTTTATTCCCTTTTATTGCATTCATTTTCTTTCTCCTATTATGTTTGCATGGTATATACTCATATGGTATTATTCCTTTTGTTCTATTTTACAGCACTAGAAACTCGCTATTTGTACAGTGGTACGTTTCATCCATATCAAAAGATATTGCTGACTTTTATTTGCACATTCGTGATGATGGAAATAAAATTTTATTGGAGAAAATTCTCGCTTATGACACGAGAATTGGAAATTTTACGACTGAAGAGCTAGAGGGAGTTGATTTTGGACAAAATGTAGATTTGTGCATTTTAGCGAGAAACAGTAATGAACAAATTGTTCATATTAGCGATAATCAATGCACAAAAATACCAAAAAATTTCAATGAGGTCATTAAAAAATACAATCGTCGACCAAGTACAATTTTCAAAGTCTATGAAATGGATAAGAATAATTTGGGACGAAATGCGATAGCACTTACAAGTGGAGCATTAAAAACAATACTCAATAAAAACATTCTCATTTATATTACTCTTGTAAATACTCTTATAACATTGTTCATGTTGTAAAAAAATATTTTATATATGCACATAAGTCTGTTTTGTAAATAAAGCTGCATTTTAAAATTTAAATCACTGAAAATGTTAAAAATAGAGAAAAAATTATGTTGAATGATTCTTGACCTTTAGCTATTGTTGTTTAAGTTTATCTATAAACAAATTTCATTTTTTAAGAAAAGATTTTGTTTTGAGTTTGTTTAACAAAAATATTTTATGTGTTTACCAAAGGATTTTTGTTACTTCATACAGATTATCGAAGAAAATTTTCATTATTATTGTCCGCTAACTTTTTGACTTTCAAAAAGGAAATATTTAATTAATTTTGCCTCGTGCAGAAGCAAAAAGGAAAAAAATATTCTTGAGAACATCAAAGGAAGAAAATAAAATGGTTGTATGACTCACAGTTTTTTTCTCATCACGTTTCGCATTCTTTTTTCTCTTCCATTTCAAAATAATATTAAGAAAAGGAAATTTTTCTCCCTCCACTGTTATTCATCGTCTTTTGTTGTGTATTTTTTGCTGAATGAAAAGCTTTTGATTTCATGTTGAAAATATTTACTTTTTCCAACTTCCTTTAAGCGATTTTTTCTTTTCTCTCTCACTCGTTCGTTCGCTGACATTTTCATGTTACTAATACAACTTTATATTTTAACCTCCACAATTGCTGCCACCCTTCACCATGTTATTTTCCTTTTACACCCCAAAAATTTATTTTATTACGCAAACAGTTTTGTTAAATCGAAAAAGAGCTCGAAATTTTTCTCTCGCTCGATCGTTCTTTCTTCATCGTCTCATTTTATTACTACAGCAGCATGTTTATTTTTTATTCGACATATATACAGCACAGCAGCAGTAGCATTCAACGACAATATATAAAACTATCAGGTTATAATCCAAAGCAGCGCTCTTTTGCCTTTTTCCTCATCACAGCATTCGAAATAACATTATGAAAGAGAAAAAAAATCACATTTGACGTTAAACAGGAGCATGAGGAAGAGAGAGTGGCGTCTGTTTATCTGGCAAAGCACAACATTTTCATCTCAATTGGCCAATCAGGACGTTTCTTGTATGTGTAACTATGGTGACAGTTTGTAAGAGCGAGAGAGCACGAATCATGCACTAATACTACCAAATGATTCAACAATCGGGAAAAGATTAACATACTATTCTGTGCTATACTTTCTGTGTGTGTATATGTGTTCAATTGTAAGAGAGAGAAAAATTTTTCGATTCAAGAATAACAAGCAAAAGTATTTTATCGTAATAAAATATTTATTTATTGTACAGAGGCATAAAAGGATGAGTTAAACATACTATAATTTTTCATTGGTTGTCATCAATATTGATGATTTAAAAAAAATTAAAATAAAAATCAAATCAAATTTTTTGATTATTTTAAAAAATTTCAAGAGTGAAACATATTTTTAAGAATTTTAATCTCACATGTGAGAAAAATATTTTATAACTGGCATAAAGTTTTTTAGATTTGCCCCTATAAAGCCAAATTTATTAACCTTAAAAAGAAATTTTATAAGTGTTATAATGTTTTTATGACAGTAAATTAAAAAAATTAATACTATTATAAAATTTTTATATCTGTCATAAAAAAATAATAACACTTATCAATTTTTCTTTTTAAGGCGAATAAATTTTACTTTATAGGGACAAATCTCAAAAACTTTATGCCACTTATAAAATATTTTTTCTCCGTGCATATTGAAACTTTTGAAAGTAACCAATCGACTCTGAAACTTAACAAAATTGCGTTGAACAACCAAATAAAAATTATATACAAATTCACTTTTTTCAAGTGTTAAATTTTTTAGGTTATAAAAACAATCTTAATAAGTTACAAAATCAATTTGAATAGCAATTTAGAATTAGGAATTAAAAAAACTAAATTTAAATTTTATATCTTATTAAAAATTAATCAAATGTTTAAGAATATAAATTTTATCATATGTCAATGAAATGATGAATCCTTTTTTCTAGTATAAATAAAAGAAACAAATTGAATACCATCGGATAAAACTGAAAATAAAAATTGAATAGATTTGAGGAAAATGCTTGTTCGTTATGGTATGGTTGAAATAAATATAGATACTATACAATGGCTGATGCTATTGTTGAAAATGTTTGAAAAATCAAATTAATAGCTTGCAGGCAGTTCACTATATATTTCACAAAAAGAGATAAAGGAAATTTATTTGCTGCCATTTTCATACTATTGATTTTTCCGCTTGTTTTCATGCAAACGAATTTTCTCATTACGTATACATATTTTCTCCACTTTCTCTCTGCTCATCATCCGACCAAATTTGATGTTTTTATTTGTATGTAGGAAAAATTGAAATTAATTTTTATTAGTTTTAGTTTTTTTATATTTGACATCAAAGAATATTGCTAAAAAATTTCAATTTTCCTGTTCAAATATTACCAAAAAAATTGAACAAACTCGATATTTTGGATAGTCAGTGATTAGAAAGCATTTTACTTTTTTTTATATCTGTATGTCTAGAAATGAATTATGCAACTTTTCAGTTTCATTTTGTTAGGTATAGATAAGACCTTTTTATCTTTTAAAATAACTTTTAAAAAATTTTCTTATGTTTTAAAAACATTTTATATTTTGGTGAAAAAGTTTTTTAATCTTTGTCGACTTAAATTAACCTAAACATGTTCTTTAATCTATATTTACCTTAAAAAAACTTTTTAAAGGTTTATCTTTGCGTCAAAATTTTTCTAATGAGCTAAAAGACACTCTTGATGATTTTCTGTTTCTAAAATGATACTCAAATCAACCAGACATTGTGATATCTAATAACATTTTTTTACAAAAATGCACTAACAGAAATTCTCATCATAGAGAAAAGGGAGAGGAAAAAATTGCTCAAGTATGTGTTAAATACAATTTTAATTGTTGATTCCTTTCGCACGTGCGATGCAACAAATATAACATAAATAAATGTGTTAATATATCAATTTAATATTGGCATTTTCCACCATAAAAAGTAAATAAATGAAAATTAAATTTCAATTTAAACATTCAATAATATATCTGATGATGAAAAGCTAAACCAAAATAAAAATAAATATTGAAAAAGATGCTTGTACGCGTATTGTTGTCATGAAACAATTACTTTATTGTTAATAATTTCAAGTTGTGCTATGATGTAATGAAAAAGATACACTCAAAGTATTAAGAAGCAGTGAAGTGCGATATTATCAACAACTTCACCATGGTTATATATCAAATTTAGTTTTATGCTCGTCCTTGCGTATTTTATTAAAAAGAGTGTTGAAGTCACGTGCCGACACTTTTGATTACATCACCAAACAAACATATTACTTTCAGAGCACGAGATTAGAATCAAATTACAAGCCAATGCATTGCACAAATATGTATTAAGTTGAAAGAGAAGAATAAAAAATTTTTTTTTTGTTTACAATTTTAGACATGCTTGATGATGACTGCTGATATTTCATTAAACTAACTATACCATAAAAAATCAAATTTTAATTTATAGCCCTATGTGAGAGGGGCAGGAGACTAGTCAGTCATATTATTACCATAAAATTTATTGCTTATTGTTCAACACTTTATGTAATAAAATTATTGATTTCGTGAATTAAAATATTGAATGGTGTCTTATTTTATTGTATGTATTGAAAAGTGTGAGTGTGATTAAAGAGAACAGTCAGTGAAGTGATTTAAGTATCAAAAATATAAATTGGACATATGCACGTGTTTGGGTGAAAGACAAAATTTGCTTGTGTGATATAAAATATATATATGTTCAATCGTGATATTTATGCGAGATATTCAAATATTGTAGAATTAGATTGTGGTAGAACTTCCGACTGGAAACCAAGATTAGTCCAGACATTTACTGTGTTTCGCGAATTTGATCCACGTGTTGGACATTTTAGACCATTGGTAGTGCCATTGGTGCAAATTTTTGACCCTTTTGGTGAAATTGGCTTTCACAGCCGACAAGGCTTTCAAGAGAACCCAAACGATCCGCTACAAATAGAAGTTGTGCATTTTTAAATGCTGTAAACAAAGTTTAGAAAATACCTAATGAATAATATCAAGTGCTTCTTCCTGCTTGCTATTCATTTCCTCAATAATGGGAAAAATTCTTGCCTTCATTATGGAAAATTTAATTAATCCAGATGATGTTTGAAAATATCGATTTTCTATCCTCTTTGCTGTAAGTTCTTTATTCATTTTTCAATATTCTGTTCTTTTAAATCTTCTGGGAAAGCAATACAATGAGATTGAATAACATAATTAACACAAAGTTTTTAAAAATTAATATTTCAATTCCAAGAAATTCCTAAAAATTTAAATTTCAATAAAATGAGTCATTTTAACCTATATTGTTAGTTAAATTGTCAAACGAATTTTAATATGAGAGACAAAATGTTTGTCTTTCATGTCATCTTGTCATGATTACTAAAGACATCCATAAGAGCATAAAGAGCAATCTTAAAGTGTATTAGTTGCCACAGTGATATTGAAAACGTGAAATGTTACCCAAATGTGACATTTTTAGGTAAGCCATGTAGAATGTTTATTCTTTTGATGTTTCGAAAGAATTTTC
>CM031380.1:22272385-22359475 GCA_018290095.1 Polypedilum vanderplanki | reverse complement strand
CATATCCTTTCAGAGCACGAGATTAGAAAATCAAACTTCACAAGCCAATGCATTGCACAAATATGTATTAAGTTGAAAGAGAAGAATAAAAATTTTTTTTTTTGTTTACAATTTTAGACATGCTTGATGATGACTGCTGATATTTCATTAAACTAACTATACCATAAAAAATCAAATTTTAATTTTTTCATAATTGAATACGAATAGACGTTAATTTTTAAGTAAATTATTAATCTCTTTAAATTGTCAAAAGAATGAATACTTTGACAAAAAGCGAAAAATTACAAAAATGCTACCATTTAATGCATTGACTATTTTCCACTATTTTTTCTGAAATTTATCTTTATGTGATTTTATTGTTTCATACCTTTATTTTTTAGTCACAAACTCTCCTGGACTGTTTTTTTCTCGATTTCTTTTGATGTTCTTATGCGCGTCTGCTCAAAATTCAACAAACGAACAAGTGTTTGAGTACCACTTCATGTGTGCATAATATTTTTTATAAATTCAACTCTCTTTCGAGTGCGGAATGAGTTGATCAATTGTTCTTCTAACTCTCTCTATGTCAAAATGTGAAGGCAAATCAATTCAAATGGATTGCAAAAGTAGTGACGCAAACGAGAATAATTTGATTTGGTTTAGATTTCAATTTCGCACCACTGGATTGAAATTTTTAAATGTTCCTCACTCAAAATCAAATTAGAGTTTTCTAGTTTAGACGTATTTTTCAATAACAAAAGGATTCCCTAGTTTTTAAAAATAGAAGAAATGAGAGAAAAAATTTGCCAAAATTAATTCAATCCAATTGCTATTCGGCTCATGTGCACAGTTTGATTGTTGAATAATTGAAAGTGTGGAATTTCATCTCATGCTGAGTAATTAAGTTTCTTTGTCATTGTCGTCACAGTGTTGTGTATTGATTGAAGTGAAACTGATCTTATGTTGTGATTTTCCAGATATTTAAATTACTTAATTGTTGCCGTAGGCCAACAATAATTGTCTCTTGAAAAAATGCCAAAAAATTACTCTTAAATTTTTAAAAAAAATTCCATAAACTTGAAACTTCTTCAATTGTCAAGATAGAAAAAAACGTACATGAATAATCCAAAATTACTCAATCATCCCATAAAAAGTATTTAAAATTCATAAGTAAACAAGTAAGTATCTTAAGTAATCTAAAAGAGAGAAAAAAAGGGTTGACAAGCAACATCCGAAGCAAAGTGAACAAAATTTTATTTTGCTTTTGACATAATCATAAAAATATTTTTTCTATTTGTGTAAATCTCATGAAATGAAAACTTTTGAGCAAACAAAAAAATTTGTTTTTATTTATTTCTGTTGACACACCAAATTTCAGGCATTTAAGGGGATTGCAATGATTATTTTATGTCATCATAGATGAGAAGACGACCATATGATATTGATCATATGGATTACTGCAATTGTTCCAAGTTGAAAGAATAAAAAATTTTGTTATTTATTTGTTTGCTCAATGCGAAAGGTACAAGGGATTTCAATTTTGTTCATGTGACAATTCTCGAGCGGTTCTCTTAAAAAGTGAGCAACATTTAAGTTAAATTCAGCTGGAAGCTTCATCAAGAGATTAAAAATGAAAAAGGGAAGAATTTAAATAAAAATCGCATTTTAATTGTTTGAACAGAGAGAAATGCAAGTAGGGTGGATTAAATTTAAATGCCTGCTGGCCCACAAATCTTTACTCTTTTACTATTACACGAATTAAATACTTGAAAAACTTATTCATACATACACTTACTTGAGTTAGAATCATAATCATAATAATTTTTGTATTTCATTTCCATTGTTTGTGCAAGAAGTGCACTTGAAAAATCACATTATCATCCATTAAATAACAATTCTCAATATGAGCAAATTTCTACTTGTCAGAAAATTTTTTTCTTTCTTTATTTTCATGTGAATTGCCACTTGAAGAGTAAAAAGTTTTTCATGATAAAAGAAAAATATTTGCATGTCAAAAGTAGAGAGAGAAAAAAAGTTTTTCCTTTATGTTTCATTAAAAAGTAGCTCAAGGAAAACTCTTCCATTTCTCATAAGTTTATAAGTTAAATAAAGAATTTATTTTTCATAAAAACATACATATAGAATATCATGATTCATGAGAAACTCCAAGTATTCAAGAGAAGATTTTCACTGTTGGATATAAGTCTTTTTACTCTATATTACTCACATAATCCTAAACCATCTGTGAAAGTGCAATCGTGCAATAAAAATATCAATGAAATCATAATATTTTTTAAAATTTATTGAGTGTCTTCTTTCACTCGTAAACATTGTGAAATGGAAAGGAAATTAATTATCCAAGTCATTAAGGAAGGATTATCCACAATATAATAGAACGAGGGAATATATGTATATATCGAAATAATAAACAAACAATAAATGCACTTTATGAATGAATAATTCACCAAACGCTTTCTGTTTTTCGGTAGCATCAGCATCACTGAGAGATAATCGTCTGTAACATATGGAAACAAACATTTATAGGCAAGCACAGCGAGTACCTTTTGTGGCAAAAATTAAATCATGCAGAAATAAAATTAAATCATTTGTCACAAGCAATTTTTGTCACCCCTTACCGTTAACAACCCCTTGCATTAACATCTCATTGTAATGTAGAAAGCAGAGCAGAATGAAAAGATAAAAGAGGGAAAAAATTTCTATTGTCTCATTCACTCTCGAAACCATCATAATAATATAAGCGAGCGATATAAGTTAATAATGAAAGGATTAAGAAGGAGTAATAAAAATTTATTGCTTTTTCACATTCAATTCTTTATAAAAACGATATTGAGGTGGTATTACTTACTTACTCCCTTTAACTTACTAGCTTTATTGTTTATTTGTAGATCCTTTATCTTTTAATATATTGAAAAATATTATTATTTATCATACTTCTAGCGAGGGAGTAAACGTCAATTATTATTTTAATATCTTCACAAAAATATAAATTTTCAAATTATTAAAAATAGTTTATGCTTGAGCATTAATTTAAATAAAAAAAATTTTCTTGGAAATTTCAAAAACCATAAGTTAAGCATTCTGTTATGAAGAATTTTCTATTTAAAAACACTTCAATATAATAAAGTTTTTTAAAAAATTAATGAAATAGTAAGGAAATTATCATCAAAACATTTTAAAAAGTTATAGAAGTCATAATGTCAAAACAATTAATCAAATAATTGAAGCAAAAGGTAAAAATTTTAAAACAAAAACTAATCTGTTTTCTCTTTTCCATATCTCAATTAGCTTTCAATTGAAAAAAGAGATTTTTATGCGATCGAAAAAAGGATACAAAATCCACTTCAGTCATCCTACAGTTTTCGTTCACTTTTCGTATTTTCATGTTTCAATAACAAAATGAAAAAAAAAATAACAAAATAACAGAAAGCGAGCACAAACTCTCACTTACACGCACACACAAACACAAACATCCCCTTTTTTGCTTTCCGCAGTCAACTCATCCTATCGAGTAGTCATTCCTCCATTCTGCTTTTTTCATGCTATCTATCTCGTTCTCACTCGTACTATCAGATTTCGAAATTTGTAATGTTTTCATTGGCGTGGTTTCTCATAAAATAAATGTTTTATCAACATAATGTATATACACAACAATAACAAAGCTTCATTCTCGCTCGGTATTCGGAGTATTGTAAAAACGACACACTAAGAAGGATGCAGAGATATCTATGTGTGTGTGTTTGTATGTTTCCTTTCGTATTTGTGAATCTGGTAGTGAGTGAGAGCGAGAATTTTGTGTGTTGTTTTTATTCAAGTTGTACAAAAGCAATAGCATAGCACATTATCGCCATTCAGTTACAAGATTTTTGGGAAATTAGACATAATTTTGTTGTTGGTTGCAACAGTGAGAGCGAAAGATATAACAAATATTTTTGTAACAAGCCAGAATGCTGTCAGTTGTGATTGGGAAGTGATAGAGTTAAGTGTGAAGTGTTATCAACATAATGCATCCTTCAATGACGCAAAGTTCAATTGACTTTCATACTACACAATCAGTTTCACCTTTACCTAATTGTAAAAATGCAAGTGTCAGTAGTAGTAAAAATAATAACAGTGATCAAATGAAAAATGATGAAAAACGATTGGATAAAGCACGCGATTCATCACCAAGTACATCGTCAAGTGTTAAACCACCTTATTCATATATTGCTCTAAGTTAGTTCTCTTATCATGATTAACTTCCTACAATATTATTTCTAATATTTGCATATTCCTCACAGTAACAATGGCAATACTTCAGAGCCCACAAAAGAAACTGACGCTAAGTGGCATTTGTGAATTTATAATGAATCGGTAAGTGGTTTTTTTTCTCAATCACATTAATGTTAGTGTATGTGCGCGTGATAATTATATGATAACTCCCGCAGATTTCCATACTACAAAGAGAAATTTCCAGCTTGGCAAAATTCAATTAGACATAATTTGAGGTTTGTTAAAATGAGAATTTTAGTTTTAGTGAAAAAAAAATTTAATTTTCAAATTTTATTAAATTAGTCTCAACGATTGTTTCATAAAAGTACCAAGAGAACCCGGAAATCCAGGCAAGGGAAATTTTTGGACTCTTGATCCATTGGCAGAAGATATGTTTGATAATGGTTCATTTCTACGACGTCGAAAACGTTACAAACGTGTTCAATTACATCCGAATTTGCCATTTACAAACATGTTTGGTCCATTTCATCCCTTTTGGATTCGTAAACCAGTTCCTGTTATTCCTTCAATTCAATTTCCACCTTCAATGCATCATCCGACGGCAACTGCACATGCACAAATTGCTCATCATCAAAACCATTGTGTTCCATTCAATTTTATTAATTTTCGTAATGCAAATCATTCGATAATTGAAAGCGACGAACGTAAAGTGTCAGTGACTCATAAAAAAGAATATTTTGATAGTGCAACCATACAATCAATTAAAAATGAATTATTCAATAATAGTGGAAATAATAATAACAATAACACGTCAAATGCAAATGACTCATTGCAAATACAGCAAAATGCAATTGCTGTAAATTCTTATGAAGATGAGGATTTTAATAATGATAATATTGATGTCGAGACAGATTCTGATAATGATCAGCAATTGTGTGAGTTGAAACAATTGAATTATCATAACTTGAGTGACTCGAGTGCTATAAAAAGCGAAGAATGGAGTAAAATAATGAAAAATACAATGATGATCAAATCAAATCAGATTGAGCAATTAATTGCGTCGGCAAATGATTCGTCGCTCTCACCTTTCTCTAATGACGATAATCAGCAAAATAATGCAACCGAGCGAGAAAAAGTGAAGCGCATTTTGCCGACGGATGATGAAGATAGCGAGTACCTTCATGAGCCCTACACTGATCATAATTTACTTAATTTAAGTGATAAAAAGAAAGGAAAATATACAAATACAAAGGGTTTTAGTATAGAAAACTTAATTGGACGAATGGTTGAAGATAGATAAATAAGGTTTTTAATTAATTGATTTACATATTATTGTGAAAAACCCAGATTTTCAAATGTTCAAATCAAAATTTTTCTTATTAGGTATTATTTTTGTGATTAAAATTCTATTGATGTGTATAAAGAAAAGAAACTAGAAATATTCATAAACTAGAATTTTTGTCTTTCCCGATAAAACCGGAATCAATTTCTAATTACATCTCCCTCTCTTTCTCTCTATTAAACGTGAGCACTTTTTTCATATAAATAAGTGATACAGTGAGAAATTAAAAACAGTTGCATCTAAAGTGTTTTATCGTGATCATTGAAAAATTAAATTTTAATCTTAAAAGATGAAAAATGTAAGACAATTTTAATTATTTAGTGAAAAATCCAATCAATTTAAAAACTTATTATTTCTACAGATCTTATATAAAATTTTTGCCATTGTGATGCTTTGTTTTATCACTGTCAACATGTGGAGTGTTAATGCAGAAGTAGACGACTTGGAAATTGCTGCTAGTGCTTTTGCAGGTAATTTAAGTTTATCTGTCATATAAATATCTGTCATGGTGATATTCAAAATATTAATTTTAAAAAATACAGTTCCATACAAGCAAAATCGAGGTGGACATCATCATCATCATCACCATGGAGGTCATCATCATCATCATCACTCACATCATCATCGTGGTGGACATAAGAAAGGAGGTCATTACGGATAAAATTCTATTTGAATTCAATTTAACTTATTAAAATAGAGTAAGTTTTATTGTGCAACATTTTATCTAAATTCAAATATCACTATTTAAAAATTTGTTAACTTTGACATACGAGTAAATAATCTCAATCTGAGAACTTGAAAAATAAATTTATTTATTATTTCATATTTATGCAGTGCTTCCATAATTATCGTATTCCCATTTGCCCGAAATTATTGCTTTTCTTAGACGTTTCCAAAACAAATGTTTTTCATCATTTGTGCCATTAATGGGCCATTTTAGATAAGTCTTTGTACGCATTAAATATTTTAAAGTTTTCGTTTGCTTCCGCAGAGGAATATCTTCAAGAAGTACCAATATAAGTTTTTCTTTACGCATCTCAAGGAGTCGATGTTGTGCTAAATTCATCTCAAATTGACACCATTGACTTTGTAAGAATTTTTCAGATACTAAAAGTAACAAACATCGTGATCGATCCATACACGAAACAATATTTTCAAGAATTCCATAGCCTACTTGAAAATCACGCTCATGTAAGCACACATTTATTGATTCACGTCTCTCAACATTTGGAATAAATTCATCCAACACCCAAGAACGATTATAATCCGAATAGCTAACAAAGACATCATAAAGGAAAATATCAATAGAATTGGTGCTCGTTTTTCTCACAATTACTTCCTTTCCTCCATCATCGTCATCCATAAAGCTCAGTATAGCAGAATTTTTACAAAGAATAAAAAAATAGCGGATGTAAAACCACTTCCAATAAATGATAAATATCAACACGGAAACAACGAGCACTGTAGGTATAGATGTGGAAAGTGCTATTATTATAGCGTCATTATTTCTTATATATAGTGGATCATTTGGCGGTAGCACATCACATACTTCAATTAAGTTGAGTATCGATTGTTGCTCTTTTAGTGTCTTGTTCATGCACTGATAATCCTCATTATTCTCATCATAGTCAAAGAGGACTGTTTGAATAGACTTTGGTGCATCTGACATCGACATCATAAAAGAAATTAGTGACTTTGACTTTCTACTATAATTATTCTTCTTTAATGCTTCAATACTATTTAAAATTTGCTCATAATACTTTTGATAAGTTCTCGACATAATATCATATTCCGGACTCAAATAATTTCGCATACCCAATGAAATTGAATGTATTGTTGTTGATGATGATTGTGTATCTGCAATATTTAAATCTTGTTTAATTTCCGTTAAATTTGCATTTTTTGTTGCATCGAAAAGTGTGTGCATAAAATCGTTCAATTCACAACTACACTCAAAAGCATTTTTTCCTATTGCTAGACGTCTCACTTTAAATAAATCATCCTTCATTGCAGTTGTAATATGTGTCAGAGCATTTTCACGTAGATTCAAAGTTTCTAAATTTTGATTTTGACTGAATAATTGAGTGTACCAATTTACTATAGAATTTTTTGAAAGATTCAAATCTTCCAATATTAGCATGTGTGAAAATGAATTATTGTCGATAAATTTCAGCTTGTTATCTTTTAAATTTAAACTTTTTAATTTAATCAATGGATGAGTCCATTCTAAATTTCTCACATTCGCATCCTTTATATCTAATCTTTCTAAAGTATTTGATATACTACTAAACATGTTTTTTGTAAAATTCATTTGCGTGTTTCCTGAAAGGTCTAAATATTTGATTTCTTTTAAATTTTCAAGAAAATTATCACTTGTTGCAAGTTCTGTATAGCAAAAACTAGCACCAATCAAATTTATGGGTAAGTTTTTTAATCCCACTATAGACTTTGTTTCTAATTTTGTGTGAGAAAGGTCCAGAAATTTCAACTTCTTCAAGTTACTAAACACATTTGGTGTCATTGTTAAGGGACTTTGAATTGGTGCATCTTCATGGTTCGATGATAAATCTAAATTTTCCAAATTTGGAATATTAAAAGAATTATCATTGAGATGAATTATGTTGTTTCCTGATAAATATAAACGCCTCAAATTTATTAAATTCATAAAAAGCATTGGTTTAATATTAGTCAATGCACAGTTTCTCAAATCAAGTTCTTTCAAATTTGGTAAAAATAATGAGTCTGGTAAATCTGTTAATAAAATAAAATAAACTCTGATTAAACACGTGTATAATTATTAATTTTAAAGCTCACCCAAAAATTTAAAATTATTTCCCATCAATGAAAGATACTGCAAAGTTGAAGATGATTGATTGAGAATATCATTTGGCAATTCATTAAAATCATTATAAGCCAATGACAAAATTTCAATGTCCTATTTAAAATAAATAGTTTATTAATTCTTTTTAATACATTAATTGACCAATTGAATTAAGCTATCTTTTTTTCACAATAATAACTTGTTCAATCATATCTCATTGAATGATAAATTTTAACAAGTATGACTTCACTGATAAGAGCAGTGTCGCTGAAATGATTTTTTGTAAGTATTTATCAATTTCCTACAAAAAACTTCCTATTTTGCTTGGTCAATCAAAAATATCTAGGTAGATAATGCTTACCTTAATTTGATAGTAAGAATTCTTTGATTTTGATTTAGAAAAATCGGCAGTTGTTAAATTACTCATTTCATAATTGCTGTTAATGAAGTCCAACTGCAAAGCTCCATTTTCATTGACCCATTTGAGAGTTTTACTAACACTTCCAAGTAAACACTCTTCATTTACAGTTGGATTTGGTTCTGATACTGTTGATGTAAAAACTGTTGGCGTAGTAAAAATGAAAGAAGTTGATGTTGTGCTTGCATTAGGAAAATTATTATATGGTTCAGTTGTTGAGAAGTTTGTTGAAATATTATAATCTGATGTAGTAAAATTATTGGTAAATTGAGTTGTGGTAGAAATATTATTGAATAGTGTTGTATTAAAATTATATGAATCTGTTGTCCAAGGAAGCGAACTATCATTATAATTATTCATTATTGTAGTTGTTAAATTAGTCAGTTCTACAAAATATGAACTAGTAGTTACTTCTGTAAAATTAATCCAATTTTCTTCATAATCAAATGTCGTTTCAGCATATCCACCTTCTGGTTCAAAAATTTCCTTAAAACCTTGTGTGGTTCTTGTAACTGTTGTTCGTTTCTTTTTATGATAATGATTTTTTGTTGTAGTAGTATCAAATAAAAATGGATCAGTTATATTATTTTGATCTTTTATTCCTTCACTTTCAACTAAATTAGCAAGAAATAAAGTCTGCGGTGATGATGGAATTAATTTTTCTTCATTATTTTCATACATTGGTTTTAACAGTCTATCAATCTCTAAAAATTCTTTAACTTCTTTAGGATCAGAATCATCATCTGACAAAAGTTTTTTTATGTTTGCACGAACATTCACATCATTGTTTGGCACTAAAACATTTAAATTTTCACGCAACCGAAAAGCGTATATTGTCGTAGTGACCAGCACTATTATGAAGAAGATAATTTTCATTTTGACATATGCTAATTGTATTGACAAACAGATGTGCTAATTGCGCTGTTTTCATTAAATCATTCGCTGTTGTATGATAGTAATATTCTTGACGTTTCCATTCGGTAAATGTTTGATCAACAATTTCACTTTAATAAGTCAATGTGTGTACACAAAAATGTGTAAATGATATTGAAAAATAATCAAAACTCTTTATTCGCGTCTATTCAATACCCGTGCTGAAATTATACTGTCGCCACAAGAGACCTTACCATTCTTTACTCTCAACTTATCATTTATACGGATTCACACATTGGCAATTGTGATTGAGAGAGAAAAATGTCATTGTATTTAGATAAGAAAACCATCAAAAAAATTCAAGTAAAGAAAATTCATGCATATTTATCATATATGAAAAATTTAATGCTTCTCAATTTTTATTGATTTTCATTTTATGCACAATTTGCAAATACAAAAATATCTTATGAACTTATTACTAAAAGTTAGAAAGAATCATTTATAAGAAGACTGATTGTTATTTTTTTTCAAACTTCTTTTTTTTTTTAAAATATTCGGGAAGGAAAAATTTTCATGCATGGCAATCACTCTAATTCTTATTAAGCAAATATTTTCATCTTTTGGCATTAAATTCAAAAAAGTTAAGCAGTAAAAAAATTTAACGAAGCAAAAAAAAGTTTTTTCAAGCATAGAGTTTAAAAAATGTTGATGATCATCAAAAGTTCATTAATATAAAATTATTGAATAAATACCAATAAATGTATGAAAATTGCAGGAAAAAAAATCATTTAAAACACCTTTTATAATTAGCTTTCTTACGGTAAGTTTTTAAATCTATGATAATTTTCGTTATGAATAAAATTAAAATAAAGTGCTAATTATAGCCAGTATGTTATTAAGATGATTAATTTCAATAAAATTCTTCTTCTCAATTCATGTATTACTTTTTTGTCATATAGTAGCTAATGTTTCACTTAAAAATATTTTGATATTTCGAAATATGTAAATAATACTACAATTTTAAACCTAGATAATATCTAAATTTAGTACCAGATAAAAACATCCTTTGGTTTTTGTGAAGAAAAATGAGATCAAATGAGTATCTAGTGATGTCTATTGTCAACATTCAATCAGTAGAAATATATTAGAAAGAAAATGTTCATGATACACATAGAATTACATTAATATCTAGTTTTGAAAAGTCACCTCACGTTCGATAAATTTATCAATTCATGTGTCATCTTAAATGCATAGTAAATATTGTGATTTCTTTATAAAGTAGTACTCAATATACATATACTTTAAATGAAAAAAGTCGCACTTTTTAGTGGCCTCTTCGAGTGTCATAGTCAACACAGATCTGATGTAAAGTTTGCTGAATATATGGAAAATTTGGTCTTTGTTCTGGTTTTCTATTCCAGCATTGTGTCATTAAGTTGTATAGTACTAAAGGAGTATTTTCTGGGCAGCTCAACATATTTCCATCTTTTATATATTTCACAACTTCTTCATGTGTCATACCTTCAAATAAATAAATAAAGAAATATTTTACATTTTTTAAATGATAGTTTTCAAAAAAGTAAGAAAATTTATGCTTGCATGGTACTTAATGTAAATTAATAAGTATACAAACCGAAATAAGGTTGCATCGCGAATGAAAAAATCTCCCAAAGGCAAACTCCAAATGCCCAAATGTCGCTCTCAATTGTATATTTATTATAAAGAATACTTTCGAGTGGCATCCAACGAATAGGAATTGCATCTTCTTCTCCACCTTTGTAATAGTCTTGCATATAAATTTTGTGTGAGAGTCCGAAATCTATAAAAAAAAATTATTTCTGAATGCATGATTTGATTACGTTAATAAATTGAACAAACATACCAGCA
Organism: Polypedilum vanderplanki; assembly: GCA_018290095.1. Lineage (NCBI taxonomy): Eukaryota > Metazoa > Arthropoda > Insecta > Diptera > Chironomidae > Polypedilum > Polypedilum vanderplanki. The sequence continues at coordinate 22,347,925 of CM031380.1, read as the reverse complement.
ATTTTGACGACCATATCTTCATTTATTAAGCAATTTCTTGTAGCAAGATCACGATGAACAAATTTACGTTCCGATAAGTATACCATACCGTTTGCGATTTGCAATGCGATTCCAAGTAAATCGCGATGTGTTAATTCACGTTTTAAGCCATTGGTCTTCATTTGATTTGATGTCTGAAGTGCTGGTGAGCATGATCTCAAAAATTCATTCAAATCTCCGCGAGCCATGAATTCAAAGAGTAAACACATTGGACGACCAATAGCACAGACACCAAGCAGCTTCACTATATTTGGATGATCAAATTCAGCTAACAAACATGCCTCTCGTTCAAAATCAGCTTGCATGTCTTGAGTAGCTTCATCTTTAAGCATTTTTACAGCGACCAATGTGAATTCTTCACCAGGGATCAAACGAGGTGCACGACCTTGAAAAACTCTTCCAAATGCACCTTGACCAAGGTCTTTGATATAAATTATATCGTTACGAGGATACTCGAGCTTTTCTAATTTTGGATTGAGATTTGCAGCTGTTTGATGATAATTCATATTAGCAGGCAATTTATTAATATCAACATTTTGAGTAATGACTGTAAAACCAGCTGAAGAATGTTCGCGTTTATTGTAACGTGATATGCGATAAATAAGCAAAACACAGACATGAATTAATAAAATAGCAATAAGACCAATCGATCCAAGTACAAAAATCATCATTGGTGTAAAAATTCCGTCCATCTCGATCTTTGGATTACTATTTAAATCAAGAGTTGCAATATTCTCAGTTGAATTTGGGCACAATGGTATATCACAATATTGCCAGCGAACATTTTTATCTTGTGTATAACACCATGGTCCTTGACTCATTTGACCACCGGCATTTCGACAAAAATTTTCAGCATCTTGAAGTTCAGGAAAGACGAGTGGAGGAGTGTCATGTTTATGAGGTACTTGTTCCGACCAAAATTGACATGGTATATTTGATACAGTATAATTTTGTGTTCCCAAATAATGTTTGCCATTTCCATATCGACAATCGTCTTAAAATAATAATCAAATTTTCAATTATGAAGTGGTATACATTTTAATAAATAATTGAAATCTTACATGATATTTCAGCTTGATTCATTTCTGTTAGTCCGACATAAGAGCAAGTGGGATTTTTCGATGATTTATTGTAACGCGGTAAGTCATTACATTTTGGCAGTTTGAAATGTCCTCGATTTTTCAAGTTCAATTCACCTCGTTGCTTTCTTTCTTCTAGCAGCATCCATGAGTCATAACAAAAGACTTTTTCAACAGCTACACAATCTTCATAGCAAAGTGGTAAAGGAGTCGGTGTTCCTTCAATAATTTTACATTTAGGAAATGCATAAGCACACAAGAGTCTTGCGGCTGGTTTCTGACAAATGTCGTCTAAATCTTGGATCAATTCAGTAAATAATCCAGTTGCAATTTTCTCATTTTCCCAACCTAATGAAACAAAAAGCATTCATTTTAGAAAAGAATTTTAAGTTAATGATAATGATCATCATTATCATCATCAAAAAGTTCATTCATTTTAAATATTTTATAAGCTTTTTTATATTACACTCACCTCCAGTTTGTGAATACCAGACTTGAGTGTTTTTAATATAAGATTTACATGTCTTTCCAGCATATGGAGCACAATAGCCTTTTTCTAACACAGCTTGAGTGAAATCAAAGAAATTGTAGAAAATTATAAAGGAAATAAAAGTTTTCGTGTAAAATATCATTTTGGATTATTCCTGAATGAACTTTGTAAAGTTAACTCTTTCAATCAGTTTATGGTCATTTTGTAATCATTTATTGCACAAGCTTGTTCATAAAATTTTGGAATTTCTTGTTAAAAATTACAATTTTGTAAACTTTTTTTCCAGATTTATGTTTTCGTTTAAAAAAGCCTTAAAAAGCATAAATTAGTAAACTTGATGACGCTAAAGCGCAATATAATGAAAATAATCCTATGCATAGGACAAAGTGACATCTTTTTTAAAAACGATGACTTAATATAAGCTGAATTAAAGGGGAAAATCATTCGTGTAACACACAGTTTTTTATCGGCAAAAAAGGCAAACAAAACCACATGTGACATGTCATATAAAACAAACAATAAACATTCGTTTAACATTAAAATTTTAAATAAAAATTTAATTCTTATTCCGCTTCAGGAGTTTGACAAATCATCAAATTCTAGAGAATTTGAAATAAAAAACAATAAATCTGATTAAATATTTGATACAAAAAGTTGATTCTTCTCAATTTTTCAAATATTTTGTTTACATAAAAATTATAAACAACAACATGTAACAGAAACAAAGCTAAAAAGCAATTATTGTTGCGCAAGTAATTTTCCCCTTGTTGCTGAATTCACAAAAAAAAGTTTTTAAAAAATAGTGTGGATTTAAAAATAGTGAAATTTATTGAGAAATATGGATTCTCGCAAAATAATTGAAGTGCTACGCGCTACTTTAGATGCTAATCAACAACAGCAAGCTCATGATCAATTGCAACAGGTAAAAAAAGTGAATTTATTTTCGATAAAAAAGGGGAATCAAAGCGAACACATGGATATTTTTGCGCTCAAACAGAAAAAAAGCAGTAATAACTCATCAAACTCGAATGAAAATGAAACGGCAAATTGCATAGTATGCAACTCTTTGCTATCTCTATCGTATACATTTACGAATCAAATGAATATTTTTGACCTTGAAATCTTGAATCGTTCATTGTCCTTTAGTGTGAGGGAGTGTGAAGCAATTTCCAAGAACACAACGCTTTTTCTATTCGCGAAAATTCGCTTCAATATTCACTTTCGGTTCTTGTATATACAATGAATAATATTTGCCAAAATTGATAAAACACATGTTTTTTTTTAAACGAAATTGAACTTTTACTCGTGCCAATGGAATGTTGCCGTAAATTTCAAATTGTGAAATTGAGTCACGATATGAAAATAGAAAAATATCATACTTCCACGTAATCCAGTAGCTGCTTGTTTTTAAATTATCGTCCTTGCTAATATAAAGTTCTTTAGAACTTTAAACATTCGTCATGATTGATTCATATTGTTTTTGCATAATCAAAGCATGTAGTTAAATTTAGATTCATTTATTAATTATAAAGAAAATATTGATCGATATATTACTCTGTATTTTGATGTTTCATGTCAAAAAATTAAAAAAACAAAATGATAATCAATTTTCAATTGAAACATGCTATAAAACAAAATGATACTAAAAATGCCATAACCTCGCTTGCAAACTAAAATAATTGTAAATCAATTTCCTCTCATACCCTAGCTTTTTATTTCACTCGATTATGTTGACTAGCTTTGATTTATTTTCATTTTTAGGTGCATAAAATTATCGGATTTGTGCCGACTTTATTGCAAGTTGTAATGCAAGTTGATGTCGATATGCCAGTACGTCAAGCAGGTGCCGTATATTTAAAGAATACAATCACAAGTAGTTGGGAAGATCGAGAAGTAGAGGCAGGACAACCACTGATTTTTTCAATACATGAACAAGATAGAGCAATGATAAGAGATAGTATTGTTGATGCGATAGTTGTAGCACCTGATCCAATAAAAGTACAACTTTGTGTATGCATTAACAATATCATTAAACATGATTTTCCACATAAATGGACACAAGTTGTCGATAAAATTAGTATTTATCTTCAAAACAACGATCCAAATGGTTGGAATGGTGCATTATTATGTCTATATCAATTAGTCAAAAATTATGAATATAAAAAATCAAATGAGCGCGCACCTCTTACTGAAGCAATGAATCTTTTATTGCCAATGATTTATAATCTTATGATAAATCTTCTTGGACACGATCCACTAAATGACAATGATCAATTTGTGCTGCTACAAAAGTTGATTTTAAAAATTTACTATGCACTGACTCAATACGCATTACCATTAGATGTAATAACAAAAGAAATGTTTGCTCAATGGATGGAAGTATGTCGCCAAATTCTCGATCGTCCAACTAATCCACAAAGACTCGATGAAAATCCTGATGACAATATGGAATTACCTGAATGGAAAGTAAAGAAGTGGTCAACTCACATCATGGCACGAATGTTTGAGCGTTATGGAAGTCCAGGCAATGTTGTCTCAAAAGAATATGAAGAGTTTGCTAAATGGTATTTGGAGACATTTTCGACTGGTATTCTTCAAGTTCAATTTAAAGTTCTCGATGAATATCGTAAAAAAAAATTTGTCTCCTCGCGAGTTCTCACAGATATTTTAAATTATATGAAAAATTCGTGAGTATACATTTGAATTTATTCCAAATATACAAAATTTATTATTAATAAATGATTTTATTATTTTATAGTGTCTCACATTCTTATTCATGGAAAATCATCAAACCACATGCCATTGCACTTATTCAAGACGTCATTTTTCCGCTTATGTCATTTTCGGAAGCTGATGAAGAACTTTGGGATATGGATCCAGTTGAGTTTATAAGACAAAAGTTTGATGTATTTGATGATATTTCATCACCAGTTCCAGCAGCCGAAACACTTCTTCATAGTTTATGTAAAACGAGGAAAGGAATTTTGAATTCAGTTATGGCCGCATTCTTTCAAATCATCAATAATCCAAACATAACACCGAAAGAAAAGGATGGTGCATTACATATGATTGGAAGTTTAAGTGATGTTTTACCAAAGAAAAAAGTTTTCAAAAATCAAGTTGAACAATTGCTAGTAACGTATGTTTTCCCAGGCTTTCAAAGTCCCCAAGGTCATTTACGAGCTCGTTCTTGTTGGGTTCTTCATAGTTTCAGTGAGATAACAATTAAAAATCCTGAAAACTTGGCCAAAATTATGCAATTGTCTACGAATGCCCTTCTTACTGATCCTGACTTACCTGTGAAAGTTGAAGCTGCTATTTGTATTCAAATGTTTTTAGTTTCTCAACCAGAATCAAGCAAATATATTGAAACACAGGTGAAAAATATCACTATTGAATTATTAAAAATTATTCGTGAAACAGAAAATGAGGACTTGACAAATGTCATGCAAAAAATCGTATGTTCGTTTACTGATCAATTAGTACCTATTGCAGTAGAAATTTGTCAGCATTTAGCAGAAACATTTAGACAAGTAGTCGAAAGTGATGATTCAAGTGATGATCGTGCAATCACGGCCATGGGATTACTCAATACAATGGAAACTCTTTTGTCAGTAATGGAAGAAAAGCCAGAAGTTATTGCTAGCTTACATCCGATTGTATTGCAAGTAATTTGCCACATTTTACAAAACAATATTAATGAATTTTATGAAGAGGCCTTTTCGCTCATCTATGATCTAACTTCAAAAACAATTTCTCAAGATTTATGGAAACTTTTAGAATTAATTTATGCAATGTTTGAAAAAGATGGAATCGATTATTTTCTCGATATGATGCCAACACTCTATAACTACGTTACAGTCGATACAAATGCCTTCTTATCTAATCAAAATCATGTTTTAGCGTTGTTCAATATGTGTAAAACAATACTCAATAGCACAGATGTTACGGAAGAAGCTGAATGTAATGCAGCTAAATTATTAGAAGTTATGATTCTTCAATGTCGTGGACGTATCAATGAATGTATTCCAACATTTGTAGAATTGGCTCTAGGTCGTTTGATAAGAGAAGTTAAAACATCAGAATTACGCACAATGTGTCTTCAAGTCGTTATTGCAGCGCTTTACACAAATACAGCACCACTTTTAGAAATGCTTTCAAAGCAGGTCATGCCAAACACTAACGATTCAATTCTGTCACACTTTGTCAAACAATGGATTCATGATACTGATTGCTTCTTGGGCATTCATGATAGAAAATTATGGGTAATTGGGATGTGTACACTCATAACACTTGGCAATGCTAAACCACAAGTTTTAAGTGAAGTCTCGAATGATATTATTCCCTCATTAATTTTAATATTTGATGGTTTAAAAAGGGCATATGAAGCACGTGCTGAAGATGAAGAAGAAGAGGAAGAAAGTGATGAAGATGAAGAACTTGATGACTGTGAAGAGGGTATCTCTAGTGATGAAGATGAAATGAATGAGCTCGATAATTCATATATGGAGCGTGTTGCAGAATTAGCAAGAAAAAAAGGTGCTGCAGAAGGACTTGAAATAACAGCTGAACTGAAGGTAAAAAATTACAACTTGAATTTTTATTTTCAAATCAATTAATTTTGTTTATATTGCTTATCCTAGGATGCTGATTCAGATGAAGAAGAATCGGATGACGATGATGAAGAAGAAGAAACTGCTCTAGAAAGTAAATAATTATAATTACCTAATTTAACAATAAAGTTGCAATTCTGATTTAACTATTTTTATAATTAGGTTTTACAACACCTCTTGATGAAGAGGAATGTCCTGATTTTGTAGACGAATATATTTTGTTCCAAGAAGTTATGCAAAGTAAGTATTAAATTATTAAAAAAGTGCTAATTACACACTTGAATAATTCGTAACAGAATTACCAATGCAAGATCCAACTTGGTATGCAATGCTTAGTTCAAATTTAACTGAAGAACAAAAGAAATCAGTTCAACAAATTCTCACGATGGCTGAACAGAAACGAAATCAGAAGCGTTCTGATGCTATTGAAAGGAGTGGAGGTATGTCATATATTAAACAAAATTTTAATAAAATTACTCATCAAACTTTTTGCATATACAGGATTCCAATTCACACAACAATCAATTCCTACGACATTCAATTTCAGTAGTCCACCATCAAATTAAGAAAATTTGGATCCAAATAAATTTGTATACATCAGAGTGAATATTTTTGATACACAGAGAATTTGATTTTTTTGTTTCATAATTCATAAATGAAACAATAATTTAAAAAAGTAGTGACCTCAGTTACATTAACTACATTACATGATATATATTAATTATCCGATATTTTATACAACTTATTTTGCTTTTATTTTGTTTGTAATGATTAGTTCTTTTTATTTAAAAATACTTTTTTTTCCTTGTAATTATTTAAAGAATATAATTACTCTATACGTTTTTTCTTGTCCATTTTATTAACTTTTACTTTTGAAACGTGTTAAGTTTTTGATGGTTTTCGGAATTTATTCATGAAAATTAAATATGATATATTGAATGAACTTGATTGGCCTTTAAATAAGACAACTAAAAAAGAAAATGATGCGCTTTATTCCAGTTGAGATAAAACTTATTAGCTAAAATGCTTAAATTTTTTGTACCTTCACATTCAAACTTGATAAATTCTTTTCTAAATTTACTTATTTCCTTTTTATTTATTTCTACTTATTTTTATAAAATTCTCTAAGAGTGCCACAAATGAGCTTGATTATTACAAAATATTATTCAAATAACTACATTCAAACACACTCACCCAAATCATCTCTAAAAAACATAAATTGATATAAAAATTTCATAATAGAGACTATATATTTGTAATTAAAAATGTATAAGTGCACATAAACCATAAAATATCACCTCAAATTCATCAAAAATACTGTATGAATTAAAAGAATAACTTTCAATTTATTACGAGTAAAAAAATCGAAATCTGATGAAATAAAAATAATAGCTTGAGAAAAAAGCGAAAACAGATTTAAATTTTTAATTATTTTATTCTTTTTCCAGAATATTACAATGTATATATCACAACACATGGAGTACTGCAGTACTCGAATTAAACTTTTGCTCAACCCCAATATCTGTAGCCATGATGTCCGAAACCTATTTGAAAAAAAAAATGATGAGTAATGTTTATAATTATTTGACATAAATGCTTGGTTGCAAATTTTAATTCAACCAAAATTTTAGCGAAAGTTTCTAGGGTAAAAATTTATGTGGTGAGTTTTCGTGAAAATATTTGAGGTGAAAGCTTGATGAACAATTTAAATCTTTAATAGAATGTTTGTACAACTAGCAAATTATTTAAAGCTACCTTCTTAAAATTTTAGGAAAAACTTTTGCTTTATCAATGTTACAATCAAAGTAAGACATAAATTTTACATTATTTTAAAGAAAAAAAAAGAAACGACAAATGAAGTGTGAACATTAACATATTTTTAAAATAATGAAAATGTGCTGTTTTATAGTAAAAAGATTAATTCTTATATGTACCTCTAAAACTGCCAAATCCATGACCTATGCCAAAACCTGTGAATTTTTTTACAAATTAATAAACAAAAAATTATAGATTGCAATATTATGGGTCACCTTTCCATCCTCCAAAACTACCATAATGACCGAAACCTTTAAAAGTGATTAAAATTAAGTAACTCATCAACTGTTGTGTCTATTTTTTTTTTCTCACCTCTTCCAAATCCAAAACGTGACTCAGCTCTTTCTAAGTCATTTTGTTGCATTTTATCTTTAATGTTTGTTGCCTCAACAGGTAATTGCAATTTTGGTTTATCCTCAGATGGAAATGCAGCAATAATTACCACAAAGCAAAGTGCAATGAAAATTTCCTAAAAGGTAAAAATTTCTCAATATTTAACTATGTGAAAAATGTGAATAAAATTTCACAAACCTTAAACATTTTTGGAATAGTTTATTTTTATCTACAACTTGTATAGTACTACTGTTGAACGGTTGGCGATTGAATTTAAAGTGCTCTTTATTTTTCTGATGTTGATTCTTTTATATAAGCAATCAATTTCTCAGCATCAATGTGAGTTTACATAATTAAAATATCAAAGTATGAGTGTAAAATGAGTAGAAATACTATAGAATTGTTTTGAGGACAAGAAAACTCTTTATTTACTAATGTCTGGATGAAAGAATGATTTGATATTTAGTAGTTAAAGATGGTTTTTAATTGGATTCTCCAGAAAGTAGTAATTAAATATAGTTTTTAGACAAGTTAAGAAAGCTCAGCTAAAAATAGAAAATATACAAATTTGACAATAATAAAATATATCGAAATTAATGATGAATGTATGATGAAAATAATTCCATTTAACTAAAAGTTCCGAATACACAGCACATTCCATTTCTTCGCTTGATAATCTTTGTTTTGTTTTACTTATTATTTTTTGTTAGACAAATTTCTTTTGCACTTTTTTTGGACGTCTGGTTTTAATTTTATAGTTTTCAGGGCTTCGTTTCTCGTATTTTCGATGCTTTTTACACATTATAATTCTTTGACGGATGCGATTTCTTATTAAACGAGAAGTCAAACGATGAAACATGCTGTTGTTTGTGTTGTTACCAACTCTGCGAATAATTTGAACTCGAACTAAAATATGAAAAAATATATTAAATTGAGATTTAAAAAGATTTACAAATTTGCTTACAGTCTTGTTCTTCTTGAATGCGTTCCATAATATAAATATTGGACAAATTTAAAAAAATTTTTTCAAATCGTGAGAAATAATCTCTGATTTGAGATTTTTAAGACAAACATGTGCTTTCCAAATTGAGGGAAAAATTTTAAGAAAAAACATTTAGGCGCTAAATTTTTTTTTAAAATAACATGAATCACTAAGAAAATATTATTTTCAAAATATGATAAAAGAAAGAAAGAAAAGTTGTTAATCTTGAAAATTTCGTGTTACATTATCTCCCTTTTTATAAAAGCATGTTGTGAAATATATACGAAGACAAGGTTTTCAAAGTCATCAGTACTATCGTCTTCCCTCGAATATAAGGACCGGTCCTTCTATTCAAATAAAAAGACCGTTGCTCAGTTTTTGTTTTGATTTAGTATGAAAAAAAGTACGTTAAACTTTTTGAATTCAAGAAATTTGAATAGAAGGACCGGTCCTTACATTCAAGGGAAGACGGTAGATATCTCATATTTTCCTGAAATAGTAAGCTCGAATTTCTTCATCCAACTACTTAAGTGTCTAAACTATTTTATTACTAATACTTGAATGCATGCATTCCAAAAAATGTAACTGTAAACTAATGCAGATACTTGAAATAAAATTAATAGTTTATTTATACTATTTAACACATTTTGTGATCAATATTATTTGATTAAATAATAAATGCATATCAAATTTATTTTTTAACACCATAAAAGTTTCTTTCTTACCCATGCATTTACGTCATATATACATCTTTTGAGAAGTAATTAATACAAGTTTACAACTATAAGTGCTCATATGATTCTGATGTTTATAGATATTTTTTCTTTATATCAAATAACAGTTTTCTATAACAAAAAAAAATACAGTCGTCAAAAAAAAAATTAATCGTAAATTTGAAGGCTAAATATAATGTTGCTATTACGAAAGAATAGAATTTTATTAAACATGTTTCATAAAATAAAATCATTTGACAAAAATTATTCATATTGATATGAAACAACTTGAGATTTCCATCGGAATATAAAAGCACATAATATCAGATTGAAGAAAAATATGCAAGCACTCAAAAGATGATATGCTCCAGGAAATACAGTAAACGTATTGTTATAAATCACAGTATATAAAGGACCGGCTCCCAAACCGCTTAATGCTTCAAAACACGTTGTCAAGCTATAAATTTTCCCTATTTCCTGATGTGGAACTATTACAGACATTACAGATCTAAACATAGGTGTAGCTAAAAGTCGGAAGGGTGTGATTCCTGATGACAAATAAAGTAGATATGATTTTTGAGCAAATGCTTTCATGAGTGCATCGACGAGTAGTGAAGTGAGAGCAACAATGCCAAGAGTGATATCAGAGAATTTGAATGTTTTTTTCAACAACAACAAACCAATAAAAAGACCGGACACAGAAATGATTGTATTTGTGCTCTCAAATATTGTCCATTCTCTCAAAGACCATGCAAATTTTTCTCGAACAAATAAATAATTAAGCGTACCATTTCCATGCATTGTAAAGACTACTAAAATTGGAACAGTCATCAAAGACCATAGAGTTTTCCTACATTTTTGTGGACGTCTTTTGCATAATGTAGTAAAAATTTCATGTATGCGACTTGTAGAGAAAATTTCTTTAATTTGATCAAACTTTGAAACTTCAATCGGTGGCTCAATTGTCTCATCAATTATAAAAATGGACCATAAAAATGCTGCTGCTGCACATGATATCGCTATTATAAATACAAATGTAATGTTGGTAGCATTTAAAATATATGAACTGCAAAAATATGCAATAGCACTTGCAAAGAAATTTAGAAATGTAATTGTTCCAAGTCGAATTGAACGATTTTGTTGAGAACTTAAATCCGCTGCATAACAACAAACTGAAACGTCTAAACATGTCCATCCACCCATAAAAGTCATTGGCATTTCTGCGAAAAAATACACCCAAGGTGTCAGAGGATTGATATTGTCAGAAATATATGAAAACAATGTAATTAATCCTATTGTGCAAGTATAACCAGTAAATGCCAGCATTAAAATTTTTTTTCGTCCAAATATGTCAGACCATGAGCCCAAAATTAAACTAAAAAGTGCTGGAAAAATTGAGTTCAGTAGAAGAATCGACATATTGATTTTTGCCACTTGAGGTTGAATTTCTTCTTCTATTGTTTTTGTATAATTATCTGTGTTGAGATGTGTGCAAATTGTCATATTATAACCCGTTATCAAACAAGTTTGTTTCAAAATTTGATTCTGCAAAACAGCATTTGTTAAATTGAATGCAAAATATAGTGTGAAGAGTGCTGGTTCTAATCCATAATTGAATCTTACTACACGCTTATTTGTTGGCAGTTGTTCCAAAATATTTTCACGAATATTTTCACTTTTATCCTCTTCCATAGTTTCTGCTTAAGTGTTCACTCGTTCAAATCTGAATTATAATTGACGAGCATACAACCAATATTTAATAACAAGTTGTACTCAAAATTTTATCAATAATTGTTTTACAATATAATTGTTTGCAATAAAGATATCTGTATATTTGATTAAAATAATAAGTTGTAAAAAATGATTAGGCCAAAGATCTCTATGACAAAAAATCTGACATACCTTGCAAAATGAACCGTAATGAATAAATAATTTCGTACACTTTCACGTCTTTATCTCAATACTTTTCAATCACTACTGATCATTTTTAAAGCTTAAGCTAATGATTCTGAAATAATAACAATCTTACAATGTAGAAAGAATTTTTCGGAACACAAAGAGTGATTCATATATTTTTTGAAGACTAGGTTCTCTTCATATACATAAGTTTATTGTGGCAAATGTTATTCGTCAATATAAAGGAACTTAATAACAGTTAGTTGATAAGCGCATATTAAAATTTAATAATTGTTGTTTGGACCGTCATATAATACATAAAATAAAAATCAAAATTTCGTCATCTGTGAGATCAGCAATGAACGGAAAAAATATGTGGTAGTGATTTTTATGCATAAAAAGACGATAAATTGCTTACGAAATAAAAATTATTGTGACAAATGTATGGAAGTTTAAATTCTTTTTCTATAAATTAACTACATTTTATCTCTATTATTCACTTTTTTACTTAATAGTAAATTGTTGCTAGACTTTTCTAAATGTATGTGACAACATGTATAATAAATTACAATTTTCCCTCATTTTACATTCACGTTAATCTGCAAAAATATAGTTTTATCTTAAAACACATTTTATCAATTATTTTCTTCATTTTCCAATTCAATTGGGTGCTTAAAGTTCTTTTTTGTTAAAACATTTTTTTATAAATTTATCATCGAATTAGTTACAAGAATTTTAAAGGTAAATTTTGATTGTAAATTTGCGCAAACATTTTCCAAATAATGTATCAAAAGGATAAAATAAGGAAACTTGTTGTAATTCAAAAGGACAGAATGCGCGCATTAATACTGACTTTAACTCATATTGAACTTTCTATAAAATCATTCAGTAAATGCAATGCACATGAAACCATGTAAATTAAATGTAAATCTTAAGTAGCAGAAGATGGATTTTAAATTTTCTTGCAATACGCAATTACATATTAACAATTTTCAGCAGCGATCATACGCTTATCACAATATTAATTATTTTCAGCTTCATTTTAGTTATCGTGATTATTATCAATTAATGACACATTTTGCTCGTCATCTTGAATTCTATAATGAAAAGTTTAAATAAAATCTTTAAAATTAATTTTATTTTACATATGAAAATAAATATACCTGACAACACTAGTTTTCCTACACTTCCATAATCGTCGATATAATAATTTGAAGTATTTCAAAATAGGATCACTATCATCATATTTCATTAGAAATGCAACGAAAACTAATGCGAGGAACATTGGAATAGAGCCAAGATAAAAATTAAGAGGATAAATTTTATCTCTAATGACCACATCGAGGATCATTGATAAAGGTATTGTAAGCGTGAGTGCTAATGTCGCGATTAATGTTGATGTCAAAAAACAACCCCTAGAAAATATAACAAACATTAGAAATTAGTATTCAATGAATAAAAAATTAATTATACTTGCCATAACCATAATGCTTCACTTATGACAGTACCAATCAACCCGTTTATAAATAAAATGAGGAATTGCTTTTTATTCGGCATTTCAAAAATCTCGAGTTGAGAAAAATTCAATACTAAGAAAAGTGGCCATAATAGTAAAGAATTCCAAAGACCAACAAATCCAAAGAATTCAATAATATCAATTTTTTCTTCAGTATCATTCTTCCTTTTCACTAATACCAAATAGCAGGCGTAGAAAAATGCACTCATTAAACTAAGAATTATGCCACGCGCATTTTGAACATCATTAATCTCTGACATACAGACTAAATATGCACCTCCTATTGTTAGTGACACAGCTACTAGTTTGCTAATTGTGAATCTATCACCGCTACTGGATGGAAATGAGGCTGCTAATATAAGAGTAAATAAGCTAGATGTGGTGCTGAGAAGAGTAACAAGTGCAGCTTGGCTTGGATCAAGTGACAATTGAAATAAATAATTTGCAATGAACCATAATATACAAAAAACGAGCGCTGCTCTTGCTGTCTTATGATGCGTTCTCTGTCGTCTAATTCGAACTGACGCTGCATATGATAATCTCGACATGAGTGCTTCAGTTGCTTCCGCTGCATTCATCTCACGAACTTCCGCTAATTTGCTAAAACGTACACTTCGAAAACTTGCCGAGTCGTCACTTTCAGTATCTGGTGTTTTGATGGGAACAAAAGTTGAATCGCTCAAACCATTTGTATAATATACATCATCGTCTTGAGCTTCAACCAACTGATAATTGCCATTTGTCATCGCTTCACGCCATGGCGAAATCATTCCCATCACGATAAGATATATCGTAAACATTGAGGTCTTAAAGAAGGTACAGAAGAACGGTTTATCAAAATTTTCATCTTTGTAAAGATACTGAAAATAAAATAATGATTAACTAGTTTTCTGTGTATATAAAGATTATAATCGCTCACTTTTGTCAATTCACTACTCGCTACCCAAATAATGTCAACCATTATAAGTAACGAAATTCCTAATGCCAACTTTTGTGATTTATTAGTAAGCATTTTTTATGTTGCGTATTGTATGTGTTATCTATTTAAAGTTATCAATTTTTTGTTTGGGTTTATTTTGAATCATTTGCTATAGCTGCTGTTGCTATTTATCCAGTGATGTATTCTTTACTTGACTATCATGATGAAAAATTCATTCTGAAAATTATAATAGATTCATGAGTGCAACGGAATAAAAAAAACTGCAGGAAATCATATATTCTCTTTTTATTGTATGGCTTCGATGTTAGAAAGAGTTGTAGTGATTGATTGACATAGAATTGATTAGTAACAACGATTATAAATTTTCATATGATGACAAAATGTGGATTAAATAAATATTTAAACATATGAAAACTAAGTAGTATTTTTATCATTTTAATACAAAGATAAAAAAGTTTATCAAATGATTATGAATTTTGAATTTTTGAAGAAAAGAAATTTTTAATTTTCACATTTTATTATTTTTTGAAAATCTTACCGATAAATCATTACTTTTAAAATGATTTTTATGTTGTACAACAAAACTTTACAGTAATCTTCATTTAAATAGAGTAAAACTACCAAAAATATTAATAAATACGGCTAAAACAACACTTTTTCCACAATAAAATCTGTTTATAATTTTTTTTTGCATAGGGCACTGTTTTGAATGTTGTTTTACTATTTTTTTCTTACGTTTTTAAATTCGAGGCAAGACTACACAAATTTCACAATAAAAAAATATTCCTCTCATCATCAAAAAAACAAATTCGCAATTACAAAAATTTAATCGAATATAATTGTCATAAGATAGAAAGTAACAAACATGAGCGTTAATAAACAAGCAGCACAACCAGCGAGTGTAAGTAAAATAATTTATTTGACTTTAATCAACTTTATTAATCATAAATTATGAAAAAAATATTTACATAGTATTTTTATATGAAATTAGTTAGTGCTGAATCATTTTGTTATTTATAGATCAACTCAGATACACGATTAGAAGGAGACAAGCGAGTTGTTCCAGAACCTTTGAAAAATTTATTGAAAAAAGATGTTGAAATTACCAAGCGGTTTGTCGCTTTTTGTTTGAACTTTGTTCAAATACGATCATTTAAAACGCATTGCAAGTTTTTGGAATGGAGCTGTCATGGAGTTGTTTGGCTTACTGGTCTTATTGCTTTCACTTATTTTATGAACAACAATAAACTACATGAAGTGGAAGTCAATTTATTCATTGCTTTAGTTATAGACATTCTTGTTGTTGCAATTGTTAAAGGTCAGTTCTTTATCTCCTAATCAATAATCATTTCAGAAATAAATATCTTATCTTTATAGCAATTACAAGAAGAAGACGTCCGGCTATTAATGATGATCCATTTAGCATTGGTAGTAGTAAATATATTGTGCTTCATTTTACTCTTAATTGATTGCTATCATATTTCTTAGGTCCTGATCAATATTCTTTTCCGAGTGGTCATGCTTCAAGAGCCTCAATGTTATTGATATTTTTCACTTGTTTATATTCTTTGCCTATGCTATTTTGGCCACCTTTGCTCGCATGGTGGTTTTCAATCAGTATCTCAAGGTAAATTATTTGTTGCATATCACTATAATCATTACTAAGCTTTTTATCATATAATCTTTTCTCTTATCTTTAGGCTTTTACTTTATAGACATCACATTTTAGATGTTGTTGCTGGGGTTTTAATTGGTTTCACTGAGGCTTTGATTATTGGACTGATTTGGATCGGACCTAAAACTGCAACTGAATTTATTAAGTGGATTTCTGATGAAAAAACTGCTGGAAGTGATGCTGAAATTATTTAAATCCGTTTTATCAAACTAAAAAAGATACTTATTTTGTTAACTAATCATCATCAAAGAATAAAAATATTGTTTTGAGTATAAATATTGTATTTCTTATTGTATGAATGGAAAATTTTTCTTTCATGGCGTGTGGTTTCCATAGTGAAATATTAAGAATACAAATAAAATATAAAGTAAACATTTTACAAAAAATATAATGAATTCATTTCATTTCGCGACAAACGGTAATACAACTCCAACAACATCGAATAATATTGTGGAAAAATTAAAGCCAAAAATTAAAGGTAAACATTAAACTGATTTTAAAACCTCATAATTACACTATGTGTGTATTTCACTAGAAATGAATTCAAATGGAAATAATATAAATTGGCTATTGCATAAAATGTACCTCATAGAGGAATTTGATTTTTGCAAAAAACTTATTGAAGAACAGCTTGAGAATTCCTATGACCAAGAATTTTTAATTTTGATGAAGGTAATCAGATTTCAATTTAATAAACTGTGACCATGACATTGGTTTATATCTTAGGGAAAAATATTACGCGATGAGGGAAAATATAATGAAGCACTTTCTTGCTTTAAACGGACTATTGAATTTGATTCAAAAAATGCAAGAAATTATAAAGAAATTGGTAAAACTCTGTGAGTCTATTCAAATGGATAAAATGAACTAATACTGAAAGTAATATAATTTTCGTTTTAGTTTTAAAATGGGTAAATTAAGTCAAAGTCTTGAAATTTTTCTTAAAGCTGAATCATGCTTAGAAGCTCCCGATTTTGAAATTTATCAAGCAATTGGTGAACTATTGCGTCTGAATACAAAACACTCCAAGGCAAATTTACTTGATATTAAAGAATATTTCAGGCGTTCAATAATGTGTGGAAAGCAAATACAGACATATAAGACACTTGCAAGTATTTTTCGTAAAGAAAAGGATTATGTCAAGGCGATAGAACTGCTCGAAAGTAGTCTCAAGTAAATAAGCATTCAATCTACGAACCCTTTTTCTTTTTTATCATCATTATTAGTCATAAAAAATGTAATTTTTTTCTAGTGTTGCACCAGGCAGCGTCGAGATTTTAAGTGGTTTAGGAATTTTATATTTGAAAATTAATGAAGTAGATCGTGCTTATGACAAACTTATTGAAGCCATACAAATTGACCCTAAACATACAAATTCTTTGTTAGCAATTGGTGCAATACAACAAACGCGAAATGAAATTGACTTGGCTTTAAACACATACCGTAATATACGTGACATTCAAGATGAAGGATTTGAGATATGGAGTAATGTTGGATTATGTTTCTACCGTAAAAATAAGTTGATTTCGGTAATGAAAAATTTCTTTTACTGAGAAAAGAAGATTAAAATAACTTTCCCTTTTCACAGGCCATGGCATGTCTGAAAAAATCATTATGGCTAAATCAACTAAATTACAATGTCCTTTATAACTTAGGGGTGGTCTATATAACTGCAAATCAATTTGCTTCAGCTTTTCAATGTTTTGTCAGTGCAGTATCATTAAGAAGCGACAGTGCAGAAAGCTTTATGATGCTTGCAAGTGAGTGATTGTTAAAACATTCTTAATGAGATTATTAAAAAAATGTATTGATTTTATTAAAGTATGCCTGTATTATTTAAACGACAATGAAAATGCCCAAATTGCATTTCGTAAATCAATATTATCATCTGATGCAATTAAGAACCCATTAATTTATTTAAATTACTCGATATTCAGCCTCGAATGTCTAAAAAATATAGACGAAGCGCAACAATATTTAAATAATTTCTATAATCTCTGTGAAACAATGAATGTTCCAAGCGATGTAAGTTTTTCTCTTTATGCATATTTTTTTGTCTATGCAAGTACCATTGATTTGCATTTTTACCACATTTGGCTTTCAGTATATACAAATTGCCGAGAACGTGCTCTCTAAATTGCCATCCTCAATGCTTATGCCCGAAACTCGACATTTACATCAAATTAAAGAGACAAACATTTCAACTTTAGAGAATATTGGCACTCACAACAACAGTCAACACCAGGATGAACATGTAAATGAGGAAGAGGATACAAAAAGTACTACAGCAGATGATGAAATGGTCTGAGAAAATTTTTCAGTAAGAGCACTATAGAGATGAGGATAAAAAGACAGCAAGTGAGAGAAAGAGAGAGGTGATAGTATGAAAATAAATAAAAATGTTAAAAAGGATGATGAAGAAAGGTTTGACGAGTGGAAGTGTAAATAAAGTTGTCATAGTGGAAGGAAGTGTGCAATAAACCTCAATAAAAAGAGCACCATCAGAGTTAGATGAGCAAACCAATTTGTCGCTCATCTCTTATTGAAAAAAAGCACAATGAACTTTTTCAAAAAAAAAAAATCATTTTCAACTTGAACCTTTCGATTCACATTAAAAAACATGAACTGAACAACTCACAATTGATTTATTTGTTTATTCAGAGAGAATGTGATTCTATCGAAATTATTTTACTTCAGCACAGATTTTTATTTTTACTACATTGTAATAATGCTTGTAGCTGAAGTTGATTTTTTATTCAGACTGCAGAGAGTTGAGTTGAATTATGTTACTGTCCTTATTATATGCACGAAAAATAATTTGAAATATTTTATTTCATCTATGATAATAGGGTATATTACTTTAAATATATTCAAAAATTCTTGTTTTATCATTGAGTTTTATTCTCTTGAAATTTCTATGAAAATTAGCAACAATACATTTCCTTTCAGCTATATGTTTTCATCAGCATTACGCTTTAAATGTTAATGTTATGAAACTTTTTTTGCTGTTCTTTTTGTTCTGTACCTGAAGGAGAGATTGTTATGTCTGTATATAATATCGTGTAGGCAGTGTAAAAGCAGTAATAGAAAAAAAAATGAATTTTCGCTTCATGCTTTATTTATGTGGCGCATTTGAAAATTGAAGCTTTCATCCCTAATTGTAGGATCAAATTTTGTCATCAAAAGAAAATTTGCTTTTGTTATTTTTCCATGAGGGTAATCTAAAATTACCAACGAATAGGTAGATAGAATGTTGTCTGTTACAATTGGCTATTCTGCAATTTTATAAGTATATTTCGTCTCTTTTATTTTTTCACATTTCTCATCGCATGAAAATTCGTCTTATTAAGTACTTATAAAATAGCTTATTATGCGGAGGCAGTTTTTCTTAGATTGAAATTCCGCAAGAAAGCTTTGAAGATTTAATAAAAGGTTTCTACGCATCACTTCTAGAGGTCGATTTTAGCATAGGCATCATTCAAAGTTCATTCATTAAGAACTCGTTTGAGAATTTTATTTGAAGTATAATACAAACAAAATAATGAAGATGTACTCATACAATTGAAGTTTTAATGATTGAGTTCCTTAAAGTACAAAATTAGTGAAGCTCCTAAGATCAAAAGAATGGTGTCAAAAATGTCGACTTTTTTTATTATTTTTTTTTTTGTGAATTTAAGGATGCCAATTAATTCATAAAAAGTGATAACCATGTTATCAAAATTGCGCCATAATATTATGAACACTCATTTCTATCACAAGGTGGAAATAAATTGCTATGTTTGATTTACTTTTAAGTAAATGAACATATGGATATGCGAATAAATGAAAATAAAATTTCCTTAAGCTATTTACAAACGTTTGTTTTCGTGCTCTTTGGATAAATCACTGAAGCAAAATGAATTGGAAGCAAGAATCGCGTTGAACGAGCATACAAATATTTGTTAAAATTTGAATTTACAAACATACATACATGTATAAGTAAGAAGATTATAAAGGGTTTTGTATACTCATTTAAATAATAATATAAGAGAAAGTGAGAAGAATTAAATGTATAATATATACAAAGAAAATTAACAACTTTGCTATTCATTTGATGCCGAGCCAAACAGCTGGAAAAAATCTGTGGGATTTTTAGACAGACAAAATTAGAGATTGAAAATTCTGCCTACTTAAAGTAAATATTGTCTACATAATCCACATTTAGACAATCATATGAAATATCGCATCATCACTGAAAGAACAAATTTTTACCTTTGTAACTCTTTCTCTACAAATAGCTATGAACTAAATTTTCTTTTAATGATGCTTAAGGATAAAAATATTCGACAGTAGTCACTAAATTAACTCATAGATTTATCGATCTAAGATGAGATTCTAGAAACTTTTTCCTTTTCGTGTTGTGACCAACCACATAAGTTTTTATTTGCGTTGCTGTGTTAAATTAATTATTGGCAATTTGTAATGTGAGAAAATTTTAATCAGATATTACAATAATTATATCGTGCAAGGATATTCTAGTTTAGTTAATGATAATTTCTTACTATCAATCATAATAATAACAAACAAGAAAAGCGTAAAAAGAGAGTAAGAGAGGAAAAATGTTCTCTCTTAGAGTTTGCGAAAACAATGACGTCATTTTCGAAAATCAGATGGAAATGTGCTTTTCAGTCGTTCATCAAATATTTAAGAGTAGCAAAATTTTATTATCTTCATGAAGATTTTCTTTTTTAAAAAATGAGAATACTTTTTTTAATTTTATAACTTTAATGTACATTAATTATTTAAGAATAAAATAATAAGAATTAAACAAGGGAGAAGGGTATTGAACAAAAGGTTTGTCTCGACTACTGAGGTCGTTAAAAAGTTTCTACATTAAAATGTAAACAAATATTTCTTGTACATTTGTATTAAATATTTCTTTTAATAAGCATTATTTTAAGCTCAAAATGAGTTTGCATGATAAAAAATTCTTAAGATCTAGTCAAAGATATTAAATTGTCTAAGTTTGTCCAAAATTCTATAAATTTCAAACAAATTTTTGTTTTGATTTTTTGTTTACGTTTTGTAGTAACTTTTCACGACCTCAGTAGTCGAGACAATTTTTTTGTTCGAATATGCCCCCTTGGAATTAAATGATATTTGAAAAAAAGATACATATGGATGTGAGAAATTATTTTACAACCATTCATCACGTTTCATTATAGTAGCGCGACAAAGTTTTTAGAAAGATTTATTTGGAAAAAAGAAAAGAAGAAAAGTTTCAAAATATAATTATTTCTTTATTAATTCAAACATACAGACAGTGTCGATTGACATCTGATTTGCATTAACATCATCGGTTCGTTAAAAGTTGTTCCGTCATTCAATTCGAAAGTTCAACAAAGTTCATTCAAAAATCTAAAAATCAATTTTATTCATGATTAAACCACCCCTCAATGCTTGCTCAAAAGCTGCCAATTACATTTGATTTCGACACATCACCATGACAGCTTTATCAGCGTGTTTAGATAGCATAGGAGATGTGATGTTAATTAACTGAAGCATACCGCACACAGCAAGTTGTAATTTTGGTAAATCTCATACCACAATTGCTGTTAATTGATATTGAGTGCTGATCTAATTAAGGTTAATCGTCTATCGGTTCTTCAAGTGACGATATCATTTGAAATGGAAATCGATTTACAGATCTTCGAGTTGAAGAAAAAAGTCTTTTGAGTGCTAATGGAAGGGTTCAAAAAAAGAAAACATTTTGTAGACGAACATTCAAGTCATAATGCATTTTGTTTTCTTAAAACGAAAATAAGAAGCAAAGTGATGAAAAACCCTTTTTAGCTGTATAAGAATAAAAGTACACCCTCACTCATTCTTTTTTGTCAGAAAGCTCTCTATTGTCTAAAATTGAATGCCATGCCATACAAAAATAGATGACTTTGAAAATCCCACTTCGAAGTACTCTTTGGTACTTAAATTATCGAATGACAACAAGAAATAACAAAGTATATCCAAAGAGAGATTATTCAATAAAAAAAGATATTGTGCCGTCGCGTAATTGAATTTCGATGGTTTGAAGTGCCATCATTATTATGTGACAAAAGCTTTGCTTGCTAAAGGGGCTCATGAAATAGCGATATCGCTTTCTATTGTTTAACTCCACGCGTGGGTATTTTTCTTAATGCCATATAAATTTTCTTCTCTCCATAAATCGAAGAAGAATGTGAACGAACGGCTAAAATAATATTTGGCGATTAGGTACTTCCTTCCTTTATAACATTTTTTTGTTCATCGTCGTCGTCGTCGTTGCAGACAATATTATAATATTTTTCTGACGGTTGTTCCGGAAAAATATTGAATTGTTGCAAGAAATGCTTTAATAAATTTATTATAAATTCTTTGTCGAGAAGAGATTGATGAACTTCAAACTTAAGGGTCTTTTCTGTAAACTACTTAATTATGTTCGAAAAAGAATTCAATGAAGTGAAATTGAAAAAAAACTTTTAATTGAGCGAAGACTTTTAAACATTACGAAAAACAAAAAAAAATTTTTGGGACGAAAGTGAAAGACACGTGCAAAAATGTCCTCAGTGTGTTTCAAATAAAACGCAAGTATTTTAAAATCTTAATATTCAGAAAAGATTTTTTAAACATCACACACTAAATTAAAAGCTCACACGAGTGTTGATGAAGTGAAATTTGACAGAGATTAACGTTATCTGAATAGCTAAAATTCCTTTTATATTCTTAGCATAAAATGGCATAAAATATCTTGATTTTGATTATAAATTTTGAACACAATCTCTTCATCCTTTTTGCTTCACTCAACAAAAAAGAAAACACATGCCAAGAGTTTGATAAAGAATTTTTAAGCCTACAATAAAATTTTCGTTTTTATTAAAAATAAATTTCTTCCCGAGACTAATTTTAACATCAGTTAATTATCCAATTAATCTTTGTAAAGCATTGTTTGAATATTTAGATCAGTTATTAACATTTTTCATTACTAAAATGCTTAGAGCAAAAAATCTTGAGAAGATTTTGCTTGAGTAAATATTTTTTTGATTAGGTACTGCTTTTTTCTGTTCTGTTTATCCATTGTCATAATAGTCCATTAGGCTTACGAGAATGAAATCAAATAGAGTAATAGACATAAAAAAGCTTGTTAGTTAAAATAATTGTAAAAAAATAAATTTTCACCCGTTAATTCATTAATTAATAGCATTAATTTATCAACATTAACATCTGCATGCTTAACACTAATATTTCGTAATTTTTTGATATCTAGTCCAAGAGGTAGTGAAGTAGATAAAAGCGTTTTATTCTCTGGCTCAATTTCAAGAGCCTCCTCCAAATTTTTTTTGAACCGGCGAAAGTCACGAACGAGAGAAAGCGTGTGGCGTATAAAGTGAGCGTTCCACGAACAGTCGAGCTTTTCTGCGAAATCTATACATAATTGTATTTGATCTGTCATTTCTAGTTTTACCTTCAACAAACTCGTGCTAATATATGTTGTTGAAAATTCATCGAGATCTGATAGACGACTGTCGTATTTACGAAAGTCAATTGTCGATACAGCTAGTGTATCCAGATTATAATTGAAATTGTCGTTAGAAAGGACGTTTGAAAGGTTGATAAATGTGCACACGTCATGTCGGTTGATAAAGAAGCAGGAACAATCGACAATTTTGAGGTTTAAAGAAACTTTTGTGAGAAATTGTTTAAGAAGTTTTTGGGATGATTTTTCGCTTGGATGAACAACAGCAACTTCTTTTTTTCCCTTTTTCCTCTTTAACTTACTGAATAAATTGATGAAATCTTTAAAAGACTTTGCTGTCTGCACAGTAAATTGTGTAAATTTATTGCTATATTCTGTTTGTAAAATATTTATACGTAAGTTCACTCGAAATTCTTCATTTTGATTACTGCCAACACGAACAAATGCATTTCCTAAATATAAAGCACATCCTCGAACATATGCAGACTTTTTTTCACCACTACTCCTGGGATATTTTGATCCCATATACCAGCACAATGAACTTTCACTCACTGTGTCGACATGCCAATGACGTTTTTTGAACAACAAGTTCATCGTGTAGTTTTCATACGGGGATTCTCGCAGCTTATCTAACTGACTTACTTGCAATCTAATTTTCTCAGCATTGATTGAGGAAATCTGATCATCAAGTTCAAGAATAAGAACAACATTACGAAGTTCCAAACGAAAATTGAGAACGATATGAGCGAATATGTTTTGCACGAATTCTGAATGATAAAACTCAATAAACTTCTGATTACCTATTTCTATGGATCTAAGTATCATTTCTCTGCGACTCGACTTCATGCTTGCAGTAAATATTTTTAAAAACCATCCATAGATATCTTCATGACTATAGACAGCGTCAATCGTATCAAGTGTCATCGATCCTTCAACAACTCCTTCATCATTGACTCGCATATCTATTATAAGTTGTTTGAGGTATAAAACCTCGTGCGAAGGCGTATATATCCTTAGGTTTCCAATTTTTCCTTTCATGCTGCTACTATTGTTGCTAATATTAGTATTATTATGGTTAATTTTTACCTTCATATCGATACTATAGAGTAGCAAGTGATAGTGATATGAGCTCTCTTTATTATTGAGTGATTTTATTTCAATTTGTTCTGCATGAAGAGACATGACGTGTGGAGTTAATTTAGCGATTAATATCTCCATTCGCGTGGGCTGTTTACTCATTGAAAGCTCCTGATATTTCTGATGTTCTTGTTGTTGTTGTAGTTCATCAATGGCGTTGCCCATAGTGTTACTTGTGCTCTTTGTATGCAGCATCGTGTGCTCAATTATGTCGAAAAGCCCTCCATAAAACGTGACTTGAACATTATTGATAGACACATGCTGCTTCTGTAATAATAAAAAAAATTGAATATTTTAATATATCAGGTTGAAAACTCTCATTCATATTTTTAGATAAGTGATTTTCTTCTTTTTATAGAAGCTCACATCATATGACATTTACAACGCAAAAACAATGAATGAAAAACGTAATACTATTTTAAGATTTTGAGATTCCCATTTTCCATTTCTATAAATTCATCACACATCTCATCACACGCAATCAATTGTATTTTTACATTCGATCTGTTCTTAAAGTCAATCAAATATTAAATAACATGAATAAGGGTCGATGAAAGAATTGAATGAAATTTTCGAAAGCTGTCAGATGAGCAATTGAACATGAAGTATTCCTCGAAAATTAAATGCAGCGTGTTTACTCATTCAACATACACTCTTGCATCAAGTGAATTTCTACGAATTTTTAATGAAAATTTATTCTAAATCCACACGCGTTTATGAACTGAATTTCTCTCACTGAATATGATAAAAATATACTGAAGCATCGTTTTTAATTTAAATTTTAAATTAGTGAAATATGTCATCGAACAAGCAAAATCATAATATTACAAAGAGTGACTTTTACTCAACATATGTAGACATATGCCCACTCTTTTACATGATGATGAGTATACGCAGAGGGAAAAGGCATAGAAATGTTTAAGTGTATGTGATGATGGACGAGAATGAAAAAGACCCTCGAGTGCCTAGAGAAGATGATTTATACAAGTATATGGAGACATATGTGGCTGAAAAGTATCTCTACCTTGAGAGTAAGTAAAAGATTTATGCGAAGAAATAAACAGATATGTGATGAATAAATACATCATCCTCGTCATAACAACATAAAATAAGCTCTGCAATGGAAGTGGCTTTGTTATTTCAAGACCAAGATAAATTATGAAAAGCTTTAAATCCAAGAAAAAAAGTTGATACGCAGAAAAATGGTTTAACTCACCTTAAAAATCAAAATTCTGTTTTCCCAAATAATTTCTGTTTCAAATGACAAGTCAAGAATGATTTCAGCCAAACACGCTTGCTCCGGTTTACGTGAAGGATTCTGTTTATTGTACGCAATATACTCTAACTAGATGAAATAGCAAAAAATTGACAATCGTAAATTTCCCTTTCACATGTCATTGAAAATAGACTTACTTTGATGTGCTGAAGGGCTAAAGCAATAAGCAATGTGCGCCTTTGTCTTATTACGCATCCATCAAAAAGTATTTCGATATCGTGAATTGAAGTTGTCGAGACTGGACCACCTTCATCATTCAATACTGTCATCGATAAATTTTTTATACGAACTTGCAAAAACTTGAAATGATAAAGAAAAGCAGAATGAGAAAAAGTTTACCAATCGAAATGTCATTATCATGATAAGGAGAGGAAGAAAAGTTTGTCGAAAGATGATTAAGACGACATTTTACTTCCGTCTTGATCATGATTAAGTGATTACTTTTAATGTCATCATTAAGATTGGTGGTATCATTCGTTTCCATTTTGATTTCTGATCATATTCATCATTATTTTGCTTCACCTTGAAGTATTTTTGTACACGGTCAATGTTGTTGTTTTTATTATTATCGTGTGTTTGACTAATTATGACGTCTTCGAAATATAAACACAATGGGTTTTTGAAATCACGATTGAAGAACTTTAATCTTAACGCAATTTCTGCGATGTTCTAAAAAAAATAAATGACAATTGTTTTTAACTGAAATTATCTTTTAAATTTATTAAAATGACACTTACAATTTCACAAGCTGACCATTTAATAGTAACATTTTGTATACTCGCACTCAACACTGACAAAGACTTGAACTTAATTTCAATGTTAAAATATTTGTCAGCAAAATATGTGACTAAAGCGGGAATAATTCTGTAATTCAAAATGAAAATTTATTTTGACACAATAAGTAATAAGTACTAAAATGTTGTACTCACTTAGCTGTAAACAAATAGAGCAGCAGAAATGTATCAGATATATCTAAACGATACATTACTGAAATTAACTTTACGCTATGACGGTTGTATCATCACTAAAAACTTGTTTTTATCGATTTAAGTTTGCGAATTTAAATATTATTCATTACATATTCTTATATGAGTTCTCTTTTTGTTGAGTCACACACACTTGTTTAAATATTTCATCATCAATAGTCACATATGATGAGAAATGAAATGTTACAGTTTCAAGAGCTTCCAACAGACTAAATGTGATTTAACAGCAAATATACAATATTAAAGAGCACATAAGTAACGGGAAAGTATGTCAGTGTATTTCAAGCTTTCTTGCTCACTCATACCGTCGAGTTGTTACGTCATCATTCATTTCTCTTCACTAAACTGGTTTCTTGCAGACATTCAACATTTTTTTTACGTACACAAAAGAAATAAACATCACGTGTTGCTTTGGAATGTTGAATCGAAATGTTTGATAATTCTTTAATTGTATGTGCACAAAGTGCAACAGTTTGCACTTGACCGAAGTTGATGCGTTTGCATATTTATAGACCTGTTAATTATCATGTAAATTGACATTTCATTAAAAAAATTCATTTATTCACGTCACGGTGTATGCTCAAAAAAGCAAAAAGCCACGAAAATGCATTGTGGAATAAAAGTATGTAAATAACTCAACTAGTGTTGGTATTCATCATATATTAATTAAAAGTATTCGTTTGATGAGGTTTCATTGCATGCATAAAAAAGTGACAAATAATTTGGTTATTTTGTATTTATTAAAAGAAATGTCCTTCAGCATCATCATCATATTCTATAATGATGTTTATATTTATTTCTCTTTCACTTTTTATGAAAAGGGTCTCACAATAGACAATGAGAGAGTTATGATTTATGTGTTTGAGAACCGAAAAAAATGAAATAAAAAATTTTCAGACCAATGAAATGAATGGAGAGTGAAGAACAGCGTGAGAGGGTTGAATGAAATTGCGATGTTGAAACAAGATCTATGACAACCGTAGAACCTTTATTATTCAAATTTTAATATTCGAAAGCTACTTTGCATAAATACCTCACGAATAAAATATATTTAGTTGTCTAGACTCTAAACTGCACTTTAAATGCATTTTTTAAAAAAAAATCCTCAGATTAGAATGCCACGAAAATATTTCTGCACGTAAATCTGAAATGTCATACATATATTCAATTTATCATAGAAAATTGAAAATCCATGGATTTAGTATAAACTTTGGTGTCATAATCAAAAGTAATTTCAACGTCGAAGATTGAAGAGTGTTTTGAGTTTAAAAAAATATAAAAAATTTTTCCGACGATTTATAAACTGTCAGAGGTTTACAATTTCATGAAAAGCTTTAGCAAGCAGTCTATGAAGGATATTCGTGCAATTTATTTTGACAAACTCACTCAGTAAAAAAATAAACTGCTTTAGACATTATAACTGAAGCGTGAATTTTTTTTTGCTATCAAAAAATTCAATCCATTCGAAAATTAAGATTCTATGTATACGCAAACTTTCATGGAGTGTACTAAAAAGCTTTTAAAAAAACTCATACTGAGTGCTTTTTACAAATTTACACTCAAAATCTCTTCAATAGATTTTAAAAATTTAAAATCTGCTAGAGAAATTATGAAAATAATTTTTACAAAATGCTTTAACTTTCTTTAATAGGTCTCGTGACTGCTCAAATGGAAAAATTATAATTTACACTTAAATGATAAATATTTAATGAAGCAAAGTAACAATATCTGTAATAAATCATTGAAATATTTATTTTTGTACTCGAACGTTGTGCGTATGAAGTTGTTGCATTTGCAGGAATATATAGATGCAGTAAATATGTCAACAATGTGCTTGAATTTGTCAATTTTATTAATGTAGAATATTAAGAGTCCATTTTAGGAGCAGAGAATTTTCCTTTCATATGATTTTTTGTTGACAACAACATGCATCATCATCTTCATAACATATTTTCCAAACATGCTTACATGATTTGTAATCTCTTTACTCTAAATCTGACGATTGATGTTGTTCAAAGAAAGAAAAAAATAACACACACCTATCTCTCGTTTTCAAAAAAAAAGAGCATTTATGTAAACCTCGAGAAGATGAATATCATGACAACATAAAAGGGTACATCGAGTAAGGGATCTGGCAAATTCTCATGATTTGTGCTCATCATCATGCACCATTCACCAATTCTATCTGCATTAAATGATGTGAGAAAGGAATTCTCTTCTATAAATGTCAATTATATGATATCCTTGGTGTTTGTTATACTATAATATGGTTGTTTCTTAGTTACATTATATTCTGTAAAATAGAGATAAAAACTAGTAAATTCCATAACATTTTCATATAATAAAAAAGGAAAGGCATAAAAAAGCCTACAAGAATATAAACACATTGTTTTTTATCACAATAATCTTCTTTATTTTTCATAAACATTTTCGTTTTTTCATCAACATGCACCTGTATTTTTGTGTGTTACCTTATGGCAGAAAAATATTATTTTATATTATTCGATCTAGGATAATACAATATATACTGTGGATTGAAAAATACAGATTGAATTTTTTTATATATAGCTAATAATCTTCTTATTCTACTCGCTATTTCACATATACTTCCTACACACGCACGACTTCCTTTTAAATCAAAATTTTCAACCTTCTTTGAGAAGTTTCTTTGTTGTGGTTAATAAAAATCACAATATATATTTGTTTTGTGGGCTCTTGTATGAAAAATATATATTGGATTTTTGTGTGATTGTGCGAGAGTGGATTGAAAAATTTTATAACATTATTATACAGAATTTTCTTCTCTCTACAAAAACCACATTTTATGAAACATTTAGTCCTTAATGTGACTAACTTTATCAATTTATAATAGCTTTTTCAATGTTCTTGCATCATTTTTAAGGTTTAGATACTGTTTGCATTAATGAATTTCCAATATATTCATATTTCTGTCTTTGTGATTCAATTTATTGATACAATTTCAATTTTTCGCTTTGAGGTAAGCTTTTACATATACAAAAGTAAATGTATGACTTTGAGCAACAACATAAAAGTGACAGAAGATGAAACGTTCGATTGCTTAGGAACAAAGAAGTCTATCATATTTATTCATCACAGGAAGTTTTTCGTCATTAATGGTCTGATTTAGCGGGGGCACATTGATTTTTTAGATGCTGTAGGATGTTTACGTTTGACATTTGATCAAATATGAATCCCAATATCTTTCAAATATGTCTTATGTAATAGGAGAATGATTGAAACCGGTAAAATTTAAATGTATTCAGAAAAAAAATATTTTGTTTCTTTCAATGATGACAATTCTGGGGGAGGAATTGTATCACAGAAAGTTGAACAAATCATTTTCAACCCATGAAAAAGTGTTTCTAAAATTAGTTGTTTACAATCATTCACTATAAAATCGTACATTTCAAATTTGAGAAAAATAAAATATAAACCTTGATTTGAAATAGACGGTCATTTTGAATAATGGTTTACATGACGATGAACTTCAAAGCAATAGTACCTAAACCTTTTATTTTATATTTATAAACTCCAATTAGCAATCGATATTGTTAAAATTGACTTTCAAAACATGACATAAATAAACAATTATAATAAGTGAATTAAATATCGACAATTATTAGTGTATGTTTTATAGCCTAGGATATTATTCATATTTCATTATCTTGATAGTTCTCAATAAAGTCCATGTGAATATAATTTAAAATTGTGTTGAAATTAATAAGGTGCAAATGAGAGAATAAAAAAATTAAAATTTGCGAAAATCGACATTCTTAAGAGATTTATGACTTAATTTTCATATTACAAATTTTTCTTTCTGTTCTATTTTTTGATCCCGAGATCAGAGTTGGAAAAGTAGATCTACTTTTCATATAAAATAAAAGTAGATAGTAGATTTTTATATAAAAAGTAGGAAAAGTAGGTAGCTACTTTTCCAACTCTGCCCGAGATTTTATCGAAAAAAAGATTTTAAAAGTAATGAAGAATAAAACTTTGTTCTCTCACTATTAGACCTCTCGTTAGGCCTTAAAGGAAAATTTAATTTCTATCTTTTTTATACATGAATTTTTTATCTTTAAAAATTTCAATTATTTTCACCAAAAGGAAAACTTTTGCAATCTCAACAGATACTTTGATCCTTTTCGTGCATTTGCAGGGAGGGTGTTTCATTGTTCGTTCTGAAAAATAATCATTGAGCTGCTCACATAAGATTGATCTCTGATAGCGAAAAAAATTTTTTTTACTTACTGTTGTTCACTTGCTACAATTTTTGCGCCTAATGCTCTACGAATAAGATTCATTGCTCGTCAAACATTGGTCGTTGTGTGATTAACATTGGTCACTCGCGTAGTTTCTGCTTTAATAAGCCGCTGTCGCAAAAACAATGCTTTAAATGTAATGCGGAACTGTTTTGACATGCTTCCATACAGTACGAAACCAATGGCCGCATTAATTAAGGCTAGTAAATCCATCATTTCACCAAAAAGGGCATAACAACGTTTGAGGAAGCTATTAAATAATGTTAAAAATTGAGTATAATTTAAGTCAATTAAATTATTTAAAAATTTCGAATTTATTTACCATTTTCCTAAAATACCTGACAACAAGCCCAGAATACCTTGTGGAAATTCTGTTATTAGGAATAATAAAAGTACTGCTACAAGAAGCATCGTTGTTCTATCAGTTCTTCTGTCTATTTTAGAATTCCTTTATAAGAAAATAAAAGATGAAGATTGACTTTTTATAAATTTAATTGTAATAATAACCTGTGCCCATTATTCGCTCCTGCTGGCGTGTTGTATCCTTTCAGTTTCAATTTCCTTTTATTGGCACGACATAGCACATCAATTAATACAAAACTAATTATAGTCAATATAATGCACGGCAATAGCTTTATTATAACTGAATGAATCCAGAAATTGAATCTGTCAATGTAGAAGAAAGAGAGTGGAAGAAATTAATTGAATCGTCCTTAGATCGCTAGTTATAAGAAAACAAGAAAAAGTTTGCTAATAAATTAATGTTAATTGTAATCGTAGAAGCGTAAAAGTTTCAAACTATGATAAAATCGTAAGACAAATTAATTTTGCATTCTGCTTGTGTAGGACAATTTGTTTTTTTTTTTTTGGTTTTCAATCAGCATACCAAACGAATGACTTTACTAACGTGATGATAAACGAATATTTGTCACGTTTTTAATTTCATTTTGATAATATACAATATTTGTTGATGAAAATGTCACAAAAATGGTCATCAAAAATCGATCAAAATTCCACTCGCATTGTTGATATTGTGGGTTAAAAGCAAATTGGTGAATCAAAATTCTGAACTGTTAAAAGCGATTTTATCTTTATACAAAAAAAACAATAAAAATAGAATTTCTGTAATTTCCGAAAGAGAAAAAAAAGATAAATATCGGGGGAGAGAGAGAGTCAAGGTAAAACATGTTGTTGTTGTTTTATGTGATAAACTTCGACATACGTTCGCAAAAAAAAAACAAAAATTAATTTAGAGTATCATATGTTGTTCAATGAGTTGTAGAAATAAAGAAGAAAGTCAATTCAAGTGTGGGTTAAAAAAAGCAAAACAATCAAAAGAGTGGAATTTTTCCACGAAACAAACAGCGTTGTCTTATGAAAATTCCACAAGAATGATACCATCTGTGGATTTACCATTGCAAAAATGTAATATTACATTTATTTATTTATCAAAGATAACTGTATAAGCGAAACTTTTCTTATTTGTAACTCGCTGACAAAAAATTATAAAATCCAATAAAATAAAAATTTTTTAATTCATTTTTCAAGTTTTTAACAATTTACTTGCCTGTAAAGTTTTGAATCTTCATTTGCATCGAGAAAGTAAAGTTTGATGGCGCTTCCATGATCCATTTTGTAGTTTATTTCAAAGACAAAAAAGGTTGGTAAGCAAAGGACAGGTGCAAGTATGAAGCACGCAAAGATCGCTCTTCCATGATGATTTTGGGCAACACTGCCTATTATACCATGCGGATGCCTGAGCAAAAAAGACCAGTAATTATAGAAATCATTCATGATAAAATCTTTACATGAATAAAATGAACTGAATGTTAGTAATTTTTGAGTTCTTGTGTTCTTGATACTTACTTGATAGCAATGTATCGCCAAATAGCTAAAGTCACTGTCAGCAGAATTGAAACTGTATGAAGGATTTGAGAATAACGACTGTGAAACTCCAGATAAAACACCCATGAATATGTGTTGTCAGTTTCGCCTGCACATGAGAAAAAAATTTAAATGAGATTTTGGTAAATAAAAAACTTTTGTTAGCATTTTCATAAATAACTGTTCTGAATTCACATTTGCATCTTATATGAGAAAATTCACCTTCATCATGCATTGTTAAAAAAGTCTTATGCAAGATGATAAAAGAGAAAAACGAACATTCTATCTGCTCTCAAGTTGATTAATTCGCGAATGAAACAACTTAGTTTTTGAAATTTTCTGTATACAGTATCATAGTTTAAAATTTTTATTTTTTTCTGACAACTTGAAAAAGTTTCTTTAAAAATTCATTTTGATAAACATTTTCTTACAAATAAAGCTCTTTTTATTTCATTTTCTATTTATTTTTAAAAAAAGTTATTGCTTGCACTTTTTCAATTTATCGCTCTAATAAATATAGTCAAATTTATTTTACTATTCCATATTTTTACCACTTTCATCTGAAATCTCTTTCAAAAGTAATCTTCTTTAATTCTTATCGGATCAAATTTTTCTATAAATTTCTGATTTGAGTAAAACTAAAATGCGCTATTAAGACGTCACAGATGGTTAATATTACTATTTTTTCTTGCATCGTAGGAAAGTAACAAAAATTTTTATGAACAAAAAAGAAAAAACTTTCATCGTTTACAATCTCATAAATTATTTTTTCTTACACATTGTTTATAAGGGCAGAATTTTTGGTAAAATGAAAGACGACATCTAATTTAATATTGATAGATTTAATGGAATTGGGGTTGTTGTGGCAACTCATGTGACTTTAGGCAAAGTTATATCAATGCAAATTTTTTCTTCTTCTATATTTTTGTCGAAATCGAAACTTTTTTCAATAATGATCCCAAGAAGCAAATCGCTACCTTTTGTATCGGTGTCAAAGTCTCATATTTCACATTCTTCTTTATTGATATTTGATTTTTCTACGACCTCTCTCTCTCTATCTCTTGTTCTCTCATGTAGATAAAAATATTTTTCTATGATACAATATTAATTTTTTTTTTCAATTTCCATAGTTTGTTCATGTGTCAAGTGAATTGCAACAACAATTTTGTGTTCATAAGGAAAAATTTTAGTTTCAACTCATGTAACATACAAAAAAATTATCTCCATAGCACAGAAAAGAGAAATAAAGTTCTTTTATTTCTTTTCGTTATATAAGAAGAAAAATATTATGCTCCGTTTTTAACTGCACATATTTTTTAAGTATTTATGGATTGTTGTAATAAAAATTTAATGATTTTTCGGTGACTTTTCTAAAACTTTTATATAAGTTTATAAATGAAACTGTAATAAATTAGGGTAAAGGACGCTTTTTAGAAATATTCAAATTTAGAGTCAGTCATGTTAAACTTTTGGTAAAGTTTTTGCTCTTTTTTGAAAAATCTCAATCATTTGATTTTTTTCAACTGAAATTCTCTTAAATGTATGTATTTTTATGATGTCTATAAAAAGTGAAAAGAGATACATTTTTCTATAAGTATGTTGCCACTGGCAACAGATAGCCAATATTTATTTATTGCAGATACACATTCAATTCCACGTGTACTATCGCATAATAGGTTTTATAGACAGATGGAAGTTCAATTTTACATGTAAATATTTTTTCCGCTGAGCTCAAGACTATAAAAAATAAAATTGATGATGACAGTATAAAACAGAATTTTTCTGCCCTTGTAAACGAAAAGATTATTTACGCAAGAGATAAAGGATGTTCGGTAGAAAAGTATGAATGGAGATGAGAGCAAAAAAGTGTTAAAATGAAAGCTTTTAATAACTTTGTCACGTCTTTCATAGTGTTTTATTTCTTGTAATGATTAATAAGTTAAAGAGCCTTTCTTCAGAGAAAATTATGTATAAAAGACGTATATTAAAGTATGATGAAGAAGTAAAAGGCTTAAAGCTTTATTCATTCATGAAGTTTCCCTTAAATTTTCATTCATCTTCAATATATATATTTTTTTGTTTTCATTAGAAGCGGCAACAGCAGCATCGTAGTAAATTTAATATGATGGGGATGCTGTTTTCTTAGTTAGTCGTAATTTGAATTAATCTTTTGTTGATTGTTTTAGAAACTTCTTTTTACCGAAACAACAAATATTTTATTACGAAAATTGAGATAAATTTATTTTTTCAAGTGAGGTTTAACTCCTACATTCTTTGTTCTTGACGTCATTAATGAAATTCTCATTATCTTCTATTGTTCAAATCTCTTGTTAAACTTTTTTATGAAATTTAAAATTTACCTTTCATTTTTATATACTGATGATAAGTATATGGAATATATTCTATCATCACAAACATATCACAAACAGCTAACCCTGTGTGTAAATAAGAGAAAAGTTTATCAACTTATTTTCCTAAATATTAGAATAAATTAGCATCATGCATCATACATTTCAAAATAGAGTTGATTGGTGTTTTGCTCATCTCTTTCCGTGTCAGTATGATAATGTTGAGGATATTTGCTATGGTGCCGAATATGCAAATCTATGATAAAAATAAAATTCAGTTAATAGCCCATTCAAGTGGCAGAAACAAACAGTCATTGAATTTTATTCAACAAAACAGACAAAATTGAAAAGATGATTGACCTGACATGACATATCAGTGTCTTTTGTCTGTTTCAAAGCAACACCCAAAAAATGTGTTTAATTTGATTGGATTTTAAATTGATCTTAATTTAAATAAAATCTTTCTGGATTTAAATTCTTAGAAATATCGTTAATTTTTTTTAAACTAAAATTTGTCAATATTTTCTAAAACTATTTATGATTTAAAAGTACTTAGCAAAATTCTGAATAATTTACTTATTTGAAAAAGTTTTCTGGATTTTGATTATCCAGATAATAATCTGGAAACTTTATGAATATTTTTCAGTTTTATAAAAACAATGAAGATTTATTTATTAATCCATTTTTTATGAGTGTATTGAATGTCATAGAGGAAAATTTCCGTGGAAAAATTTCTTCTTTTTAATTTGATTACGTCAGTCAACATGGTGTTTGTATGTGTAAAAAATGCGTTTAGGACTGATGTATACTTACAACCAATGTGACATATCCATGATAGTATTGGTAGCTTGTAAAAAAATCTCGAATGTTGTGCTGACAATAGTGTGTGCAATTATCATTTGTATCGTTCACTAATTTTGAGCTTGTGTTTTTAGAATACTCTTTAAGTAAATTGATGAAATCGTTCAAATTATCTTCAGTCACATTATGCTTCTTCAAGTCATCTATGACATTAATTGCCACGGGTAATACAGTTGTCGACATCATTCTTGTTAAGGAAAGGAAAATATTCTTTGCAACAGGTGAAGTTAAGTTACTTTTATCGCCTAAAGGTAGAATTTGCTTCCATAATGGTGTGTAACGACAATAAAAGATGAAGAGAGATTCTTATTGACTGAAAGCCTGCATCTTTAGCTTTATGGATTACAACAATGAAACATTGCGTGTCGTTAACATAATAAAGTTTACTCGTAAAATAAATAAAAAGGTTCAAGCAAAATGGTCTTAAATGTATTGCAAGAGTCTTTATCCTATTATATTTTTGTTTCTTTAGGTCGAACTCTCGATATTTGTCCTTCTCTGCAAGAAAAAAGAAGCATAAAACAAATTTTTTTGTAATGGAATTGTTTATATGATGTAAACATTATTCAAATTTTCTATATTTGGAATTGAGCTTATCAATGAAATCACTCACTCTTTACATTTATCATTCTACTACAGCATGAAAAATGGAAACTTCTCGTCATCGTTTACAAATGACAAGAAAATTTATTTGTTAAGACATTTTTTTGTGTGTGGGTTGATACGAATTGACATAGCTTTAAATATGATAATTTTATTTTTCACTAGAATGATGCTAAAAGTGGATATTATTAAGACAGTAAAGACAATAATTATTTTCAAAAAAAAAGTTGATTAGGGTTCGATTTTGGGGTTTAAAGAAAAGTTTACCGATCAAAGATAAATATTGAAGTCATTATGCTCAAATTGATTTTCCTCCTTTAAATTTATTTTCTTCCTTTTCTCAGTTAAATAAATAATATGCTTGGAAGGAAAACCGCATTGGGTTCATATTTACAAATTCGACTTTTTCTTCGTTCAGTCTTGCAAAAAAAAAAGTTTTAAT
The DNA here is from genome assembly GCA_018290095.1 of Polypedilum vanderplanki. Taxonomy (NCBI): domain Eukaryota; kingdom Metazoa; phylum Arthropoda; class Insecta; order Diptera; family Chironomidae; genus Polypedilum; species Polypedilum vanderplanki. The sequence continues at coordinate 22,310,528 of CM031380.1, read as the reverse complement.
TACTTTGGCTTTTCCCATCAAGAAAAGTATTTAACCCTTAAATGAATCTTGCTTTCCTTGCATTAAATTTAAAGAATTTCATTTTACAGTGAATAAAATGCATTTGTTACTTTATATATTTATAGACTAAAAAAACGAGAAAGAAGAATTTATTTTTTAGTCATGTCCCAGAAAATTTTCTCATCTCAAAAACATGTGTCATGAATTGATGTATGGAACAAGGTAAATTCTCACAAACAAACGTGATTCTGTATGCAAGAGAAGAGGAAAAGATTGAAATATTGCTATCAGCATCAATGGTTGTGGTTGAGAACTGAAAATCAATTTACTTTTCCGAAAAAGCACTTTTGGGTACATTCGACTTATTAAATTATTCACTCGAAAACACACTGAATTTGGAGCAACGCAAATAGACACCCACAAAATTTGATTGGCATCGTGTGGCTTATTGCAAAGATCAAATTTGAGCGATACAAAAATAAATTGAAGAAATTCTTGGAAATTATCATTGCTTAAAACTGAATTTTTTATTATTTATAGTTTGTATTTTTTATACAATATTCAAAACTCAGCTGCTACACAATTTCAAACTTTCGCTTAATCTCTAAAGTAAATTTATAATCTTCATATTAATATTTTACCTTATGTTTTTTGATTCAATTTCTAAAGATTATTTTTTTATACATAATGTATTAAAGATCATTAAAACTTCTTTTCATGACTTACTTATTTTTTATATCAAAATTTTTTCCTTTATGACTTTGATAAATCTTTGTCGCTTTGCTTAAGCTCTAGATTAGAAATAATAATAAAAATCTGCAAATTCTCTTAAATTTTAAGAAATAATTTTGTCTGTATGAGACTATGCACTTTAAAAGCAATATGGAATCAAAAAATTCTTATAATAAAGTGACTATCGTCAATATGTAGTTGAAGGTCAGCTTAAATGACAAGTCCATTCCTCACGGGAAATGAACTATACTTTGAAAAGCTACATATAATGTTGATTGGATTCGAATTAAAGTTAATATAGCACGAACAAATCTTCACATTTTTTTTCTTGGGACTAATGATGGACTTTTAGATGTAAGTAAATGATTGATGTATTGTTTAGACAGTTTGTGGTGATTTATAAACAATGACGAAATTTGTTTTGAAAAAGGAATCAAATTGTATATTTTAAATTTTATGAAACAATTCTGTCAACAGAAAGTTTCAAGGTTATACCACAAGTAAAATTATCAAAAAAGTTCCATTGTACTTATAAGCTATAAAGAATAGTGTTTTTAAAACTCAAAAGATAAAACTTGTGCTTGTTGCACATGATTAGTCACTAAATGAGTCACTCCAATAGGTAGTAGTAAGAGGAGCGACAGTTTTAAATAGATCTCTTCCTGAATATGATACATCGTCCTTCCCCTTCATCGGTTTCCGCTTTAACGATGAAGAGCTGTAGTCGGAACAGTGCTCGCGGTGTTTTTGATATCTTTTTACGCTACAATAGAGACGTCGGCACTTGTTGCACTCATATGATAACGAACATTTGTGCTGATTCAGTGCATGCTTTTTCACATCAGATTTTGTCGCAAACACTCGACCACATTCATCGCATGTAAAAGAATCTTTGTGGATCTGCATGTGTGATGTAAGATTTATGCTGTACTTGAAACCGCGACCACAAACGTGACATTTGAATGGCGTATCATCTGATGATGGCTTCATATGAGCCTTTTTTCTATGCATCATCAAACTTGGTTTCGAGCTGAATTGTTTTCCACAATCTTTACACTTTTCACGCTTTTTATTTCTTTCATCAGAACTGTCGTCTGCTTCAATAAATACAATGTCGCGTTTCAATCTTTTTGCTGTCGAAAGCATTTCCTCTTTTTTTGCTTTTCTTCCCGCTTTAGGCTTACGACCTCGCTTCTTCGGTTGTTTAACTTTTCGCGATGAATCGGAATCCTCAGCAGAACTTGTATAATCATCATCCTCCTCCTCTGCATTTGACACTTGATATTCATCATCGTCTTGAGGCAAATCGTCGTCGTCACTTTCACTTGCTTCGTTGCAATCTATTATAACAAAACCATCAATTGGTTTACGAGCTCTACGATGTCTCTTGAGTTTGCTTCGTAATTCTTTGTCAGTAGCCACAACATCCTTCATGAATGCATACGCCGTTCGCAATCGGCCTAAACAACCGATACATATCATGTGCGGCAGATAATCACGTTCATGAATGCGGATATTTGAGCAGAGCTTCATAATTATGTCGCAAATACGCATATCTTCTTCAATTGCAAAAATATCGATGAGGCTCTCTGTAGCCTTGCATACTCGACACTGATTAGGATCAACTTCTGGTTCTTTTGATTTTCCTTCTTCTTCTTCTTCCTTTTTGTCTTCTTCAGTTATTTGCTCTTGAATTTCTTTTTTTACTTCATTAATAATGTTATTTGCAATAGCAGCTTGTTGTGAATTCTCTCCAACACTGTCTTCTACTTCTTTATTTCCATCAACTGTTTCAAAGGTATTGTTATCATTATTATTATTTTGAACATCTAAATTAACACTAACATTGACACTATCCATTGTATAAGAGATGTTTACATTCTGAGTGATTTGTTGTTGTTCTGTTTGTGGCTCCTGAAGAATATGATTGTGTGGCTGTTGCGGTATTGAGACAGTTGGATAAAGTCCCATTTGTTGTGGTAGATCTGGATGAGGCAATTGCATATCGCGTTGATTGTAAGAAAGGTTTATGATGTCTGACTGCTGCGTTGCGCCTCCCGTCACTTGATGCATAGCTTGATCTTGTTCAATATGCATTTCGCGCGGTATACTTGTCATTGGAAGCTGTTGTTGTATGCTACTACCGTAGACCATCGCATTATAGTCATTATTTATTATGTTATTAAAGTTTTCCATGCTTTTTGAAGACTTTAAACTTTCGGTAAACACTAAAAGAAAACACAAAAGTTTGTTTTTCTAGAAACACTTTTGAAACTTTTATTCTTGTTGTATTGCTGTGTTTTCATTTAAAGGGGTTGACTATAACAAATTTTATTATAAAGATTTTTGTGATGTTATTAGTAATTTAAAGTTTTATAGTTTTTCAAAATTGTTTTTTGTTTTCCCTTTCGAGAAAAAAAATGCAGGCAAGGCGTCTTTACAGATCTGTGCATATCGCGAGTTAGTAAGTATAGCTAGAGCTATGCTTCATTCAAAAAATAACCGTTACGGTAAGATGTTCCTTACCTTATATTTACAATCGAAAATCTCCCTTCGTTGATTCTGAAAAAGAAAGAATTTAAAATGAAAATCATGTAAATTTTTAAGAACTCAAATGAATAAATTGTGTGTTTAAAAGTTTAAATTGTTTCTTTTGTGCAATCAAGAAATTTTTTAACATTTTTGTATAAAATTGTATTACCATACCATTGCACATATTTATGATGAATTAACCAAATTATTTATATTGTAATTTATAATAAATTAATTTTTTTTAAATTCACGATACATCAAAAGATAATTAAAATGTATAACATTTTTTGGAATCGCAATTTTTCTTTGTAATGAAATATCAATTAATTAAGAAGAAATAAGTATTTTATTGAAAAAAAAACATTTCAATTACTTCATCTAGATTTTGTTAAAACCTGTAAACGTTTTCGTAATATATGAAATTTTTTAGCTCTCATAGGTAGTAAAAATTTAAATTTTTCGACAGAAATAATTTTTTTTAAATTATTTTATTGTGGATTGAAAAATAAAATTTTAGAATCTAAAACTATTCTCTAGAAATTTTAACAAACCTTTATTAATTAAAATTGAAATAATGATATGCTAAAATGTCATTTAGTATTTTAAAATTGACACACTTTTTATATTCGTGCCCTAAATCTTGTTAAAACTAATTAAAAGACAATCGTAAAGTTGTTCTTGCAGCTGCAGTTCGTGTCGAATTTAAAAATGAAAAGATTGAAGAGATTTTTACCTAAGTATGAAGCATTATATAAAAAATGATGCCAAGATTGTGTTTTGACGAATATACTCATTTCTGTAAAACATACATGAGTTTCATCAAAAATTGAATTGGAAAAATTTATCTCATGCATATGATTTGATTTTTTTCTTATCTTTGAAATGAATGAAACGTAGCGATGTGAAAGAAATGAAATGAAAATTAAATTACGAAATAAAAAATGCTGAATAATTGAAAAGAACATTTTCACTTGATTGAACAGTTTTCATTTCCGAAATAATTTAGTAAAAATTCATTTTACTAAGTTTTTAACGGTATTTTGAGTATTTAAAACACTTTTTCCATATACGCTCGGCACAAAAAAATATTGATCTTAATTTTGCGCATGTTATCTACCTATAAAACATTAGACAAGCCCTAATGACAAAGTTAGAAGTAACTGAAGCGTATTTTTACCTAATTCATAATTAATTCTTTGCGAATTGACGTTAATTAACAAGAGTACTGTTGTCATTATTGATGCTGGATTAGGAAAACTTCTCACAATTTGAGCTTAAAAATTCATAATAACATGAAAGTGCAGAAGCGTTACTTATATATACAAGGAACTTAAACATAATATTTCGCAAAATAGCGCTGTTTACAAATTTTGTGGGAAAATTGTAGAAATTAGTTTTGAGTGTACACTCGGTGATATAAATTAATAAGTTAGTGTGAAGATAGATTTAGTGTGTGCAGTCTACATAATAGACATGCTGTATTAGTAATAGCATTTAAATATAATTAAGAAAATTAAGGATAACATAAATTGGCGAATGGCATGTAAGGATAATGATGGAAATTAGAATGATTCATTGAAGCATATAAAGTGTCGCAGTTAATTTAAAAATTATGCGTAAATAGAAAATTTAAGCGTCATTCTCAAAATCATGATTTATTTTCTTTTTGCTCGTGACCACACAGGTAGCGAGAAAAAAGGATATTCGTACCGCTTAGAATTTTTGACCTTTGCCAATGAATTGTTCATTTGTACGTGAGTCGACATTCAATTCATAATTCTATTCATTCAATTAGACGACGATAAGATGGATCGAGACGACGTTTTGGTAAAATTAGTAGAGCAAGAGTGCGTAATATGGAAGCGAAATCATCCCCATTTTAAGACCGTTTCAATGAAAGAACAGGCTTGGAATCGTGTAGCAATGCAATTAGGAATTACAAGTGAGTCACTCTTATTCATCTCATGAATCGAATCATAGCCTTAATCCAATTACTAATGCAACTCTGTATGTGCATGCTTTGTTTGTGTGAGTGGTATTTCATCTTAGTTTTTCTCTTACTACTCAGTAGTAAAAGAGGGTTCTTCTGCAATTCGCTATGCGTGAATAAATTAAATGCTTGCCTGTTTGCAACATATATACACACACAAATACACTTACAAGTAAATTTATCGTTAATTCAAAGTACTTTCCCTTTGATTTATATTTTTGCTATACACATTCGCATTATCGTTATTATTTTCCATTATTTTCACTCACATGTGGACGATGACTCTTGAATGAATGCGCTACGTTCGTGCTGATGAATTTCTGATGACTTTTTCCCCTTTTGTTTCTTTTTCTATCTATTATATGTGATTTTTTAAATTCATAATATGCTATGATACAAAAACAATCTACAGCAACGGAAGCGGAGCGACGATTTAAATCCATTCGTGAGAAATATCGACGTCGCAAAATCCTTTTGGAGCGTGATGTATCGAACAATGTTGAGCATTCGAAGTTAAAGCGATGGGATTTGTACAACAAACTTTCCTTCCTTGACGACTATATGATACCGAGAAAGTGAGTATAAAGCAAAAAAAGCGACACGAGGATAAAAAATTAAAATTGATGAATTTTGCTCTTTTCTTAACCTTAACCTTTAAATCATTAATCCTTACTCATTTTTCTTCTACATTCTTCAATTTATGCAGTGGGAATGAAAGCTTGGGAATGATTGGAAGTCACAAAAGCGATTCCGTTTCGAGTGAAAATATTTCATCGACAAATGAAGTATCGATACTTCCTATACCAAATAGCAATAAGCAAATGACATTTACATCAACACCAAATTCAAATCATCAACAGCAACTTAGTAGTCTCATTATTCAGCCAATTTTACGTCAAACGCTTGCAATGCAAGATGTAAATATTACATCACGATCTTCACAATCAACTCCCAGTCCGAGTACTACAACTCTTAATATTACAACAGAGCCACAAGAAAACATACACTTGAATCCCATAGTAAAAATGGAAGTCCCAGATGATGATTGCGATAATGAGAATCATGATAATGTTGAAAATAAAGCAACTATGGGAAATGGAAACTTTAATTACGTTGGCGAATACATTGCTGCAGAGCTGAATAAATTGCCTCTTCGACACGCTTTCATTTTGAAAAACATTCTCATTCGAGAGGTACTCGAGTTTAGTGAGAAAATCATGATGGCTCAAGAAAAGCAATAGAGATAAACACTTTTTAACGCTTTTACAATAACATAGATTGTAATAGGTTGATAGTGCTTTTATAGAAAAAATATATATTGTGGTCTAAAGTTCAACAATTTTTGGGAAAAAATTTTTTAAATGAAATATTCCTTGCCACAATCAATGCCATCGTATCTATTGATAGCCATTTAAAGCTTAGAATTTACATTTGTGCCATTGCATTGCATGTTTTTCTCCAATGATAATTTTAGCTTTGTTTGTTTCAATTTTAATTTGCCATTCCAGTATTCAAATCTCAAACTTTATTTTGTGCTTTAATTTTAATTAATTAAGTGACATTGATACCTCACACATTTTTATTCCTACACACAGACAAAAAAACATACAGCAAACATCGAACAGAAGAAGAGATTCTTTATAAATATTTGTAGAAGCAAAATTAAATGCTCATTCAACAGGTCCTTGCCATATACATTAATATTGTTGAAAATCGATTGAAAATTTTATTTATAAGATAAACACCAATGTTAGAAATCAGATCTGTGTGAGATCTCAATACAAAGAGAAATAAGAAAGCGATTAAGTGTAGATTTATATGTCTAGATCTTAAGCAAATTTTCATTTCATTCGATTATTTTATCATTTGTTTTACATATTGCATTCCATTCAAATTTAAGAAAACTTTTTATTGAGGCAGAGTTAAAGTGTGGGAGTTACTTTTTATATGAAATTCTTCCACTTACTACGACTCGCAGCTCACTTAAGAAGAAGTGAGAGATTTTTATAAGAGCAATTTCTCATTCATTTTCATATTACAACCACGTTTCATAAGTATAATTTATTATTCATAAGATAATACTTAACTAAAGCGTTAAGAAGTAGCAAGTGTATTTTTGCAAAATGCTACAAATAAAATTCATATTTTATATGTTTCCTATTTTCATATGTAATGTAAGTGGCATTTACTAAGGCTTAAAAATGATATTTTTTGTATGATAAAAAATATGATAGACAACAGAAGCAAATAAAATTTATTTTTGTACGAACCTCATACATGAAGATGAGAAAGCTACATAAGAAAAAAAGTGACTTTGATCCTTTTATATCTACCTTGAGCTATATTACTATTTATTTCAGGATTCCGGAGGTTCATGTTATTTGGTAAAAACAATCGAAAAAATATATTTGAATAACATATTTAATTCTTAAATTATTTTGAAACTATGATTTTTAAAAAATACTTTACAATTATGCCAAAATTAGGAACAATGACACACAGTTGCTGATTATTAAAAAATAATTTTAGTCTATGAAAAAAACTTTTTTTTAAGAAAATTCAGTTAGAAGACTTCGAGAATTTCGTTATAAAAAAATCAAAAGTTATGTCAATTTTGAGAATTATTTTCCACTCAATGGAAGATGAAGTTATATTTTTGAAAGGAAAAAAAATATTTGAAGACGATTCAAGAAAAATTATCAGACAACGAAGAAGATTTTTTATAAGATTTGAGTGGTTTGAGTGTTTTCTTCAAAATGAAATCAGCTTTTTAATTGCATAATATTCTTACAAAATTGTAAATAATATATTTTTAACTTTCTCGTTTTTGAAAAGCAAAAAGATTGTAAAATGAGCTATATCTAGACAAAATAAACATACATAGCAATAAAGATTATTGCAAATAAGAAAACTTTTTTCTTCTTCTCTTTATTTTCCAAACACATCATAATCATATTTAGAAACTGTTTCGTTTTAATATTTAAGAATTCAAAAATATTTTTAGAGTAAACAGTAACTTGTTTACATATAATATTGAAGGATAGAATAGGTGTACAAGAATATATATATATATATATATATAGGGTATCAATATATATATATATATATATATATATATAATATATTTTATGAAAGAGAGAAAGAGAGAGAAAAAGAGTTTTGTTATTTATTGATTCAGCATTTATGATGGATAGATTACTGATTACCTAATGGCTAATAAGCGGAAATTTCCAATCAACTGGAGAAATTACTTGTTTTCTAAATATCAATTTTGGCCCAATAAAAGGTTTAAGGACAAAATAAGTAATAGAAAAAGTTCTACCGATTTTTTCTAAGAAAAAGCAAAAACCAAGTTGATTTTTCCCTAACCGCACACACCAATTATTTTAATAACAAAAAATAATATTCCAATACAACAAGCACTTTAGGGGTTTGAAATAATTTTTTTCGCATCATAATATTCTTCGTTTTGGTTTAATTGAGTTTTACTTATTTTGCTGTAAACATAATTGTAAAATTTTGAGATTTTTTTCGTGTAATTGTTGTTGGAAATCTCAGAAAATAAAATAAAATTTGCCGTCTAAAGGGCATTTCAACGCAACAATGAGCTTCATTAAAAATTAAATAATTAAGGGTGAATATTTTCACTCTTGATTAAATAATTAAAATGATGAACGGAAACTCCCTAATGAGATTGTCCTGACCTGAACGATGAAAAACGCAAAATGTTTAGTAAAATTTTCATTTGACAACGTCAAATTCTTTTGCTGGTAAAAAAAGATAGATGAAACTTTAAGATACGGACAATATGGTGCCAATGATAATTTGATTTCTCCGTCTCTACTCACATCTTTCATCAAATATGGTATTTATAGAATCTATTGTTTACTAAATACAATTCACGTGTCTCTCTTTCATTCTCAGTTAAAGCATGTGTTATGTTGAACGTTCCTTAATAATGATGATAATGATGATGATACTTATAAATTTCATATTTTGATACCGCTTGAATTGGCAAATAACGAAAGAAAAAACCTTTTAAATTATTAAAATAGAATTTCTGAGAAAAAAATTCTAAAAGCTTCAACTCTTTTTATGGTCTCATGGATGATTAATTTTCGATTATGAAGCTCTATAAAAGAACAGTTGAAAAATATTTTTAAAATACACCTCCATGATTGAGTTTTCATGTTTTTTCTCTGTTGATTGCTCAAATTGAATAATGTTTTATTTTGGACCTCAAAGGCTCAAAGATAATCATTTACTCAACTAAGTGAAGTATGAATGATTCATTTTCAATATACCACACGATTATCGCGACTGAAACTTCTCAAAAGTAACTTATTAAATCTAGCACTGAATAAAAAGTTAATTATCATTGGCATCGTCATTCATTACTCATTATTAGTTAATGTGATTATGTTCTATACTATGATACTATTACTGTTGTTCTATAGTTGAGTTTTAATGAATCTTATAAGACCAAATTGCTCATTAATTTTAACAACTCTAAAAAAAAGTAGTAAAAAAGTGCTGAAAATGTCAGAAATTTCTAACTGAAGTATACATGTCTGATGTGTTTATTTATTTATAAAATTTTATCATCAGCTCTGAATAAATAAGCGAAAAGAAGGTGATATTTTCACTCGCTTTTTCTCCCATTTTGAAGGCATATTGCGTTATTTTTTCAGGATTTTCAATTTGCTTCCATGAATGTTTTTATGGTATTATTGAGGCAGAAACTTAGAACGTGATTAAATAAAGTCGTATTTTCATAAATGAATGCAATCTGCCATGCTCGCAAAAGATGAAGAGATTAGGATGTTGTTGTTTACCAAGTATAATTTACATAATTATTTTCAGAGATCAAAAAGTGTAAATTCTCATATCAAACGCAGACTTAAAGAGAGAAATAAATAGGAATGAATGTAAATTGAAATTTTCTAATGTTTCTCTGTTATTTGAATTAAGTCAATATTTCATGTAATGCTTTCATTATTCAATCATTCCATTCTGATTATTCCTTGAAATGTTGTTTTTCCATCATCCATCTATCTCTTCAATAAATAATCGTTAATCAAATTCTAGAGACAATACTGTCTGCATCTATCAATAATCTAATCGTTATGACAAGATGATGCTACTTCAAATGAAAACAAAAGTAATGACACGATGTGTGTAGATTAAATAAAAGAAATTGCTGAATGTTGAAGAACTAGAGATGTATTGTAGATATGGCTAATGGACATGTGTTTATGTTGAAGCTTAATTCAATCTATTTAATAACATGTATCATATTGCGGCACAATTGACAGCTGTCTGTAGTGCCATAGCTTTAACATTTCACTCGCTTTGACTATAAAACTTTCTTCTGTGTAATGTTTCGTGATGAATTATTTTAATACCGATAATTAATTTTACTGTGGGCTATGTAACATAATATTAAAATTTCATGCAATAAAGTTTTTGCATATTAAATTGGATATAACTAACTAAAATGTAAATTATTTTGTAAAATTGCCATTTTAATAGCGACATTTATGGCGGCATATAATGCAAACAACTACAGGGTATACATAGATTAGGATTGAAAAATCTAAATCTTGTGCAAACATTTACTTAGAAACCGGATCGAAGGAGGATACTATTATATCAGTAATGTTTTCTTCTTTTTGATTTGTGTTTTTATTCGATATCTCAAGTTTTATTCTTTTTGTCAATGTCTGCTAATCCATCACATTTCAAAAATAACTCAAGCACTATATCGTGTCTGCCACGCAATAAACAATTGTTTTGGCAGGCAAAAACATAACTTTTTCTTCTGTATGAAATTTACCATTTGAGTTTTGGTAGAGAGGCAAAATGTATTGTGTAATAACTTTACAGCTTTTTTGTCATCGAAATAGAGTTAAAATAAAAACGGCTGAGAAATTCTTCTTTTTTCGTTTGCTTTTTGATGAAAAGAAGACATGCGAATGTTCAATGTTCATGCGAAAGAAAATTATATCTTTATCTTTTTAATTACGCTGGTGTCAGGAAAGGTTCCTTTTATGGTTGATTGAAGTAAGGATCAGATGATATTGAATTAAATGAAAGCTTTGATTATCTGAAAACTTTCAAGAACTTCAAAAACATTTATTTAATCAAATTAGAAAGCAAAATAAATTCTTAGTATCTTTAATACATTTTATCCGCTAGTTTAATCACATTAGTAAGAAATTTACATAAATTTACTTAGTGATTTTTTTTCCTTTTTTGTGTCAAAATTGATTACAAAAGACTCATCTTATTCATGAAAATAGACATTAAAATGAAAAAAAAATCCCTTGCATTTGTTCTTTACATAAAACTTTAAAGTTCATTTAAATAAGCATTTTTCTGCTTAAAAATTCTTGCTTTGTTTACATACTTCTTACAACTTTGTATTTTTTTGAATCCTTTTAATTAAATTCTTTTTCATTTTTTCAGTCATTAACTCATCAAAATATTTTATAAATTTTATTAAAGAAGAAATTCTTTCTTTTGTTTTAATCTATTTACAATTTAATTTATACGCAATATAAAATTAAATATTTATATAAATTTTTTTCATCCTAAATGGCATGAATATGGACAGCTTAAATATTTTTTTGGCATTTATTAGTGAAGTTGTTTCGTTGTTCTTTGGAAGGCTATTGTTCATATTTCATTTTCTCACACTCGTTTCCTGTGGATGATTCGTTTAACAAAAAATATGAAATTATGTAGAGAATTTTGCGAAAATACAATTTCAGTTCATAGTAAAATACAACGTTGGTTTTCAATCCTCTTATAAAATGGAAATTTAAAAAAAAAAAACAGAGATTATTAAAACATCAAGTTAATTGTAATTTTAGGACGAAATGTGTATGTTAACAACTTAGGTAGTGCATTAATGGCTCATTTTTTCATTACCTTTAGGTAGGTTCGTTATTTTTACTTGTAGCTTTTTTGCCATTATACATTTTCTTCATTTCAATAATAACCTTGGAATATTTTGTCGTGGAATTTAGCTAAAAATATATTTTAATTATCGTTTCTAAAATAATTTCAATAAAAAAATGTCTTCGCCTACATTCAAATTTTTTTCTTTTCATTATTAAAATCCTTTGTAAAACATTTATTGGTATCTATCGAAATTAATAATACTTCGAGGAAAGCAGCTTAATTGAGTTGATAATATAAACATAAAAAGTTTTTAATTGGAAGCTTTTGTGTTTTTAAATTCTTTTAAAATAATCACTACCAGAATTCCTAAATCAATTCACCCATTTCTTATTTTAAAAGATTGCCCTAAATCATCTAAAAGTAAATATTTCATCACTTCAACATAAAGACTATGTTAAAAGAAGTTGAAGTTTATCAATTTAGCGCACAATAGAATCATATTGTGTCATACTCAATATATATAAAAATGGAGGATTTTATTGTCGAAACTTGAATGAAGATTCAAAATAAACATTTCACAAGTAATCATTAAAAGCTCAGAACTGGAGACGTGAAAAATGAGGCTAAACATTAACGACCAATTTCTTGTTCATGAGAATATAACGTTTACTATATTTAGAGTCTAATATGATAGTATGACGAAACAAACCATTTTGAATCAATAAATTAAATATGTGTTCATACATACGAGCTGCGTGTATAAAATAAAGGAAATTGAGTGAGCAAACACCAGAACTGTTTGGTGATTACACTCGTTCACCTTTTATTGTTGTGGTATCAGACTACAATAAATTATAATTTATTGCCGCTTTTATCCTGATAAAATGATTGTATTGTTGGTTTATATTAAAGTTAACTTTTATAATATAAATGAAACTTGTTAGACGTTAGTAAGTAAAACATGTGCATTAAGTTGGTTAATTAAATTCAAATCAGTACCAACATTTACTTTATTAATGTTTTTATGCATTAAATGATAAACAAAATGTCATTTGGAACAAAACATACAATCTAATAAGTGTAATAACAAGTAAGCAAGAATTAATGAATCTTATTTTGAGAAAACATTTCTCCATAATTTCGTGGATTTGCTTTCTCATGAAATCATTTTGCTTCTCCTTTGGCATATATTTAACAAGAAAAAAAATGATTATTATGAAAAAATCATTAAAGCATTGTGTAATGTTTATTAAAGCTTTTTGTATAACCTAAATCTTTTATTTGTTATTTAAATATCATCCATCAAGGGGTATCAACTCTATCAAAAAAGTATCAAAAAATCAAAAATAAATCAATAATTTAACAAAAAAAATAAAAAATTAATCAAAAATCTAACAAAAAAAAAAAAATCAAAAATAACAAGAGTTCTAACCCCTTGTTATCCATATATTTTGCAAATATTTGGTTATATTTTGCGTTTAAATTTAGAAAGATTCAATTACATATTTTAACAATTCGTGAATAGAAAAAAAGGTAATAAATTTATTGGCCAAAAAAATTGAAAAATCAGGAAAATTTCTGAGTCAAAATGAAAATAGTAAACGAAAAGCTAATGAAATCAAGTATTACTTAAAACTGCTTTAAAAAATGTTCTTTATTATCATACATTTTTCACCGTTTGTCAAAAGCAATTGTAGTTTTTGAGAAAATTGATGTTTGAATTAATAAGAATATGGCACTTACAAAGTTGCCAGTTTTTTGAAAATACCAATAGTATTAAAACCTGCTAAAAAAATGTACATACATATTTACATTTCATGAACTACCTAATTGATGAAAGAAAAACAAATTTAAAGAAAAATAGCTTCTGAAACACGTAACATTTTCTTTTTATTGCGTCTTTCAACTTTCAGGGGTCAAGAATATATACAAAAAATGTTGAAACATATCATGAAACTCTCTTTACTTTTTGTTGATTCTCATTATATAGCAATAAGATGTGTATTTAATTTCATTTGTCCATTTCAACGGACGCAAAAGCGAGAAAAGTAGAGTAGAAGGTAGAAAAAACTTGGATATATTTCCAATGAAAATAATTCAACTGTAATTAAATTTGCTTGGTAACAGCAAACTCTTAAAAATTTATCGTTCCATAGAACGTCGAGCTTTATTCTAAAGAAAATGATGTTATTACTTGTGACAGGTCATGAACGATTGCATCCAAATTTAAGATGTGAAATTCATTGTGACTTTTTAAATTGTAAACACCATCTTCAGTTAGTTACTCCGTATTCAATATGATTGTTTACTAAAGAATTTAAAACAGATGAGACGGCTCTGTGATGGTTTATTATAGGCAAAGAAACTAATTATCCTGAAATTTGCATAGCAGTAAAAGTTTATCTTTTATAAACTTTTTTACTCTCTTTTGAGTAGGAAGTAAATCCGTAAAATTTATGACAAGTCACAAGCTTTTGACAATGACGATAGCACTATGTTCGTTCAACTGTAAGAATCAATAAAACCCTTACTCTTTTTCTTTTTAGTGGAAAACAACTTTAAAATTCAATCCTTAAAGCCGTATGTGTTTTATCGATTTTTACAAGTTTGTTAAAATTTCACTTTTTATAAATGAGAGATTTGATTGCGTGTGGGATAAAGAAAAAACAAATTTATTTATTCGTGTGTATCCTAAATACTGATCAGTCATTAAAAAAATTAGATTTTATATTGAATCACTCGAAGTATTTTAACGATAAATTTTCTGCACACGAAAGGCATTAAAATGTTATTAGATATTGGCCCATATCCATTCATTAAAGGAAAATTGAAAATATCATTTTAATCTACTTAAAATGACACTCTTCAGTTAATGTCATGACTGAACATGTGAGTTGGAAAATTCAATAAACTTTAATTTAATCGCTCTGTGATGAGGTTTTTCAATACAATATTGTTAACTTTTTACAAAAGCGCTCAACTATAATGACATTAATAATGACGATGTCGAAAAGAAAGGAAATGATATTTAGGATGGGTGATAAATTGACTTCTTTCATATTCATTATAGATTTTTTATAATGACTTGCTATAGAGTTATTTAAAAGTATCATGTAGGGTTTTATCGTAAAAGCATACTAAAAAATTCAATTTTGAATTTGATGTACGACACTTTATCTACTTCTTCTTCTTGTCTTGAATATACATATGTTTTGTGGCATGAATGGTGCTTTTGAAACCTTTTCTTACAAAAGCAATTACTTACAAATAGAATGCCAATTTGTATTTGAAGAAAGTAAAATATGAATACTTTAATGTCAATTGATATTTCTTTTCTTTCACTCTATTGAAAATGAGGGTTTCTTATAACGAGATTTCGTTCATGAAAAATCCAAAACTCAAGTGATGCGAAATTACTTTGGGTTCATTCTAACAGTCCATAAAAGTAATAAGATGAATAAATTTTTTGGCATATCAAGATGAAAATTTATTGGCCCAAACTATGCTTCATAAGGTAGAAAGTCTAAAAAAATAAATTCATCCTCAACTCCTACGAAGCATCATCAAGGTCTTTACATCTATGTAAGCTTCTTGAAATTTTTCCTTTCTTTCACTTAATAATAATTTGTTTATTTACTGACGTCATGTTACATACTAGTAGGTACAAATTTTTTCTATATCAAGTACAAATGATAATAGAATTGTAGTTTGGAGAAATGTGATGTAAAGGTATTTTCATCGATTCTCAGTTATTCATATACGATTGAGTTTGAAGGTTTTTATTATTATTCATGATGATATACTTTAGCATTCAATCGTTTTCAATTTTGTTTGCATGCATGACAAAATTTGAATGTTTCAAATTGCAATAATTTTTAAAGCAAATTTTGTTACTATAGAAATATAATGAGTTTGAATTTTTAATGCACACTTCTTTTAAAAAAATTGCTTTCAAAAGTTTTATGTACACAGAACTCTCAGTAAATTGTCAATGGCAACCATTATTGTTGTTAATTTAACAAAACCAGTCCATGAGGAGATGAAAAAACCCTTTTGCGTAGAAGTAAAAGATTAAAATTTTATTCAACATGTTTTTGTTCTTGAAGAAGCAGAAGTTAATACTAATGAAAATGTTTTTTCCATCCAAATAATTGTAAGGTAGGAAGATAACAAGAACATATTTAATTTTTAACTTATAGCATTGCTCTAAGCTATAATGTTAACTCGTGTGATAAAAATTCTATTTAGATTATAAAAAGTGCCATGATTATTGAGTACGGAAAGAGATTCTAGTTCTTATGGGAATTGTTTCAAGCGTGCAGCATTTCAAAACGACTAAAATAAAATTCCATCAATATCAACATTTTATATTACTGTAAACACGTGCCATTCAAAGCAAAATCCCAACGAAAGTAAATTTTAAAGTGATTTTCAATCAATCTTCATTGAGAACGTTGAAATGCTTTAAATGAGGAAGAAAATTGAAAAAAATATGTTATATCACACTCATATTTATTGCAGTTGAGTTTTTCACTCTTTCATATTCTTTTTCATGATTTTAACACATTTATGCTTATAGAAGCAAAAGCATAGCAATGAATTCTGAGATTTTTCTCATAATCCGACTTTGTATCGGTTTGCAGCATCATTAAATCACATCTTTATAGCTTTAACATTCTTTCATTTCCTCATGCAAGCAAGTAATCACAGCAACAGCAGTTTACTCATTTTCAGCTCGTGATGTGCTTTGAAATTTATGATTAAATGTTTCTATCATAAAATTTTATTAGAAATATATCAAAGATTAAGAATCTATGGAGAAATAAGAAAAGAAATATTCAAGTAAGAAAAAGATTTCAAGAGTGTTAAGTTTTTTTTTCGAATATGTTAATTCTTATCATCTTGACATCCTCTTTCTTGAATGAGAATATGTATATTCGAATGATCTTTTCTTGTGCCTATGTGGTTTTCCTTCCTTTTTATATATGAGCAATCATATACAAACAACTTTTTTTCATCCATTGAATTGAAAGAAAAAAAAACAAAAAAAAGAAAAAAAACTTTTCTTTTATAAAAGACTTCATTTATGTTTCGGATGGACAGACAAGCTTCTTTTTTATATTTCTCAACTTTTTTGACAAATTTTTGCCGATACAAGTTGAATACTGCTGTCTTGTGATTCTCACTGTTCCTCATTGTCATTTATGGAAATTCTTCTTCTTACTTTTCTCATCTTAGCTGGTTTGTTTAGCTCTAAATCAAAACGAAAAAAGTGCAATATGAACGAAAAAAGTTTTTCAATTTAACTTTCATGCTGTTGTGTACTTTATTTAAATTTTTGACAACTGAAAGTACGTTGGTGGAATTTCATTAATTAAATATTCAAATTGGTCAAATTCTTCATCAGTTTAGTATCATAGTCGATGAAAAATTCCTTTTTATGATAGACGGAAGAATTTAATACAATATTGTGAAGAGAGATAAGATGAAAAATATCTCGTGCTTTAAATTAAATCAAAAAAGATTACAGACGGTGAGAATTTGAATTTCAAACAAACGCCCCTCAAATTGAGTGAGAAGGCTAAAATTGCTTACACTTGAATGAGAAAGAAAAAGAAATTTTTTCAATTTTCTTTTGATTTCGTGTTCAGACTTTATTCTTACGTATTAATTATTTCTCTTTTATTTTATTTCATTTTAGACTTTAATGGTCAATATTGTTTTTTACAAAGGTTCAGATGGCGCTAATGCCAGCAGCAATAAAAATGGAATAATTTAATTGAAAATGGAGAAAAGTAACACCCAATGACGAGGAATTATTCTAATGAGAATTATTCGCAATAAATCTCTTAATTACATTTAGCCCTTTGGAGTTGACTTGCTATGATTATATCGCTATGTAAATATCATGCAGGTTTCAGTAATATGAGAAATAAATTAAACAATCTATGACTAACACACAAAAATAACTCAAATATTGTATAATTTATCGCAAAAAATACAATAATTAATTAAATAGAAAGCCTTTACAGTTTATCGCTCCAAATCATCTGATTATAATTTATCGCTAAATCCATATGGAAGTTTTGACAGTTCGTGAAAATCTGAAATTGAACACAAACATGAAATTCGTAATCCAATTTAATTGAACGTAATTAGGATAATTGCTTGTTTTATATTTTCAGCAAATGCAATACAATGAAAAGAAAATGTTTGAAGTATATAATCTTAAATTGTTCACATTCAAGATCAGTGTGCGTGCGTGTACTCAAGAAATACGCGTTGAAAAATTTATTGTTTTAAACAAAGAATATTTTCCTTCTCCATTTTATCGCGCCGCGATTTTTCAACATACGCGCCTTAAGAAACAAAAAAGATTAAAATTCATCTCAGCTTCGTTTGTTTTCTTTAATTTCGTCTTTGCAGCTGATTTTTTTAATTCTTGCTTCACTGATGCATTACATACAAGATTTTCATAATCATGATTACACCGCTCTTTTTTATATATGAAAATGGAGTAGAATGAATCATTTTTAAGATTATATAAGTTAAAAATTTTTTAGATTGAATAAAATGTGACTTTCACATTGAAAATGGTAAATGGTTATGAAAAATGTGGACCATTTTGTTCCACTGTTTGAAAACTATTGTTTTGATGATAATGCCACATTGTTGCATAAAAACAATTTTCTCTCATACCATCTTTAAAATTATTTTTCTCGTACATAATCGGGAATGAGTGCATAGAGATGAAAAAGAGAAGATAGATATATCGAGAAATAGGGGCTGCTCTCTGAATATGCAGTAAAGGAAGCACTTTTGAAAAAGACTATAAAAGCTACACAATGTGCAATTTTAGTAGAAACTTGTTTACAAACAGCAGACAAAGATAGATGAATGAAATGAACATGAGATATAAAAATATTTGTGTTTATAGCTTATCACTTTTTACGATGCTTGCTTTTTTGTTGCTAACTGGTTGACTCTCATTTCTACATCGATCTGTATCATGACGCAAACAAGAAATTAAAGAGTTTTATTACGAGCATTTCGTTCATTAAGTCAAAAATGCCGATTAAAATAATCACTTTTTACAGAGATTAAATATCAAATGTGAAATAAATGTTCATTGTGCAATCTCCAATGGTTTTTGAAGCAAAAATGCTGACTGAAATTTTCTTTCCTTGTTTTTTATATAATCGAATTGTGAATTTTCACAGCAGGATTCGTGCAATAAATCAAAAGCGAATGAACTCTTTTAATAGGTTTAAGTTGGTACTTGGAAGAAACTTACATAAATTTTCATAATGTTAATAAAGCCACAAAACAATTAAAGAGATTGCACAAGAAAAATAAATCATTGTTGTATTTTCTTATTCAATATACTTGACTTAACTTGCAATATTATAAAAACTTTTGTGTTAAGTAAAAAGTTTCAGTTATTGCTTAAATCAGATCACATAAATAGAATAACTTTAAGAGCAAATTAGTGGGAGTAATTAGAAGTAAGGAAATTTTTTTCCATCCTAATGCATTTTACATAACATTGAAATTTATTGCCTGCGAAGTGAGTGCCAAATGAATGAATGAAATTATAGCATATGTGATCTCTTGCAATAGCTTTAAGTGAAAAAATGTTAAAAGCACAAAAGAGAAAAATATTTATTTAAACCTAAGGGTGCAATGAAAGTTTTTTTCCGTTATTGATCCCTTTTTCAAATTACTGCGCGCTCGTTGGTCCCTATTTTAAAAAAACTGTTAAGTTTAATTTCATTTAAAACTTTATGAATTATCAATTGATTTGCTTTTGTTTGTTTAATTCGCTTATATTAAACTTTATTACATTATTCTTATTCAAATTAACGACAATATTTATGAAATTAACGAAATTTATTTTTGGAGTGCATTCAAAAATCTTTTTCAATTTTTCTAAACACATAGCAACGGTCATCTTTTCTTGTTACACCCACCACGTATTTAAATTATACTTTTTCATCATCATTTGCACTCAATTGAAATTTCTCTCTTTATCTATCTATCTGCCTTTTACTTATATTTATGGAAGATTGTTTGAAGAGCAAACTTTTCAAATATTTATAAAAAAGAGAGAGGAAAACTTTAAAAATTCGATGAAGAAGAAGAATAAAAAATATTTTATGGAATTTTCATTTTTATTGTCCGGAAGCGATAATCAATTTTTCTATATATGTTTTCACAGAACATCAACTATTTTAATAAAACTCTGGTTTTGTTTAATCCCGAATAATAATAATAATTCATACATGTCCATATACACAAACTTAAATCTTTTATAATTTTGTTATGATTTCAATCTAGTTCAATGTCAAAGAAGTTTGTGAAAGAAGGCAAAAGTTCAGAAGAATAATTGTTACAATAAAAAAGACAAAGTAAAAATTTTTAAAATTCCCAAGAGAAAAGGAAGGAAAATTAACTCCCATATGTGTTCATGGACACATTGACTTTTAAATGTAAGAAAAATTGCTCAATTTTATGCTTCAGTGTTCCTTCCAACCAAATGAATATTTTCCTGATTCACAAGAGCCGCATCACGTTTCACTATAATTGCATATCATGTCATATCGTTTATTTAAACAGTCTATTAAAACATTATTTCATGTGTGAACCACTCAGTATATTACACAATAATATTTGCAATGGCATTTTAATTTAATGGAAACATCGTAATAAAGTAAGAAAAGGCTACCTACATAGTCCGAGAAGATACATAGAAATATTTAATTTAATGATGTATGAAATAAAATTTCACAGAAAAAGCAGCTTCAAATGACGTTGATAAGTGAATTCAAGCACATTAATGTGATGTGATGAGATGCGATGTTAGATAACTACACTGAGTTTAATTAAACCAATTTATTTTCATTACACCTTTATGAGAAATGGCATCAATTTTTTTGTTGTTCACCTAAGATTCTTAACACTGCTCGCTTCTGAGCTCAATGAGTAAAGCAATAAAAAGAAGAGACTTTTGAAAAGTTAATTATGAGTTCAGATGTACTGTGCTTTTGTCAAAAAGCTAGCGTATGTTGTAAAAAGAATGAAAATTTTTTTCGAGTAGTTTACAAGATTCATTAACTTTTACAACATCCTTAAAAGATTAATATGATTTTTTTTTTCTTTTTGAAGCTTAATGAAAAAAAGTTTTAAGTTTCAAGGATAAAAAGTTGCATAACATCAAAAGTTTGAACGACAAACAAAAGACATCGATAGAGTTGATATAATTTGACACTCATTAAATTGAGCGGAAAATGTTATGAAAATTTATGTAAAAATATTTACTTTTACTCTTTTTTTGTTTCCTTCACTCCTTTTGGTTCTACGAAAATTGTCTGTTTATAGAAATTTTTTATAGCCCGTTTCTCCACTACGTGTAAACCTCATGTCAAAACAACAATAATTTTTTTAAATTTATTTTTCTTTACACTATATTTATCATCATCCAATATTTTTTATATTCACAACCACTTTAGCTTTTATCGTACACCGTAACCACCATCAGTCGATTAATTTTCTGTCATTTATTTAACTTCACAAACATTAATTAAAATTTTTCAGAAAAAATGAAATAAAGAAGAGAAAACAACTTGAGGGGATGAAATGTTACTTTAACATAATGTAAGCTTATCTACATGCACTGTTTATTTTTTTATTTCATTCCTTTTCTCTCTTTTAATGTATAAATTCAAGACTCGTACGGTAAAAAAATTATTTTTCCACTCGCTCTTTTAGAAACTTTTTTACTTGGGCAAAAATGGAACAATTTTTTTCATCTGTTTAGCGTAAGCAACGACTGATAACTGACGAGAAATTTTATCCGTAGTGAAAATAAATTCTTTTTTCACTCTCGTGTACGATTTTCGAAAATGCTTTTAATGATGACGTCACATGAAAGAGAGTGAAAGAAAATGTAAACAGAGAGTGAAAAGCACATGTATAGCAAGAAAATATTCTCAATTCATTCATGAAAAATATTTGTTACTCTCTTTTTTTCACTGTCACAATCATAACAGCAACAAGTGGTTCATTTTCTGTAGAAAGAAAGAATAAGAGAGATAATTGATTATTTGTTATTATTTTTATATTTTAGTCACCAACACTGTCGTGCAAAAATATATATTATATGACGTATTGTTTGTGCTGTCAAGCACTTTTCAAGAAAGTGTTTACTTATTTAGAATACATAAATCGATTGCTGACAATTTGAAATGCTTCAATTTCCAGGAAGTCATTGAGCAAATATTTTTATCACGTATTGATTACATCTACCTATATAAGGATTTATTATCGTAATATGAAGTTTATGTTTTATATTCGTCAGTATATGTAAACCTACTGTCAAAATAAAATTTGTTTCTAGGACAACGAAAAAGATTATCAGTAACTAAGTCCGTTGTTTTTTTAAAAGAAAAATGATTGCATTTTGATGTAATATGCTTTATGAACGTATATGAAAATAACTTTCTAACCTTCTAGGAAAATAGAAAGATAATAATAAAAAATTTTATTTTGTGTCAATCTTAGGCTAAAATGTAAATTTTTGAAAAGGTTATTACTAGGTTATTTTATTTGACATTTCACAAAATTTAATAAATTTGAATTATTTATATATTTAAATAAGTGACAAAGAGTTGGTCTATTGAATACATGACAGTTCAAAAACATTTTCCTTTTTAATGAAAGTTTTCATCAAAATATTTCTTGTTATCGCACTTTAGTCGTGTTTTTGACAGTTTTCCCTACTGATTTTATTGTTTATAAGGAAAATTTTCAAACTCATAACTTAGTTTAAGAAGAACGATAATTCAATGAACTTTTCTTCTAGTAAATCTTTATGAATACCTAAAGTTCAGTGACGTTTAAAACTTCTCTATATCTTTGAAAATAGATTTATGATTTCATAAAATTCCATTCTGCTTCCTCATCAGCACTTTCTTGACTATCCCATAATTTTTCTCACACTCTATTATATTACTTCACACATTCCGATGTCGTTACTTTTTCCTTTGCAATGTTTTCTCTTATTTTCTTCTTTACTCGCTTTCCACAATCATTAATAATCTATTTTTAGTCAAGTGCTTCTGATTAATCATCATTTTATAAAAAGGTAAGATGCTCACGTTTTGAGATTTTTAGTATAGAAAATGTTTATGTTCATCTTTCGCACGCTGTTTTATTTCTTCCATATGAAAAAAATTTCATATATTTTTTCTCTTACACGATTTTCTCTGTAAACAATTCAGATCTGAACGCGAGCCAACTTCTTACTCAATACGTAGGTAGGCAAATTCATAATATAATAGCAAAAAAACTTTCATCAGAGCACAGTCTCAAGTAAAAATTCAATTCGAAAGGAACTAAAGAAAGAAATAACTGCACAAGTACAAATAAAAATCATCTGGAAATAAAATGTCAAGAGTTCCATTAACTTTTCGTGACTGGTGGGATGATTTTGGTGATGACTATTTTGACTCCTTTCGTCGTCCTCGAACATCACGTCTCATCGATCAGCACTTTGGGACTGCTTTGAGACGAAACGACCTATTGAGTTCACTCGCCAACACACACATTTCAAATACGTCACGAACAACACCGTATTATCGTCCCTGGAGCACACCACTTGCAAAAGCTGATAGCGGATCCACTGTAAACGTTGAAAAGGACAAATTCCAAATTATTCTGGATGTACAACAGTTTGCTCCAAATGAAATTTCTGTCAAAACGACTGACAAATTTATTATCATTGAAGGTGGGTGGCGTTACTGTTTTTTATACCATGAAAATTAATCTCAATTTTTTATGCATACATACACATTTACATTCAGGTAAACATGATGAGAAGCAAGACGAACACGGATTTGTCTCTAGACACTTTACTCGCAAGTATATGCTTCCAAGCAATTACAAGAGTGATAATGTGACATCAACATTGTCATCCGATGGAATTTTAACAATATCAGCTATACCACCAGAGCCACAACCTATCAATCAAGAGCGTTCTGTACCAATTACTCATGTTGGCCCATCACGCGTCGAAAGTACACAAACATCAACACAAGAATCACAACCGAAAATTGAACAAGTTAATTAAATTGTCACTAATTATGGACCAGAAATATTTTTTTTATTTCGTAAATTTGTTAAACTAATTATTGAATAAAATATAATGAGGAGAGCAATTTTATAAAAAGAATTGCGTATCAAATTTATGTGACAATCTGATGCAAGAAATTCAATAAACGTCTTTGAATTTCATTAGAATCATTAATGATGAATTGATGTCTTTACATTGTCACTTTCTTAATGGCAATGAGTTCTTTAGAAATAAATTTATTCACTTTACCTCATTTCTTATTCAAAAGAAAAACTACAAATTTTTCTAACGGTTTTTATAAATTTGAAAATAAAATTTCTTCGCTCCAAATTTTCAATAGATGCTGACAAAGAAAGTCATTGACATGATGACTACAGAGCATGACGCTAATATGAAAATGACTTTATTTCTAGTTCTGAAATGAATATGTTATATGGCATTTTTCCTGCATTGCTAAATGCATATTTGAGAAAAACCAATTTATTTTCAAAATGGAATGCCAAAAAAGCAAGTGAAAGAGAAGAGAGAAAAGGGTTATGAAAAAAGTTTTCTGCTACTAGTTTTTACACTAAAAAATAGTTTTACTTTATTCAATGCATTTAATTCCATAAATGTTAGAAGTGTTTTTGACTATATGTTCCGCAATGATCCGCATATCATGAGTTTTTCCTGTCAAAATAACATCAGCGAGAATATTGCAGGGAAAAAGATTTTCAGACAGTCCAAGGAATCGCAAATTAGAATCGTAAATGCTTTGATGTATATTTTCAATTCTATTACCGTGCAGCAACAGTGTTTCGAGTTTCTCCAATAAAGAAAATATTTTGAATTTTTGTTGAATTTCTAAATTATTAAAAGACAAATCAAGCATGCGTATATTGCGAGGAAAAATACCAAATTTTAGCTGAAAGCGGTTGTTTCTCAAATTGAGATAAGCAAGATTCCTAAGAGGTTGAAACAAATCGAATGGAATTGTCGAAATTTGATTATAACTCAAATCGAGAATTTGCAAGCTGTCAAGTTTTTCAAACACATTTGGTGAAATCTCACCAATTAAGTTATGTGACAGGTTGAGTGTGACCAAATTGACCGCATCATAAAAAAACATCTCATGCAGTTCATATATTGCATTCCATGATAAATCAACATGTTCCAATTTTTGTGCAAAAGGAAATGAAATTCGTCGCAACTGACTGATGCTCACGTTGTTTGCATGCAGATTTGTTATGTTACTCTTTAACGTCATAAAGATGTTGCTTGGAATTTCATGCACAAATGAGTCGATAATAATCAAGCACTTAAATTCATGCAGTGTTCGGTCTACTGTGTATACATTTGTGCTATTTATGTTGGTAATAATACAAGAATTGTATGGTTCACATATTTCATTGAATTGCCAATCAATATCTTCGTCACTACACTGCATATTCATCACTTCGAGTGCATTCGAAACATCCAATTTAAGAGCTGTATTTATTATACTGAGAATGAGAAAATTGAGTATAGGTCTGCAATGAGGACAGATTAGGAAAACTAATTTTAATTACATGCAAATTTAATTCTACTTGCCTCATATTTTAATATTGTTTCAGGAATCAAATAACTCTCGATGTGTTTATTTATTAGCTTTCATGAAACAATTGAAGTCGATTTACAATTGGACATGAAAATTAACAAGAATGATAAGAATTAAATTGTAGGCAATTTTTGTCAATTGAGTCACTCAGCTGGCACAAAATTTAATATATTGACTCCATTGTACTACTCGGTAACTTACTTTTAAACTGATTTATATTGCTATCGTTTCGCTTATCACCGTTGTTTTCAACATTACAGCGTCAGCACGAAAAATTTTCAATTTCTCGCAACATCTTTCTCTGTTCTTATCGAAAATATATATCAGCATTGTAACAATTGACGCAATTTCTGATTCATAGAAAATATTCTGCATCATCGTATATGGATGATTTATTTGTTTTTTCTTACCATGTATTTGTCATGTGAGAGTAGGAGAAAATGTTGAGCATTATTTGTGAAATTAATTGAGATTTTGTTTCAATGGAATAAATATATTCTAGTGGGCAGTGTATAACTATTTAATTGAGATACAACTTGAGGATTTTTTGACCTTTTTCTATTTTCGCATGTTTGAAGGTAATTAAAATTAGATAAGGTGTTGAGTGCCTACTTATTTTACTTTTAGAAAATAAGAATTTGACTTTTGATCTAATGACCATAATTTTCTTGCTCCTTTTGCCAAACATCATATAACAAATCCAAAGTCACTGCTTATTGTTTACATTCTTACTTCTTTTTATTTATTTTCTTATTGTATCTTTTTTCTGCTACCTTCAGCTATTTTCGCTTTTGTGCTGTTGAAAAACATTTTCTTTTGTAAAAAGCGATCATTTGTAATTTTGCAGCATTTTTTTCGCACAAGTGAATGAAAAATCTAGCAAAGTATTTTTTATTTTACCATTTTTAACATTTTTATGTCAATTAGGCATTTTTTATTTTACATAAAAGACTTCGACTGTGATATATTTACTTTAAACTTCAACGCAATATTTTTACTCCTTACGTACGCACACCAATGAGTCCACAAAATATAACACGCAATTTCTCAACGTGTTTTCCGGTCCGTTAGTTCTTTTGAGAATGTTCTCTATTTCATGTATTTCTATGTAAGAAATTTTAAAACTTTCCATAAATTTTTGCTCTAAAATGTAGTAATTATGTAAAGGAAAAAAATTAGCTATCATCTTATTGTATTTTTGATAATATTTGATGACACGTTTGACAAGAGAAGCCCTATGAAAATGATGTGAGTGACTGTGATAACATGTGCATAATTTAATTCTAAAAAGAGCTCGTGCGCTTATATGAGAATTGGTATGTTATTGTAAATATGAATTACATTTACCTTTATGTACCGCAAACATACAAGTATTTTGAATGCGTTAAATTGAGTATAAAGCATGTGTAACACAGTTGAAGAGGCTCAATTCGTCTCCTTCTTCTCTGATTGAACTTTCTTTCGAATATTGAAAATACTTTTCTATTAAAAGTTGATGTTATCAAAATGTTGTTATTTGTTACATTTGTTGAAGATTCTCGAATTTGTTATTGTAGGAGTTGTTATTACATATTTTAGACTGTGTTGATATACTTGAATGCCTACAACTTGAAAAGTGATCTCATTTCTTATGCCTCTTATGGTAATGATGTGAAACTTAATATCAGTTTTTAACAACACAAGAATAATGAAACAAAATAAAAGTTTTATATACGAGCAAAAAGCGCAGATACTCATTAAAGTTAAGAACATTTGCGTGGAGAGCTTAATGAGCAGCTTTTTGTTTTCCTTAAGGAAAAATTAACTTTCCAGTTTGATGGAAACTTTTTTACTCTCTTTTACTCTCTCATTCTTGTTTTCCATTAAATTTTTTTCTCATTTTTCAACAAAATCAAATTGATGCTACACATTTTTTGTGTGGTGCTTTGATAGCGTTTGGGGTGATATACCTGATTACAAATACACATACTAAATCGATTTTTTTCTTCGTCGTTCAATGAACTGAGTATGAAGTAGGAAAGAAAGAAAAAATAATTATTTTTCTTGCCATTATTTTTCAAATAAGCGTATCATCACTCTTCTGCAATCAAAAAATATCCATTAAAATTCAATCATTATTCAATCGCCACAAAAAAATTTTTTTATTTCCTTTTTGTTGACGTATTTTATATATTCTAGACTTGGTTCTTTTATATTATATTTAATGTTTTTGCGAAATACTTTCAATTTTTTTTCATTTGGTGATATAAGAGAGAAATGGCTATATTTTTTACAATTTATAAATTTCAATTTTATGAGTTTTATATCTAATAAAAGAAAGAAAAATAATGAGAAAGTATTAACTTTTTTCTTCTTAAAAAATCAAGAAATATGATTGAAATGAATTTTTAATTGATATATTTTTTGTGGGTAATTTCCAAGTGAAAACCTTTGAATTCTAGGTAAATAATGATTCAATTTCATTATATCACATCACTTAGTATTTTTAAATAAAATGTAACAATAAATTCTTGTAACTCTTGCTATTCATTTATTTTTACCTAAAAAGTTTTGTTTATTGATTGTATTCATTTGTGTGTAACGCTAGCATTTTTAATTGTTTGTCTTTTTATTTTAAGAAAAAAAGTGAAAGAGCATCTTGTGTCGGTTTCTATAACAACACCACCAACAGTAGTGACATTCATTGCAGCAAATTTTGATTCTTGAATGCTCTACCGCATACTTGAAATCTTCGTTATTATGACAACAAAACGAATGAAAGAGAGACTGAATGAATTGCTTGCTCCAGAGGGTGAAATTTCCACTCAAGGGTAATGAAACAAAGGAAATCATAATAAATGTACTGACGACATTTATTCACTTCATAGGATGGAAAAAAGGAACAGCAACATAAAGCTCCACTCATTGATACTTTTGACGTTTATTGTATTTTTTGACATCAGCATGTAGCCTTTCTGAATGTCAGTAGATATTACATTTTCATTTTCATAAAAGAATGTCTGGTGTGATAACAAACGGAAGTTATAAAACCTGGGGGGACGGACAGACCGTTATTGGTACTTAATTCAAATTAAGTACCAATAAACGCGCCCACGTAAATTTGGTGCAACATCTTTGATTTTCAAATAAAACCGTTAAACTGTAAGACTTTTAATTTTCTGTCTTATTATATGTTCATTGTTTACAATTGTTTATTTAAAAAAAAAACAAAATGGGAAAGAGTT
Organism: Polypedilum vanderplanki; assembly: GCA_018290095.1. Classification (NCBI taxonomy): domain Eukaryota; kingdom Metazoa; phylum Arthropoda; class Insecta; order Diptera; family Chironomidae; genus Polypedilum; species Polypedilum vanderplanki. The sequence goes on along the minus strand of CM031380.1, from coordinate 22,281,438 downwards.
TTATTCATTCTATTCTGGAGGTGTCGGTGCACAAAATCATTTTATGAAATTACGAACAAAGAACTTTGTGATAATAGCATCTCTAACTTGATTGAAACACTTCCTTTATCTGAAACACTTGAAAATTTTGAAGACTTTTTTTCCTATTGAATTTACATGGCGAACTGTTTTCAAAACAAGTATTGAGCACAACAGTTTTCTCTCAGCATCAATCAAAAATATGGAAGTTGTTTCTGCAAAATTACATGTGATAGATGTAAGTCAAATTTTTTGAATATGGAAGAAATAATTCAGAAACATGGAGTTTGTCAATTGAGATGAGCAATTTTATTCTAAGTATGGAATTTGCATTTCGAAAACTCTCATCAGAGACAGAGTCAATTGATACTTTAAAGTTTAGGGAAACATTTAAAGATGTTATTTTAACGCAAGTCGATTTAACTGTTGAACACTGCTTCTCTACAGTGAACACCATAATTTCAATTTTTCTTAAATTTCGTACTAAGCTTGAACTACATCAGTGTTTTCCACATGGACGCAATGCTTATGCATCAAAAATGCAATTAAAAATAATGTACAATTTTTTTTTTATTCTTCTAAGAATTTTAATAAAGAAATTGAAAATAACGGTCGTTTTTCATTTGAATATTATTCTTGCAGTGTGCGCCTTCAGCACGCAAATCTTCGTAAAAATTTTATTTGAAAATTAACGTCTAAAAATTCTGTCCGTCCCCCCAGGTTATAAAAATGAAAATTTTCTCCCTCAATTCACTTGAGAGAGAAAATATTTTTGGTTATTCCTTCATTCAAAAAAATTTTAAGCCTTTTTGAATGTACAGTTTTGATATGGTATGGGTCACATCATGAATTTTCATGTTTATTGATCTATAAAATTCTTGCATTTCTTCTACCTTAACATATTTGAAAATAAATCTCCTTAAATGTTTCTAGCTAACTTTATATCTTTATATATATTGAGTGGTTATGTTCTCACTTCTCTCAACAATTTTGAATAAGAAATGATGCGTACGTCTTAAGAAATTCAAAAGTCATTTGAGTTAGAAAATTTTATGCTTATATGGGTGTTAAAATTTCCATTTAGAAGATGAGATTACTTGCGAAAGCTTTTCGTGTTTTGCATCAAATTCTAATTGATTGAACATTAAGAGGCTTTAGAAATCTAGGAGCATCTGTTCTTGAGCAATTTATGCGATAAAATTTTCAAAGACTCGATTAAAAAACACCAATTTGAAACATTTTTACCCTCGACGCATTTGGATAATGATGATAATTGAGTAAATTATTCAAAGGCAGTCAGAAAGCCATGAAATTCACCAACATTATGTGCCGATTCCCACTCCTAGCGTTTACGAATGGCAGAAAAAATGAGTTTTGCGACGATGGTTGAAATTATTTATGCAAATATTCATTTCTTGGCATTGAACTTTGTTGATTATTCATTTCATCTTATTATCATCGTCATACTTGACTGCTTCAAACTTTTCTTATGTTTCAATAAAAATTTATCGCGCATTCAAGGCTTAAAGTTGCGAGAAGAAATTTTTATCTAAAAACTGAACACTATCACTGTTGTTAGGTTTAATATTCGTTGAAGTGTGGGAAAAACGAGTTTCCTCGACCTAACCATGACGTAATATGCTTACGCCGTTGCCTATTAAATTGAGTTGTTAATGAGATTTTTGAAGCAGCAAGATGGGTTTTTCGCAGTCTCTCGTGACTAATAGACTTACTTTTGAACTTTCTCGTATTCACTATATTTCTTCTTCTAATTAGAAATTAAATATGCGTATTAAATAATTTTTTTGATACAAAAAATGAAAGAGATCTTCGCCTACTCATATACCAAGACCTCTTCTTATAATCCTCTTATCATTGAAATAAATAAATGTCGTATAAATACATACAAATACGGTCAATTGAAACATCTTGATTCTTGTTAATATAGCAAAGGTAAAATTGTAGCTAACTAGTAAACAAACCTTAAATGAATTCCATAAAATTAAATTCAATTTGTTTGCCTCAAGCCAACAATTTTTGCAAAAAAGGTTGTTTTTTTAATAGTATTGAGTGCGAGGCAAATAAACACACTCTCGACAGTAATAACTTCAATAAAATAAAAATTTGTTTTCACTTTTTCTCTCATTTCTAGCTTGTTTTGCTTTTTTCCTCCTCTTCTTTTCTGTACGTAAAATATGTAAGTGCAAGTTAGCTTTTAACGGTATCTGAATGACAACAAAAAAGTCGGCATATAAAACTGGATTTCATATCAATTGTCCAATAAACAATAAACGCGCGCTCATAAAATCATTCTCATTTTCCATGCCAGTAAGTATTAAAAGAAAGAGAAAAAGAGAAAAAATTAAATAATAATGCTCATTAGCACAGACATTTGTGTGCGAAGCATGTTATTTAATTGAATTAAAATACTATAATTATTACATTTTATGCTCATACAACAACATTTGCTAGCCATTATACTCTTTTTACAAAGACAAACTCAACACATATCTCACATTTGTAATTTATTCGTTTCGATTTCAAAATCTATTCGCATTTTTGCTACCGAGTGAGTTAGTTATTTTTTAAACATGCACTGAAATTCCAAAGAAGAAATTTTTATAGCAAGTGAAATTGAAAGTTTTTCTCTTCGCTACGTAATTGAGTTCATTGCTGTTCATTTGAAGCAAAATTTAATTAAGAGAAGCCACATAAAAAAAAAGTTTGTTAACTATTGATCAAATTTACACCCTGAAAATTGCAATACATAAAGTGATGGCATCGGCTGTGGCAGAAGGTTAGTTCTTTAGCTCTTGAATGTGATTTATTGCCAATCATTAGTGGTGCTTGATGTGGCGAATGACGTTGTTTAATTTGTGTCAATTTATCACAATTTATACGCGCAGGTCTGACGGGTGTCGCCAAGACTGGCGGCTTTCGTTATGAAGATGGAACTCGCTACATCGGAGATTGGAATCAAAAGGGCCAAAAACACGGCATGGGACATTTACTTCTTGCAGATGGTACACGTTATGGTGAGAAAACAACGACGAAAAAGAGAATGAATAAATTTCAATTAGTTTTCTCACTATGTTGCTTACAGATGGTTCCTTTCAAAATGGCATTTGTTCTGGACTTGGCATTATGAATTTCCCAGATGGATCAAAGTGAGTCGTCATCATGCATTTTTAATTGTGCCACATTCAGAGTAATTTCTTTCTTTAAACTAATTTTTTAAAGATACGAAGGAGAATTTATGCAAGGGTATACAAAAGTTTTTATTAAATTTTTAAAAAAATGAATAGACAAAGATTAATTCTATTTTTTACTTTATTAGATGGTTCCATGGAAATGGAATATTCTGGCGCTCTGACGGAATGAAATATGAAGGTGAATTCCGTGGCGGTCGAATTTGGGGTCTAGGCCTAGTGACATTTTCCGATCATACAAACGGATTTCCTCGTCATGAAGGTTTTTTTCAAGATTGCAAGCTAATAAGAAAAAAAAAATGTCCTGACATAATTCAACGTGCGCAAAAAATTGCCCTCATGGCTCGCGTGCAATGTGAACAGCCAAATTAATTTGTTCATGTCATTCATACAACTCTAATTCCAATCGTGAAAGGATTTTTATTCCGTGCCAAGTGAAATTTCAATATTTATTTTTCCGGATTTTTCCTTCCGCTTTTTCTGCTAGGGTTATTCAACTCATATGTGCATATATAGAATTTTGTCTGCAAAATCATTCTTTTAATAAAACCAAATGCCAAAGGGAGCTCTCTGTGGCCCAGTTAGTAATATAATTCAATTAATTTTCTTTGTGAGTGTGCGTTTGTGTAAACAATATGATAAATGATGATCTCATTGTGTATGCCAATAGAATTTTATATTATTATATTTTCGTGCATGATGCTAAAAATGTGGCGCCTCTATCTCTCTTCTTACCATTTACAACTTTTCTTCTTAAAAATAAAATATGCAAGTAGAAAATAAGCACAGATTTGTGACAACGATGATGATGATTGCTAAGGTGAAGTATATATTTGTGTTAAATTTTCTACAAAACAATCCAAAAGAGAACACATGATGAAGTAACATAAAAGATAAAATATCAATTTAATATGTCAACTTTGCGATTAGAGTATCAGCACTAGTAAAAAGGAAATATCACAGTTTGTAAAGATGAAAAGGGACGAAAAAATGATGAAACTTCTTCGGTTGTATACTTTTTTTCTTCTCTTGTTATATAAATTTCAGCATGTAGCAAAAGTAGAAACAATAAGAAAAGTAAACAGAGTGAAAAAACAACGGAAATCGTCTCTTTTTCCTCGGCAAATGTTTTATTGTGTTCTATGAGCCACTTATAAATACACACACAAGCAAAGCAATAATGGTGAATAAGGAAGCCTCATACACATAAGACGTTCGCTCTTTAAGGAACAAAAGCAAAATGTATTATTGCCTTGTTGAAATTGCGCTATTGACAATAATATATTTTTCTTTTTTTCCTTATTTTTTTACTTTTTTTCTTGCTTCATATAGCCGGCCACAATATTAAATAAAACACGATAAAAAAAAGAAGAATAAGGTCAGAATTGAATGTGTTGAAAGAAGAAGAAAAATCAATAATTTCAGCACTCGGTATTGTGGCAATCAATTTGAATGAACATATTGTAGCAAAATTTTCAACAAAAAAGACAAAATATTCTTCCCCTTCGAAATCAATTTCAATGTTCTGATGATGAAGATGAATAATTTATGCAATTTAATTTAACTTCAATATTACATAGAGATTTTCAAGAAATGGTTTTGGATGATGAAAATGGTTCCCATGATAGTGGATATTCATATATGAAGAAGAGAAATGATTTATGTATCAAGTTTTACTGTCAGATTTGTATATGATGTAGAGTAATTATGGTAATGTAAACTTTCAAATTTCATGCAAGAAAAAAGAATAATTATTTTTTGAGCTTGTAATTAATTAGATTTTAAGTGCACCCTCAGGATAAATTTTAAAACTAAATTGATTAAATTACAATTTTTATAAGAATCTTTTTTCTAAATTGCAAATTATAATTGAATATTAAAGCCAATTTGAGAAAATTACCACTCATTTTCTCATGCTAAATGTCATTTAATAAACATATCATACACAATAGAATAAATTTAACAAATGCTTCAGGCGTTGAAAAACGTTCAGTTTCAATTTGTATTGATTATTATTATATCATCATAATTAGATTCACTCAACGAAAAGAGAGATTGATTTTGCTATGTAAATACATGACGATGAGCTTATCAAAAATTGAAATTCGCTCGCAATTCAAATGTAAATCTGAATTTGATTTATTGCAGTTGCCAACTGTTTGTGTGTTCCAATGATGATTCTTTCATTCAGAGTATCGATTTCGAAATTTCTTTTACTCAAATGATCATTTTCCTGCTTCAATTTCATTTTCTGGGAAAAAGAGCTTGAAAAAAAGTCGAGATATGATCTTAGATAGAAAATGCTGAAATTGAAGATTGAGGTAATTTAGTTTGTGAATAAATCTTCTATTTCAAGCTACAATTCCAAGACAATTTGTTATTTTACATTTAATCTTTTTAATTTTTTGTAGACAAAAAAATTTCAAAAAATGGTCTTTTTTATCAACGTCCTAACTTCATTAAAAAGAAAAAAAGTTGAAATATTTTCGCATGGTTTTTGAATTTTTTCAACATATTTTCCAAATTCTCAATTAAGTGCATGTTTGTAATGAACTGTAATGAAAAAGCAAACGAAAGAAACTTTAAATTTTCGACTTATTTCGAAAGGAAAATAACTTATATTTTATGTGTATTTTCGTGTAAAAGCATGTTAAATATGACAAAATATTTTCTCTTGTTTATTTCTTTGGAAAAAGATTAAAAAAGATTAAAGATTCTTTGAAAAAGTTTAATTTGTTAGGATGAATACACATAAATTTAAAATTCATATTTCAACTTCTTTACAATTTATTTATTTGTCATTTAAACAAACAAGCACTACCTACCTAGCAAAATGATACGCATAAATTTAAACGCAAAAATCTCTATAGAAATACGAGATGAAAATTTCATATTTAAAATTGTATTCATGTGAATGAAACTATGAGCAAATATTGATAGAGTGTCATCCATAGCTACAAATATATACACAAACTGCTGCTGCTATAACAACAAATAATTAAACAACTTATCGATGCATATAAAGTGGTAACTAAAAAAACACATTTGTACGGTAAAGTTTTTGCAATATTGCACTAAAAATTGTTAAATGTCACACAATGTAAATTGGATTTGTCAGTGACAATTACTAATTGGAAAAGTTTTTACCAGCTCCACTTTTTCTTCATCTCTATTTCTGATGTTGTTTAATTTTATTTTAAAAACTTTTGCACTTTTTCAGACATTTGCAAAGTGCATTTTTGCTTACAGTTTTAGGTCATTAGTAAGCGTCAGCTTTTATAAATTTACAATTGTTCATTAGTTTGCTTATCTTTTATTTATTTAAAAATGAATAACGAGTTTTATTCTATGTGCATTACATTAATTACATATATGTAACAGATTCATATTATCTCAACATTTACAACACTCGTAGCATATTACGTATTCTTAGTTACATAAATTACCCAAAAAAATGTTACACTAATTCTTATTCAAGTTATTAAATACAATCTCGCGAGGCTTAAGAGTTTTTCTTCATTTTTCATTCTGCGACATCACGCATTAAAGACAAATTAAATCTCTATATGTGTAGTATTTAAACTTTTCTTTCTAGCAAAAACTGAATATGTTGAGAATCGTGAAGATGAGAAAAAAGAAGAATTTAATTAGATAAATGTATGTGAGAATGTGTATATATTTTCAGAACCTACCTATGAGTCTACATATGTTAAGGAAACGAATTACTGAAAGTTGTTTAAAATGAACAGAAAAAAATGCGAAAACATTTTCAAGAGTGAGTAAACGGGATAAAAGTTTAACAAGAAGTTGCTGCAGTAACGCGGCAGCATGAACATTTACAAACTCAACTTTTTCATAAGACTTGTAGAAATAATTAACGGCACTCTAGAGGGAAAATTCATACGCATCGTTGGTTACACAATAGAGTAAGAAAGAGCAGTATTGTTTTTGTTGTTATTGTGATGTTTTGAAACAAAGAATAAGAGCTTTTTTTGTCAGTGAAAAGCACATGGTCCTTTTCTTCCATTGGAATTGACTGGAAATTTTTTTTCTCTCTCTCTCGTTGTTATTGGAAAAACGTTGTAAATGTTACTCATAATAGATTCTTAACATTGAGAAAACAACATCTGCCAGTGAAATCAGTTTGAATAGTGTCGCGAAAGGAATCGGACGAGTAATAATTGAAATCTCATTTTAATTTAAAAAGAATAAGAAATTATAACTGTTTTAAAGTAAGAAAAAGTCTCATTTGTGATTTTCATATAAAAGGATTATTTTCAAATAAAACAATCATAAATTTAACCCACAGCAGCAAAAGAAATGTAAATAAAAAGGCGGAAAATGTGAAAAGTTTGCTTTTATTGTTTTATTTTCACAAAGTAAAATTTCACTCGCTAGAAAATGAAAACAAAATAATGGAAGTTAATTTATGGTGAAAACTTTGGGTGTCTTTTGCTCTCTAACCAAAAAAATTGGGATTCATTTAAAAATCATTTATTGAAAATAAAAGGTCAAATAAATTTAACAATCAATGAAAACTCGTGCCCGCAAGAAATCAAAAATAAATTACAAACAGTCAATCAACATGAATGATCTATCGACGCGGGTCGAAGTCTGTAGAATGAAAAATTATTCCCAAATTTTATTCTATAGACTTGACTTATACTAGACACTTCTATATAAAAAATCATTCCATCACTTAAAGTATATGCCGCTAAAAAAGAAACTTTTTTCATCAACTTTATTTGGTTCATTTTTTTTTGCTTGCCTCTTTCACTTATACATTTATCGTGGTTAAATCCAATTTATCTTTATGGGCTAAAAGCTGAATGACTGAAAGGATACTTCAATTTTGAAAAGAACTTTTTTCCCTTCTCTTTTAAATACGTGCGTGTTCTAACTCTTCTCCTAATGGTTGATCATTATTCGCAAGTGAGTGAATGTTACATAGTTATAATAGTTAATTTCCATACTTATATAAAATAAAAATTATGTATGACAGAGTATGGTAAAATAATGATTTCAACCATCAGCATGTGAGAGAGTAATCACTTTATAAGTACAATAGAAAGAAAGTCACTGTTTAAAAAACAAAACTTTCCAGAGAATTCTGTTTCAATCTGGTTTTTCATAACATAATTTAATTCATTTTAAGTTTTTCCACAATTTATGTTTTACCATATGCATATATTTTATTTTAAAATTAACCTAAATATTCATAACAATATTACAAAAATATCATTTTTTCTAAAAGTGTGAACATTATTCAAATTGTACTTTTTTAATAACGATAAGTTGAGTATATTCTAGGGCTCGGTTTGCATGCATGTTTACTTGATATGCGCATATTTTTTGTCAAGTTGGTTTCAAGTTGACTTACACAAAAATATCTTTAATTTATTTAGATTGAATTGAATTCAATTAAAATATTTAACAAATTAAAGAATCGTTGACTTTCATACAAATTTGCTGAATTTTAAAAGAATTAAACAAAATCTGAATAATTAAAAGACATTTTTGTGTAAGTCAACTTGAAATCAACTTGACAAATGACATAGAAAGTGTCCGTGCGTAGTAGGGGGACACTTAAGCGCATTTTTGTGCCTAGATCAGTGTATGTAACCAAATTTTAGAATTATTAGATTCATTTGAGAAACAGATTCATACTTTAAAATAATTTGATCGAAATAAATTTAAATTTTAGGGAAAATCATGTTTATAAAATTTTGATGCATAAAAGTACGGCGAACGTTTTTAATTGATGTTCAATTTATAGAATTTTCTGATAAATTTTGTTGACTAGAAAGTAACGGTTGAGTAATATTC
>CM031380.1:22143746-22270471 GCA_018290095.1 Polypedilum vanderplanki | reverse complement strand
AGTTATAGATGATTAAAATGATTTATCGAACTAGAAAATAGGCAGGACTTGACTAAATTGCTCATAACTCGACAAATACTCAAAGGCCGATTAAACAAACTTAATATACCTCATTCGATCGGTCTTGGTTGAAGAGTAGGCGAGCATAATATAGCAGTACATTGGAATTGCCGATGTTCTGGTGTTGTCTATCGGATGTGTTCATACGAATATTGAAAAGGTTGATTGTTAACAAAAATGAAATTTATAAACAAACCGACAATTTGTCAATTTTTTTCGTTTCAAATCTCTTTACCACTATAATTTGTCAACCATTAGTTGAATGTTTAAATCTTTCATTGCTAACTTGAAAATTGTTAAAATGGGATAGTATAAGTTCGAGACTCTTAATATTGAAGAAAGTTGGCGAAAGAAAAATTTGTAAATTTCTGTTGCTTTACAATTTTCATTCTTGTTAAACAATAAATTTTCAAATTTGTATGAAATATTCGACTAGAACAAGAAAGGCAATTTAGTATGTTATTTGGTAGCCTATTTTAGAACCGATCGTAAGTTATAAGTTGTTTCAATCGGTTGAGTATTTCACGGAATTATCTGATGCAATTTAGCAAAAGCCTCCATTTTTAGTTGCGAATAAAGCTTAATCACGTCATAACTTTTTTAATTACAAAAATAAAACATTTCTGCTTCACAGTTCATGAATAGTGCTGAAAGAAACTTAAATTTACAAATGCACAAAAGATTTTTTGGAAATTGGAAAAGTTTTGAGAAATTCGCTGTGTCAAAATTTTGTCTGAAAATTCAAATTTTCTACAAAATGTTGGGTAGTTAAAATAAATATTTATCAAAACATTAATCAAGTACCAAAATATCATCTTAAAACTGCTAAATACCACTCATAAACATTATACTTTTTCACCGTTTATCAAAAGTATTATAGTTATTTGTGAACGGTTAGTTTGAAACAAAGGCACTAAAAAAAGGAATTTTTTTAGGAAACTACCCAATACATTATGAGATTTCATTTAAAATTTAAAAATAAAAGACTGAAAAAGAAAAAAAATGTAAAGCACAATGTCTATTAGTCAAGTAATAAAGATTGATGAAATGACTGACTGAGTGAGTGAATATACAGCTCGCGGCATTCAGATGAAATGAAAAAAGATGAAAATTCACAGCCTCAGGCTATTTCATCGCGTTCTAATGCTTATCTCAAATAAAATATTTTCTGTCATGTCGCTTACTGTCATTGTATGCTCTTTATCTCTTATAAGAACCACATTTATATATACGTATACACACACTGAATTATGAATATAAAGAAAAATGATATAGTTTTATGCGACACAATAATGCTATTTGTTTGAACCGCCACTATCTCTATCAACGTTTGTTGGTATCATAGAATGATATTATGTTTTACGATGTATCTATGGACGAATATTTATTTAACTGTCGTCATCTAGAGAAAAGAAAAGGAAATGAAGAATACACATTTCTTTTCCTATTACTACTGAGTTATTATATTTCCTCTAATAATTTGGTTTTCTTCATTTTTCCCGTTTATTTGTTTGCTTGTGGGAAAATGCTTATTATGTACTTATTTTTTGATCAGCAAGAATTATTCTTAACATATGCGTCTGATGATTTATGTCGCATGACTTTTGACTATATTTTATGGGTTCCTTCTTGAAAAGATGGATATTTACATACACACACGAGACACTTGTGAATTTTCTCACGAACTCAAGAGTGAATTTCGACTTCTTCATATTACAAAGAAGCACATGATACAAAACTGCTTTAAAACAAAATGAATATTTGATATGATATTGAACTCAACTACTAATCGTGATATTCAACAAATAAAATATCTCTACAAGTTTTCAAATTCTAATTAATTTTTCATCACGTCTACTTAACTAAGTAAATGAAAGTGTATAACGAGTAATAGATTATAAAAGTTTTTCAATTTAAACTCTGTCGTTTCATTCAACCACATTCATTCATGATAAAATTGATAATTTGAACTATTTGTTCGACTTCTGCATTCATCATCGACATGTGTCTATAATTTGATATCAACTAATTTATCATCTTTACAAATTCTATTGACATTTCTATGATCAATATTATCACATGTTTCTGCCTTATGACAACTATCACTGTCATTAATCTACTGTCTAAATATCTTCCGGTAGAAGCGGATACAAAGTCTGTCTGTTAAGTACATTTAATCGATTGATTGATGTAAGACAAAAGCTCATTTGATGAAATGACTATGTTGCGGAGTTTATTAATGAATATAGATAAATTTCGATGGAATGATTGAACCAATCATCAACGTTTTAGTTGCTATTTCTTTTTATGAGGGCACCATGGAAGTTTCAAACTTTACCATAAAAAAAGATTATAGAAAACTCCTCTTAGGGAATAAACCTATCAATGTTTATGATGTAATGGAAAAGTTGTTTAAAATCAGTAAATAAACATAAAAGATCTAAATAAATCTTAAAAAGAGATGAATAAAATATTGAGTAAGAAGGAAAGGATAACGAACAAGAAAACTTTTTTCGCCTGTAAGAGATTGAAAGTAATGTCTATAAAAGTTTTGTGAAAAATTGCTATTTGCAGTTCGCAAATAAAAAAAATGAGAAAAAATTATTTGATGGTTGAAGAAAATAAATAATGATCTTTTCTAAATGGAGAAAGGAAAGCAAGAAAGAACGTCAATAAAACTCTCAATAAACCATTGAACGTTATAGAGTGGTTTACAAGTCCTTCATCTTCACCTCAAAATCATTTGAAATAATGTTTTTCAACTTTTATTCTTTCAACATTTTCAAGATGCCATTAATTTATGTATGTATCTGTGTGTACGTTTGTGCATCTATTGATCTTCATTACTTGTTTGAAAAATAAAATTAATGATACTGAGTTGTGCTTGATTTTCTTTACACAAAGAAAGGAAAATTACAGAACGATAATTTAAGTCACTTGAGATTCTCTAAAGGTAAAGGTTGATTGTTGAAAAAGGTAAAAAAATAAGGATCAAGGAATAACTTAAAGTACTAATAGAACAGCAGGAACGCATTGTCAGCCAAAGTAAACTCTTTTCAATAAAAACGAATGAAAGGAAAGTTTTGAGTGTATTTGAAATGGAAAAAGAAGCCCAAAAAATGCTCGATTTTTTGATATACATTTCTCAATGTTATGTAGATAATATGAAAATAGCCACCAACGCATTAACAGTAGGAGTTAAGTACATTTCTTAAATCTTCTGAATAATGTAGGATGATTTTGAAGGAAACAAATGTAAACGGCAAAAAAAGAGTTGTATGTAACTGTAGAACATATTTTGCCGACATTTTCTTTCTTTTAAAAACGTATGTGGGTGGATTGATGTAAGCCTGTAAAGTTGAAGAAATTTGATGATTTTTCACATTCTTTGGTTATCCACAGACCATACACACATATTAAAAAAGGTTGACAACCTACATGTTTGTTAAATTTGAAACAACATTGTCCTATAGAGCTGTAGTCTTAAACAAATAAAAACAAAAGTTTTCCCTTCTATAAAATCTTGAAAACAACCGCAACATAAACTTTTCAATTAGCGTAAGCAACAACTATAAAATGGTAAGCTGTTTACTTTTCACTATTCGACACATACGCAAATATGTAAGAGCAAAAGATTCGAATTTTCAACCATTAAAATCAACTTCAGTTATCATAGAACAACATGGCTTTATAATCAACCGGGCTGGTTTAGTCTACTGAAATTATAGCAACATAAATGCGAACATTTACAATGCTAATAAGAATTTTTGTCTCTTGTTTTTATTATAGTTGACACATACATTTAATAATGTGAGAAATACAGCAGCAATGGCATCATCGAGATGTGAAACATAAAAATAACTGACACAAAATAATAAAAAGGCAAATGACAATTTTTTTCTCTCTCATATATATATAAAACGAGCGAGTGGAAAATTTTTGTTTGTATTTGACAAGAGCGAGCAGGAAGCAGCAGCAATATATTCGTACGGCAGCATTAGCCTTAATGATACACATCATTAGAACGTGCTAAAACCAACTAGCATCGTATCTTCAATCCCTAAGCTAAACTTGAGAAAAATAGAGAGCGCAGATTCGAAACAAACGAAAAAAGATAGAGAAGAAAAGCCAATTTTTATTCAATTTGCTATTAAATGATAATGTCTGATTTTGAACGTATTCGGCTGGTTCTTCTTGGAGGTCCATATGTCGGAAAAAGTTGTATAGTTAGAAGATTCCTTACAAAATCATATAACGACAAATATCGACCGACAGTAGAGGACCTTCATAATCGAGAATATGACCTAGGAGCTGTAACACTAAAGGCAAGTACTCATATCCAATCAATATTCAATTACACGACAGTCTCTCTGTAGCATTCATTTTACACATTCTGCTTTTCATTTTTATCAGGTTGATATATTGGATACATCGGGAGATATGCAATTTCCAGCTATGAGAAGGTAAAAAAGACTACTATTTATTGTTCTTTTCTAGATTATGTCATACTTTCTATCATTCAATAGACTATCGATAGCTACAGCACATGCCTTTTTACTTGTATATTCTGTAACGTCAGCAGAAAGTTTTACGGCTGTAAAACAGTGCTTTGAAGAGATCCGAGAGCAGAGAGCCGATTTTCAGGTAGAATTGCCGATCAATACTCTCTTAGCAACTAATTTTAATTAACGTCACTCTTGTCATTCGCACTCATTTTATCCAATGACTCTCTCTCTCTCTCTATCTCATACCAGTCTCATATTGAAATTTTAATTAGTTGGGGATGATAATTTTCTATCGTCGCCACCATAAAATATATTAATTAATCTCGACGCCTTGAATGGTTAATGATTGAAGCGCATTTTTACTTTTACAGATCAGTATGTTTAGCAGCAAATTTCACATAATTTCAGTACAATTTTTTGGTGACAAATATATATTTGGTATCACTTCTGTCTTCTGTCATGTTTTCTTTTTTTGACCCATGTCGACACAAATTATGCACATATTTTTCTTTGGCTTGCACTTGCTTGTTGAAATAAAACTTCTAAAAAGTTTTGTTTTCTTAAATATGTCAAAAAAATTCGAATTTCAAAGATTTTTTACACATAAGCAGCATATGCATACCATTGGGTCGACATTTACCCAAAAACTTTTTGTTGATGATTGATGTAAACATCGAGAGCTTTCTTAAAATCTTTCAAGCATCTCTCTACGACTTACCGTTGTCGAGTTATGACTTACTTAAACAGTCAGTCATCGTGAATCTAATATCGTAATTTTTGCAAATATGCGCTAACAATCTCTCATTAATTTCTTTTTATGTGCGTTTATGTGTACTAGAGCTTAATATTTCAATACATATATATTCATAACAACAATGTAGAATTTGTGTTCGCGACATAAATTTTGAGGGTACATGGAGAAAAGGGTTGTCGATTGATTATTAAAGAGAATTATTGAGTGAACCTTTTTTTCAGCAGTTCCATTTAAATTTTTAATGATGATTGAGAGAGTGTCTCATTAATAGAGGCCGACAATAATCGATATATATATACATAAACATTTTTTATTTATATATTAGGAAATACCAATCGTTATAGCCGGTAATAAATCAGATTTAATAGAATCAAATAGAGAAGTTCGCATTGAAGATGTGTCTGAATGGGTATATTGCGAGCTACCAAAATTAAAGTAAGTTTGTGATTGCTTCAAAGAATGACGCAAATGAAATTTAATTAACTTTTATTGTTCCTTTTTCACTCCATTAGGGTCAAAGTTATGGAATGTTCGGCTAAAGACAACTATAATGTAACAGAGCTTTTCAAAACATTGTTGTCATTATCAAAAATTATACCGACTGAGCACAATGAAACATATGGAGGACCATTAAAGCGGAGATCATCTGCATATGTGAGCGCAACGAGTAAAGGTTCGTACATTGCGGTTGTTTTGCTATTGATATTGCAGAAAAAAACTTGTTATTGTTGTGCATGTTGTACACGTACATAGCATGACTTTAAGTGAGATTTATAATAAACATAACCATTGTAATAATACGATATAATTTAATGCTATCAAGCGTTATTCTTTTCTTTTTTTCGTTCTCGTTCACAGGTAGAAATCGTGTGCCGAGCCCATCACTGTGTAGCGATAAGTCAACCTCATCGTCGTTTATGCCATCATCGAGTAGCAACAACGGAAATGAAGCATCTGGTTCCGACAGCATCAAGTCAAAACCACGATCTAGGTAAATTTACTTATATTTTTTTGCTACTTGAACGTAGAGTATATATCAATGTTAGCTTGTGCGAATGTAAATCACTCAGCCTTCTTACAACCTTGGTTTGTTCAAGAGAAATTTTTTGTTAAATTGAGATTAACTCTGTAAATGTCAAGACGTTTGAATTACAATTTTATTTGCTTCATTTTTAAGTTTCTTTC
Organism: Polypedilum vanderplanki; assembly: GCA_018290095.1. NCBI lineage: Eukaryota > Metazoa > Arthropoda > Insecta > Diptera > Chironomidae > Polypedilum > Polypedilum vanderplanki. The sequence continues at coordinate 22,263,967 of CM031380.1, read as the reverse complement.
TTCTTTTTGCGATAGAGTTTTAAAATGTTAGTTTCAAAAATAGTTCAAGATTTATATATGCATTATTGTGCTAGATAAAAAAAGATTAAAAGGTTATTGAATTAGAAATCACTCTATAATTGCACAAAATGAAAGAAATTAAACATTTTTTTCGTGATAAATTATAAAAGTTTCAAGAACATAACGATAAATATTTTTTTGCATTACCCAAGTTTGAATGAAATATGTACACTTAACACATGAACCCATATCAACATCCATCATCATCGTCATTCTATTCTATTAAGTGAAATGATTTTTTCCTTGCTTCTTTTATTTTGTATATGTTTGTCGAAAGAGAAATGTTAGACTCTGGAATGTAGACATACGACACACAATGCTCAGTTTATTGAGTCAAAAATGGAATGCATGATGAAATCACTCTTAAATATCATAGATAGAAAGTGTATGTGATATAATAATGTAGGATGTTGATAATGCTTTCATTTTAAGAGAGTGAGATAGAGAGAAAAAACATCTTGTCAATTGACAATCTGACAGCTACTTCTTATGAATCGAGTTAAAAAGGTTCATCGACGTTCTTGGACTTGATGCTACACACATTTGCATATAAATTTCGATCCTTTTTTTCGTCAATCGTTTCCCATTTCCCTTAAATCAGTCTGACAACAACTATTGCTGATTCAGATTACTTTTAGATTAATCTAGCAATGCTTTTTCTTACTCTCGGGTGCCTCATTCATTTTGTTCAACATTCCAATTTACCTTAATCTCATTTCATTTGTAATTCGTAGACTATTTTTTTGTAACGTTCCTTTAAATTTCCTTTCATTTCTATTTTCATATTCCTCATTCCTTGTCGATGCTTTAAGGAATATAAATGTGCGGGGAGTGGGAAAAGAAAGCTGTATCTTTGCAGCGAATACTGAGACATTAAGTAGGATGCTTGGGAGCAGCTGTGCATGATGATTGTGTTCGTAATTAATTCTTTAATAGCTAGCGAATAATTTCCATTCCAATTTCTCCGCCTTTCGTTTTCTTCTGTTATTGTGGCTGAAGATTAGAAGAAATTTTATATGATTTATTCACACACATGCTTATTCATTTAATACAATTGACGACTTACGCAAAAAAGAATAAGAAGAAAATACTATTGAGTGTAGATTAGATTTCTTATTATTTTGTTATTTGATGTTGTTAACTATCTATCTATCCAATCTTAATATAAAGAAATAAGAAGATAAACTTGAAATGGTTAAGATACATCACAAAGATATCAAATGTGTCATTCATCACAAGGTGATTTTCATTACTCTATCTTAATCAAACAATTAACCTTGACTGTAATTAAGTAAATTTAATCAGTGATTGATTAATGAGTAATGTTTTCTCCGTAAATGTGAATAATCAAGCGAATATTATCTAATTTAAGCGAGTGAGGTCTGACGGAAATCTGAAAAGTTTTGTTGTTAAGAAAAAGTAATTTATATAAAATTTGATTAAAGAACTTCAGATCAAGATTGAGTAAACATTTTTATTAGTTGGTATGAATTGTTTCTTCTATTAAGTAAATTTTATCAAATTCTTGTTTTTCATTTTATTCCTCTTTTTTCATCCAGAAATTTCTCATTTTATAGCAATTGAAGAAATGTGTGTGTGCATATAAATTAAATATTGTAATATCCTTTCAATGTCAATAAATCTTTCACCATGTAACAATAAAAGTTCTGTAACTTCCTACCATTTTAGCAAACTTTCATTTTCTCTATAAGTATCATGATAATAATAAATCGATTTGGCTAACATTAATCTTTTATTCTTTATATATTGAATATTTTTTGTGCCTCGACTGCTGAACGTTTAACACATTAACAATTTATGCAATAAATACACACATAGGCTGCGAATAGCAAGGTTAGAGGATGATAAAACCTTTGTGTGTATCACGTTCTTCTCCTTACCATTTAAAGCTCTGATTTATCCATTTACATTTTTTCCTTTTGTAGAGCTTGCTGACAATACACAAAAGAAATGCGCATTTCAAATATACAGTCAAAAATGATGAAATTCGTGAATGCGTATGTGTGATACATGATAAATAATGATTAAATCAAATGTATGAATGAGCATATTGTGTAGAAAACATTGATCAATACTCATATATTTCTTTCTTTATCCTCCTTTCTCAATTCTACTCGCAATCGATTGTAATAAGTAAAGCCATTAATTTAATTTAATATAATTCTTTTCTCACTTTCATTTTATCACTCTTAAATCAGATCACTCATTCGACGATCATCGAGGAAAACGAAACAGCAAATGGCATCTGCTGGTGGCACAGGTGTCGATGACTGCAGCATTCAGTAAGCCGTAATAATCTCAATCTCTTTTTAAAGCGAAGCACAACTTTAACTTTTTCCTTCCCGCACATATACACACACACGGTATGGCATTCTTTAAAATACTTACTTTTTTAGTCAGCCAACAAATTCTACTTCTTATACCGTACACAGTGAAAATTAATTTTATATAGTTGTAAGTAATTATACTCTTAATTAACTAAGTATAAAAATGATAATGATGATGAAATAGAGTGAAGAAGAATTGTGTTTATATGAGAATAAGAAAAGAAAGTTAAGTTTAAGTTTTGTATATATTACATGAAAAATAAACCTTTGCATTAAAGCTTTAAACATGGAATGATGATGAAAAAAGATAAAAAACATTGTGCGTAGTCACAGGGAAAAGCAAAAGCGATGAGAAAATGAAAAACAAAAGACCTTTTCTCTTGTGGTTACAGCATCGAACGTCTTCTGAACTGATGATGGTAAAGTAAGCGATTTCTGTATGTATAAAAAAGCATGGTTTATTTTAATCTTCCTGATATCTTTCTAGCTCTTTAGCTATTCATTCATATTCGTGTTTTCATGGTCAGAATTTTCTTGTTTGTGCATGTTTTCAAAGGTAAAAGATGCTTCTGTTTTTAAAGGGAGAGACAGTTGCTTTTGTGTTTATGATTACCCATCAATTATGTCATAAAAGGTACTTTGATCTCTCTTTCTCTTTCTGCAGTTGATTTATTACAAGGTTCTTTTTATTTACACATCACGTTTATATATATGAGTTTTTGACATTTTTCTCTTCTCTTTCATGAAATCTGACCCTAAAGAAAGAAAATTTTTTTCTCGTTATGAGCAAATCGTGTTGTAAAAAAAGATGAAATGAAATGTTAAGAGACAAAAATGCGTGTTCATTATAAATTTATGATATATACACTTACCCAGTAGTAAAAGTAATTTCAAAAAAATTTCATTCATGAGCTTTATCGTTTAGAAGCATCTTTTTTTCGAGCCTTGCCCTTGTCCGACTTTAAATTCTTAAGTTTTCTCTCCTTATTCGATATTATACCCATAAATTAGAAGCATACGTGAATTATGATCATAAGGCTACCATTAACTTGCCTAAGAAAGTATTACAGTCATACACAGATAAAAAGTAAGGTCATAGAGTGTTGTTTAAATCAAATTTTATGAAGACTTTTTAAGAGTGCTTCGGAAACCTTGGAAATTGTTGCGTAAAAAAATGAAATTCATTTAAAAAGATATGAAAAAGAAAATGAAAACGTCATTATTGCTAATTTGTAGAAATTTTATGAACTCATGCAAAGTGAAAATGTGATATTATAAAAGGGTAAAATCTAAACGAGTTATACTCCAAAAATACCAATTTTTTAATAAATGAAATTTTTTACTTGCTTCACACTTTTTCAAACTCCCTCCATGCAACACATTTACACAAAAAATACTTACACCATTTACTTTTTGTAATGTAAAGAGACTTTAATTGAGGGATGGAGAATTGATTTAATAATGTTAAAAAAAGTTCTAGAATCTGGGTCACATATTTTCTCATGATATATAAAAATGAATGATTGACTGAGAGACGCTGCAATGTTTTGGGATCATAATCAATAATGTATAAAGCGCTCTTAACAAGTTTAAATTCATCCCTTTACATATGTTCTAAATCTTGAAAAGATAATAATAGTAGAACAAATATTAAAAATTCTAAGAATTTATCTGTACTTTCAAAATTCGCAAACAAAAATCCATATTGCTTGGATATTAATAAAAATAAATTTATTTTCAAAAATATCAAAGTAAAGCTTGAATGAAAAATAAAAAGGAACAGAATAGAAATTTTAGATAAATACAATACAACACAATAAATTGTTATGAAAATCTCTTGATGTAAGTAAAATGAAAGCTCTTTATGTCAGAAATTTTTCTCGTTATTTTGTTATGTTCTTCATTCTCCCCTATCCCTCATAGCAAAGCTGTTTCTCCATGCACAAAATTAATCTAGACGTATGTACATGTTCTTCAACTAAAAATGTGAAAAGTAAAAAAAATTATCTCTCTTATACTTCTTCTTTTACATAGAACAGTTAAAAATAGTCGCAAAATTTTTTTATTTTCATTCCTCAGCAAGAAAATAATTTTTATGAGAAAAAAGCGAGGCAATTATCTTGAGAATTTTGAATACGTACATATATGTAAAAAAAAATGCAGTAGTTAGTTTCACCTTTCTGCTTTTGTTCTTAATACTGGAAAAAAATTAAAAATCATAAAATACAATTTTTGTAAGCAACTGCAACCATATCGAATTCAATGAATGCGTTCCTTAATACGAACGAACAAAAAGTGAATCGTTTATTATGGAAAATACAGACATTTTCAATAAAGCTAATGGAGCTTTTTAGTACTTGTTTAGGTATTTAAGGGTATGAAAGGAAAAGGATGATTTGCTGCTGTTACACAAAATTACTAACGATTGATCGTTAGCTTTGAGCATGGCCAATTTATTATTATTATGTCGGAAAATGAAGAGAAGTGGAATTGGTTTTGTTTAGAGTAAATAATAAGTGTAGGTAACTTTCATGATATTATATAATGTCTCATGAACTTTTTTTGCTTGTTCAATAAATACAATGAAATACATTGTTAAATATGAAATAGTAAAACATATGAACACGTCCAAATTTCATTTTCTAAGAAAATTTTTATTAAAAGTAATATTTTTTTATCCATCAGTATGATTATAAAAATATAGAAGCTCATTAATGCTAATTAATGATGCGTTTATAAGAGCTTAAAGCTGATTAAGTTTCATTTAATTTTTTTCGCACTCACTTGCAGCATCAACTTATAAAAATCACAAAAAAATAAAAAAATGTTTTAAAACATGTCAAAAGTGTATTATGTGATAACAAGTCCAAGTACATGCATGGTTTGGTTTCAAGGTTTTTTTAAAAAATAAATTAATCAGTTTACGTGAAAATGTGAATAAATTTTAAAATAAAATATTGATTTAAAACTTTTCAATAAAAATTCGATATTGCTTTTGACATTAAAGCAAAAGATTGAATTGTTTAAATTACAATAATTTCATGTCAATAAATATGACAAATATTTATGTATTGAAAATAATTGCAATTAAATTTTCATATACAATATATAATTGCTCTACATATATCAGTGGTGTTTAAACTTTATTTCATGATACTAAGGTAGGTCGAATAAAATTTTTTGATATGTTGTGAAATGTTAAGCAACTGTCGTTTCCCAAAATTTCAAAATTGATCAATGAATATATGTGCAAAGAAAAAAGTTTAGCCACCACTAGACTGTATAAAAACAAATGATGGATAAAAATATTTCTTTTAAAGATGTACAGTGCTAAAGATTCCCTCGATGCTTTTTTATGAACAGACATCTGTTGCATAAAATAAATAAAAAAATTCATCAATCGCTATAGAAGATGAGTGCATTATTTTATCTACATATTTCCTTATTACACTTGCATTTTATTTATTCTATTCAATTTTATTAAGCTTATTTACATTTTCCGAACTAAATTCTCTAGAAATGAAACTGAATGAAAGAAAAATGATAAATGCTCAAATTAAAATTTAAAGAATAAAAATATATTAAAAAAAAAACAAATTGAATGATTATGAGAAGAAATTAAATAGGTATTAATACAGTTATTCAAATATCGGAGACAAATATGCATGATGTTCATGTGATGAATAATTGTTAATAAATAAATTATAAATCAAGTGAAGTGTCTGTACTAACTTACCATAGAGATAAAATAAAATACTTGAAACCAAAATGAGAAAAGTTGAAATTGAAAACATTTAATAAGTTTAAGGACTGGAGACATAAAGTCAAAAAAAGCAGAAGAAAAACCATGTTAATGAATATTAGTACAACTGTAAAAAATAAAATTACATAAGCTGTAATGTTGTTTAAATAATAATAAAAATGAATGAAGAGTAATTTCAAGGGAAGAAAAAAATCAAGTCAAAACTGAAACGAAGCGATGTTTTAATTCTTTATTTGCATTTACATTGGGTAATATTTGTCTAAGAAAATTATTTACATAATCATCATCACCAAAATATCCTCTTGCTGCTACTTTTATTTGATTTTACTTTTTACATACACGAACAGTAAAGTATAAGTGAATGAGTGAATTCTAATGAGAATTTTGCATGATTGATGATAATATAAAATTGTTTGAAAATTACGCTTATAAAAAATCTCCCATACATACTTTCATCATCGTTAGGTTACATTATCTTTAATGGACACATTAAATGGAATGCAGAGCTTTATACGTTTTATTATTCATTTTTTTCAGTTGATATTGAATTTAATTGCAAAGATTATGGAAGTTGGAAAATATGTTAAGCGGTTAAAAAAATTTCATGAAAGAAATGACATTAGAATTTTAAAAGTAAATATATCAGTTACGATAATTAAGAAAAATTAAAAAATATCGAAAAAATGAATAATTTTTTTGATCATGTTATTCAAGGTGCTCTTTTTAAAACTTTTCACATACAATTAGTAAATGGTGAAAAATAGAAATTTTTAAATTTTATTGCTTTAAATATGGATCTTTTTTCCGGATTACACAGTAAACAATTACAAGTAAATGTTTTATTTGCTCATTTTGTTATATGTAGAGCCATGTAGAGTTAAATCCTTTTCAAATATTTACTAATAAATACACCCAGACTGGCATTTTATGAGATGATGTTCTTCGTTAAATTATTAATTAACGAAAAGAATGGAAAAAGTTTTCAATTTATACAAGAAGCGGTTTTTACATCATTATACAACATTTGACACAAGTAATTTTTCTTGATTTTATGGTTAATTAGAGAAAATGCATTAACCTCATGCTATGAAAACATTAAATATCGCGTGTAAAACAATTAATTGACAGGACATAAAAAATTAACACAGAAACAAGCAGTAGTTATATCAACAACATTTTACGACAACTTAAATTTATTTTACCGTTCAAAATAGTATAAACGAATTAGTCAAATATGCACTATGTGAAAACACAAATTTTGCAATGAAACGAGTTTCATATTTTTTTGTTTTCGTCTGCTATATGTTCTATAAAATATAATTCATTAAGAGACTTTATGGAGTGATGAGGAGTGTATAACATATAAATAAGTAAGTGTGATATTTATTATAAAAATTTATCGTTAAAATGTCAGCCTAAAATCCTTTTCTCTAAGTATGATACATAAAAAAAAATATTTTTTACTCTTCTCTATCAATCAATTACTGTATATGCGACTAAACACTTTATTTTGCTTGACTTTTTCTAACAAAAGCAACATTAAATTGTTGATTATATTTTGACTGTATGAGATTCAGTTCAATCCACAACACAATAAAAACCACATAATGTTTTTACCTTTTTCCTTCTATTTTAGGTCATTTCCGGAATGTTTGCTCATGTTGTGAGCCGGTATTTTTTCCTTTTTTTAAATTTCATCCTTCATGATTTTTTCTACTTTGCAATGTATGTTTGTGTCATTTTAAAATAATAAAACGAAAATTTCTAAAATAAGTCCAGTTTAATTATGTTTGTTATAGATTTTATATACTGATAAAATTTTTTTTGGTAATGCCATTTATAATGTTTGTGGATGTTAATTATGGTTAAAACTAAAAAATACAATTATTTTTCATGAAATTGTGATTGACCTAATTGTGAATCTTGTCTTGTTAAATTGGTATGGTTAGTAAAAAGTCTTATATGAGCAAATATCAATCTCAACAGCAAATACATCAGTTAAAAATCAAGTTTTTAAAAATTTTATCATATTTATTCAATTTTCAATAAAAAACACAATTAAGCTTATCCAAAAATATCCTTATTATTTTTACTTATCCATGAATATTTCAATCCATTTATCTCATTCGACAAAGTTTTTCTTACGTCATTCTAAACTACCACAAAGCGTCACAAGCTTTCACTTTGAGCTTTTATCACATTTATATTGTATTATCATCTACTGAAAAAGAAGGTGGAAGTTAGTAAATCTACTTATGTGCATTAAAGTTCTAAAAGAAGAGGAAAAAAACTCTAATACGATTAAATTAGATTATGTTCTTATTTTGATTTCTTCTTTTTTTCCTCGCCTATACATCCAATCAATAACAAATGCGTAAATATGTAGTAAAATAATATTAAGTACATTATCGGTTTTTTTTGATTTTTTCACTATGAAGTATGCCACACATTCCACATTTTACTTTTTTTACATGCTGAAAATTTTCACTTGAGATAAAGCAATGTCGTTGTCTTGACAACAACAATGTGAATTTTTACCTCAACTCGACTAAAAAAAGAATGAATGTAATTAGATAATCTCTCTCTCTCTCTTTCTCTGCTTTTTAACAATAATGTATAAGAAGATGTTGTCAGAGTGATGAATGATATATGCAAAATTTAATGATTTTTCCCTAGATACAACAAGATGAAAGAAAAAATTAACATAAACTTATTTAGTATAAGATTAAAGAACAAAATGCTATCATTAAAGTATGTATTATGAAGAAACATGTATCTTCGAGTATTATTGACAGTCATATGAAAGCTGTGCTTCATTTAATTTCATCAAATCTAAATGTCAGTATTATCCTAAAGCATTACCGTCTTCCCTCGAACATAAAAGATGCCTCTTGTTTTCAAATTTAACAAAATTTTGAATTTTAAAAAAAATTGAATTTTTGTCTCTAATATAAGAGACATTTTTAAAAAATACGATAAAAATACTTAATTTTTCCGTTATTTAATGAAAAATCAGACAAAAGCTTAAAATTTTTCACTCTTTTGAAATTTAAAAAAAATTTAAAATTTAATTCGAATATAGGAGACGTCTCTTATATTCGAATATAAGAAACCCCGTCTCTTCTATTTGAATGCAAGAGGCATCTCTTATGTTCGAGGGAAAACGGTATGCTTTTTCACGTGGAATGAGTTGGCAATTATGGTTGTTTTGATTTCTCTTGGATTATTCGAATAAATTGTTGTTCTATAAGTTTCATTCTATGCAATACTCGACAATATTTATGACAAAAATACTAAAGAATAAACGAGCAAGTAAGAATGATATCAAAAATTATCCATAATCGGTTTGAAACGGAAGAATGATAAAAATATAGAAAAACACAGGCTTCAATTTTGCCTGCGGGATTACTTAGTACAAAATCAAAGAATCAGCATTTTATACTTACCAAGCATTCATTTAAATCAATGTAGGGTAAAGAACCTAATTTTGGGACACTTTTGTTAGGTTTCAATAGAAACTGTCAAAAATCTCTTTTAATGCATGAATTGACTCAATGTTTATATTTTGTACATAAAGATAGAGCTTTACTTTATTATTTAAACACACATTTCAGAGCTATAAGTTTTTAATTATTGAATTATTAGCAAAATAAAATCAAACCTAATTTTGGGACAGAAAACCTATTTTTGGGACACTTTTTAATTTCGACTTTTTACTCTTTTTTATACTTACTATTGTTGATAAACACTCAATTAACTTCTTTTATTGCTCTAAAATACATTTTAAGCACTCAAATCAGCTGAATTCATTGAAATTATCAATTCGAAAAATTTTGTTTTTGTTCCATATTTTATTATTTTCTATAGAAAAATTAAGTGTCCCAAAATTAGGTCGAAAATTGAAATCGATATTTAAACTTAATAAAGTAATTCTAGCTCTGAAATTATTCATTAGTGAGTTTATAAAACGTTTTAGAGCTTGTCAAGTATCAAATTTGAGTGCAAAAGTTACTATTAAAAAGATTAATTAATAAAATAGAAAATGGAAAAAAGTGGCGGAAAAATCAACAAAAAATTTTCATTTCCAAAAATAAAAGAAATTGTTATTTTATTATCAAAAAGTGTTGAGTGATCGTGAAATTAAACATACACAGTGTAATGAGTGAACAAAAACGAGTCTAATAAGCACTCATTTAATATGATTCATATATTAAAAGAGATTAAATTAAATATTTTAAAAATGTAAACAAAAAGTGTCCCAAAAATAGGACTGTCCCAAAATTAGGTTCTTTACCCTATATGGATATCTGTACGATATTCATAAAAAATTGTATGAATACAGATGAATTGTAAACGAAGAGAGAAAGATTTTTTTTGCTGTTACTGCTAAAAATGTTTTTATTTAAATGGAGAAGATTTGCATAAGGATAATTTGTCAAAGTGTGCAAAAGTGTAAGATTTATTTTTTTAAAATTAACTTAATAACTGTCAATTCAAAACTTCAGAATTTTTTTAAGTCTACAAAATTTTCCCAAGAGGTTTAAAACTAGAGCTTTTTTTAATCGATTTTGAAGCCTAAAATGATGTCAATAGCTTTATAAAGCGTTCATTATTCATATAAATTGATTTGCAGACAGTTTCAAATTTAAAATTTCGGTAAAACTACGATTTATTTTTATTTGTAAACAAAATTTTTGTCCGTTCATTCTTTACCGAGTTTCCAATCCCCTGAATTTATCCTAATTTTGGCTTTTCTTGAAGTGAACAAAAAAATTTGTTTTTAATTTAAAATTTCATACTAATTAATTAGATAATCGTAAGTCATAATATCTTAGGTAAATATTAAAGTTGTCTTTATTCAAATTGTCATTGTAAAATTAATTTATTTAAATTTAAATAAAAATAGAAATGGACGACGAAACTTTACTTCAAAATATTGTCGATAAGGCTGTTAAATTTGTTGAAAATTATTCTCAAGGAAATATGAAACTTGCACGAGAACTATATCAAATGATTTATCAAATGTTTGTTGAATGTATTGACGAAATAGGCCGAACAATTGAAGAAGGTAAAAGCTAGTTCTTTTTTACTCTTTCATTTAATTGTTTAAATATTTTTTCCGTCTTTCAGTTGGCATAGAAGCATACTTGCAGAACTATAACTCTGAACGGGAAGAATAAAGTGTTCATATAAAACTAAAAGAACAAATAAAACAACGAGATAAAATGGTTTGAAAAGTTAAAAATTTTCTTAAGAATATAAAAATTGTTTATTCTTTAATTTATGCAAATTCTCCTACAAATGGCTATTATCCAAAAGCAATCAATAAATATGCATAAACTACATCAATATTGCATATTATTTCATAATTAATTACCCGCAGAATCTCCATGAGAATCATTTAATTACGTATAAAAGCCGTTCTGTCACCTGCCATTATTAAATTCTCAATTAATCTGCAAATGACTCTCACTCTTTACTTACGTCAACATTGAATAATTTCCTCTCCTTCCTCTTTTGTGCTAAATAAACATCCCTCTCATCTCAGCGAAAAAAGGTTGAATGGTAAAAGAGGAGATGTAAATGAAAAAGAAACTTTTTACATTAGTAGGCACCAGGAAATTGAGGAATTTGTCACAAAAGAACGCTCAACTTTTTCTTGAAGGCAAGATTAAAGCGCACATAATGAAAAGAGAATATTGAGAAGAGAGAAAAGAAACACAATGATATCTCGATTTCCTAGGCTTAAAATGGATAGGGTGTACAATGATTAAGTAAGATTCTCTTTTGTTGTGCATAAAATTTGTCTAAAATGGTAAAAAAGATGAAGAAAAGAAAAATTGAACGAATAAAGTTTTGAGGGTAAAGAGGGAAGGATTTCTAATTATATTGTCATAGATGGACACAATGTTTTCGCTTGAAACAATTTTATTTTGCATTCGAACCTTCTTTATCTAAAGGGCATGGCTTTAAATTTCAACTTGAATGAATTATTGTCTTTTTATCTTTTCAATTGATTGTGTGCTTTTATTTCAAAAAATTTCTTTGGTCAAAGGTTTTAGATCTCAGTTATCAATTGAATTGTTATATACATAATATTTTAATGACAATGAATTTTCTCGAGCATCTTCCATTTGAAATTGTCGAAATTATTTTCCAACATCTCAATGTAAGTACCATACATAATGAGTAAAAAATTTTACAATAAATTCTTGAAATAATTTTTAAAAAATTGTCTAGGGACGTGATGTTTTGAATCTTTCCGAAGTTAACAACTCTTTCAACAATTTTATAGCTAAGTGCCTAAACAAAATTGTATTCAATGTAAAAAAGAAAGCTTCACTTGAATCAATTCAAAATGTTCTCAAGACAAGTACTCGACATTATAGACATGTGAAAATTTCTCAATATTCCAATTTCATATCATCAAAATTAATAACATGGCCTATTATATCACTTACAATAAGTGACATTGATTTCTCAAATTTTGATGATTTTTTGACTCTTATGATGCATTCAAAATTTGTTCAAGAAATGAGAATGAGTCGAATTTTTATTTTGTCGGTTGAAAAAACTCATAAAGAATATCAAATATCTTTTGAATATCTCAAAATATTAAATTTCCATTGCTGCCATTCAATTATCTATGAAAAGATTTTACGAAACTGTTCTAACCTCAAGAAGTTTTCAATCAAAGCAGGTAGTGAGATGCCAATATCAGCTGAAAATACCATCAAAAATTTATTGATTAAAAATTCAAATTTGAAATTTCTTGAAATTCATTTCAACATTTTTGGTATAATTTTCGGATCTGATTTTCTCACAAACTCGTTAAAATTTAAACTCAAAAGGTTTGAAGCTAGTAGCAATCTCAATCAATCATTCGAAATGTTGCGTTCAAATTTCTGCAATTTTCTTTTGACCCAAATTGATACTTTAGAAGAAATCTCAATACACAATTGGATGGGTTTAGATGTTATGAAAATTATTTTTCTTTCACCACACCTTCAAAAATTGACGCTCAAAGGATTCCATAATTATGAATGTGAAAATATTGATTGGGAAAATCTCGAATTACAAAGAAATAATTCCATTGAAGTTTTAAATTTTCATGATATTTCTGAAAATTTTCAAATTTTTAGAACTGTTGTCAATGCATGCAGTTATTTGAAGAAATGTAGCTTTTACTCACTCAATAATGAAATGATCAACTATCTAGCATCAAATTGCTCAAAATTAATATCAATTCATGTTGAAAAACTTTTTGTAAACTCATCTGATTATGAATTGAAAAATTTAATAATAGTTTCTTAAAACATTAAAAAATTAAATTACCTGAAACTTTTAATTTTTCACATTTCATCAATAAAAAAATAATATTATTAAAATGGCTACCTGCTCAAATGAGATTTAATATTTTTGTATAAAATCTCAGTAAACTTAACATTATTATCCATTTCAAGTTAATTTTCAAATTAGAATCATCTCTCAAAAAGTATTGATAAAAAAATGGACCCAGCTGAAATTTTGCCAACACACATTTTTGAAAATATCTTGTCATATTTTAATACAAAAGAAATCAAAAATATGGTTAGTGTCAATAAATTGTGGTATCAAGTTATAACATCATCGTGCATTTGGGACAAAAATATTGTATTCGCGGTTCGAAACGATTGGATTTGTGATGAGGAAGATGTCAATTATCTTATTCAATGTGGAAAGAAAAGAAATTTTCATTCGATTCTGTTATCGGATTGCACTGACATGTACGATTTGGTGCTTGATGTAATAACAACAAAAAAAAGATGCTACATCACAAATGTTTCTATATTTGATATGAAATTTGAATCGATTGAAAAGTTTGAAATTTTCATGAAAAGTTTTGAAACAACGATTAAAAAATTAGTATTTCATAGAGTTGAAATTAAAAATGTCAACGATTCAAAAATTATTGAATTTAACATGGAAAATCTTCAAAATTTAAAAATTTCACATTGCAGTCCAAAAATTTACTTGTCTTTTCTTCAAAAGGCACCAAAACTGACATCACTAACTTGTGATTTTGGCATAGAATTCAACAACGAATTGAGAAAAATTTTGAAGAATGCTTCAAATTTAAAAAAACTGTCTATTAATACGCAACTTTTGTGTGCACTTGTTGACGAAACTTTTACAGAAACTAAATTTCAACTAAAAGAGTTAAATGTAAATTTTTCTGAATTTAAAATTTCAAGTGAAATTCTTCAATACATTGAAAATTTTCTTGAATCTCAATTAGATTTGGAGAAAATTTATTTGAGCGATTGGCTGAGTTTCAGTATTTTAAATTTTGTATTGAGCATGAAAAAATTGAAGGAACTTTCATTATCTAGTTTACCATTGTTCACTTGGGAATTCGTCAATTTTACTTGTAACAATTCAATAGAGATTTTTGATATCAAGACTTTTCAATATGATGACTTTTGTGATGACGTTAGAAAACTACTCGCTGCAGTTCCAAATGTAAAACATCTCAAACTGAGATCACTCAATAATGAAATTGCCGATTTTATTGCACAAAATCTAAAAGAAATAAAATCTATTTCTTTGATTCATCCTACATGTAAGAGGGAAAATTTGTCTCATGTTATTTTTGACTGATTGTAATAATTTTCAAAATTATAAATAAATCTCTATGATATAAAATTATATGAAATATTTAAATAAATAGCCTAAAAATACCTTTCAGATTTCCTTTATAAATTTTTTATGTGAATTTCATATTTGTTTAAAAATATTTTCAGCATGATGACAATTTACCGAAATTTTTAAAAAATCTCCATGACAACGCCACATACATTTATACATATACCTTTTATTATCTCTACTTTTTTTACCTTCAACGGCAAAAACTTGTGGAAAAATAAATTTATTCGCTTAATTAAAAGCCAACAAATTTTGCCACATGAAAAATTTCCAAAAACAAACAACAGCAGCAGTAAACTGTGAAAATTTTCAGTTCAATTATTCGCTAATCATTAGTGAAAAAGTAGGTTTTATGCATCACTGCTTCTATCCAAAAAGTTTTTTGCTGTGTAAGTAAATATATTCATTGTATACCTACATACCTACATCGTTTACTCACTTGACTCTCAAATACTTTTTTTAATTTTATTTTATCAACAATAATGAATTCAAATGACATGAAAATGTGATGACGGTAAACAGAACCTCGTTCATAATAGAGCAAGCAAATAAAAAGTTCTTTTAAATGCCTTTGTTTTGAAAAGCTTATAAAGCAACTCCTGCAGTGCGATATACATCGCACTTTTCACTTTGAACCACACACATTTCACAGCAGAACATTGTGCATATGAAAAAGAGTAATTATGTAAAAGCTCAGCAGTAATAAAAATTTCACCTTTAGTCAAAAGGCAAAACAAGGGATGAAAGTGATCTTATTTCCGTCCTTTATATTTTATAATTTAACAACAGAGACTTTCAATCCCTTGTGCATTAATTTACACTCACATTCATGTACACTGGAATAAGCTTGAAATGCAAAATAAAAAGCAGTTAACAAAACGGAAGTGTCTTTGTAAATTTTTTATGTTTAAAAACTACCACAGGCTCTACTACTTTAGTTCTTTTTCATATTCTGTCTCTTTCTCTTTTCTTGACAAAAAGGCACACTTTATTTTAAATATTAAATAACCACTTTAAAACTTGAGTAAAAGAAAAGGTAATAACGACTTTAACAGACAAAGTGATTTTTGTTTAAATCTTTACTATACAAATTAATTAGGCTAACATATAGAAAGAGAAGAGATAAATTTCTACATGTGTAAATAAGATTATACTGTATTAAGTGGTGACAGTATGTGAAGTGAGAAACTTTCTCATCTCTCTGTTGTGCTTTTCATATCCTTATTGTTGTATGTCATTATTATTGTATATACTCTTACTCATATTTCATCTACTCTGATGAAATTAATAATAGTAAAATAATTTTTTATTAAGTTTTATCGCATAATGAATTTTCATGGTTGCTTTTGTGATAAACAAGTATAAAGTTTTCTATTATTTTTTCCAGTAAAAAATATCTTAAATCGCCCATACTCTAACATAGTCGACTTGCATGTGTGATTGTTCTGTTCCCATATTCCAAGTAGGAAGCCACCAATGACGATGCTCCCAAAAGTCTGCTGCTGCACGAGGACTTGTATTAAGCCATGGTTTTGGATTTGGAAGATTGACAAAATAATCAGAGAAATAATTGGTTCCGCCAACAGCCAAGTTCATAATGATATAAAATTCTTGATCAAATGGTGCCATAGGAGAGGCTCCAGCCCAAGGATTGGCATGACCAGAATTATGAAAACCACCTCTATCCCAAAATCTACAAAATATTCTTTCAGCAACATGTATATATTTATAATGATTTATATTCGTACCCAGTGCCAGCTGAGACTGTTCCTGTAAGTTGATTGTCAATATAAAATTGTATATGCTGATCAGTCCATACAAGTTTATACAGATGAAAATCTAAATCAAATCCAGGTGTACGATTTCTTGTAAAATGAGCAGTAGGCCATCCATTATGATCCCATTGTGGACCAAAGTGCATTGTATGTCCGACTTGCTCAACTCCAACATGTGTAGAACCTGACCAGAGATTATAGTTGCCACGCATTTCCATCAAATCTATTTCACCTGATCGAGGCCAACCACCATAAACGTTGTGCATCGGCATGAACCATATTGCCGGCCATAACCAATCTCCAAGTGGCATCTTTGCACGGAATTCGACAGTTCCGTAACGGAATCCAAATGATCTTCTTGAATCAATTCTTGCACTTCTTGTTGGATTTAAAATATTATCAGGTGTTCCTGTTCTGTCACATCCATACCAATCAGCTTGAGTACATTGATCTGGTGGTATGGTTATACGTCCACTTGAGAGGAAAGCTTCACTTCCGAAATAATCAGATGTCAATGTTGGAATAAAATGTGCAACTCCATTTCTTATTTGAAAATTGAGATTGTGATATCCTGGATACCATTGAAATTCCCAATTTCCACCACCACCCAATGTATTATCAAAAAGCCATTTTGAAGTATCAACAAAGTCAAAATTGTCTTCAAAAACTAAATCACCAGCACAAAAAGTTGATGGTGCAAGAAAACCATCTAGTCTAGTAATTGTACAAGCTAAATTTGAGCTAATTAAACTCAATATTATTCCTAAAATTGCACTTTTCATTTTCAGCAAACACTATTTAAAATATACTTTAAGAGTGAAGTGTAATTCAAAAAAGACTTTGGTTTTTATTCACTTATCTGATAAAAAAAGATACACGTAAAGTAAGCGTGATTTTTAAGTTAAATCAAAGGATTTGTTGTAGAAACATTGGAAAGAATATCTTAGATAAGTTATGATAAAAATTGATAAGGTTATACATGTTATTAATACATGGTCATGGTTTTAAGTTCAAATGTACCTATTCATTTAAAGAATTTAAAATATGAATCATATCAATATTGATAAAAGATAATCATAAAAGATTATTATTAAGTAATACAAGACTTAAATCAAGTAATTACAAGTAGTTAGTTGACTGCAAGAATTAAGCAATTCAAGCAAAAATGTTTCTTCATTAAAATCATATTAAAATTCAAAGGAAAACTTTTCATCCGGATGTATAGGAAGAAGGAAAGAGAGTACTCTCTTGTATTATTAATTTGATCAATGCTATTGGATGCAATCGATTTTACTACCCACTGTGAAACTTAATGAAACATGCAAAAAAGAGAAAGGAAGTTAGTTGTATAACTTTTTAGCTCATTTTGTTAAGAAATAAAAAGCTTGAATATCAACTTTTTTCGTCTGTCCATCAAACTTTTCCTGTCATACTTCGGAATCAGAAAATCGAGATGTTTTATGGTTCGTTAAAGCCATTAAGTTCAAATGCATTTTTTTGCAGGTATAGGTCCTTAATTTAAAAAAAAAGTTAATTCGTTTTAGTTTTGCGAATTTTTTTATTCTCCCATCTCTATGTTCTCCTTTAATTTAAGTTTACTTATGACAAACAAGATGTAGAACTACAAGGATTAAATTTTATCAAAAGAAAAAACAATTTTGTAATTGCTCATTATATGATTTAAGGTTTGATGGGTTTTGAATATTTGAAATTTTTTAGAGTTCAAACTTGCATGCATATTTTACTTGATATGAGCATTTTTTTGTCAAGTTGACTTACACAAAAATGTCTTTTAATTATTCAGATTTCATTTAATTCACTTGAAATCCAGCAAATTTGTATGAAAGTTATTTGTGATATAATTTACTATGTATTTTTATTGAGTAAAATTCAACCTGAATAAATTAAAGACAATTTTGTATAAGTCAACTTGGAATCAACTTGACAAAAATATGCTCATATCAAGTTATATATGCATGCAAGTCCAAACCCTAAGTTTTCTCATTTAATTTTTTATTCAACTTGCATTCTTCTTAAAAAAATTTCAATTTTCATATCAAAACTCTTTGTTAAAAATGTGAAATCAAGTTACTATGAGATATTTCATGTGTTATAACATTTTGTTTTCAGTAGCGCCATAAGAATTTTAAAAGTGCAGGTAAGTGAATAAAATTTACATGTGTATGAAAGAAAATATATAAAGAAATGAGAAAAAAAAGTTTAACAATTGCAGGAAATTGAAAAGAGCTGTAAACAACATCAGTGTTTGATGCTTGATGAAATAAAAATGCAATTAAAAAGTCATTCGTGCGCAATACAATAAAGAAAATGATGAAAAAAGGGAGTAATGTAGAGAAATTAGATATTGAGTGTTTGTGAGCGGTATGTAAAAAGCATTTGAGTTACATAAATGTATAATAATAAAATGTTTCAATAAATTTATGTGAAATAATGGAGCGAGAAAAAACTTCCTTATTCCCAAATGTGAAACCTTGCAAATACATAGCTCTGAATTTGATCGCTCATATTCATGGTTAATGGATTGAAAAGTGCTTATACGTTTACTCGTTCAATTAAACTTTGAATTTTAAAAGGAAATATTTTGTATGTAAAAACTGTAAAAATAAACTTTTAGGGTGAAATCAGAACAATAAACAATAAACTTTTCACTCTTACTGACAGATTATTTGTTTGAAAAAAAATTGGAATTTCGTTATAGGAAGATGCAAAAAATCAGTAATTCTAACTATTAATATCTTTTACGCATTTTCATGTAATATGTTGCAATGCTCCATAATGAAGAAAAAATAATTTACATATCTACATAATACATATGTTTTATCATAATTAGAACAAGAGAAAATGTTTTAGCACATGATGTTGTTAGCGCTTGTACTTTCATATGCTGAAACCTACAAACAAATTGTTTCAAAGCATCAATCCATATTTTTTCTTGTATACATAATATTAGATGACATCGATTCCAAAAAGAGAGAAAATGTGTTGCTGCATAAAGGCAACTAAAGACCTTTTTTGTTCGTACTGTAAACATAAAATCCCCAAAAACGAATAATTTCCCAACATTTAACAATCTCACTTTGATCCTTTCTTCTCGATAAAGGCGCATTTGATTGCTGGAATGAGATGAAAATATCAGTTGTTCTGTTGGATTTATTACACTGGTTTGTTCAATCGTCTCCGACACATCTTTTGAGATTCCTAAACATAACCTGAAAAGGGGGTATTTTTGTAAAATTTTATAAGATTATTTTTTTCTCCTTTTTTGTTTTATATTCAAAAGCAAATGGATTGTGGCAATAGGGCATAAAACGAAAATCTTTAAAAATAGCGTCTAGAAAGAAGATTTGTTTCTGAAAATTCTTTGATTTAGTTTTACGTTGGTGTTTTTGAAAATGTACATTATTGAACCTCTAGATGCTTCTTTTTTAAATGAATTTAACTTTTAAAAATTACTTTCTTATTTATATCAGTAATCATTATAGTCAACATTTAATATTAGGCATACCTAATAAAGAATTTTAGATTTCGTTCGCTTCTGTAATTCTTTTTTTTAAACAGCACAAGACTAAATGAAGAAAACCTTTATGAATGTACATAAATTTCAGTTACACAAATTGATATTCTCTCATTCTTACTTAAATTTAAATATTTTATGCAAAGTGTTTTCTCATTCCTTCATTTGCAGAATTAATAATTTTTCTGAATCACTAATAATTTTTTTATCATGATAAATTGCGTTCTGGTCAGAAAACGTTTTTTCTTTTACACTCTTTTGCCATCACAAGTATTTCTTGGAAAGCGTAGGAACATCGTAAAAATCTATTTGATGTATAGAAAACTGTCATAAACAGAGCCTTTGTGTGTTCAAAGAAAAATATTTTATTTTTATTACTATAACTCATGACTCCTGCTGTTGCTCTTCTTACTGTGAATCGTTTATCAATTTTTCTTCTTTTCTTTTTTACGTTGTTAAATAACATGTGATGATTGCGACACTTACAAGTTGTAAATGCTAAAATTCAATAACGAGTAAAACTTTTAAGCGAGAGAGTAGAAAGTGTATGCCAATATTGCACGTTTCGTCTATCTCATACATATGAATTTCTTTTCTCGCTTTCACATCATCTAACTCGATTTTTGGAATTCCATTCACGTATCTGGAGAAACATTGACATCAAAAAAAAATGAAAGCACTTTTGGTTAACATACATTCACGCACAAAATGTTGAAAACCATTTTGAAAAAGCGACTACAGGTCTTTATAACGGATGTGAAGTAGAAAAATTAGCGTTGACTTTTTAATGCCTCGAAAAAGCAACGGTGATAAAAAGTTCATAATGTTATTTTCATAGGACGAACAGACAATAATTAAAGAGTGTTGGTAAAACGTAGCAGAAGCTCACAAAATATATGACAAAAATCAAACACAAGTAACCGTTCGTTGACGATGATTAATTAAAATTCACAAGTCGTCATCTTCAAAGCACTTTATTTTATCGTTTAAATTTGCGTTCAATGCTTTAAAAAACGTACCCTTAGTGTCAAAAATTGAAAAATAAACAATTTACAAAAATAGAACGAAATTAGAGAATCAATATTTATTTATAGATTCGAATTCCTCATAAAATAATTTGTATTTAAGTAAAATGACGTTATTATACTTTTTTGCTATGTTTTTTAATTACAAAAAAAATATTTGCATGATAAGAGTTTTTATCTTTTTATTTCAAATATGAATTAATTTGATAAACAAAACACATGAATGAATATCAATACATATACATAACGAGACTGAAAAATGTCCGCCTTAAGTCGGATTACTTAAGCGCATTTTTGGTGCCTAGATCAGTGCATGTTGTCAAATTACAGATTTATTAGATTCGATTGAAAAATAGATTTACAGTTTAAAATAATTTGATCAAAATAGTTTAAAATATAGGCAAAATCATATTTATAAAATTTTGATGTATGAAAGTACGGCGAGCGTTTTTAATTGAAGTTCAATTTACCAGAGTCCGAAACCGTTTTACAAATAACTAAAAATCAACTAAATTTTATTCGATTAAAAATAAAAGCCTAATCGATTAAATTTTAGTTGGTTTTAGTTGAAAATTTTAATTGAATAAGTTTTAGTTGGTTTTTAGTTATTTTCAACTAAAATACCAAACGGTTTCGAATTCTGCAATTTACAAAATCTTCTAATAAATTTTGTTAACTTGAAAATAACGGTTGAGTAATTCAAAATATTTGAAGCTCCAATATTTGCCGTTAGTGGCGCTGCAATCGTTTTCGCAGCCAACTTCGCTTTGTTTACATTTTTAGCGCATTTTTGGAACAACAATGCAGCTTATAGTTTCACTTTGATCGGCTGGCTCACGGCTGAGTAATGAGATCTCGAAAACTACAATAGCTAGAGACTTCCGGTTTTTTGTGTTTGATTTGTGCTAACGAGTTATTGGGAAGAAACATTATTAGAAAGCTGCCACTGATTGCAGTAACTATTAAATTACGAATTTAAATTTCCAAATTGAAAACGTAAACAAAGCGAAGTTGGCTGCGAAAACGATTGCAGCGCCACCAACGGCAAATATTGGAACTTGAAATATGTTGAATATTACTCAACCGTTACTTTCATATCAATAAAATTTGTCATCAAAAGATTCAGTAAATTAAGTATCAATTAAAAACACTCGCCGTACTTTCATACATCAACATTTTATAAATATGATTTTCCTATATTTTAAATTTATTTTGATCAAATTATTTTAAAGCGTGAATTTGTTTCTCAAATTAATTTAATGATTCTGTAATTTGTTAACATACACTGATCTAGGCACCAAAAATGCGCTTAAGTGTCCCCCTGCTACGCACGGACACTTTCCATGTCATTTAATTGGGAAATTTAAATTCATAATTTCCTAATTAATGCAATAAGTAACAACATTCTAATAAAGATTGCCTTATAAAAAGATCATCGGTGTAGCTCACTAAGCTAATGGCCTTATAAAAAGATCATCGGTGTAGCTCACTAAGCTAATGGCGTTATAAAAAAGATCATCGGTTTAGCTCACTAAGCTAATGGCGTTATAAAAAAGATCATCGGTGTAGCTCCTAGCTCACTGAGCTAATGGCCTTATAAAAAGATCATCGGTGTAGCTCACTAAGCTAATGGCGTTATAAAAAAGATCATCGGTGTAGCTCACTAAGCTAATGGCCTTATAAAAAAGATCATCGTTGTAGCTCACTAAGCTAATGGCCTCATATAAAAAGATCATCGGTGTAGCTCACTGAGCTAATGGCCTTATAAAAAAGATCATCGGTGTACGCTCACTAAGCTAATGGCCTTATAAAAAGATCATCGTTGTAGCTCACTGAGCTAATGGCCTATAAAAGATCATCGGTGTAGCTCACTAAGCTAATGGCCTTATAAAAAAGATCATCGGTGTAAGCTCACTGAGCTAATGGCCTTATAAAAAAGATCATCGGTGTAGCTCACTAAGCTAATGGCCTTATAAAAAGATCATCGGTGTAGCTCACTAAGCTAATGGCCTTATAAAAAAGATCATCGGTGTAGCTCACTGAGCTAATGGCCTTATAAAAAAGAATCATCGGTGTAGCTCACTAAGCTAATGGCCTTATAAAAAAGATCATCGGTGTAGCTCACTAAACTAATGGCCTTAATAAAAAAGATCATCGGTGTAGCTCACTAAACTAATGCCTTATAAAAAAAGATCATCGGTGTAGCTCACTAAGCTAATGGCCTTATAAAAAAAGATCATCGGTGTAGCTCACTAAGCTAATGGCCTTATAAAAAAATATCATCGGTGTAGCTCACTGAACTAATGGCCTTATAAAAGATCATCGGTGTAGCTCACTGAGCTAATGGCCTATAAAAAAGACATCGGTGTAGCTCACTGAGCTAATGGCCTTATAAAAAAGATCATCGGTGTAGCTCACTAAGCTAATGGCGTTATAAAAAAGATCATCGGTGTAGCTCACTAAGCTAATGGCCTTATAAAAAAGATCATCGGTGTAGCTCACTGAGCTAATGCCTTATAAAAAAGATCATCGGTGTAGCTCACTAAACTAATGGCCTTATAAAAAAGATCATCGGTGTAGCTCACTAAGCTAATGGCCTTATAAAAAAGATCATCGGTGTAGCTCACTGAGCTAATGGCCTTATAAAAAAAGATCATCGGTGTAGCTCACTGAACTAATGGCCTTATAAAAAAGACCATTGGTGTAGCTCACTAAGCTAATGGCCTTACAAAAAAGATCATTGGTTTAGCTTACCGAGCTAATGCACAGTGGGCCAGCCTAGGCAAAAATGTTCAAAATATCTGAAAATGATTTTAACTTGTAGACATTGAATAGACAAATTTTTAGCACTTCTCCGTATATTTTTTCGAGCCACTGTTTTCGAGAAATCGATTTTTTTTCCGTTAAATTTTTATTCAAATTTTTGTATAATAGATATTAAAATTATACACATTTTAAGTTATAATATGTTATCTTTGTTAGCACATGTAGTCAACAGAGACATGAAAATACTAAAAAAATCTTAATTTTTCTTAAGAATCCTGTTTCCATTTAGCTTAGCTCCTTACAGAAAAATAATTTTACTTATAAAATTTGCATTATTTTAAAGCTCTATCAAATATCTGAAAACAATAAAAGCCGATTTTTTTTTAAAATCGATTTATTTCAAAGATATGACAACATCTTTACTACTTGATTAGTAATTTTTGCTATTTTTTTTCGATTTTTTTGACATTTCCTCTTGAAGAAATCTATTTAAGTATGTTGCGATGTGAAATTTTATGATTGCATTTGATAGCACAAAGCTCTACGAGTCTTACAATGCCTAAAGTTTACATATCGACTTGCACAAACAATTCTATAGCCTGAAAATCAAAAAAGTTAAAATTTTTAAAAATTATCAACCTTTACAAAAATGACTTTTTTAAAACATTTTAAACAGTTTTTTTATTTTATCATATTTCACATAAAATTTCCGATTTTTTTGAGATATCAAACATAATTTTTGACGAAATATTAAACGAATTTAGAGCCAAAAAACTGAATTCTTTAGTAAACATGATGGGAAAGTCTCTGCGTACATCAGAGGACTTTAGCGCATTTTTGTCGCCCAGATCAGTTATATTAACAAGTTAGATGAAAGAATAGTTAATCATTTTGAATACATTTTATTAATTCATAGCGTTTTGAAATGAGATATTTTATAATTCATGTACACGGATGACTAATGGCTTATGATGTGATGCATATGATTCGTAAATAAAAACTTTAACATCATAGTCGTCAATTCGACCGAATACTCCATCGATAACTGTTCGAGCGTTTGTTGTCGATTTGCGTGTGAGAACAGTCTTGGTTCAAAAGATTGAAGCAATAACGACTCGAGTTGATTACCCAATTTCAATTCGTGATTAAAATCACCAAGAATCAGAATATTTTCACTTTCATCGATATAGTCTTTTACTTCCAATAGCGTTTCCTTCAGTAATTCGAGACTCGATGATGGATTATTGTAGACATTAATTATAGTTAATCGTTTGTCCAATTTAAAACCACTTATTTCGACGTGATTATTCGAGTTACCTTTTTCAATTTCGATTCGATCAACAATACGAGGCTCAATATTCAATTTACAGAAGTTGATCGTTCCAAATGCTCGTGGTCGACCCATTAATCGATTTCGTGATATTTCTTCAAAGTCAGGAATATTGTAACTTTCGTTGTCGATTGCCCAGGACTCTTGTAATGTGACGAAATATGACTGCTACTGAAAACTTGATCCGAAACGATTGTGGTTATATGTTTGCGAATCGATTGTGTGTTGTTGTAATGTGATTTGAATAACATTTTCAGGTACGATACGAAGAAATTGATACTTAGGCACAAAAAAATTTTCAATAAACTTTTGCAATTTAGATTTTGCTTTTTGTTTACACATTAACATAAGCGCAGCTTCGCGCACTAAAAATTTAAATTTTCCGTTACATTTCGATTTCGAATTGATAATAAAATAAATAAATACGAATCAATACAAAAGATAATACGAGTCAACAATTTAGAATTAGACACGCTTTTATTCAAATCTTTTGATATTTCGTTCATAACTTTCGATTCGAGACAAAAAATATTGTTTTCTGTATAACGATCAAGTTAAATTTAATTAGTTTAATTTTGGCCGTTGGTGGCGCTGCAATCGTTTTCGCGCGAAAAAATTTTGTTTACAAATATTCAATATGGAAATTTTAATTCGTAATTTGTAAATTACTGTATTCAGTGACAGCTTTCTAATAATATTTCCTCACAGTTTCTCAATAGCACAAATCGAATGCAAAAAACCGGAAGTCTCTAGCTATTTTAGTTTACGAGATCCTCGAAGCGACCACTAAACAGCCGAACAGCCGAACAAAGTGAAATTATAGGCTGCATTTTTTATACAAAAATGCGCTAAAAATCAGTATGGTATGCTTTAATATCTGTGTGTTAGAATCGTCTAAACCCAAAAAATACATCTTTGTTTATGAAATTTCTAAAAATTGAAAAAATCGAAAAATTTTGAAGTTTTGTGTTTGATCGCAAAATAGTTTTTTTTTAGGTAAATTGAGGTAGAGAATTCAAAAAAACATAAAGATTTTCACGATTTTCTGCAATATGGGCCGCTAGAGCTCAAAAACTAAAAATTTATTAAAAAATTTAAATTAACGGTTTTTTTGGCTCTGGCAGGCACATATTGCAGAAAATCGTGAAAATCTTTATGTTTTTTGAATTCTCCACCCTCAATTTACCTAAAAAAACTATTTGCGATAAAAACACAAACTTCAAAATTTTTCGATCTTTTCAATTTTTAGAAATTTCATAACAAAGATGTATTTTTTGGTTTAGACGATTCTAACACACAGATAATAAAGCATACCATACTGATTTTTTACTAAAAAATTCAGTTTTTTGGCTCTAAATTCGTTAATATTTCGTCAAAAATTATGTTTGATATCTCAAAAAAATCGGAAATTTTATGTGAATAATGATAAAATAAAAAAACTGTTTAAAATGTTTTAAAAAGTCATTTTTTGTAAAGGTTGATAATTTTTTAAAATTTAAATTTTTTTTGATTTTCAGGCTATAGAATTTTTGTTGCAAGTCGATATGTAAACTTTAGGATTGTAAGACTCGTAGAGCTTTGTGCTATCAAATGCAATCATAAAATTTCACATCGCAACATACTTAAATAGATTTCTTCAAGAGGAAATGTCAAAAAAATCGAAAAAAAATAGCAAAAATTACTAATCAAGTAGTAAAGATGTTGTCATATCTTTGAAATAAATCGATTTAAAAAAATCGGCTATTATTGTTTTCAGAATTTTGATAAAGCTTTAAAATAATGCAAATTTTATAAGTAAAATTATTTTTCTGTAAGGAGCTAAGCTAAATGGAAACAGGATTCTTAAGAAAAAATTAAGATTTTTTAGTATTTTCATGTCTCTGTTGACTACATGTGCTAACAAAAGATAACATATTATAACTTAAAATGTGTGTAATTTTAATATCTATTATACAAAAATTGTTTGAGCACAATTAGTTTTAAAATAAGAGAGATATGGCCATTTAAGTGAAAGCATACATTTAAAAAATTTGAATAAAAATTTATTCAATGTCTACAAGTTAAAACCATTTTCAGATTTTTTGAACATTTTTGCCTACGCTGGCCCACTGTGCAGTTAAAAAAGTTGCAGGAAAACGGTAATAAATCACTTTATGAGATCCAACTTTATGCCAGTTATAAAGTTTTTTCTCCGTGTTGGTTGCATATTGTAGTTATTGTGCTTGTTATTAATTTTTAAAATTTCAATAAAAATTTTTAAAGTAAATAAAAGGAAAGATTTTTTGATCATTTATTGTTTTGAGAAAGAAAGCACAAAGAAAATAAAATTCGAAAAGATAATAAGTCTCGACAATATAAACACATCTACAGGGAGTTATAAACATCATCATCTTCATAAGATCTCCATCTATATTGAATGATGCTGTAAATGTGTGTAAGAGAAAGAGAAAAAATGAAACACATTCAATTTGTAGCTTGCTTAAGCTCCACTTCTTGTTTTCTTTTTATTTTATTTCTTTGTTTATCATGTATGCTTGATGTAAAAGAAAAAAACTTGAGAAAATTAAAGTTGTACCAATGTCAAAAAAAGAAATTTTATTGTAATCTATGTTAGTGTGATGTTGAACAGTCACTGTAATTTAATGCTTTTAAATTGTATGGCTTAGTTCGAATCACGTTTTTAGGATTCAAGTTGTTCTGTTGTGCTTGTATTTTTTTTATTGTAAATTTCCCAAATGAGAATTGCGTTCGAATGAACCTGAGATTCCCATCGCTAACGTCATTCGCTTCTCAATGTCATAGAAACAATATTTTTTTGTTTCGTTCTATGTCCGATTGAATTGCATTCTTGCTATCACAATTGGAATTGTGTTTTGGTTTGATAAAATGATAAAATCAGCTTGCTACATCCGCATGTTGATTTGACAGCTGACACTATCAATATGGATTATAAAGAAATGGTGACATGATAAGCAGGCGAAGTGAAGGCGAAAAATATAAAATATTGAGGTAGAAGCGAAAAAACATTTATGTCATTGAGTAAATTTCAGTGTACGAAGCAAGAATGAGGAACTGTTTTGTTGTGATATTTTCAATTATTTTTTACCTTTGCAAAAGTCAACCATTGAATTCAGCTAGGCAATCATTAGAAGAGGTCGCTGGCTTTTTTGAAGGAGACATGAATCTAAGCAATCAACAGCTCCGTGATATTTTTATGAATCCAAATGCAGGCGTTTTGGATAGCCGTCGTCGTTGGAATAGAGATTCGATTACAAGGAACGTTATTGTTCCATTTCAAATAAGAGCACGATCTCCTTATAGTAATAAATTCAATTATCATTTTACAAAATTTATCAGTGATAATATTGCTTTATTACAGCTCAAACTCAACACAATATTATTCGCGCAGCTATGGATGAAATTGAGAGAAATAGTTGTATAAGGTTTGTTCAACGAACCAATCAACAAGATTTTATTGAGATTTTTTCGGGCAACGGTTGTTGGAGTCATGTGGGTCGAAATGGTAGGAATAAATATTAATTTTATGCATTATTACACCAATATTGTTGATAAATTGTTTCAATATGTTTGCAATGAAACTTTTTTTGGGATATTATTGCACATTAATCAATCAAGCTATCGATAACATCTTTTTTTATCATGACAGGTGGAATGCAAGAGTTGTCACTTGCTCATTCTAGTTCAGCAACTTGTGTAACAAATGGCATCGTAATGCATGAATTATTACATGCTCTTGGATTCTATCATATGCAATCGAGTTCGAATCGTGACAATTTTGTGCGGATTAATTGGGAAAATATTCAGCCTGGGTAAGTGATTTGTAATCAAGTGAAAGAAAAATCATGAATCTTTCATGAGACTTCATGATTTTAATCTTGAAGCTTGTCTTTTTTGAGATTTCTATAATGGGAATTTTCTCGTTGCAAAACAGTATGGAGCATAACTTTCTGAAATACGATCATAACACTGTAGGGCTTTTTAACACAAACTATGACTTTGATTCGGTTCTTCATTATTCAAGAACAGCATTTAGTAGAAACGGCCGTGACACTATTACAACATTAAGCTCTCAAAATAATGGAAGAATTGGGCAACGAATGAGAATGAGTAACGGTGACTTTACGCGACTCAGAAATATGTACAATTGCTCAACGTGATTGCAATCAATAAAGAAATGACCTAAAAAAGAACTTAACAAGTTGCAAAAAGTGTGATAAAAATGTACACGATTTTTTTTTTTAATTTTCAATGAGGAATGCATTCATCAATTTCAATCTTCATTTAATGACATTTCGCATGTTTTTGTTATATAATAAAAAAGACTTTATCTCTCCCTTTCTTCCTTCCTTTTCCGTTTACTATAAAAAATACCTTCAACCTTTTATCCATAAATAAAATAAAATCCATGTTGAATAATAAAAATAGAAAATTGGAAAGAAATAAATAAAATTGTTTTTACCAGCTTTGACAATCGCAACAATAATTTTTATCGATTTTTCCTCATGAGATGTTACATATTCTTTGATGCGCAAATAAATAAAAGAATTTTTTTTGGGCAGAAACTTTTTATTCACCTTTGAAACTTTACCATTTAAATTTTTCATTAATTTGCGAAATTCAACGCTTTGAAACAGAGACAAAAGACAAAATCACAAGCTCGAGTAGACATGAGATAAAAGAGGATCTTGATGAAAGCGTGTGATGATATTGAAGAGGATAAGCGGTAAAATTTTCTTTTTTTTATGAAATCCTAACTTTTCATAGTTTGTAGCATGAAAAATAATTAAAATAATCTAATGAGATGAGTTTAATTATAATAATTACGGAAGTGAAAGTTTTACTTTTACTAGTACATACTCTTTTCTCTTGCTATGATATGATATGATATCCCATTACACTCTTTTTTTATTATTTTCATCATACTTAAGGACAATGAACTGCAAAAGGCAAAGAAATATTGTTCATGCTAGTCTGTATGGCGCCCATTAAAATTATCGTCTGGCTTTTCTATTATTACTTTGTGTGCCATCATAACTATTTTGATAAAAGTCTTCTTCAAAAATTATAAAAACAGTAGTGGGCAATTGCAATCGTTATTAAAAAGCTTATGTTCAATTTAAAATAGATAGTTTTAATGAAAGGATAGGCTCATCATGAAATATGAAACAGATAAAATATGAGCATAGGTAGGTTGGACTATGAAGAAATATAATTTTACAAATGTTATCAATTTGTTGTATACATTTAATGAGAATTCATTAAATGTTATTGTTTTCAAAACGGGAAATATATACATTTGTACAAATCAAATTTTATATTTTTGAGATTATTTCATATAAGAGATCAAGAAGCTTTTCAATTGGTGTAAGAAATATCTATTATTATACCATGTAATTAAAATTAGAGGTTCGGAATTGCATGCATATTTTACTCGATATGTGCATATTTTTTTGTCATGTTGATTTACACAAAAATGTTTTTAACTTATTCAAATTTAATTAAATTCATTTGAAATCCAGTAAATTTGTATGAAAGTCAATGATTCTTTAATTAACTACGTACTTTAATTGAATTAAATTTATTCTGAATAAATTAAAGAAGATTGTTTGAAATTACAGAAATTATCCTTTGAAATTGAATAAACTAATGAAGATTTTTATACGTTCAGTTTTTTTCTATCTCAATGAAAATGAATAATTGCAACTTTCAATCAATTGAGTGATACTTGTATAAAAGTATAACCCTGTCCATTAAATATTTTTTTAATTACTTAAACAACACAACAAATTGTTTCTTTTTATTTTTATAAATTTATCGATACACACACAACCACTTGAGCACAGTAGTGAAGAAGAGAGAAATCACTGATAATGAGTTTACTGAAATCAATTTTCTTTCCCTTTTCAATTATAAACTAAGCTCACAGTATCAACTTGTATCACTGTTGCTGTGTAGATTAAGGTTTCTGTAAAAAATTTCTATTTAATATATTAAACCAAGCGGAAGAAGAAAGTTTTTGTTCTTTTATAAGTAAATTTTAATGTGCACCCAATTGTGAAGCTTTCAAAAGTTGACAACATTGGTTTTGAGCATTCCTGAAAGTTGTTCATGAAAAACACATAAAGCGAACATACATAACTTAGTGCAATATGCTTCTATAAAACTTCGTGTATACTACAAACTAAAGAAGAGAAATCACACGATTTTTTTTCTTTTGTGAGCTTACATATTGATAATATTGATTTACTAACATTGGATGTTAAATTTTTTTAAAATCATTTTGAATCATTGCAGAAGCCATATGCTAAAAACATGTAATGAATATATAATATTTTATGTTCTGCAACATCATCATAACACAATTCTCTCTTATCCACAGAAAATATGTTACCAAAACATGTTCGTATATGATTTAGATTATTGCTTGCATGAATTTATGTTCATTTCATCGCATTAGTGCCACACATAATGAATCAAAAATCCATAGAAACTATTACTTGCTACAATTAACTGTATTATGTACACATGATAAAAAAAATTGTTTATTTGATTAAAAGATGTTATAAATTATTTAGGTAAAAAATATGTAGATTATAATGTGAAATCTATCCATAGATAAATTATTATGAATAGGATTCGGACTTGCATGCATATTTTTGTCAAGTTAATTTCAAGTTGACGTACACAAAAATATTTTTAATTTATTCAAATTTTATTTAATTCATTTGAAATCCAACAAATTTGTATGAAAGTCAACGATTCTTTAATTTGCTAAATATTTTAATTGAATTTAATTCAATCTGAATAAATTATAGACACTTTTGTGTAAGTCAACTTAACAAAAAATATGCGTATATCAAATAAAATATGCATGCAAGTCCAAACCCTAAAAATTATTAATAAATTTGTGATCTGACAAATTAATATACATTACCTATTAAAATAAAAATTTTTTCAAACTCAATAACAAAATTTTTTTTCTCTTATCAATGTAAGTAATGAAGTTGTACTAATTTAAATAACTTCGTCAAAAAAAATTTTCCAAGCATAAAATCAAATTTTGTATATTATATCAGTCACCTAAAAATTATCATAAATGCAATGAAAATGTTAACACAAATACATCATACATATATTTAAATCAGATGAAGTATGAGAGTTATTATATGAATAAATTTCAACGAACATTGGAAAATTCGCTTCAATGATCCGCATAATTAATAACATTTTAAATGCGCTCTTTCAAAAAAATTTTTGCATTTTCTCTCTTCTGAGATGATGGAATATAATCAAATGCTTTCAGTCGACAATCACTTTTTTGTATATTTTTAGTCATAACTCTTCATTTTTTTTTCATCACAACCATTGAGAAATACAGAATCGATAAAAGAATGCGAAGAGCAAAAGAAAACCATCTCGATTCAATGATCAGGAAAAGAAATTTTCTCCGTTGTTTATTGATTGCTTAGAAAACAATCCTTTACCTCTATTAAGAGATGATGCAATTTTCAACGACGAAAACATTTATGTCTTTAATTTTGTTTTTTATTTCCATTCAATTCAATTTGATCCAGGATTGCATAAAATTGATATGAGTATAATAATACAAAACATTGAGATCATGTAGAAAATTGAAGATTGCATCATTGCTCTCTCTCTCTCTCTTTCATTGAAACACAAAAATTTGTCGTGCTGAATATATTGATATAAAAACAAAAAAGCAAGCAAAACAAAATTTATAAAAGCTTTTTGTATTTGAATTTTTCTATCTTCAACGATATTCAATAATTTTGTTTAGTCCACAAATTTCATGATTGTAAAGGAAGAAAAGGGTTCGACAGTTTGGTTGAATATTGAAAGAAAAAAATTAACTTTGATTAAAATATAATGAGATACCAAATCCTAAAATGTGGTTGGTACTATCTTTCATCAAAAAAACTATTTTTGGTTAAAGCTTATCTCAAGACTTTCATAAATCTTGTGAAACTAAAAGCTTATCAAGCTTTCATTTATTTTCAATAAATGTATATTTTCATTTTTATATGTAAAAAAAAATAGGAGTAAAATAAATGGAAAATTTTTAGTTTAAAATTACTGATTTAGAATCAGTATCCATCAATATAAATTTAAAATGTCGAATATTGTAGATTATTGTGTAAAAATTCAAATTTAAAAAAAATATTTCTTATAATAGATAGTCGTTAAATACGAACCTAATATTAACCTACTTTCAAATATTTCAATTTAAATAGAATGTGTGTGAAAAATAAGATTTTTTGACACATGTATTCATAACCATAAAATGAATATCGCAATTTATGAATGCGAAGCTGAACACAACGAGTTTCGTAAATAAAAAAATCTCTTAAAATTGTGAAAAAAAATTTTAATATTCTCAACAAAACCGAAATTGAATTCTCTTTTTATAAGTTAAAGATTTTTTTCTTTTATACATAATTCCCGCAATTACGCAATATTTTGAGTAAAAATGAGCAATTTGAAAAATGTCATACTCAAGTAAATTTATTATAACCAATTTGAGGTCTATTATAAAATTATTTTTTTAAGTATAATATATAACTAGTATATGAAACTGTTTCTATTATTAAAATCAAAATTGATTTTTAGTTCATTCTAAATAAATGTATTTTTTTAAAAAATTCATTTCATAAATTTTTTTTGAATAAAGTTAATGTTTCAGTTAAGGAATATAAAGAATGCTGAAAACAATGAGAACTGAAAAATAAAATACCCCGAGACGCTTCAATTTGTGTTTATTTAGAAAACAACAAACTTCTCTTGTTTTAATTAAATCTTTCCATACTCTCCTGCTCTCTTTCTGATTATACCGTCTTCCCCTCAAACTAAATGACCGGTTCTTATCTATGAATATAAGAGCTTTTGCTCAATTTTTTTATTTACATAGGTAGTATTGAAAAAATACGTTATTTTAGGGTTCTGCATTTGACGCATGCATGCGTTAAGTAACATGCAAGTTAACTTACTAAAAAATGTCTCTAATGCATTCAGGTTAAATTTTAATTCGGTCAAAACTTTTTAAAATTAAGAATAATTAACTTTCAAATAAATTTGCACGAATTTTGACCAAATTAAAATTTACCCTAAATGAAGTAGACATTTTTGTGTAAATCAACTTACGTACATGCATGCGCAAGTGTTCGGACTTGCATGCAATTTTGTGTAAGTCAACTTGAAATCAACTTGACATAAAATATGCGCATATCAAGTAAAATATGCATGCAAGTTCGAACTCTAATTTTTTTTAATTTGTTCCGATTTCAAGTATTACAACTAGGTCTTAAGTTAGAGGGAAAACGGTAGAATAACTTCAACTCATTTTTCATCCCTTTGATCATAAAGGAGAAAGAATAAAGTGTATGTATGTATACATATTTTAATTTTCGAAGAATTAGCAAAAAATCTCTATGAAGAATTTCCAAAGTATGTAAATTAATGCCAAACGATAGAAAAAAAATCACAACTTATGGGATAAAAAACTGGTAGTAATGCTTTTTTGAAGTATAATAATTCTCATATTCTACTGTTATTGATACATTTTTCAAGATATTTTATTAGACTTTTTATAAAAAGACATGCGAGTAATGTATGCCACAGAAAACTTTTTTTTCTATTTTATCAACAAAAATAAAAAAAATAAGGAATTTTGGGATCGTCATACTTTATATTTTTAACCTTTGACCCAAGAGAGAGAGAGGGAATGAAAAAGGCAAAATAAATGTTTCGGATGTTTACGTCACTTGACCTATAAAAAAATTAATTAGGTTGAAAAATGTTTCAATTTTAGTGTAAAAAACTGAAATAAAAAACATCAAAGCAAAAAGCTGAAGTAGTCATCTTACTTAAGGATTTAATTAAATTTTTCAAATTTTTTACTTCCACTGTACACTGATTTTATTTATAATTGTGCTAAAAAAATTATTCGTAACTAAATAAAAAACATCTAATTAATTAGAAGAAGCACAGATAGGTTATTCATATAAGATGTGGTAGTGAGAGATGAAATAATCGATATTATCTAACTTCCAACAGCACCTGCATAAATTAACATTTTTTCTGTTAGAAATTATTCAAATTTAATTTATTGTAAATACACCAAGTTATCTTTCTCTTGGTAACACTTACCATACAAAATCCAGCCCCTGTAGCTAAAAGATGGATTTGCTTTTTGAATATCGATATAGGTAATTTTGTGGGAATTAATCTAGAAATTAATTTAAATATTATGAGCCATTGAAATTTACTAACTAACGATAACTTACATATCATCATCCGTATCATGTCCACAATTACGATGTTCATTCCAACCAAATGTATAGATATCATCTTCAGACAATATAATACAATGTTCGCTGCCTATAGAAAACTGTTCGACAGGACTTATAGAACATTTTTGTGGCTCGACAATAAATTCGCTGCTCTTACATCCGCATTGACCATGATTATTTCTTCCAAATAAAAATAGTTGTTTAAATACAGTTAAAAATCCATTATGAGTCCAACCCGATTCTAATTTAACAATCTTATCTGGTATTTCAAAATTTCCACACTGCCCAAATTTATTATCACCAATAGAACATAAAATATGATTACGAATAACATATATAAGATGATTTTGACCGCAAGCGTAGTCTGTTATAATATCATTGTCAGTTTTTGTATTCACTCGAAGCCATTCAACTGAATTATGATGAAGTACTTGATAATTTTCTGCATGTTTTCTGAAATGCCTTAGTGAACCCGTGATGAGAATGTGATTGGACATTGTCAATATAGCCATGTATTTCAAACCGAATTTGAAGCTTTTTACTATTTCGTTATCAGGCAGTGTAAGTTTTTGTAGAAATTTTATGCTTTCTTTTTTGTATCCAAGTTGATTTGATGAATTATTACCCCATACAAATAATTCTCCACTGAAGCTTAAAGCGGCATTTACATCCCAACCACATGCGATATAAGAAAATTTAAATGTAGAATCAATACGCTTAAATTTGCATTCATTTTCATTCAACTCATTCTTTCCTGATATGAAAATTTCTCCATTTTTACTGAGAATGATAGAATGTCGAGCTCCACATTTTATTTCTTTAATGTCCTTTGGGTCTAATGGTAATTCAACTTCGCTTATGAGTTCTTGTTCACTTTTAAAACCTAAACCCAATTGTCCATGACTGTTTGCTCCCTAAATAGTGTTTTGATATTGTCATCATATAGATCTGATATATTACACTTACCCATGAATACAGCTTAAATTGTGTCATGTTATCTGTAATAAATCTTAATTTTAATTATGATAAATTTTACAAAGAAGATAATTTAAGATTGTTTGTAAACATAAAAATTCAATACTTCATTAATCTTGTACATAAAGGCAATGAACACTCAGTTGAAAGAAAATACGAGATAGAATGAAAATATGAGTTTCAATAAAAGACCCCCTGAACTACGTGAATCGTAGAAATCTAGTACAAAAAAAATTGAACGAAAATAAAAGTCAGATGATCTAGAAATTATTATTTATGTGGAAAATCTTATGAAACATTAGGACATCATTACACAATTAAAGCTTTCTATTTCATATAAAA
Organism: Polypedilum vanderplanki; assembly: GCA_018290095.1. Classification (NCBI taxonomy): domain Eukaryota; kingdom Metazoa; phylum Arthropoda; class Insecta; order Diptera; family Chironomidae; genus Polypedilum; species Polypedilum vanderplanki. The sequence continues at coordinate 22,227,035 of CM031380.1, read as the reverse complement.
TCAAAATTAAATTAAATTAAACCCTATCATACGAAAAATATTGAGAACCATCAAAAAAATTAACGTCTTAATTTTAAAAGTAAAGAGAGAGCAATTGCCTCAATATTTTCACAGTTTGCCAGTTTATAGATTGTTTTCATTTATCAAAAAACTACTTAAATCCGCTTATAATTGATTTAAATAATTGCAAATCGATAATTTTGTTCCTTCAAAATCAAATTACATTAAAGTGCAGTGCTTTTATTTAGTTTAAATATCAAAATTTAACAAAGTAATATTTGCCGATAAAATTTAGGTAGCGAAAGAAGAAAAGAGAAAAAAAAAATATAACAAGTGAGAAAGAAGAAGCATCGATTAAACAAAATACATATACAGAATAAACGACTAAAACAACGTCCGTTCACAGATATGTATGTGTAGATAAATAAAAATAAATTTTTTTTTGAATTGGATAACAAAACTGATTTTCTCTCACATTTCTCTATATTTTAGATAACAAGGAAAGAAAAAATATTGAAATATTAATAGCAAGGTTTTTTGTGTAGTTTTCGTGCAATCATGTCATTCAGTAGTACTGACTGGAAAGATTTAAATGTAACGAAAGATGAAGTTAATAGAATTGGTGAGGCATTGAAGCACAAAGAATTTCGACAATTGTTTATTGATTATTGTGAGGAAATTACGGATCCTGAAAATAGAAAACTATATGAACAAGAAATTACTCAATTAGAAGCAGAACGAGGCATTAACATCACTTTTATTAATCCTGAGCCAGGCTATGTGATAAAAACAAGCTCAAATGGTTCCACCAAAACTTTTATTAATATTGCAAGTAATGATAAAGTTGACAAGCCATCAAATAAATCTTCAACAAGTGAAAATGGACAACGTGGGCTAATTTGGACTGTACCGCATACGCTTGCTCCACCGAGACGCGATGTTGATAAGAAAGGAGATCTTTGTCATGTCTTTGATGTTGTTTTTCATCCTGACACTTTGCATTTAGCAAGTCGCAATAGTGCATTCCGTCAACTCGTTAACGATACTGCCATAAATGCGGTTCAGCAATCATTTTCGGTTCAGCTTGATCGCACTAATATAAAATTCCCGAAAATTGCATATAAAGGAATTGCTAAACCGACTGTAATTAGAAAGAAAATTGATAATTTTGATGCATCATCAATTGAACCAAGTCCCATTGATAGCATTTATCCACCACTCAAAAGTGAATCGAAAGAAACAACTATTGTTAGAGAATCTGATACACCTATTGAAAAGTATACGACACCCAAGTACAAAATAGTTCAACGACGTGATGTCCAGTATCACGAAATGACTCATGAACTTGATGCAAAAGCTAATTTGACGATTCCTCATGAGTTAGTTGTTACTATTGATCTTCCGCTTTTAAATACTACTCAAGATGCTAACTTGGATGTAACGAGTAAACAAATTTCGTTGATGAGCGAAAAACCAGCTAAATACAAATGTGAAATAGCATTACCTTATGAAGTGAATGAAGAAGATGGTAATGCAAGATTTGACAAGTCGAAGCGTCAACTCATTATCACTTTACCTGTTAAAAGCAAAAGAAATATTAGAATTATAGATTTCTTACGCGAAGATTCGGGTATTGAAAGCGATCAACCAATATCTAAAACGGAAAATAGTGATGAATCAGATGAGTCGCCAGTAAATGAAACTACTATTGAAAAGCGGAAAGATGAAGTGTTTCTGGATGAAAACATAGAATACATTTTACCGAATTTTACTTTTAATCAAATTCAAGAGCTTTTATCATTCACTTTGCATGTGAAAAATGTTGACCCATCGTCAATTGTCATTAATCGTAAAGATTTGCTCAATATTGCACATATCAAATTTTCGTCCATTGGTTCTGGATACTTTCCTATTCACTACTCATTTTGTGTTAAATTTCCTTCACAACAAGGTGGTGGTATATTTCGTGAAATTACTGCTGAAGCATGGGATAATAATGTTATTTTTCAATTTGAACTTAATGAATATGACTTTGAAGCATATATGGCAGGATTAAACGATGAAAATTTAACAAATTATGATATTGCTGAAAAGCTTATTGGGCGGCAAGCTATGACATCACAGGGGAAAGAAATAGAAGATGACAGCTTGTGTATAGGTGTTGAAGTGAGTGAAAAAGAAGATGAGTTGGTTATTGAAATTGGTGGGAAAAAAGAGAAAAAGAAGAATAAAAGGACTCAGGGAGGAACATCTAATGATGATGAAGTTTCAGAAGATGTTTTTGATGATAAAAAGTCAATTCAAAGTGGTGATAAACGTCAAACAAAAAAAGCTATGCGTAAGCGTGCGAAGAAAGCTCGTTCGATGTCAGAGTCCTATTGTGATGAATTGAAAGTTATTAACGAGCTCGATTTATTGAAAATCGATAATAAGAAACCGTCTGGTGAATCAAAAAGTGGACGTAAAAAGGAAAAAGTACGAAGTTTGAGCGAAAGTAGCGATGAAGAACATCACAACGAAATCAAAGTACAAAATCACCATAAATACAAATCTATTTTGAAAAATCGCGATTCGTTTTCGGAATGTCATGAAATGAGTTCTATGGATGAGCATTCTAAGAATATGTATTCGTTCTCAGCTGATGACTATGGTATTTGTGAGTCGCATGATTCACTATCTGAAAGCTGCAAAAAACAAGTTCGTTTTAGTGACATTATCATGAGACAACTCTTTAGGTATATTTTGCTTAAAATTGAGTAAATTATAAGTAAATTAATATCATATCCTTTTAGGTCAAACACTTCAATTTTGGGGCAGAAAAAGAAAAATCAAAAGAAAAAGGCATCTCGTAAACGCGCGTTAGAACGACGTCACAGTGAAGGCAGCGAGAATGAGAAACATGAAGAAGAAGATAAGGTGAAATTAAAGAATTTATTTATTTCAAAAAATGATATTAATATTTTTTATTTAACCAGGATGACGATGATGAAGAGGATGAAGAAGATGAGAAACCGCAGAAACGCGATTCAGGTGTTGATCTTACTGAAAAACGAAATGATAACAGTAAAACAAGTATCAAGATTAAAAATAAAAAAGCAAATGCTGAAAAGGCAGCCACCAGCACTGATATTCAGTTTAAATCGGGCATGATTTTCGACTTGGAGATGTAATAAGCTCAATGACGTACACATTTTTCTTATAGTAAATAGAAACTAAAACAATACTTTTTGACTAGCATATAGTTTGATTGAACTTCACATATAGCTTTTTCACGTTTTAGTTTCATAAAATGTGTTTATCTCATTTATATATTTGTATTTTTTTATCCTTATGACTTTTTAGACTATGTCTTGTCCTAATCTGAACTGAAAATTTTAAAAACAAAATTATTTTATTTAAAAAACTTACGTATCACATAAAACAAAAAAAAATGGATGACGGAAGATTTGTGAAGTTCAATTAATAAAATTTTTACGTCTAATATATTTTATTGGAATAAAAATTGATAATAAAAAGTACAAAAAAATGTAAATGAATGCGTCAATAAGTCATTATCACGTGCTGTGTGTAATTTTAATTTTCAGATTGTTTTAAATTGACCACCCAAAAAAGAAAACAAAACGTGACACATCACAAAATGCTGCTTTATTATTTCCTAAGCATTTCATGAAATGTTAATTCTTTGGCATTCAAGTACTTAATTGAATGAAATGCTTCATTATTTTTTATATTCTTTTTACATAAGGCATCTACTTTTTGCGGAAATGATAAAGTTAAATTCCTAACCACAGTGGATGAAATGGTTAGAAACGAGTGTAGAGATAACAATGATGAGAAAACATGCACCACTATATGAAGAACTACGGTTCAAATCTTTGATTATTCAAACATGATCGGTTCATTCTGATTTTTCTCTAATGCTCATTTTTTCTTATTTTTCAATTGATAGTAAAAAGATTTTATATTTTCAGATACATATTCTTAATATTTCAACCATTTTAAAGTTCTTCACTAAATATTTAAAAATATGCAATCTCTTATCAAATTTGAAACTAACGATGCTTTTATTTGCTTGATTTTATTTTTATTGCAAATATTTACATATTATTATTAATATATTTTATTTTTCTACCTAGTCCTAAACATAGACATTTATATTTTTTCTATCTTGACAATTTCACCCTTATTTATAAATCCACATAATATGTATGCGTAAATTTTTTTATCAGAAAATCAACATTTGTTATTCATCACAATATTTTTTTATTGATCATTTAGAACATTTTTCTTCATTTAAAATAGCTAATAGAAGTTTCTAAAATTGGACTCCGTGCTTGAACACTTAACATATGTTAGTGTTGCTTATTCAACCTAATTTTTGCTTCGCTTCTCTTCTAAGAGAACAGAACATTTTCTTCCATTTAATTAAGTGCGCCGCATCAAAATCAAATTTTCTTTTATATAGTGTGTATTATGTATACTTCTGTGTGTGCTTGCTTGACTACTGTTAATATGAAAAGTGAAATTTATGATCAATTCCAGACATGTTGAATGAGCATGTAACATTTAGAACGTTAATTAAACATCTTAGAAATTAGATACTATGGTGCATGCATAAAAATAGACAAATGTCTCTTAGCCTCTGATTGAACACAAATAATTGCTTCATGAACCTGAAATAACAAAAAATGCATTGTACAAAAAATGGTAACGGCAAAAAATAAATTTTTATTTATTTATAAATGTCGTTCTTCGGAAAAAAATGTTTATTTTTTCCATCTCGATGCGCTTCGACAAAATAAATACTAATGCATATTTATAATTTACGACAGTAGGAATGTAATCCTACCATAATATTAGCATACATTTATTGATGGCAAAAAACATACACACTCGTCCATGTGCAGCATAACAGTGTTCAGCCCTTATGTTTAACTAGGTGAGTGAATATGCAGGCAAGCAGATTGATGTGTGAAATGGAAAATGAAACAAAAATGTTTAAAAGTAAATAAACAGAAAAAGTAACTGCGTTAAATAAATATTGAACTTTGACTTAGATTGATATCATGTTTGAAATAACAAAAAAAGCATCAACTAAATTGAATTTAGCTCATATGAATTTCCGGTTTTTCTTATGATGCTTTATTATTCCACTTATAATCTGACAGAGTCAAATATTCAAACATGCACACACGACCATAATTTATGTGTTTTTTATTACTCTTATTTTTTCTCTTCTTCTATTTTTTGACATTTAATCCCTTAAAGTGTCCTCCTTAAATAGATAAAATAAAACAACATATATCATAAAAAATCCCTTAAGTAGGTCGAAAAAAAATTCTAGGAATGTTTCATAAATACATACACACAACTTTTAATTAACTTAATGCAAAATGAGTCGCCCATTAGTGGTATATGTGATAACTTACCATACCTGTTGAATCTATGTTGTGCTTAGATATCAAATGTCAGACAATTTTCATAAAGCTATCATCATGGTTAGGTCGTAAAGTAATTAATTATTAAGAAAAGAAGAAACATTATGTTCGTGTTGAATTTTGTAGTTAGAGAATGAGTTGTGAGCGGTAATTATTTAAATTAAAAATTTCTTTGATAAAATCGGAAGTTTTATAAAAATCTCATTACCAATTCGCTAAAAACCATTTGAATTTCTGAAATCGCATGCAAATTTAAATAATTGCTTTGAAAAAAAGAACATCATTCACTCTTCTTTGTCATAACATTTTTCGCAATTATGTTTTATTCGTTCGCTCACAAAATTCATTTGATTGCGTGCCAGAGATCGCTTGAACTTCCTTTTTAATTGCACTAAAAGAAGAATAAATGAGAAATGAGCTGAAAATGTCACACCTTATAATTTTCAATTTTGCTCAAATGACAAAAAGATATGTGTATATTGTCATGTATAAGCAAGCGCTTTTATTTCGACAACAACTCCGTTATGAGTTCAACGAAAAAAATATATATTTAATGCTGACTTTTTCTTTGCATTAAAAAGCGAGATTTATGTTCTTTTTTAACTCGCTACTAATTGTTAATGCAAACATTGCTCATTCTTCCTCTCACTTCTTTAGTTTCAGTTTCACAAAAGGTTAATGGTTCTGTATGCCCCTCACACCGTGATTATTTGCTTCATGGATCGTTGAGCTTTCGAATGTGAGAGCCCGTTAAGGCGTAATTTGGAAGTTAATCATAATCTCTTTTCTTCTTCTAAATTTCAATTTTTACCTTTTTTTGCAAAAGACGAACATATGGAAATAAAAATAAGAATAACTTAATAATATCTTTTACTTTTATGTACTTTACAAAAAACTCTAAATTAAATCTTCTATTGAAAAAAATATCATATTGTCCAATTTATACTTAAATATGCTTAAATGCACACATTTGTTAATTTTTAAACTTTCATCCAATACATGCTCAAATGTAAAATGCTTCTATTTCTAGTTTCTAATATATTTTCCACTGTAAATCTTTCTTCACAGTTTTTTCATGCAAATTGTGTTCAATATAGAATTCTCTTATTTGCAATTGTTGAACTCGAAGAAATAAACTAATGTAGTTCACAGGAGCATGTTTAAGGCGTGGGCGTTGTCCGGTAGAGAATAAAAACATACAGATACTTTCAAATGGATACGAATGAATGTAATTAAGATTAATAGCGGAAATTGCAACTTTTAGCTATTAACTATTTGCATATAAAGTCATTTGTGTATGGTGCATTAGTCATTGCTATTTTTTGTCTTACTCCAGTATTGCTGTCTTGCTGTGTGTATGATGATTTATATTCACGCTTTCCTCAGTCTATAAGTTAGAATTGCAAATTCATAAATGTTGAGTGTGTGTTTCATATTTTTAGCGCATTATATTTTTTTGTGTCGTGAATTAAAGTCCAGAAAATAGAAGAGAATTAAAAATGACATGGAAAGTGTCCGTGCATAGTAGGGGGACACTTAAGCGCATTTTTGTGCCTAGATCAGTGTATGTGTTTACTAATTTCAGAATTATTAATTTTATTTAAGAAACAAATTCACACTTTAAAATAATTTGATTAAAATAAATAAATAAAATAACAGGAAAATCATATTTATAAAATTTTGATATATGAAAGTACGGTAAGCGTTCTTAATTGATACCTAATTTAGTGAATCTTCTGATGATAAACATTGATATAAAAAAAACGGTTGAGTAATATTCAAAATATTTGAAGTTCCAATATTTACCGTTGGTTGCGCTGCAATCGTTTTCGCAGCCAACTTCGCGTTGTTTACATTTTTCAATTTGGAAATTTAAATTCGTAATTTTCTAATTATTCAATCAATGGCAACATTCTAATAAAGATTGCCGCCAGTAACTCGATTGCACAAATCAAACACAATAAACCGGAAGTCTCTAGCTATTGTAGTTTTTGAGATCTCATCCCTCACCCAGCCGTGAGCCAGCCGAACAAAGTGAAACTATAAGCTGCATTGTTGTTCCAAAAATGCGCTAAAAATTGTCCAACAAAATTTTTTTTAAAAGAATTATCTTTATGTCATTATTATACCTTTTTTTCTTTTCTACTGTTCTTTAAATTATCTTTTCATCATAATTTTTATTATTAAAGAGAGTACACTGAAAAAGAAATATTATTCAGTCGAGATGTATATAAGTACTTATTAAAAATTTAAATGTTAGTTTCTATTATTCTGTATATAAATTGTATACAAAGTAAATACTCTTCAAAAGTATCAGTATAATTTTAAGACAATTCATTTAAAATTAAACTGAATGCTAAAAATAATAACAAAATTGAAATTAAAATTTCTTACCTACACGCGACACGCTATATATTAACAAAAAGATGAATGATGGTCACTTCAAGTGCTGTAATTTTTTAGTATATTTAAATATTACTGAAAAGAGTGAAAAGAGTAAGCGTGGACTGAATTGAATGCTCTGAGTTGATATTTAGTTTAGCACTTCATTATTTTATTCGTTATAATCTGTCACTTTCTATGCTTTATTATTGTCGTCAATTTCTCTCTTACTCACCTTTGTGCGACTGCCACAATGGACGATTTTTCTGTCATGATAATTTTTTCTGCTCTTAAATATATTTTATAAGAATATCTCCTTTCAATTCTTCTTTTATATACGGAGGGAAACTTGAGATGAGTTTATGTTTATATAAACACAAGTATGTATGAGTAATTAATATTAATTTTTATTAATACATACAGGAGTAATTTGATACTAGCAGATAAATATGAACAACCGGTTGAATAATTAAAGATCTCAAGGAATATTGATTGTAAATTAAATAATTTACTGCAACAATTGAAGTATATTTTTATATAAATAGTATCGGAAATGCATTTCATTGCGATGACAATAGCGGATAGAAATTTTACTTTTTAACAAAACAATTTGACTCAATTGAAATCTTTTGTTATGCTTTTCTTTTCTTTCTTCACTGACAGATTTACATGCGACGAGAATATTATGAAAACTGGCAACAGTGTGAAAAAGAAAAGATCGCAATTGACTACTGCACACTTTTGACACAATTCGCTTCAATCAGTAATTAATTAGGGAGTTCAATCAATCATCATTAAATAATCAGTACTTTTTAAAATTTGAAAAAGAAAAAAGACTTGAAAAATCAGGGCCTAAAACATTATCATGGATGTCTAATGGATGATTGTTGATCATGCTGAGCCAAAATATACGTCATTTTTAAGAGATGAGATAAAAGGCCCTTACAAATTTGTTGATTAACACAAACAATGATTGAGCAACTCTCGTCCGGCAATTTTTTTTGTGATTCATCGAAAATGAAAGTGGATATGAAACAAATTTGCTTAACTAAAAAAGTTTAATCATGCTGGTAGGAAACAAAAATCACTTTGATGAGTGAATTTAATAAATTAAGCTGGATTTCACTTGATGACGTAATTTTCCTTGTTTGATGAGACTTCCATGATAGATAATTTTGGACTCAAATTAAATATTTAATGAATTGAAAATTTTTAAAATTTTCCAACTTCCATTTTTTGTACTAAAACTACAATCTAATTTCCACCTTTTTTCTATTATTATAATTGCCAAATGACTTTTATTACCATATGATTTTCTACCCTAATTAATACGTTTCATATCAAATTGTATAATTGAACACAATATGAGTGATTAGCAGCGTCATGTCAGAGACTCATCATTCCAACATAAATCTATCAATTTCAAACATAGAAAATAATTATCATTTCGTGTTGTGCTGCTATATTGTCAGTTAATATAAATGTTAGTATCTATCAAAAAGGTAGACTTTCTGTACGAGTATGCACACAATATATGTAAGAGTGAGAGGCACACCTTTATGAAATAAATTTACCAAAAATTAATCTCGCCAGACATTTGAAATTGAAAGGGAATATACTTGCATTAAACAGGTACAAGAATAAAATATATTAGATTTTCCCCTCTAGCATTAATTCTTTCTTTTATGATAATTTTTCATAAATTTATGAATTGTAATAAAATTTGTTACCGTGACTTATGAATCCTTAAAAAAATAAGTAATAATAATTGCATTGAATGACATGAAAAATAAGTTAGTAATCCTACGATGATTGCATGCAATGTCACTTTCACATGAAAAATCCACGAATAAAACATTTCTGATGAATGAATTACGATGTGGAGAGAACGACATTTGACATTTTTCTTCGACTTATTGCTACTGTTTTGCTACACTGGTGGCAATCATTCTCATGCATATAAATCTTTTCTTGTGGTTTTGCCTTCTATAGAGAATTTACGCATGCATTTGTAAGAATTGTCAACCACACATTTCATGATGAAAATTCTCTTTTTACATTTACTCAAATGAACATAAATCAATTTAATGTTATGTGTATGAAGAATATTACGATGCAGTAGATTTATTGAAGTCTTAGGGACGATAAAAAATTGTTCATTTGCATTAATTGATTCAATTATTATTTTTGAATTGCTGAAATGCTTATAATGGTTTATTCGATTGTAAACATTTTAAGTGAAATAAAGTATTGGATGAGAATTTTTTAAAATTTTATCAGCAGATGTAGATGAATGCCATTTCATTTTTGAAAATTTGAAAAAGACCGTTGCTGTAATAATTCAATTATTTAATTATCCTTTTATAAATTTTTATTCACATACTGCTGACCAAAAAAAACATTAATTTAAAATTTGTAATTAAATTTATACTAACTGGTTACTATACATATATGCAAATAGTGGTAAAATAAAGAGTTTTATAGCACAATAAATTAATTTTATATTTATTTACAGCGTCTATAGAATGAAATACTTTTACGTCGACTCTTTTTCACATCAAAATGGATTGAACCTAACAAGAGACATATGTGTTTGACTGACCATAAAAATCTCTTTCGCGTAAAATTGAAATACTGCGTTAATGTATAATAGTGTATAATTATTAGAAATTTGAAACCATCACTCCCTCTCTAAATATAAGTTCAATTTAATGAAAATAAATGAAATGGATGGTTCTGTATGCGACATTCATGAAAACTTGTTAAATTCAAAAAAAAAGTTTTCATTCCAACCCATAATTAAGACATCATGCGGAACAAAAGCGAAGAAAAAAATTAATTTATGATTGATGGCAACGCTGTTTCCCGGATAGTTTTGAGTTTTTATTAGCGAGAAGGAGAAAGAGATGAGGAAGAATTTAAGGTCTAAAATGTGCACAAATGGCCACACAAACTTAAACAAGTCCATAAATAATGAATACAAATCGCAATAGGAAACCAAATGTTTACAACACGTACATGCATACTTTACTGGACTTTGTGACATTTCATTCGTCAAAAAGGAATTTTTGAAATTTAAAAAGGTCACGTTCGGCATGTTTTGAAAGCCAAAACCATTGAATTCTGAGAAAATCTGTGAAAATTCCATTATTTTTTTGTTTGCATGTATAGGTGAATGAAATAGTAAAAAAAATCGATTGATTTGTTCTATTTTCGACTCGTCATTTCACGTGCTATTCGATACTATTGATTACGACACAATATTATTGATAGACATTGATACTATACAAAGAAATTTAGTATCATGTAGCTATCGGAAGCTTTTGTTTTATTATTAAAAATATGTATCATGGAGGTATGTGGTTCAAAGTAAATATATATGCACTCGTTTTTTTTTCTAAAGAAATTAAAAAATTTAAATAATAAACAGTGTGATGAAAAGAATAAGAAACTCTTTTTCGGTTATGAAGAAAGAAAATATTTATACAAGTTGAAACTGAAAGAATGAAATTCAGTCTACATCGCGCATACTAAGAAGAACCGTTCATGATTATTCATCGACAAAAAACGTTAATAAATTATGAGCTTAACATGGCAGAAAGCAAGAGAGAATGAAAGAAATATGAAATGGAATGTGCAGTTCTTAAATTTACCATTCCATACAAGCTTGGAGTAAAAAGAAATATTGTAAATTTTTTGGTGTCTCGATGACGACATAAACAAGCAATTTTTTCAAAGAGTGGGCAAATCATTTTTTGGAACAATATTATTTGGTACATAATAAAATAAATTTTTAGAAAGTTTTCAAGTTCAAGAGTATGAAAATATTAAAAATAAAACATCTGCAAAAAGTTATAAAATATACCTTGTCAAAAATATTGCCAAAACTGCAAGAGTATAAATTCAAATTCATACCACCTTTTATCTGTGTCCATCTACACATGGCTATATATTTTCTCTTTCTTTCTGTTTTATTCTTTGTATAGTATGTATAAAAAATAAAAAGTAAACATGCAACGATGATGATGATGAAACCGGAAATGAATGTAAATTTTTACCAAAAAAAGTAATTCAATTGTCTCTCTTTTTCATGATATTTTAGCTTAAAAAGCATTTTTCACACACAAACTTGTGTTTGTATTTGTTTTGCTTGCTCGGTCAATCTACTAGTTGTGGTAATGTTAATGAAAATTTTCTATTCTCAAGTTAAATGGTCGAAATAATATTTAAAAGGGCAGAAAAGTGCATGCAGTTACAAAAAAGTAAAATAAGTATACTGTGAAAAATATTGTGCTTTAAATGACCGTAAAAAAGTCAATTGTTGATTATCACGGAAAAGGTAAAAGGCAAACGACGAGAAATTCTAGTGAAATGATGAATAAATGACCTCAATATTCTCTTGCTTGCTATAGCATACAGTATGTGCCATCATTAAATTTGCGCAATATTGTCATAAAGCGACATATCAGCAAGTAATTGAGCAAACAAGCAGCAACGACACTCATAAAAATGGGCCATTACTACTTTCATTCTCAAGGTTTAATCTCTAATTTCCTCGCTTTCATAATTTTAGCTAATGTCTTTTGTTGTTCAGCATTAAAAGTTAATTAACTTCTACTCTATAGAGTGAAATTTGAAATTAAGACATCTTTCTTTCGCTCTCACGTTTGTATAATTAGATAAAGTCAAACTAAGTTGAACTAAGGAATGTCAAACCACACAAAAGAAACTCATCGGATCATGATGGCTCATAAACTTTTTTCTATAGAAATCAATAAAACTATGTGGTTTAAAGATCTCGCTCAATGAATCTTTTTATTTTATGTATCTATGTATTCATGAAGGATGAACGATGAGATGTTTTTTCCATATAAAATTTTGATATCTTTATTTTCTGTTATTGTTTTTTCATTTTTTTTTATAGCAGTGAGAAGTGAATTGCAGAGACAATATAACCAATGGTTCAACAATAAAATTATTTCTTTGTATGTGTTGAAAGATTTACCTTTCAATTGGGATCGCTTTGCAATATGAAATACAAAAAATCTCTCTTTCTTTAAATATAAGTGACTAAAATAGTCGCCAATGCTTTTACCGCCGACGAGTTAATAAATTCTGTGTATTCACAACAAAGAACCTCGTTTCATGTTTCTTCTTTTTATATCATTCGTAAACACATTTAAGTTCGTGTAGAAATTTCTTCTCTTATTAAATAAGTAAGTAAATCTACACACCCGTGCATTTTATGTTTTTTTCATAGAATTTTTGAATCAAGGTTAGAATAAAAATGATTGAGATAGCAAAAGGGATCAAACAACTGAATGAGTGTAAAGAGAAAAGAGCAAAATATCGAAACAATTGAAGAGAATAATATAGGCATTATTGAGTTCTTTAAATTTTATTTATGTAGAGAACCATTGATGTATTGTATGATGAATATTTTATCTTTTATGCTCAATGAGTAAATGTTTAATGAAATAATCGTGAAAATTTTTAGACAACATTTGTCTATTAATATATTCCTCACATTTCTCTAATTAGTCAAAAATAATATATTTCTAAAAAATTCAGACAAAATTTGATATCTATCAAAATTCTATTTAAAAGAAGATTCAAGTTGTTTTTTTTAAAAAACTTCTCCAAACACCAGGCCTGTAAAAAACTTCTTCACTCAAAGAAAAAAATTACAATTCGATTGTGATTTTGTTCCAAAAATTGACAATTTGAATTGTGAAAATAGGGATGACAATGATAATTGTAAATTTTTACAATTTCGTTGTCAATATTTTTTCACCATCAAATTGTAATTTTAACAATGGAATTTTTTGAAAATTTCACAATGTATATTGTTAAAATTAACAATCAATATTGTGAAATTTAAAAATTAAAAAAAAAAATAAAATTTTTGGACAATGAACATGTTGATTTTAACAATTTAAATTTTCAATTTTGGTCACCCATCTAAGTATTAATCATCCTTAACGTTGCTTAACTTCTCATGTTCGCTCTTTATCATGTAGTCCATTTCATTTGTTCATCTAAATATCTTTAAGTAACAAAATGAACTACTTTAATAAAAATTTTATTAAGTTTTAAGATTATCATTTTTATCATTACTATTTTAAAACAGTATTGAATTTTTTGGAGTAATTTTAAAAGAAAATTAGATTTTTTTAAATTTCTTTTTAATTTTCTTCATTTTACAATTTAGATTGTAAAATTTTATCACCAAAATTGTTAAAATTTTGAGTCAACAATCAAATTGTAATTATTGGCAATAAAAATTGTAAAAAATTTTCACAATCGTAATTGTAAAAATTGACAATAAATTGTTCATTTTCAAAAATGAGCAACTGCAAGAATTTGACAATGAAAATTGTTAATTTTAACAATATTTTTTTTAAATCTGAGCAAAATTCATTTGACAATTCGCATTGTAAATTTTTTTTATTGAGTGTTCTTATCTAAAAGGTCAAACATAAAAAAAAATACTAAGAAGCTTTGTGGTCATTTAATTTTTATTATGCATTTCGGAAATACCATGCGAACCTTTATTGCTGTACCACACAGGCCTTATTCAACTATAAAATTCGTTCAACTTCTAAAAGCCAGAAGAAAAAACCAGTGACCAAGTACCCGTGTTGCAGATCGGTGTACTTAAGCGCATTTTTGATGCCTAGATCAGAGTTTATAACAAATTACAGAAATATTATATGAGTTTATAAAACAGATTCATGCGATAGCATATACTGGTTGAATTAAATTTCAAATGTATAGGAAATTTCATTTGTAATACTCATGGTTTCGAATGAAATAATTGAAATTAAGCGAATAGCAGTCAATTAAGAATTTAGCAGCTATTTATGATTTTGTTTACATTTTCATATAGGAATAAAATTTATGAAAACTCGAGTAATGTAATTGCTGCTAATAATCTTGTTCTATTAAAATTCTCAGAATCGTCTTTATAAATTTCGGTGATTTGAAAATAACAGTCAAATTCAAAATACGCGAAGTTGGCTACGCGCAGCTGAAAATTTGTTTTGATCGCAGTCAACTTCGCGAAAAAAAAATTTGTTTACAAATTTTCAATATGGAAAATTAATTCATAATTTCCCAAGTTATATGACTAGTGACAGTAAAATAAATAAGCGTCGCTGCACTAACTTTTTAGCACAAATCAAACACAACAAACCGGAAGTCGCTAGCTATCATAGTTTTCGAGATCTCAGAGGGACAGCCAGCCAGCCAGCCAAAGTGAATGTATAAGCTGCATTGTTGTTCCAAAAATGCGCTAAAAAGTAATATGCAATAAATAAAGACTCGGTTATGCATTTACATAAACTTCCGGCTAGTAAGATGGGAAACAGAATGACTGAGTGAATGAATGCAAACAAAATGTGTGCGTTTTCTCATAGAAATTCGGCTCTGTGTTTGCAAACCTGAAGAAAAAAGTTACTGATGCAGAAAAAGAGAGAGAGAGATATCGAGAAAAAAGAGAGGGAATTTCAAAACTATAAAAATTGACAGGGTCATAAAGAGTCGATATAAGTATTAAGGAAATGGTGAGATAGTAAGCAAAAACAGAGAAATGCTAAAATAACATTTAGGGTTGCATTTTCATTGATCTGTAACACACAACTGCACAGAAATTGTCATATTTCACTCCCAAAATGTTTTCATTTTTGTTCTCATATCAATTTTTCACGATTGTCAATCAATAAATTTTAATTTAATTAATGGGTTAAACTGAAGGAAGGAAGAGAAATTATCGTAAAAAAACTTTCCCGACTCAACAACATTTTTCATTTTTTAGGGAAAAATCTTCATCGATAAAACCTTTTAAGTGATTTTCGAAACATGGCGTAAGTAAGAAAATGATTCATCAAACTATGAAGAAAAAAGTTAATTTCCACGAACGATTTTAAATACAAGCTACTTGTGTCGTGCTGATTCATCAACAAATCTACAATATTTTTCTATTGCTTCTTTACTGCTTTATATATGTAAGTCATTGAGAGTTTCGTTGAAGTTGAATTAGCACTTTTAATGACTGTATACAGTATTAGTAATCCGATAGAAACTTCACAACTTTACTCTTAAATCATTACTATGTAAAATGCTAAGGATCCATCAATTTGCTAATTAGGTATTGTGTTTGTTAAAGTCTTTGATTTTTATGGAATTTGTGCTTAATGGAATTTAAAAATGAATATATCAGCAGAAATATTAAAAACTTACTATTAAAATGTTTTGCACTTAAACTGAAAATAGAAATTTATAAATTGATTGCTCAACGAGACCTCATTCTCTCTGTATATATTTCTTTTTAAAATTTTGTTTATTTTTTCCTTTCATTTCTTTTCTTTTGTTTTCTTCCTTACAAAATACTTTCATTAATTACAAATAAAATTTGATTTGTATAAGAAAAATTATACAAACGATGATTGAAGAAATAGCATAAAAGTCAAGAAATGATTTGATTTTTTTTGTATGAAATAATTGATGATGATTGCTCTCAAAATCTAATTTCGCAATTGAAAACTGCATGAAGTGCATACATGAGAGTGAATAACGAATTAAATTTTTAATGGCTCATATGATCATAAGTATGCATGCATGAATTATCATCGATTAAATCGAATTGATGAGTGCGAGCGAGAGTGAATGAAAGAGATGAAAAAGGTCAATTTGGTTGTAATTGTAAGAATAAAAGGTTTTTTAATTCAATTCACACATATGTATGTCTTACTTTGTACACACATACTCACAAATAATTTTCTGTTCATTTTTTATTGCCTTGAAAAATGCTGACTGGAAAAATTATCGCTTTTGACTTCTTTTTATCGAAAAAAATTGACGTGAATATCGTTATTATTGTGATCTCTTCACATTGAATGGAAAAAAATATAGGCGTTGGCAATAAATATATTACATTCTCCTCACTCTTTCACTCTTGTACACACGACTTGCTTTTGGAATTTTTTATATTCCCTTTTTAAGGTAAACATTTTAAATTTTACTGATAAGAAAACATTCTTGTATCAAAATTGACAATAGAAATGTAAATTTCTATTTAACTTGCGATAGATGTCATTCAATTTTATATATTTTTATGAATGAACATATCGTGTCTATCATCATCATTAATTTAATTCAAATCAAATCATTTCTCAACATATTAAAGATGAATTTATTCACAGTATAGCTAAAAATCTATTTAAATGGAATGGTTAATGCGTTTTTGTTATCTATTCTAAGTTGCTGCTTTTCGTCAACTCATCATCACATTTTATTTTCTAGAGAACCATTACAAAATAAAATCAGCAAAAATTTTAGAGATCAGCAATGCTGACTCATATTCTGTATCGATTCTTAGAAAACGTGTAAGAGAGTTGCATTTTTTCTAGTCTTTCAATTAGTGGCAATGATTATTTTGCTTCTTAAGTGGAAGAACTAATTTGGAAATTTAAGCCACTGAATTATAGATGATGAAACGTGCTTGCATCTGGCATTTTTTATCTATCTTTAAATAATAAATTTTGCTTTAAAAAACTTAAATTGAAAGAAAGCATAAATGTATAATAGCAGAGAGTTAAAGAAATTATTACTCAATAATGAGCTTAAAATAAAAATAGAACTGATATGATTTTCTTTCTTGCTACAAAAAATTGATTTCTATACACATTAATAATAAAATTATGAAATCAAAAATTATTCTAACTCTGCAAATCATGCTTAAGAAACTAATAATTTTGGAGGCACTTGTTTCAACTTATACATTATCTAATAAAATATTTAATTTTAAGACAATCTTGTTATTCTTTTGGATTCATTTTCATTAATTTTTTTCTAATAATGATTGTGTTATAATTTTAAAATTTTCTGCTTAAAAGTCTTTAAGATTAAGGTCAAAATTGATTGATTGATTTGTTCATTGTGCATAGAGGAGAAATTCGAGATTATCGTTACTGATTGAAATTGAGCGGATTTGCTAACTGCGAAAGAAATGGGTTTTTGAGTGAAATTCCAGTTCTCAATCTCTGCACAGGGAGTATGTAAAATATTGACATTTTATACATTGCAAAATATCAAATTTCACAACGTCTCTCATGAGATCAACAACCTACAAGCGGAATGTTTTTAAGTTTTTTGATGTATATTGAAAATTTCCTCTATGCACAACATTCTTTGCAAATTTAAAAGAATTTATAATGTAAATATTTCAACTCTGTAAATGTGGTCAATATGTATCTCGTAGAATTAATACGAAGGCAGTTTCAAGACATTTTTTTCCTTTGCTTTTCTAGTAAATGCACTTTTTGTTTCTTCTCGATTGTTGGCTTAATTAATATTAATTGGCCGGAATTTATAGTATTTTGTAAAATTTATAAAACTAACTGCCTTACTATTTACTCAATTTTATCTCGAGTTCGATCAATTTTAACTATTATCAGTACAATTTCTTATTGTAACATATTCAATCTAATATTTAAAATAAGCTAAACATAAAATCACAAATCGTTTTCAACTCGTTCTCTTCCTTTGAATTTTTTTAAAAATGTTATGGACTAAATTACTCTACTTGACTGTCAAGTTGAGAAAATCATCATCTTACGCATCTAGTGACGTCACAGAACACACATTAATGATTGTGTTAAATGATTGGATTGAAATGTGTGTGCGTCTGCATATCCATTGAAATCATTTTAGTTCAATGTTTCATTTCACACTTCAATAATGCATTAAATTTAGATAGAACGCACACACGTAAATGAGGCTGTTGATGCTTTCATTGGGCTTACTTGTTGTTGTGATAAATTGCTACAGCATCTGATTTTCGATCCTCATTGACGTGAAGACTGCAGCGCGCGCAATGAAGATGCGGGGAATGAAATGAAAATAATTGTGAAACATTAAACCTCTATAGCACTCCATCCATCTAGACATGTTTTAACAAAAAATTAAATTCACTGTAAAGAGAAAGAAAGAGAAAAAAATTATGAGAAAAGAATGAAAACCAAGAACGTCCGTAAATTATTCTAGTTAACGACTTCAAACGGTCATTCACACACATACTAGTGAGTTGTTCTTATACATTAACATGAAACCACAATATATGTACATCTTTATAGTCTCATCCATAAAGAATTCGTTTAAAAATCACAACGAATTAAGACAAAAATGTTACGATATAAAATTTATATATGAGTTAAAAATTAAATTTAAATGACCTCAAAAAGATTTTCTTTTATACTTTCTTGTTTACTGTTTTTGTTTCTGCTGATGCTGCAGCCGGAAAAGGAAAAAATCATAATAATTTATGTGTAAATATTACCAAAAAATTTATATGTATCTTAAAAGACAACAACACGTTTAACTTTTTTGGCCCAGTCCGGCTCTGGATTTCTTACCTTCCACAATCTTTCTTTTACCTTCTTTTTTCTCTTATTCAACATGAGCATGGTATTGAGAGTGTATAAAGTGTATAGAATTGTGTAAGAAATGGAGTAAAGAAAATAAAAATAATTTTATTTCACAAGGGTTTGCAACTTGTTTGAAGCAGGAAATTGAATTTTAAATGTTAAGATAAAAGACAATAACCTAGACATTAAAGAAATGTTAAAATAAATAAAAATAAGTTACAATCCCTTGTTTTTTTTTAAATTCATTTTCCTTTCTATTTTACAAACCCAATTCAAAATCGAGTAACATAAGCTAACACAGACAGGTAAAAAATTCTCCAAACATAAAAACGTGGCGTAGAGTTAGTAACTTTACACAAAAAACTATTCTCGTATGTCCTCTTTGCTCGTTTTTTCAATCTTTCTTTATTTTCATTTTTAACCACAACTCTGCTATATATATTTACTACAAAATATTAATACAACGAAACGAAAAAAACGTTAAATTGATAAGAAACAGGCTAAGTATCGCGAGTTGTGAGTTGTGAGCGCGGCTAAATTCATGTAAAGCTTCGTTCAACGGTTTTCCGTTTTTCTCTCTCTAATAAATGACTGATAAGGTTTCAAATGAATGAAGCGCGACACTTCAATACAATCATCAAAAAACCAATAATTTAGCGAGAATTAAAACGGTAAAAATGCATTTATCGCCAATCTAATGCATAATTATCATTTTCTCTATTTTCTATATTTTTATAATCTACTAAATTGGATCATTAAATTAAACGAGAGGTATACTTGGTAGAGAGCACAATTCTCACATTATTATTTCATTTTTATGCTCAGTTGGAACTGAAAATATGGCAACATTGCCTCTTGTCGTATGTTGTTACCTTATTTTTCTCACTTTTTTTTCTTTCATTTTATCTATCTTTTTCTTATTTCTTATTCTGAACAAACGATTTCAATGATTCCATCACGATTTCTAATTCGCTTCTCTTATAATAATACGATACCTATGAGTCATGCAGACGAGTAGAAAATCACAGCCATTTTCCAATAATAAATTTATAGCGAATAGAAATTAAATCAAAAGTGGCCAACGCACGAAAATTGTGAGAAAGGAGAAGAAAAATTATTAGCTATTATGATGCATGTGGCTTATTGTAGCTGAAACAAGCTGCTGCTGCTTTAAATTTGCTACATAAATAAAGCTAGCAATTCTTTCATTCTTCGTAGTTTGTTGATCAGCGTTCAATAGACTCGATCTACATACATTGTTAATTTTGTATGCGACTATTACGGCAGCAAATCAAGCGTTTCTTTTATATGTGCCTTTTTTCGCAATAATTCTCCACTTCTACAGCCAAATGCCAAATTCAACAATTTTTTATTTTTGTGTCGAGTTTATTCACTCATTCAGTTTTGGTTTAAATTGAATTTGTCGGATTGAAGTGGTATGCTTGTTGTAGTATATAGTAGTTACCTTTGGCATATGAGAGTGTCGAATTTAGAGCACATTAAATCAAATCAATGTCAAATCTCAAGTCATTAGTCATAATGTTTAAACTTTTTCTTTTGTGCCCTGCAGTAATGCTTTTTTCAACAAGAGTTCTACATAATTGCTTCGATGACCATCTAACAAAAACTCATATAACAGTACTGCGCCTTATTAAAGATATCTTGTTTTATTTACACTAAAAATTAACTTTTCTCTCTTTCTTCTTCTAAGTGAAATTCGAGAAGTGAAAGAGGAAGAAATCGGATTAATGTAAACATCGATCAGTTTTTGATTTGTTTCAATTTTGCTTTCTTCTTAAAAGATATTTTGTTGCTTGTTCATTAGTTTTAAGCGAAGGAGGTGAGCGATATGAATTAAAATTTTAAAGGAAATTCCCACACTCAATAAAGGTCATGCCGGAAAATAGCCGTAGATATCGATTACAAATCACCATGATGGTATGAAAAAATGAGCGTTTTCCAATTAAAAATTAAAGTTAAAAATTCTCACGAAAAACTTGTGGATTGTCTAGTTTAAATTTAAACAAACAACAATTACACAATTGAAGCACAAAAGTAGCGTCCATTTTTAAGATTGGAAGTAAATTGCAAGTAAAAAGATAAATGCGTGGGAATTTCAAATGGTTCTTTTAAAAAACGAATAAGAATTTTTCTCCCCTCTTTTCTAATTTCAACTTCATTCATCATCTGCCACTCGTTTCCGCAAATAACGAAATTAACAAAAGAAAATCTCCTCATCAATCTTAGTTTGTTAATCTCATCATTTAGGAATGCACTTTGCGCTTCTTTGTTTCTTTATTAAAAGGTAAATAATTCTGACGTCATCGTTCAAACATATGTCGTGTTAAAAACATAAAAATGGAAGTCATTGAAATGCAACGAATAAAATACAGTCAAATCAAATTTTTGAATTTTTTCAATGAGTTTTTTATAGCTGATGTGTGCCTTCTACAAAAACAGGTCTGTTACTGTATAATCGTTCTCTTTGTCAGTCAGCGACTCAAGACATTTACGAGCATTTCATTGGATAGTAATAATAATAATTTTATGGGCCACTACTGATAGATATGGTTCTAATTTAAATAAATATAACATTTTCGAGGAAATGGAACTGATTGGAAAAGACATAAAATAAACATGATTAATAGACAGCAATTTTTCAATTGTCTAATTTTTTATGATAAGCGATAATATTCTGATCTTTATTAAATAAGAATGATGATAAGCGACCATCGTTAAATTTTTTATTCCCTCTTTTTTAGTTTTGCTTCTGAGAAGCCACACAAAAAATATTCCGTCATAAGTCATAAACAATTGAATCATTTTTCATGAACTTCATCACGCTACAATGCATCATACTTGAAAAGAGTGTATATGATATTTTCTTAAATAAATTATTGTCTCTCGAGCATCGCATCACATCATCAATTTTCTTCTTGTTCATTTAGGAGAACCCTTCTATCATAAAGAACACAAGCATTGCATTTTCTTTAGTATACCATAAATTCATTAATTTCACTTCCCTTTTTCAGCGGCAGCATTTCTTTGCTTATTTTTTTCAAATTTCGTCAGTTAGATCTTCTCATTTCATAATAAATAAATTTGAAACAGATTTTATCTCGCGTGCATACACATTCCCCAAATGAAAACAAAAACAGCAAATAAAAAGTCATGCATCGGCAATTCTACTTGTAGAAAAATACTAAAATTTAGATTTTCACTGCACTTGTCGGAATCAAAATGTATATATGAGCCATTAAAGAATTTCATTTCGACATTTATCTCTTGATTCTATTGCCATAATAAAAATAAAATGAGAAGAAAAAAATTCATGTTAATTAATCAGTTCGTTGATGTGTTTTATGCTGCCATGACCCGTCAGTATAATAATAAAACACAATTCAAACGCTTTATTGTTGCATCATTCCAATGATAATTGCAACATCTCGCGTGCGCAAACAGTTGCCTCTTGCGAGATTGCATTTTTAGCACATTTATGAAAAATGAGGCAAATTATGTTAATTTTGTGATCGCGAAAAAAATAAAAGACAATGATATTCATTCAATTTGAGAAACATCATTACATAAAAAAGTAAATCTCAAGCGAATGAAAAAGTTATAAAGTGCATGGAGAGAACAACAGGACAACTTCAATTTAGAAAGAGAGAGGAGAAATAGTATGAAAATATATGTTATCGTCATGATTAATTTAATATGCAATGCATCACCAACACGCCAGTCAAATCGACCAAAACTAACTGTAATTTTAAAAGCGATAATCATAAATTTTCTGAATTGTAATTTAATTATTTATAATTTTATCTACACTTCTTTCAGCACGTGCGATTCTTTTTCATCATTAGTACATATAGAAATAAATACAGCAATCGCTTAGTAGCGGCTAAACTACAAAAAGAGTATAAATCTTATATGTACGTAGAAAGAGAGTTTATGTGGGAAAGAAACAGAGCTATGATTTGTTTGTTTATACTCATCAAAGAGAGTCTCAAAAAATAAAAATAAAAAAAACGATTAATGAACATCATGAGCGGGTAAAATAAAAAATAGAGAGAATGTAAAAATGATTTACAGATGTGCAATGTAGTAACAATCAGTTTGTTATGCTGGTAATCCTCTCTTACCCTTTACTCTTAAATTCTTAAATATGAAACAAAATATTTCAGTTTTCACATTAGGTACTCCAATCAACCCTATGACAAACAAAACTCAAAATAATTTGATCATGATGAGTCACTGCAAACTCTAGAAATGTTTATATCATTTGTTATGGTTGATAAAATTGTTTTTGACATTTAAAAGTGTGTGATTGTCTAACTGCATGTTCTCAAAAAATTCTTTCTTGACGATGTCACACACTACCGCATAAACATTAAAACCATCATTTAAAGAACATGAAAATTGTGATACGAGCGAGAGAGAAATGAAAAATTGTCATCAATCCACTTGTGACACATTTATGAATCGTTGTGTCGTTTTCTTTTCATGTTTTCTCTTCTTTTTATTTCATCTTCTTTTTAACGAAACATTGTTTTAATTATTCGTTCCATTTAGTGTGCTGTTGTATGCATGTAAATGCATAAGCATAATAATAAGCAAGTTTGATGAATAAAAAGAAGAAGCGGCAACAGATATGCATGTATACTGATAGTTTGTCATATTGGTTCCCATGCAACATGTTCAAGAATTTTTGTGTTTTCAAAAGGATAAGTAAAATGAGTAATTGAAGTGAGAAATGAGATGGAACACTTGTTGATATACGTTCATCGTTCGATTGATTAATGGCTTCATTGACATGCTCTGGAATGATTTTTTTCCCTCTCTCTAACTTGCTTTCAACAATAAGTAATGTAAAAAGAAGAAGAGTTGCAGACAACTGTCCGCGGAATGATTAGAAGTTTCAAGTGAATGCTTTTTAATTTCAGAAGCTCACAACAAAAATCACGCAAAGTCCATCAATCATTCATCACTCATAACAAGATGATAAATTAATTCAGAGCTCAATTCTAAATTTTATGTATATAATAGTACTCACCAGCTTCAGTTAAGAAAACAAAATTTTTATTATTTCATTTTCTTCAAATTCTCCATCCTTCGTCGGCATCGACATCTAAGTCTGAACTATCCGATGGATCTTCTCCATACATATCGGCCAATTTGCCTAATTTTTTTATTAAAAAAATAATAAATTGTAGAGTTATTTTTACAATTTGCTATAATGTTTTATATATCATACATTAATCTTTTAAAGACTAAAACATTCGTTAAATGATTCAATAACAATTTGTCAAAAAAATTAAGTAATAATTTTATAAATTGTAACTTACGGAATCTTGGACCGAAATTTGACAAATAATTGAATTTGAGATCACCGTCATCGGTGCATGAAGCTAAACTTGAAAGCGAACCAGTACTATTGCCATCTCCTTCATATGCGTAATGCCGCACATCATCAACTGGATATGCATCATTGTCTTTGTCACAAGCGTCTTTTTTGTCTATTAGGAATGCTCCAATATCTGGAACTTCATGTGCTTCTTTCTGTCTTAGATCTTTGTACAACTTGTCCTCATAAATTGGTGGACCACGAAGTACATTCAAATCGTAATCTGTGAATGATTCATGAATTTTATTTCTTAATAATTTTAATGAGTCATTAGTATCAACTTACCAGTATCTCTTTCACCACCACCTTCATCTTCATAATTGATAATTGTTTCTCGAATATCGTCCATATCTTTTTCATGCCACTGAAAGAAATTTAAATTCATAGTAGAAATCAATTCATAATAAATTAGAAATGTAAACTTACACCATCATAAGATTTTTTATGCACAACAACAGCAAGAATTAAGATAAGTAAGAGAACTATGCAAGCGATAAGTGCATAAAGAAAAGTATTGGCTACACCAAATGTTACTGCAGCAGCTAATGACTTCTCACATCCCGAATCAACATGTTGCGAAAGACTTGGTTGACCAAGATTGTAAGTAACATCATTGATTGTGAGATTCTTAATACAACCTATGTAACCGCGCATTGTTGGTGCATATGTCCAATTATAAGCTGATCTTAATACATCGAGATTAACACTCGATCCACCAAGATGAATCGGAGCATTAACATTGAGAAATTCATTTTTGCCTTGAGGAGCACGCAAACTCATGCAATCACTAAGCTTACAATTGTCAACTGTCATTTCGGCACTTGATTTTGTCAATAAAATGTCTATAACGTGAAATCGACCAGTTTCGAGTTTTGTATAATTATGATGAATTCTCACTGCGCCTGTACCGTAATCAACAATGAGAACTGGATAGCCGTCAACAAGTTCAAGTGCTAAAAAGTCTGAAATTGGGAGTCTATCCATGTAACTCATTGGACCAGCATACATGACCAATCCATTTTCATTTTCAGGTTTCAACTCAAGTGAAATTTTAGTTGATTCACATGGATCAATAGGTGGATAAAGTGCCCAACTGTTTCCAGAGAAACCTACAGAGATTTGCTGACAATTTGGACCTTCATAACCTTTTGAAGTAAAGAGAAAGAGAAAGAGATATATGAACAAAAGAAAATAACTCGTAGTCAATTTTTCAATGCTTTAACCACATTGTATGTGAGATTAATGAATTTATTTATGAATTCTCTTACCTTTTGGACATTCGCATGTGTTAGCAAAAGCAGTTCCACCATTGTAGCAAACAGGCTCAATGTGTTTTGGCTCGAAGCAAACACATTCTGGTTTCACAAATGCACTGACACCAACAAATGATGTACGATTTGTGTATACGGCCAATGGCACCTCAGACTTAATCAATTCATTCATACATGATGACTCACAAGCAACTCGCTCAATAAGGCATTCATCAATATTGATCATCATAACTTTAACTCCTAAATGTTGCTCGAGACTGTTTTTTTGTTGTAAAATTCGACCATTTAATTTTTCTGGTTCATAATAAGGACTTCCGTGAGCTGAAAAACGTACATCTAATACAGATGAATCACGATCATTCTTTAACACAGTAAATATATCAACATTCTCTTTGCTTGTGTTAAATAATTCTGAGATGAATGAATGAAGTTTTTCCTTAGGACTTATTGGACTACCATCATCAACAAATTTTTCAGCTGTTATATCAACGAAACGAATTGAACCACTTTTGTCAACTGCTTCTTCAGGAATTTCTTTTACCGTTACTTGCACAGTCGCTTCTACTTCATTGCGATTACCATAAGGCATGTTTTCAAAAACATTAAAACGCAAATTATAAGTGCCTTCTCGTGTACCCCGAAGCATTGTGATCATACCAGTGTTATCATTTAAAGAAAATTGTTCATGTGGTTGAGAATCATGCCAATAAAAAGTTTTATCTGGCAAATCCCAGTCATCGGGATCATCGACATATACTCGACCGATTTCGGTATTTGGAGCTTCACCTTTGTAGTTGTATATGAAAATTGAACTTGAACCTTCCTTCATGTCATTATCATTGACATCACCGATAATTAAATGTAAATAGCTAACATTAGACATTCTTGGCTCTCCGCCATCACTTATTTTGATCGGAATAAAATATTCCTTTTGTGCTTCACGATCAAAGGATGTCAATGAGACGAGTTGATCATTGTTTTCAATGGCAAACTTGTTTTTGATGTCATTACTTGCATGCTCCCATAATTCATAATGATACTGGAAGCCGTTTGTTTCTTTTTCATCGTAATCATCGGCAATGAGCGTGGTAATTATGCCTGGTTCGTGATTTTCAGGCCATACAATCGGCATATTCATACTCAAAAATGGTGCATTGTCATTGATGTCGTTAAGAATGATTGTCACAAATTTTGTTTGCGAAATTCCTTGGCCATCTTCATCAGTTGCAGTGATTAAAATTTGCCATTCTTTGTGTCCATTTGGTTTATCACGATCGAGTGGTTTAATATTGCGCAAACAACCGGTATCGTCAATTGTTAATAAATCACGCTGTTCTTTTTTCGAAACTTCATATTTAATGTGCTGATCTAAATTACGATCTTTGATATCAGGATCGTAAGCAGTCATAATCACAATACAATCAGGATGAATTGATTCTTCATCGATTTTTGATTTATAGTCAGTGTCCTCGAAAACTGGAGGGCAATCATTGACATTTGCCACAGTTATTTTTACGGTTGCAAAATCACTGTAAACACCATCAAAAGCTTTAATTTTTAATGAATACTCGGTGAGTTCTTCATAATCAAGTTTATTATTGATTGTGATACGACCAGTCTTATCAATTCTAAAGGCGTCATTTACATTACCACTTTCAATAGAATATTCAATATTTGATGCTGTGTCTCGATCAATAGCTTGCACTTCAATCACTAATGAATTGACATTTGAATCTTCTGGAACTCGATCAGCTAAATATTCATCTTGTTTGAATTGAGGTGGATGATCATTTTTATCGGCAATTTCAATTCTAAAAACTTGTGAAGCAGAATTATGTTTGCCGGTCGTGAAAAGTGCTGATGGAGCGCCATCAGTTGCAATAATTTTCACATTGTAAAATTCCTTTTCTTCACGGTCAAAACTAATAAGAGCTGTAACAACACCAGAAACGGGATCAATCGAAAAATATTCTGTATTATCATCGAGCTCAAATGTAACAGTATTAAATGGTGGTGTAGCGTCATTATCAATGGCTCTTACAAGCATAACTTGAGTTCCTGGGGGTTCATTCTCAAGAATAGTGCCAGTGTCAACTTCAACAAAAGATGGAATATTGTCGTTGACGTCTTCAACTTTAATCTTTATAATATGCTCGCTCATGATATTATGTGAATTCTTGACAATTACTGTTAATAAGTAGTCAGTCGTCACTTCGTAGTCCAGAGATTTTCCAAGATATATTGCGGCATCGTTGCCATTTTGATTCAGCACAAACGTCTTTTTGGAATTTGTTTGCTCTGTACGACCAGTAAGCAATTCAAAAATGAGATCAGGCTTTTCTGGCACATTTGATTTGGCTGATAATGTAACAAGTTTTCGGTCAAATTGATTGAAATTTTCCTTCAAAATTAAAGGATCATTTGGCGGATCAACAAATGTCGGTGCTTTTTTACTAGATTCAATAACTTCAATTTTTACTTCAGTTTCAGCTTGTTGACTTTCATCAGGATGAATATTGTAGGCTTGTACATTAATTGTATAAAATTGGCCAGGTTTTTTATCGATTGGTCGTGCAAGTGTTAAAATACCGGTTATTGGATCTAAATTAAAATATTTGTGATGCGGCTTGTTTTCAAGTAGTTTGTACTTTACAATTGAGAAATCTCCATCATCGAGATCAGTAGCGGAAATTCGCATAACTTGATCTTTAACTTGCTTATCTTCTGGCAGTGGTTCACTGTATTTACTTTTATCAAAAACTGGTGGATTGTCATTTATATCCTCGATTGTTACTTTAAATGTGCACAAATCTTCAAGTGCTGGTCGACCATTATCAGTTACGCGAACAGTTAAATAAACTTCTTTCTCACGAGCCGGCTCGTCACGATCGAAAATATGATTTGTCGTTATAATGCCACTTTGTGGATCAATTTTGAATTTTGGCCTTTCATTATTTGGCGTGATGAAGCCAAAATCTATACGATCTTGTTTATCTGGATCATACGCGTCAATTCGTACGACATAAGTACCATGTGGCTGTTCTTCTTTAATCACGGGGGCATATGTTTTGCAATCACGTATAATTGGCTTTCGATTGTCAGTGCTATTGTTTGTTGGAAAATCAGCATCACTTAAACTTAGGCACAATACTATTAAAATTATTGATATGAACTTCATACTTGTTGTTCCCATTTTTGTATGTTATTTTCAATTAATACACTAACATATGCATATAGAGACTCGCCTCTATCTATCTAACTTTTTATGTATGTACACTTTATATTTTTTCTTTGACTTAATCAAATATAAAAATATTTTCTCAATTAATCATCTCATCTATGTGGTTTCATTGATGCAAAAGGCACACACAATCTCACTGAATATTCACAAGAAGCTCTCTTTTGTTAATTTAATTAAATTTCATTTCAAAACTTTTTTTTTGTACTCTTTTCTTTTCAATATGAATCACACAAAATTCTGGTTTTTTTCTCTCTCGTGTATTGCCTCTTCTTATTCTACTCTTTCACTTTAACTTCTTTTTTCTTGCTCGCTTAAGACGATCATCATCATCAACAACGTCTTTTCCACTTTTTTCTTTTCTTTCTTATACACTCACTTCTTTCCTTATTCTACCTATTGCTTGTGTTGTTGTGTCATGTTTATTCTCTTTTATGTTTTACCTGTGCCTATGTATTCGTCGGTCGGTCGGAATATAGGTATAAATTTTATAGTATTCAATGTGAGACAGGTAAGAAGAAAACAAGCACTTATAGTTGTATTTGTAAAATTGGGTGTAATTTCAATTTATATATGCTTGTTTTTGCAAATTAATCAAATTTATATGTCGCCAATTCTTATCAAATCACTATCTGTTACAATTATATTTTTCAGTAAATTTTATATTGCGCGAAAATGCCGGAAATTTATATTTTTTTGATGAACTTACTTATGCGATGTTCACTTTCCGACAGTCGACTCGATACTGAGTGGCAAAGTTTTTTCTTCTCTTGCATGTTTCTCTCTCAACTTCTCCATTCGCTCTCTTTTTGTGCAGCGATCAACTGCTTCGTGTAAAATTCTATAGGAGGTAAAATACTTAATGTAAAAATACTGCTTTGATTCAACGCTTTCTCAACGATTTTCTTTATTTTAAAAATTTTCATAAAAAAATCATTCCTAATTAAAATTTTATAAAATTAAATTTAATTTGTATTCATGTTTTCTTTATTGTATAATGAATTGAATATCATACTATAATGAGATTTGTACAAAATATTTTTTGCTCAAAAATAAAAGTGGTGAAATGGTGAAATAAAATGTGTATATAAATGAGCAACAACAACTAAAAAATTGAGCAAGTTCAGAAGAAGATTGGTTCGAGTAAGAAATAAGAAATTTATCAGAAATTAAAAGAAAATGTCTAATTTGGAAGAACCTGAGATTTCAGACAATGAAAAGATACGTATAGTAAGCGACTTCCTTCTTCACGCACCACCAGGTAAGTAAAAATGTTTTATTTACACTAAATAAATTAGAAATTTAATATGAAAAATCATTTTGTAGGAGAATTTAATGAAGTATTCAACGATGTGAGAGTTTTGCTTAAAAATGACAATTTGTTAAAAGAAAAGGCAGGTCCTGCGTTTGCACAATATAATAAGGATCAATTAACGCCAGTTCGTATAGACAGCACTGATTCATATGCATTAATTACAGAATATAATGACTTGGGTGAGTAAAACTGAATGTGTCATCAAAATTTGTTTTGTTGTTGTGTGTTATGCGGAATATGTTCTGATTTTTTCTCTATTCTCACTATATATTACATGGATTTTATCATAGTATCAACATATAAAATTCAATCGGAACATAAATTAAATGAATGCAATTACACGATACAAACTTAAATTATTTTAGAATGGGGCGTTGACAAAAAATGATATTAAAGACTATGTATGAGTCATGAGTTATAGATATCAAAATATTTTCTTTTCCTTCTTTTATTTTGCTGCACTATTTGCAATCAAACGCTATCTTCTAATCATAATGAATGATAAAGTTTATTGATAAAAAAAGTCGTCTAATGCTGATATATGTGTATGTTTATTTTATTTATTATAGGTGCTGGAAGATTTTATGATCCACGCACAAAACAATCATTCAGATATGATCATTTAAGAAAGGAAGCGTCTGATTTTCAAAATTTCGAACCAGATCCAATAGCTGAGCCTTGGAGAGCGGCTCTTGACGTAGAAGCAATTCAATACACTGGTAATCACTATCGTCATGGTATGTGTTCAGTTTTTGGTCGTAATGATCCATCAACAAATCAAATTACACTGTCTCTGTGTATTGAGGACCATCAATTTCAACCCCAAAATTTTTGGAATGGGAGATGGCGTTCACAATGGAACTTTACTTTTTCTAATTCTGGAAGTGGTGCGGCTGAGATTAAAGGTGTACTCAAAGTTCAAGTAAGTGTAAAGATAAAAATTTTAAAAGTTTTTCAATCTACTGTCTTTTTTAGGTTCATTACTACGAAGATGGTAATGTTCAATTAGTATCATCGAAAGAATGTCGTGAATCTGTAATTGTTACGAATGAAATTCAAACTGCAAAAGAAATCATTAAAGTAGTTGAAGACAGTGAACAAGACTATCAAATGGCGATATCAGAGAATTATCAAACAATGTCTGACACGACATTCAAAGCTCTTCGCCGCCAATTGCCTGTGACACGCACGAAAATCGATTGGGCCAAAATTGTATCTTATTCTATTGGTAAGGAGCTAAAAACGCAATAATAATGAATTCCATATGTGCTCGTCGTCATATGTTTGCTATATGTTTATTATTATTCCTCAATTATTTTTATGATTCTAAATAATTTTTTCGAACCATACTTTTTCGAATGCTCTTTTTGTTCAAAAAAAGTTTTATCGAAGAAGTTTATTTTAATTATTTCATACATGTATCTAATCTAATTATAGTAATTGTATTATCAGTCTGGGAAATTTTATTCTCTATATTATTATTCACAAATTTTATACAAGAAAAAAGTTACATTGCCTTTTAAAAAATAATTCTTATACGAGCATACTTTTTTCATATTCTTTGTGTCAATTCTAGATCAAATGATATTTCTACTACAATTAAATTCGATTTTAATTTCTTGATAATTATGAGCTTTTAATTTTTCTAAACCTTTTCCTGGCTCGTTTTCTTAATTCCTAAATACATCAACCAAACACAATGAAAATTTTGTTTGATTCTTCCTCATCCTTATTTAATTTTGACAAGCTAAAAAATCATTAAATCAATGAAAAAATAAACTGCGAGCATCTGAGCATATTCTGCATTTGCAAAAAATCATTAAAATGAAAATAAATTTAGATAAAAAATTCGATAATTGAAGAGCAAAAGTTGAAAATTAAGTATTAAGCAAACTCTTCTTTTACCAACACTTCGATTACGAACATCAAAACGAAAAAAGAATTAAAATAAGTGAAACTGTTTTTTAAATGATGAATAAGAACTTGCATTATTATAAATAAAAAAAATCTTTGCAAAGACATTAATCACAAAAATAAACTAAAATAATGAAAATAAAATAAATTGTTAGATAACAAATGAACAAAATATTCCATTATTTTCTTTAAATTCCTTTTTTACAGTTTATTTGATGAGCATTAAATTTGCAACATATTATGTTACTACAGCTACGTATGTGTATAGTAATATTTCAACTCATTTACCATAACTAACTTGTTGGTTGGTTGGTCATTAAAATGAAGCATCTCATAAAAGTGTCTTAAATCAATTCATCCCGTTTATGATCATTTTGATATTTTAATTAATTTTTTTTGTTATTCTTTTATAAAGATGAGTATATTATAATGTATATTCGCTTTTAAACAATGCAAAGTAAGTGCACATTATAATAGTCCTATTGCGTGACTCTGCTTTCAAAAATTGAAGAAGTATAAATGAGATAAAGAAGGTAAAAGGATTTCAAGCATGCAAAAAGTTGTTAATGCTCATGTTCATATCAATACTACTCTCCCTCTCTTTCTCACCATATCTCTTTTCGACTCTATCTTTAAAATGCAATCTTCGACAGAGTTTACATGAATTATCACTCTATTGTATATTTCTTATTGTACATTCAAAATAAATCATTCAGTTCTCTTTATTTTCATTTAAATAAAGACATCACAATAATGCTTGAATTAACTTTTCACATGCTGCAGTCACAAAAATCGCAACTGTTTCCATTATATTCTCCATCATCTCTTTTCTTCTTACTAAGTGACTTGCAAGGCAACATTTATTTTTCAAGTTCATTCATGTTTCACATGTCATCATCATGAAAATGGAAAAATAATAAAAAAGCAAAAACATCGGCAATAAGAGAGAACGAAAGCGCAAGGTTTATTGTTTTAAAATTGTTTTTATGTTCTCATTGAAAGAGATACAGTTTTGATCTTTAAGTGAAATAAATCGTTTTTATATGGCATCTTATAGTCAATTCAATCATCATTTACAGACTATGTAAATGTACATTATTCTTCAATTGAATAACCATTCTCATGTGAATTACGAGTTTATTTCATGCGCCGCACTGATAAAAGTTAGCAGGGAGCATCTCAGTGTGACTAAAGAAAGACGATTGACTTTATTTGGAGATTAAGTGAATGCTTTCTTAATATATGTAAACTAAAAATGAAAATGATGAGACTAATTTAGTGTTTATCATTAGCGCATTTAAAAAAGCGAGAGCAATATATATAGCTACAAACGTGTTCCATAAAAAGCCACTTCAGAAGTGTTAAAAATTGAATTTATTTCTTCTACCTATATTCTCTTTCTTTCTTTCTGTTTTTTACTTTGCTCTCGAAGATGAAGATATCATCACCAAACTCTAATATTGAACTCCAATTTACGCGGCAAAATGTTCTTTCATCGGCATATCAGGAATATAAAATTCAAAAATCCAAAGACATTTCAAATCGCTCCTCATTTAAATTCCTGCTCAAGAGTCGATAATCACATTTGAATAATTTTATTTATTTTTGAATAAACTTTTATTTCTCTTAAAAGGATTTTGTTGCGTGAAGAGATCTTTATTTGGAAAGAAGAATGAGCAATTTATACACTCATGATCACAAAAGATCATTAAAATCACAATAGAGTAGATTTCCTTTAAAAATATGTTGCATATGTTATCGCCTCTCTTATCTTCATTAATTTCTACGAGGAAAAAACCATGCAATCGCCAGACAATATTTTTGACGGAATATAATGGGTAATGTAAGGTAACATTTAGCAACGAAACAGTTTTTGAAAAAATAACTGCTGTTTCTGCTTAACATAAATGAAAAATCTTATTTAAAAACATACTTCTTGCCAAATCAGGAAATGATCTAATCAATATTGGTAATAAATCGTTCTTAAATTGAAATTATTTTAATATTTATATTAACATGCACATTGATATTTATGAAACTTTTGAATTATGCACCTGCAAGGTTTTTGTTTTTAGTGAGTTAATAAAATCATTAAATTTGTCAATTAGGCAAGCGCAAGATAAGATCAATAATCATTAAGGGAATGTTAATTAAATCGTGTAAATATTTTCATTAGTCTCAGTAATACTTAAATGTAAAGTGAAGCGATGCAAATGAGAATGGGACATTAAAAGAGGAAAGAGAAGATTAAAAAATTATCATTTTAATTATAAGAATTAAATAAGAGTAACATTTTAATATTCGCTCAATTTATGGCAAATAACTCGCTTCCTTGATGTGAATTCTCAAACATACAAAGTTGCAATTCATTTTAGAGCATTCACAAATTATGGGTTTTAAGAGCTGGACTATAAATTTTACTTGTGTGTGAGAGAGAGAATAAATTTCTTTTTAAAGAGAAAACAAATAAAAATCACCAGTTTTATTTGACTTTGGACAAATTTATGTGCAATTTATGGACAAATGTTTTTATGATGCTGCTCAAATCATTTATATTTAAATCGCCCAAAGTTGTTCTTCTGTTCGCGTTTATAGACGATGAATAGAGATGGTAAAAAGTAATTGAAAAATATTAATTTATCGCCTCATAAATGTTCAATACGAAACTCTCTTTCATTCTTCTTTAGCCTTCCTTCTACTTCTCTGCCTAAAAAAATCTGATATCATGGGTATTGTTATTATTTTTGTAAGGTGCCATAGCAAAAAAAACTACATACATACTTTAAAGACTTTGACTATTTATCTATGAAAGATCTGTTTTAAAAAATTCTTTGTGTCATAACTGAAAGGAGATCATCAATAAAAAAATAACTGAGCAGCTTACTTGTCAATATAATTTTTCTCTTCATTGACACTTGAATAAACTAAAGTTTCAATAAATACGAAGATTAAAAAATTACTAAATGAGAAAATTGAACATTTCAAAATGATGTTCTTAGCAAACTAAACAGCGATGAGAAAGTTTCTTAATGTACATATTTAACAGTCATTCATGTAAATTTACTAATGTATATATTGTTAAACAAATAGAAATAAGATAACACAAATGAAAGCCAACTCAAACACTAACATATTTACAGATGCAAATAGCTTAAGCATTATTTCTTTTCTATGGCGGATATTGATCGGAGTATGATATTGATGCGATAGTGTTTGTTCACTTTAAAAACATTTTCCAATACCTATTAGAAAAAAAATAATTACAAGTGGCGCTTCATCAAAATAAAATAAATGTTACAGATAAAGATTGATTAAATTGTAAAATGATGATTTGCAAAAAATCAGTAAGTACATAAAATATATAAGAAAGATACTTGAATGATTAATAATTCTATGATACCTCTTTTAACCTCATTTGTGTTTGATATTGAGTTATATACTTAATCATGATCTTAACTAAATAAATTTCTGTCAAATATATTTGATCATTGAAATTGCAGATTTTTTTTAAAGCATGGTCAATAGTTCAATGTTTTTTTAGGGGTTAGAGTTGCATGCATATTTTACTTGATATGCGTATATTTTTTGTCAAGTTGACTTACACAAAACTGTCTTGAATTTATTTAAGTTGAATTTAATTCAATTGAAATACATAGTAAATTAAAGAATCATTAACTTTCATACTAATTTGTTGGTTTTCAAATGAATTAAATAAAATCTGAATGAATATAAAACATTATTGTGTAAGTCAACTTGAAATCAAAAAATATGCGCATATCAAGTAAAATATGCATGCAAGTTCGAGCCATGTTTTTATTAGGGTTCGCCCTGATGCGCATCTGATGCGCATCGATGCGCATCCATACAAAACTGATGCGCATCAGATGCGCATCCGATGCGCATCAGATTTTGTATGAAGATTTTTCTGTTTTGCATTTATGCTTGACAATTTCTTTGCTACTCTTTATTTTGAAGAATAGAAAGCTAAATCATTTATTTCTAATTGTTTTGAGAATAGGATTTAGTAGATTTATAACAAAATTTAAGAAATTGTTTCAAAATTCAATTTTTGTAAACAAATTTTCGCCACGTTTTTATAAATCGAACAAAATTACTTATTTCTTTAATATTTCTATTTATTAATGGAAATGAAGCATATTTTGCAAATTATTTCCGATTTTAAAGTGGTTTATGAACGAAAAATAAAAATAAAAATATTGAAAACAAAGTTTTTTGATTTAAAAAAAATCTTTAAATTAGAGGATATAAAAATAAAAGACTTGTATAATGCCAGTTACTAAATAAAAGCAAGTATAAATAGAAAGTAAGCGAAAAATAAGCCAAAATACGTGTTCATAAAATTTGAATTTTCTTTTTACGTTAATCTGATGCGCATCAATATGCGCATCAGATGCGCATCGATGCGCATATTTTTGATGCGCATCGTTGCGCATCAGATTTTTCCGAACCCTACTTTTTATTATCTTGTGATCTATTGAAAAAAAAAACAGATAGTGATTTCGTTGTTATGATGGAATTTTATGTTCTTTATTCTGGTTTATATGTATGTTGTATTTCATCAACTTCTTCAGTTTAAAATTTTTTATTCTTTATAAAGAAATATTTTACTAAATTTTACACAGCAAGATAAAAGGAAATGACTAATCATTGCTCTAAATTCTATAGAAGATCGATTTCTACTTCATTGATGTTTGTGAAGATGATAATTCATTCAAGTGTGATTTTTTTTCATTTTTAATTAAAAAAAAGTGTGTGTTAGATTTATTTTGGACATCATGTTGTGAAGTGCTTGTTGTTGTAATACCAAAAATGAAAGAATCTTCTTAGTTCTAACAGAAAAGAAATTTTTTCGATTTTAGCCACATGAGGTAATAGTGTAAGTAACTACTGTAAAGCAGTCACGAACTACAAGCAAAAACGAATGATGATGCTGTTGAATAGTGCCATAAAGAGCTGTAATTGACGTTATAATATTTTAATTCGATTAGTCAATGTTTGTAAGAGTTCAAGAATTTACCATAACGCCGCCCGTTGGGAATTAAATTAGCTTTTTGATTCAATCAAGTGTATAAATGATTTTTCTGCTCTGCTCTCATAAAAGCAATCCTTTTATTCTATCTTGCACTTAAACCGCTTCCCAATAATGTCAAATCATTAATTAAAAAACAACTTCTTCAGTCAGACGACTAACAAAGCAATTAAGAAATTAAAATGTTCTTTATCCGAATAAAGGAGAGAAAAGTTTGTCGTTCTTGAGACTATTAAAAAAGACACCTCCGTTCTTATCTTTAATTCCGTCCAAAATACTTTTATTTTCGGTCTTTATGCAAGGACGCGACAATTATGTTGTTGTTGTCATCCCAAGTGCTTCATCGAAAAAGAGACAAGCGACCCAAAAAATACCTAAGTGAGAAAGAATAAGAAAAATCGTGTGGAAATAAATTTAAAACATCTTTCTTAAACTCACTCCGAAAGAAATTGTTTCATGTATAGACGGACATTATAAAATAAAGGAAACGATCATCAGACCTAAAAAAAGAAAAGAGTGAGAAACTTAATGAAGTGATAAAGAGAATAAATTCACTTTGTCACTGTCTTTATAACTGTCGACACAGAATCACAATGAAAAGAAGAAGCAACATGGCATAGAAGAAGATATGTATACATTTATTTATTCTTTTTTTGAGATCCGAACAGAAGAAGATGACATAGACAGAGACCAAAAAGAAGATAAATTGAAAGATCACATTCCTTAAGATTAAGATTATGTCATCGAATGTCGTTATGTGATGCGCTTTTATGGTTCATTTATAGCTTTTTTGTGTGTATTGAATGAAAAGTTAACACAAATCGTGATTTATTTGATGAAATTTATCATTTTACAACATAAAAGCGATTGATTTTGAACTCATTAGGTAAGGCAATTTAAAGGTAATGAATCACAATGCTTAAGCCTCATATTATCGTTTTTAAAAATTAAATTCTTCAATTAATATATTTATGATATTCGTTTCAAATTGCAATTTGTTCACTTTCATAATTTCGCACTAATGGGTGGTCAATGTGTAATAAATATCAACATCGACACAATCTGCAAAAATAAGAGTGAATTAAAAATGAAGGAGTGAACTGTTAAGGGAAAATTTATTCAATAAACTTTACTCCGTTTTGTAGAATGCAAGCACAAATTTATTTTATGAATATGAATGCAATGGCAACTGAAAGCGCCAGCGGATTAAAAAAGTGTTCGCGATTGATTAGCAAACTCTGCAACAATTTTTATTGAATTCTCAATGAACATTTGCGTTTTTTATTTGCTCGCTTATCAAATGGAAAATATCTTAGCGTTGAAATGATAATTGTTAGGCTGCTGTGTAATGATATATAGTTCAGAAATTCAGTGCAGTCGTTGAGTTAATTTATTGACTTGAGAGCGAGAAATTGAAGTTGTGCAGGCACAAAAGTGTCTGACTCTATCAAATATCTTCTCACATCTCTTGTCTTCCTGCATCATCAATGCATTTCTCGCCATTTACAATAATTCACATTTATCGACAATTTACTGAAATTCCATCAAAAGAGAGACACTTTCATTATCATAACACGATTCCATCGCAATGATATATCTACAGCATCCAAGAGATGATGGAAAAGACAGAGAGAGAGAGTGAAAGAGAATCGATGATAATAAATTATAATTGTTAATTGAACATGACAACATTGAAGTAGAATAAATTTAATTGATTATAAATTTGCGACGATAACTGATTGAATGACTGAGTGTGTGTGAATGTTGTGCTTAATTTATGTCTGTGCGACTCAACAAATTTTTTCACTTCTTTAAATGACTGCAAAAATTATGAAAAATGGAATTTTTTGCAATTAAAATGAAGCACTTCACTCTTGTCGCAAGATTCCGCAATTTAATTAGTACCAAAAAGGACTCTTTATTTTTCGTAGATGCGGTTCCATTTAAGGAAGATGTGAACAGTGTGATGAGAATGTGATTATGATTTCAAAAACGAGCGCAACCTTTTATTGCTATCATCAAACATCTCATTTGAATTTTCCATCATCATCACTATGATTCTTTCATCGCCAAAATCCATTAAAATCAATTTAAAAATAAAAGTTTTACAGTCATTCAAATCAGTCGTCTGATAAGCGCAGCTCTCTTTTGTAGCAAGAGAGTTATAGCTTAGATTCTGAATAAACAAATTAATGTCTTAATTTCTGATGATCCATTAATCAATTTGAAATTGGAATTGAATTGAATGACTTTTTTGTGGCTTTTAATGTGCTGTTGCTTAAGAGAAAGAGAATGAAGCAAAATGGACATAGCGTTCAACACCTTACCTATAAACTAAAATTTATGTCGCATACAAAAGCGATATAAAATAAAATTTGTATCAAAGACTGGCAAACGAAAACAAAACCAGATTTTTGAATAAACAAGCAATTTACGGTCACTCTTTAAGTATTCAGATTCATCTCTGAACTGAACTTAGGCAAGAAGGGAAAAATTTTAAGGAGGTAACAGTTTTATTTCATCGAGAAAGTTAATTTTATTCACATACAAAACAAACGAAAGAGAATCGAATAACTTAATAACCATTAATCTACCATATAAATCGTGTTGACTCTATCCACATATATTTCTATAATTTTTCATTATTCACTTATAAAATCAATTCAAGTCGATAAACTTATTTAAAGCATGTGAAATGTTCAGAAATATTCAAATAATTGACTCTTGATGTCAAATTGATTGCAATTTAAAGTGTCTATCAAACAATTTTGTAACGTTTAGTTTAGTTAGAGGCAATTTTGAAGATTGATTTAATTAGACTACCTTATAGTCCACGCCATCAAATGATTGCATACATGAGAAAAGGTATATGCGAGAGTTTATTATGAACATGCAATCGATTTTCATCGTTCTGAGAAACAATAAAAAAATCGTCAATAAATGAAATAAAAAATTTCAATCTCAAAAAATACAAACTCATGAATACAACAAAATATTTTTGATTGGCATAAATTCAGCCTACGTGTAGCTTCTTATTAAACACATCAAACATTGTTAGCAAGAGAATTTTTCATCTCAAAATAGTTAAACAAAAGAGCAAAGATAAAAATCGATCATTTAACAAATTGAAGAACGATGAATTAGCAAAATATGATGCTCAAATCTATCCATTTTTTGAAATAATATAAGTAAAGCGAGTAATATGAAGGAGGCACATGTAAGTGATTAATAATTATTATGAAAGATTTTGTTATTTACTCATTTGTATTTGATGAAGAATTTTATATAGTGCTAAAGTATTTGGTTACATTCCTTATTGAATTGCAATATGAAATGCACCAAATTTCATTTTTTATATTATTATTATTTATATTTTGTACAGAAACTTAAGTTTCTTAAGTTTGTAAAGTTTTGATTAAATTTGACAAATTTTGAATGATTCAGAGACATTTTATGTAAGTAAACTTGCATGCATATAGTCAAGTCAGTATATGGATACCAGTCAAGTATGCATGCAAGTGCCAAACCCTTCAAAAATTTGAATTCATTTTGATTATTTCACAAAAATCTTTTTCTAAATTTCTTGAATAAGGAATGAATAAGGATATATTATACTATAAAATCCTGAATCAGGCTATGACAATTTTTTTTGCTAAGTGGAAAATGTATCATAACCTTTCAAACTCATTCAACAATTTTTAATCAATTAACAATAGACTGATTTCATAAATTTTTCTTCAAACTTAAAGTATACTCAGTTTCAGCTGTTCATACAGTAGCAATTCACTGATAAATTATTTTTTTAAAAATTGAAACTCAAAACTCCAGCAGCGGTAATTGTCGCTCAAAAACTCGATGAAACCAAAAATTATGATTGATTGCCTTAACGGCAACACTTTACTTAATTGATTTCATCCTAATATCAGTGAACATTGCTCTATCTTAGATCATACACCTCAATTTCTTATTATAAATTATTTTCACAGTTTGAAAATTTCATTTATTTCAAGCATTCTCTTAATTAAATATTAAATTGCCAAACCGCTGAACTTTCTGAAGTTGTTTCTTTTGGTTGGCCATTTGAAAAGAAAAGATTTTCATTCTGTATGTTAAATAAAAACTTGTAGTTATTTTATGATGGCAATACAATAAAAGTTTTAATAAACTATTCAACCTTTCTACAAATACTACCCACACAAAACAAATTCACAGACAGAAAAACTGTTTGAAAACTTGATAAATATCGTGATATTAATGCATAATTGATAGACATTGAAAAACTATATTAGGTAATTTTTCACCTTTCATCAAAAAATCAATTCTTTTGTTTATTTTTAAGAGACTATTCTCGCTTTTCTCAATTCAATTTATGTCGAACAGAGAAAATTTTGTAAACCTTGATTGATTAACATAAAGTTCTATGTCACAACATATAACACATGTTTGAAATATAAAAAATAGGAAAAAAGGCACAAGGAAGAAAACAAAGAACATTTTCACACTGATTTCTGCAATCCAAAATAACGCAAACGAACATATGTATACAATTTCATAATACGTGGAACATCATGTCAAACTGCAACTCATGAAATTTGATATTTTTTGTGTAAGTTTACGAGTTAATGTCGTTAAATGAAAGTAATTTAATAATTTCTAGCATGTATCGAAACTTCGAATACCTCAAATAACTTATAAAAATTCATCAAAAATTACACATGAATGTGAATTTAAGAGGCGCTTTTCTGCGCACACTTATCAATTTCTTTTTAACATAAAAAAGTTATGTTATATTTTTTCATAAAAATTAATAACGGTTTATAAAATTTACTTTTTGACTCAAAGTTGATCTAACTGACTTTAAGTCGACACTCGCTGAAAAATTTTGTAACAAACTACTGAACTTCATAAAGGCACAGACAAAGTGAAATGATGAGTGTTTTCTTTTTTTTAAAAAAAAAGCGCTTAAATTCCACAAAAACCTTGAATGATTGAGTTTGCAAAGAAAGTTTTTAACACCTTTACAGTGATTTTATTGATTTTGCATTTTATTTTCTGAGAAGTGACACTTTTACAATTTTTGTGGTTTAATGGCTAATTGGTTTCAACTTGAATGAGCATTTGAGAATTTTTAAGAAAAATTCCTAAGTATTTAGCGTAGAGGAAAATTCAATAAAATTTACCTTTTAATACTATTATATTGTTGTGAAAGAAATTGCAATAAAAGATAAACTGTAAACAGCTGAAACCCTAAACGAGGATTAGAATTTGCATAAAATTTTCATAATCATCGTTTTCATGCAATCGTTGACTTTAATCAATCGTTGCACGAGCCTAGGTAGGTAGAATACTTTTTTGTATGTTTTTGATCGATAAAAGAAGGCAAAGGATTACAATTAGGCATTTTGATGAACAGGTGCCTGTTTGTTGTGAAGAAATTCCTCTTCTTTCTCTTTTGATTTAATTCATACAACAAGTGAATAAAGTCTAAAAGAATAGTTTTGATATCGGTTAATAAAATAATTAAAAAAACAAATTTTAACATGATGAAACAAACACGTCCACTTAAATAATTTAATCCCTTAAACAAGAAATATCATATAGAATTTAGAAATAAGTTATTTTCTTCTAAGAACCAAAACGAATTCCTAATAAATTTGATTAATTACAATTTGCGATTTCTGCGTATTTCCAGTGGCTTCGAATCAATCATTATATGCCATTTCTCATGAGATGCAATGCATGATTCTGATGATGATTCGAAATTCATAAAGAAAAAGAGTTGACCAGTGAAAAGCTTTCGTGACTCATTTGATGGTTCAGCGAACCTACTTATGATTAGTTTTATGATTTCTCTCGAAAATTAGTTTGAAAATTAAATGAAATTATAATCCAACAGCAACATACAGACATAACTGAAACCATATGAAAAAAAACAGAGAGCTATGAAACTCAATCTAGCGAGAGTATCTTCAGTCTAAAAAAGAGAAAGATGAAATGAAACGCCAAATTATCATGAATTATCAACAATTTTTCGAGCATCTAATTTGTGTATTTCATTAACCGTAAAAATTATAGAGCTTCAATTGCTGCCGCTACCTAGATTAAATCAAATCTCAAATCAAATTGTGGTTGAAACTGTCCAAACTTCTGTCTCACAACATGCGATCGCACAGATGAAAACAAAAAGAATCGAATTGATGATATTTCATGACGTGAACATTTCATTTGGCCAAATTTTTATTACAGAAAGTCTCACATTACATACATCCACCTGGTACTTATAAAAATTTTACTTGCAGACAACACATTGGAAATTTAATTAAATTTCTCATGGATAAACATGAACGAGCGAAAGAAAAAGAAGAAGAATTTCAGTCATAATTGAAATTAATTCACTCCTCTTGTCACGCTAATTATGTGTTAATTTGTTTGTGTGGCTAAAAATTAACATTAATTTCAATAAATATTCAATGGCACTAAGTGGCTTCAAGTCCATTTACATTTCTTATTCAATTGATTGTTAGTGTTGAGCTATAAAGATGAATAATAAAGATATTTTAGTCTCTTATAAGTGCTATTCTCTTGTCCTTTTTGTGTACCTCTTTCGTCACATTTTTATCTTTCTCGGCTTCTTTTTATGTCCAAACATTCTCAAACTTTTAACTTTTTATTCTGAATTAGATCCCTTATTTTTCATTGTCAATGATAAAATAAACTCTATTCTGTATAGAAATTGACATTGATATATTTATGAAAGGTCTAAATAAAAATAAGTGAAAATGTCATCAACTCATATTTACTTAGTTAAACAACTTTCAACTTTCATTAAAATAAAATATTAAAAGTGATGTGAATGCTTTATTTTCTTTAAGGAAGCGTGAACATAATTAAGAAATTTATTACACTTATTCCTACTTTTTCTCACTTGATGACATCAACAATGTCTTTATATTAATTAGATCTATTAAAAAATGATTTATAAGATGATTCATCATTATGAAACTTCTTTTTATGCAACAAAATTCATATCGTGTGAATAACTCAATTATTGATCGCATTGGCCACCCATTCATGAATAGAAAACATTTTGTCAATGTCCTATAATCCTCATTCAAGTCATCAAATTTGAAAAAAAGACACATATCAAATTCAACAAAGAAGGATAAAAAAGAAAAAAGTTTTCAAGAGATTATTGTGTCATCGTAGATGAGAGGATGTGAAAACAATATGTAAGGGAGTAATCAGATGATTAATGTCCAAATATTAATATAACAAGAATGAGAACAAGGAGAAACGAAAAAATTGAATTTTGATTGTGCGGCTTTTTTTTGTAAAGCATAGTGGATTTCTGAA
This sequence comes from Polypedilum vanderplanki, assembly GCA_018290095.1. NCBI lineage: Eukaryota > Metazoa > Arthropoda > Insecta > Diptera > Chironomidae > Polypedilum > Polypedilum vanderplanki. The sequence continues at coordinate 22,182,244 of CM031380.1, read as the reverse complement.
TGGAATATTGTAGACAGGTTTTGAGAGAATGAGCTACTGCTTTTGCTACTGCAATCAACTATTAATTATGTCATTATGCCACTCGATATCTATTAAACATGAAAATAATTAAACTTAATTGCACCAAACACATTTTCACTATTGCACGATTTGCTGTTTATTCATTGCATAAAGTCAATAAGTCTCACGACCATAAACTAATAGGCTAGCGACACATTTCAATTATTTAAATCGTGATCGTGAATTTTCTACTTGTAATTACCGACAAACATAACATTTTTATTGTCCAAACATTCTAATATGTATCATCAATTTAAAAGTAAAGAATTTAAGAAAACTCAAACAGGTGAAGTTAAACTATTGAAGAATCTGATAAGATATTGCTTAATAATAGTTTTCTATATTTAACCGTCTCTATTGTTGAATGAACTCAAAATTTTTATGCTGTTGAGCCTAAACAAAATTTGTAAAAATTCACAGCTATCAATTTTCCAGTGTATGGTCATTAAAGAGTCGGAGAGGAGAATGCTAATAGCAGAGTTGAAATTGTGCGGTGAAAAAAAGATATAGAAAGAGAATACATGTATATTATTTATTATTTATGAGAACAAAGTTATATTTATTATCGAATGTGAATACTTAAGTAAGCAAAAGCAGTCAAGTAGTGGCATATGAACGGAACAAACAAAAGAAACCTCTTTCGATTATTATTATGAGACTCCCTCTATCCTTATGAATTGCTCGAACTTATAAATGTTGCTTCCTTTTAAACTTCTTCATTATTTATCTAACGCCTTTTATCTTCTCCTCATACTCTCTTCACAGCTCACCATAACAATTCATTTTCTCTGTTCACTCTACATAACATGTTTCTTTTCAACAACAGCAACAATAATGGTAATATTTAGGAATAAATAGTCTCTCGAGAAAGAATAACAGTAGTGAATATAACAAACCAGCACGCATAAAAAGTAAAAGAGTGTTTATTAAAAACTATTGTTGTACATACATTTAATTTTCTATTCGGAAAATGCCATACAGCAATTCAATAATTTTGTATATGTACGCTAGCATGTTTGTTTCTCGATGTCTTGAGCGGAAAACAAATAACAATCACGATGGTGTTTGCGTGTTAATTAGATGGCATTTCTAGTTTAATAATTCATTTCAGCTATAAAAAAAGCAAGTAGATAACACAGCTCAATGACAATTACCACCCAAATCGAGTTGAAGATGGATTTAATTTCACCTTCGTCTTCGTCTTTGACATGCATCACAAATCACGACACGACGAGCTCATATTGTGTGTGACATTAATAAATTAATTCTAGCATTCTTTGAAAGGTGATGTACGCCATTACAGAAATTTACTTTTTGTTATTATTAGAGAAACTGTTAGAATAATGCTTCTGTGTTTTTTTTTTTTGGAAAATATAATTGAAAATACCGCAAAGTTCTCTCTTCTTTTAAACACGCAAAACCGCAAACATGAAACAATTTAAAACCGTTTAGACGCTATTTAGCTTTTTCTTGAATATTTCGTGCAAATTTTTGGACTCTTCATATGTAGCAAAGGTAATTTTCAATAAATTTGCTTGTATTTATAAATTTCACGGAAATTAGGCGCTCAAGACCGTGAGAATATTTTTATTATTTTTATATCAAATCTAAAGATTACACATTTATAAAATTAATTGAAAATATTTAAAATAAAAATGCATTTGCATTTAGCATAAAAGGAAGGTAAAAAACTGTCATATCCAATTATTGACTATAACATAAATTTTCAATAGTTATATTACCTTTGTTCTTCTTCATACACAATGTAGATAGTTAACGTACATGAAAAATACATGAAAAATAGCAAATGGTGGAACTAACCCTTTCATACAATTTTAATAATTTATTCATGCACATACATACGTGGAAGTTGGGGTATGTAGAGGCGATCTAATTATAGTACAAAGCAGCTTTTGTCTAATATCAACCGAAATAATTCAGACAATAATCATTTTTCCATACAAGCTTAACTATATCTACCGAAAAGCAGGTTTTATAAATGCATAAATTATTAGAGGCAGACACGCTACACACAAATGAACGCTCACCATTTTCATGTACATATATTCATTACTGTACGTATGTGTATCTATTTGCTTGCTTTGGGTACTTACTGAAATGTATGTTACTTGACTGTGATGTGTCATGTATATGTATACACATGTGAGCAGTTTCAATGGCAATTTTATCGATATAGCATGATCGAAATGAAAGCCGGGTAGGAAAAAATAAAAGAGGAACAAAAAAAAATTGAGTTTATCGATAAAACTGTGTTCGCATTCAACTGAATAATGCGATTGTCACAGTAAAAGATATAATAATAATTGTTTGCAGCAGGTTCATATTAAAGGCAGAAGTTAAAGACGATTTTAAATTAATGCACATTTATTCACTATTGAATATATGATGGCAATAAAGACATCAAAAAAATAGCAGTTGAATAAATGCAATCAATTAAATCGATGACAACTGTCGCTTAACAATTCAATTCACCTCGTCCATTTTTTTGTTGATGTATCTTAAAATACAAAATTTTAGAATTTGCGCATATTTTCTGAATAAATTATGGTTCGGCACTTGCACGTCGACAGTCGGCAATTTTCAAGTAGCAATTCAAGTTGATTTACTCAAAAGTGTCTTTAGTTTATTCAGATGAAATTTAATTTCGACCATATTTGGCAAATCAATATGAACATTAACGATTCTTCAGTTTAATAAAGTTTTTATCAAATTAAATTTTATCTGAAGAAACAAGAGACATTTTTGAGTAAGTCAACTTGAATTGCTACTTGACAATTATCGACGTCGACACTTGACTGTCGACGTGCAAGTGCCGAACCATAGAATAAATCAATAATCGAGCAATTTAGAACGGACTGAGGTCTCTCAAGTTTAAAACTTTAATAATAATTCCAATTACGACAATAATTACAGAACAAGAGTCTTCTTTGCATTTTGAACTCATAATGCTCAATCCTGAAGCGCTACATCAACAAACCATTCATTTTAGAGTCGGAAAACGCAAGTATAATTCATAATGATGCAACAGTAAAAAGCGCAGTATTTATGCGCCCATCAATACATTGCGTGCGTGCTGTTGTCCAAGTTGAATCATTTAAAAAGTTACATTTTCTCTCTTTCTTTTCTTTATATTTTCATTCATTTTCAACGCATATAGCAATATAACATATGCATGGATAATGACTGGTAATATAATTGCAATAGTCTTTAAGAAATTGAGATTGTTCTGAGAATACTTACAGTTGTGCACTTCTAACAAATAACTTTATGAGAATACTGAATAAGAACAGCTTAAAGAAGAGAGTCATGAAAATTATTACAATTGAGCATAATTCTTGTTCAGTTTTTTCCTTCAAACAAACATTGCGTGCTTGTGCGAATTAAGATTCTCGAACGGCCGATAATTGCAATTGTTTAATTTGAATCCATTTGAATAAATCCTGTTCAAGTCTAAAATTGCAATAAGAAAGCATAATCCATTGCTATACGTTTATTAGCATAAACTTAGCACTGCAGGCAAAGAGGTGAATAAGCAAGCAAAAAATGGTTGATAAATGTCTACATACATGAAAGAGGCTTTCTTTTTAACAACAAACGGATGTAATAAATAGTGAGGGTTAGTTTTCAACTTATTTTCCCTCTCTTTTGCGATTAAAACATGCCGTTCGAAGGGAGGCTCGAAATGCTTTTTCACAAGTCAAGAGAAATTTAGACAAATGGCTACCGTTCGTGGAATGAAAGAAAAAAGTAGGGAGGAATAACATATCATGCCATACATGAAACCTAATTGAATGTAATTTCGTGCAGGTCGCTTATAGGCGTATTCACAATAAGTAGTGAAACATAAATTATGCATATTGTAATAGTGGCTAGAGGGTGAAGGAGACGCTCTTTTTCGAATGCCCACCAAAAACGTAGGCAAATGTAATTTATGATATTAGAGTCGGTAATTTGAATTTAATTTTCGGCATAGTGAAATAAAATATTAGTAGAAATTGATCTACATAGTTGAAAGCATAAAAGGTCGAAAGTATTTTTCGTTTTAATTTGTAATTGTTAAGTTGTAATTATTATGTAACATCAAAATAGCATCTGCTTAATTCTAAAAGAAAGAGTCCTTTTGAAACAGACAATTGAAACAACTTCCTGAACAAATCTCATCACGCAATCATCGTCATCTGCATCAGCACCTGCTGCCATAATTTCTTGAATATGTACTTTTCACTTTTTATTGAGAACCGATTTCAAGTTTCAATTTCATTCTTTATGTCATAAATGCACAAACATCTTCTTCTTATTACACCATTTTTAGTAAATATTACTATTTTTTTCGAGTTCGATTATGGAAATATAATTACTGTAGCCGATATTGATATATAAATATTTCATTCCATAAACAATCAGCTTTATTGTACAATGCACTCTGAAACATTCCAAAGATATCCAAATAAGCACTAATTTGATTATTGTTGTCCGCTTTGTATTTTTTGTCCACTGATGATCATAATTGCGCATAAGAGCACAAGCAAAAATGAAACTCATGACTCGTGACAATATGTGAAAATATTTAATATTGTTCTGCTTTACACATTTTCCTCGCCTTTTCTGCTGCAGTTATCTCATTCTTTCGTTCCTTCTATAAATAGTGTGATTTCAATTGAATTTTTACACTCAATCCAACAAAGAGATTGGAAAGTTGATTGTTTTATTGAATGAAAATACTTTTAAAACACTGATAACGATCAAAATTCAGTCAATAATTTCTATTGAGTTATTCATAATAAATAAAAATTGTAGTCTTTAAAGTTAAAGCACTACATCAAAGTCTCGGCAAGCAACAAATTTTAATGAACAGGTGAAAAGTGTCTTAGCAAAAGCGACGAAAATAAACTATAACGTTGATGTTAGTGCAGCGATAGAAGATGAATTTTTGAGTGCCGGCTTGTGGCTCACGACTCTTGTTTTTTTGTCAATGTCAAGTATAATTGCATTGATATCAGCATTTTTTTCAATGCTCAATATTCTCTGTAATCCTGTAAATCTACTAACTAGTACTTTTGGTCTTTACATTTGGAATGGAATCGGTGCAAGCTTAAGTGCAATCATTATGATAATTTGGAGTTCATTTTTTGCAATTTCATTTAGAAAAAATATTGCTATCACAGAAACACTTAAAAGTACAGGAAGATATTCATCAGATGGGCTTGCAAATTTTGGTTTTTCATTTTGGATTCTAATTGCGTCTGTTTTATGCCATCTCATCAATATCGGTCTAGTTTATTACCGCAATTATCTACTTCAGCATGAGCCACAACAACCTGTTCATATCGATATCCACAAAAATGACTCAACCATTCTTGTCTACTAATCACAATGATGATGATGATGATGATGATGTGATTATTAGTTGATATTTATTTATGTGTCCATGATTGAGTCATATGATACGCATTTAAATTTAAAGAAATAAATTTTAAAAAATTCTCATCAGTCGATTGATTCCAAAAATGCTTCTGTGTCTCAACGATATTTGATATCAGCACAAACAGACAAAGAAAGAATTATTTTTGTTTTAAACGTGTTTTAAAAGGCACTTTGAAAGTGTTAAAATCAAACTAAAAATTTATTCATTTCATCTCTTTCTTTTGCTCTGTTTCAGCATCCACAATCCGACTAAAAGAATATTATTATAAATAATGAAGATATCATCATCAAATTCTAATATTGGCTTCATGCGGCAAAATACCCTTTCAGCTCTTCTCATTTAAATTCTTGCTCAAGAGTCGATAATCACATTTGAATAATTTTATTTATTTTTGAATAAATTTTCAGCTTTTCTCCTCTTACTTACTATTCAACTTATTTTTTTTTTTTTTTTTGAGAATTTTTTCTATGCTAATTAAATTTGCATGAGTGTATGATAGACAAACTATACAACTAGTTTTTGATAATTTATTGACTTTAAATCAATGAGTGATGACGATCAGAAGCTTGAATCATCTATTTCAATTTATGATCAGTTAATTATGGCTTTATAATCATCAGTGGAATATTCATTTGCTCAATTTATGAATATTACATGAGATTTGCCATCGCTAATGACACTTGAGCTCGATTTCAACGCTTCTCAAGTGGCTCAACAGCAAAAATCATTAAAAACAGCTTCTTCAGTATGTCTTCTTTCTAAATCGCTCTTGACTTTAACATTTTCCATCAACTACGTGAATGTTGCAAAATAAAAGACAGAATGAAACAATTTGGAAAGTAATTGAAACGGAAATTGTAATTAAAGCGAAAGAAAAGTTACGATGGGATTGGTTTGCATGTGAATTAGCTATTTGACTCGCCATTACTAGCGAACTAACTTCATTAGCAACACTATTTTCTTAGGCATTGTTTTTATGCTAATGCGTTAACTGCCGTTATTATTATGTTCACTATGATACGCTTATTCATAGAGTTTTGTAAATTTATTCGCCATTGTTGCCTCGATCTACTACTATTTATTCTTTGTATGTGTGTTGTATAGCGCAATGGCAAAAGCATGAAAAAATTACTTTTTCCTTCACTGCCACTATGAGGTGAAAGCATTTACCCACAATTTGATGGTTAATTGTAATTTCATTCGAATGTTTTTCTCCATTGTTTCGGTTTTGTTGCTACCATGGCCTCAAATTTGGAAAATTAGATTATCGCGCGCTATGACTTGCCACAAAAGCGGACAGAATTTGCATATAAATTGTTAATGAACGAACGACTCAAGCTATGGTAGTTTCATAATTACTCAAAACGAAATTATTTCTTATGGCATGAACTAAATTTTCTGTTAGCAATAAGGGAAGATTTTTTGTGGAGTTTTCTAAAGTCTTGAAATAATCCATCATTCCATGTTACATGAACTCACCATGAACTGCTATCAGTCGTGTTTCAATCAATTTACTCTTTTTTCTTTCTCTCTCATGGATGTGAAGAACAATGGAGAAAAGAATTTTCGTTCATTTGCATAAATAAAGTTAATATGATATGTTTCGAAAGTAATTAAAAAATTTTTTTCTATGTTGGAAATTTGAATATAATTCAAAGTGATCAATCAGCATACTCTTTAAACTATAAAATCGTTGAGCTATAAGTTGATTTTGTTTGAGGTGTCAGAAGTCGACTCAATTGTAGTGAAAGTTATTTGATTAAAATTATGCATATGGCAGTTAGAAAGAGATGACTATAGTTACTGCCGCTTGCTATTCATTTACTTTTCAATATATTCACCTGTAATTCTCACATTCATTCACTCTTGTCATTATCTGCCTGCTGCCATATATAAAAAAATAGAGTATTTTAATTATATGTGAGGAAACTTACGGTTGCTTGATTTTGCTCAATCTTTACATGACTACGAGGCTCATATTTGAGGTATTAGCAGGAGATTATTTCATAAATTCTGAGGAATAAACAAAACAACTTCTCATTAAACAATTTTTTGCCGTCGGCTATGGAAATCATCAAACATACTTTAAAAATATGCCAACTGATTTGTGTGTGAATACTATTCAACATTCAACATACGAACAGATCAAATCGAGAGAGTGTCAAAATAAATTATGTATGATTTAATTCATCTCTTTCTTAAGCACATCACATTTCGACCGAAAAATTCCTTTTAGTTTGACATGCTTCTTTATTCTTTATTTTTTATCACATCATACGTTGTTTCACATTGGGCATTATGTTAATATTCTGAATTCCACTTCTTTGCTTCAATGAACTCTCTTTTCTCTCTAACTATAAAAAAAATGAAATTGAATAGTGGTAAGAACTCAATAACTTTAAAAAATCCAAGCGATGAACATTTAAAACTAAAAGAAATTTTTTTAATATCATTGAATAATTCAAAGTGATCTGCTCTTGCATGTCATTCAAGACAAAACAGAAGTAAACAGAATTATGAAACAAATATGTGTATAGAAAGATCGGGCAACGTTAATCAAATAACATTTCACAGTGTGATATTGGGATTTTATTTTGTGATATTTGAATGACTTTTAATAAAACAAATTCTTTAAGCTACCTTTTCCTCACCAAAAATAAACTAATTTATAAGTGTCAGTTAAATATCTTAATTTTTGGTATGTAAATTAATAACTTGCGAGCTGTTTTGACTGTAAATATTATGAAAGGGTTGCTTGTGCTTATTTCGCAGTGCGAGAGTGACAACGAGTCACATTTACAGCATTTATCTGTCTCAATTATCATTATTGTGTGACTCAAATTGTAATACATTTTAAACTGTTTCGCTTCCTCATGCCTTTTGGTGTGTATGCACTCTCATAAAAGAGCAGATTCATGTCATTGAATAAGAACACAACAACAGCAACAACATAATTACAGATTTCGTGCAAGATGACGTGACATGTTGATATCATTTCACTTTTCGTCAATGCGTCATCAGTGAAGCAGGCAAAGCATAAACTTAATTATCATCATTGACTTCACTATCATCTGCCTTTTTAATGAGATTGCGTGACAATTTTTTAGTATTTTATATTTTGTTGTCGAAGCACTCCCTGAGAATATTTGTAAAAAATTTAAATTTCTTTTTTTAGAATGGCATTTAAAGAAGAGCTGCACAGTTGAATGAGACACAAAGCAACATGCATAAGCTATTCATTTTTCATTAATCACCCTATTGCTTTTTTGGATCAAAATGCAAATGAGTATAAGGTGATGATGGTGCGAAGAAAAGGTTTTAAATGCAAATTAAAATTCCACTAAAAATATTCCTCAATTTAAGCAAACCATATTAGACAAAATATATATGTAGAGTTGAACTGAAAATTACAATCAACAGCATATAAATTATCGTATTATCAAATGTGTTCACAAATTAATTAGCATATATTGATAAAATTGCTTCGTTTTCTGCTGAATTTATGCAGTCAAGAGATCTGATTTGATAAGATTACCGGGATTTTAATTTTGTATGAGAATTCATCGACACGTTAGTAGAGGTGTGCGAATAAATTTATAGATTAAAGTGCAACTTGAGATCTTCATTGGCTAAAGAATATATTTTAAATTTCAAAATTAGGCTGCTGGTTTTAAAAACGCAAACTCTATTGACCTTGTCATCACATAGCTAAAATGAACTACCGAATGAAAGATTATGATTTCAAAATAATAATTTTTAAAAATCCGCCTGTCTCGGCAAATTAAGTCGATGAACTGTACAATGCTGCCTTTTAGATGGTTTTTTTAAAATGATAAATTGATTATGTATGCTGAACAATTGTGCTTAATTTTATTAGTTGCAATACGAATTGTAAGGAGCAAGTTTAAATAAATCAAAGTGTCAACGGTGTTATAAATTCAACTTAAACGATCATAAAATAGTTCAGTGGCGTTTATTAAAGAGTTTAGATTTATTCACGCCATCACTGGTTATTTAGTTATTTGCTGATTTGTTCACATTACAACTAAATTATGTTTCTACAAAAATAAATTTATTCATCGAATATGCAAAGGAGAGGAGATACTCGAATAGTGTGTTTTTGTCATCAGAGATTTATTGCCTGCTTAAGCAAATTGTCTTTTTCAAACACATATGTACAGTGGAACTTAATTCCAACTTCTTTTTCGCTCATTCATTTATTTACTCACCAAATTTACCGACCGACCAAAGGCATTTTTATTGTCAAAGCTTATCAGAGTACGTAAAGAGAAAAAATGATTTATTTAACCATGTAGACTGTATTAATACCCGATGATGTTTCTTTATTTTCTTTAAGAAATAATAAAACACTTTTTCATCTTAACTGTTTTTCGATGTTTTATATCCATAAAAATAGTTATTTAGGGTTCGAACTTGCATGCATATTTTACTTGATATTTTTTGTCAAGTTAATTTCAAGTTGACTTACGCAAAAATGTTTCTAATTCATTAAAATTGAATTAAATTTAATTTAATACATGGTATATTAAAGAATCATTGACATTCATACAAATTTGATGAATTTCTAATGAATTGAATAAATTCTGAATGAATAAAAGACATTTTTGTGTAAGTCAACTTGACAAAAAATATGCGCAAATCAAGTAAAATATTGCATGCAAGTCCTTACCCTAAATAATTTACAAGTTGACTTAGATATTTCTATAATTTCTTGATTTGAATAAAACAAAAGTAAAATACATAAGGCACTATATTAATGTGACGCGTTATCAATTTATACATCAGGTAAATGGCATGCAAATTAGTGAAAGTGCATTTTAAATTGAAAATGCAAACAAGGCTGAAGAAGACTATATTAAATTCACTAAAAGATCTTCATTCAGCTCTAATTAAAAACATTCTTATTTCTTTCGATGCCTTTCTTTAAATTTTATGACGATATTTGCATTCATTTTGTCCGGTTATTAAATTAAGTATATATTTCTCTTCATCTCGGGTTTCAAATTATCAATGTTCACATTAAAAGAGTTGATCATTATACAAATGAATCGAAATACAGGCAAATGTATTTATTTCATGGACATCAAGATTGATCATAAAAATTCATAATTATTTTAGTCGCAACAATGTTGCTAAGAAAATTGATTGCAATATATAATTGGCAGTTAAAGTGTGTGCATTTTTATTACAATGTAGAGTTTCCATAAAGTCCATGTGTGTGCTGACATAAAAATCTTATAAATAAGACTCCTGATGCTTTTATTATCTTTTCTCTGTAGTTCCTTCCATTGAATGCTTTAATTTACAATTCAGAATCAATGAATATTTATGAAATGCTTTAACGTTAATCGTTAAATCAGTTGAAATTTCTGTAACAGCATTCAATTCGAAAACAACAAAAGGCACCAAAAACTCACAAGCTCATTAAAATAATTATCTGGTAATATATATAAATTAGAGCGAAAGGAACTTTTTTTGTCATGACAGGTAACTGACAAAATAAGGCTCAAGATTCATGAGAGTAGCAAAACTCGTGAACATGCAAATGGAAGTGATTGATTTTAGCTACCTTATAATTTCACTTCGATCATTAACGAAATATATTTGATCACGAAATGCTCTTTTAAGTTTTTTTTTCTGTTTTGTTGAGTATGCATGCAATGAGTGTTGCTATAAGCAATCTGAGAAAGCTTTCTGCTATCATTCCACAAACCACATCGCACCTTCATTCATTCATACATTCACTATAGTCAATGATTGCAAATGAGTCGATAAAACTTGTATGACTTCCTCACTGAGAGACTACCTCAACAGTTTCATATAGTTCCTCAGTGATTTTATTGATTTTGCATTTTATTTTTTGAAAAGTTAGTTAAGTTACTTTTACAATTTTTGTGGTTTAAATGTCTAATTGGTTTCAACTTGAATGAGCATTTGAGAATTTTTAAGAAAAATTCCTAAGTATTTAGCGTAGAGGAAAATTCAATAAAATTTACCTTTTAATACTATTATATTGTTGTGAAAGAAATTTCAATAAAAGATAAACTGTAAACAGTTGAAACCCTAAACGAGGATTAGAATTTGCATAAAATTTTCATAATCATCGTTTTCATGCAATCGTTGACTTTAATCAATCGTTGCACGAGCCTAGGTAGGTAGAATATTTTTTTGTATGTTTTTGATCGATAGAAGAAGGCAAAGGATTACAATTAGGCATTTTGATGAACAGGTGCCTGTTTGTTGTGAAGGAATTCCTCTTCTTTCCCTTTTGATTTGCTTCATACAACAAGTGAATAAAGTCTGAAAGAATAGTTTTGATATCGGTTAATAAAAAAATTAAAAAAACAAATTTTAACATGATGAAACAAACACGTCCACTTGAATAATTTAATCCCTTAAGCAAGAAATATCATATAGAATTTAGAAATAAGTGAGTTTCTTCTAAGAACCAAAATGAATTCCTAATAAATTTTATTAATTACAATTTGCGATTTCTGCGTATTTCCAGTGGCTTTGAATCAATCATTATATGCCATTTTTCATGAGATGCAATGCATGATTTTGATGATGATTCGAAATTCATAAAGAAAAAGAGTTGACCAATGAAAAGCTTTCGTGACTCATTTGATGGTTCAGCGAACCTACTTATGATTAGTTTTATGATTTCTCTCGAAAATTAGTTTGAAAATTAAATAAATTATAATCCAACAGCAACATACATACATAATTGAAACCATATGAAAAAAAACAGAGAGCTATGAAACTCAATCTAGCGAGAGTATCTTCAGTCTAAAAAAGAGAAAGATGAAATGAAACGCCAAATTATCATAATTAATCAACAATTTTTCGAGCATCTAATTTGTGTATTTCATTAACCGTAAAAATTATAGAGCTTCAATTGCTGCCGCTACCTAGATTAAATCAAATTGTCACTGAAAACGATTAAATTTCTTTTCAATGCTTAAGAATTTGAAATTTTTTGTTACGCAAGATGAACGGATCATACGTTTGTGTTGCTGTTGTTGTTATTATGGCTGTTTAACTGTTACAGTTCCAATTTTCACTTTAATGACATTTAATTTTTCGCTTTGTGTTCAATGCACGTATTAAGCAAAAAAGTGGTAGAAACAGCAGCCGCAGCTGAAAACAATCTATGGAACAGTTAAAATTGTTTAGCTAGCGGGAAAACTCATTTAATTATCCTCAAACTTGTTGCTCTCTCTTGTATTGATGACCTCTATGTCGTATATAGCGAAAATTCATTGAATAATTATCATTGCGTGTTCATAATTACCACACATTTCAAAAAATTTCTGCTACTGAGGCTGCTGTAAGCTGAAAGTTTCCAGAAATTTTGTTATTTTGCTTAAAAACTCATCATGTTCAATAACCTTTCGATGTAATTTCATATAATTTTTGACACGACTTTCCTGCCTCTGTGTCATTACTATGCCTACAAAACTTTTTCAAGAAATCTCCAAGAGGATGAGGGAAAAATTGCATTTCTCACTTTTGGCTAAGTTTAAAATTGCATATAAATTATTTTAAATGCTCAAAATTGTTTGCTCTCAAGTTTCTTCCACATATATACGTATTAATATGACGCATGAGTCAGAAGGAATATTTAAAAAAAAATTCAAAAAGAAGAAAATTCCAATGAACTCCACATGCCAAGCATCATAAGTAAGCGAACAAGATCAAGTCTTCGCGAGAAAAAAATTAAATTTTCAACATAAAATTAAAAATTAATGTCGTCCCGACATAATCGAATGTGACAAGCTTGTGTGAAAAAATCATGAACAGCAGATTTTAAAATTTCTATTCGATCCAACCAAAAATTTGCAATTTAATATTTCGGAATATTCGAATCTGACTTTTTCTTTAATGTTTATTAATTTTTAATCAGGCTTTTAATATGTTTTTGTGTTGAGTATTGAAAATATCGAATTTCACATTATCACATATAGCTGCCTATAAAGTCCACCTAAATTGGCTGATTTTTGATTTTTATCGAGGCACCCCGTGTCCTCATCAACAGCAATAACAACAATAACGCATTCAGATATTTTATTCATGACTTAATATCGGGTTGACATAGTTTTTTACACATAATTTTTTACTTCTTTTTTGAATTTAAATTTAAAATCACTATAATAATAATGAAGATGGCCGCCAAGGCCCGTCACTTTGAAGTCGGTCGCACGTCGGTCGTACGACTGGTCATGTGCTGCTCGGGTTATGTGAAGTTTTGTTGCTGCCGCGGCTGCAAGCATCTTTCCATCATAAGTCACTTGTTTGTATCTCGAGGCATTATTAAATGAGAGGCAGCGGCATCAGAAATCAGAAGAAGCAGCACCTTGCAAATTATTCATAATTTTTTTTCGCGTACACTTGATTGATCCATATCGCATGTGCCATAAATCAAACATCAATCTAATGCTGCAATTTATTTAATATCGAATCATTTAAAATATTACAGACATTATCGATGCATTGTGATATGATAAGCTTAAGAAGGGAAAGAAAAGAGCAAAATTTTGCCCTACACACGCTCGATAATCTTATATGAATGTCTTATCATGTCGCGCTTCATCAATTTATTTCCCTTTTTACCCTTTTTGAGTGAACATTTTTGAACATCTTTAAGGAAATGATGTGGATGGATTTGATGATGATTAATGAAAACAATTTGCTGCCAATTAAAAACACATTTCTTTCAAGAAATGCTACACCTGAACAGTTCATTTATCTATTTTAGTTAATCCAACATGAAAAGGAACACACATTTCAATTAATTCTGTCCAAAGGAATTTTCGTCGTAGAGAAAGAGTTGAGATAATTTTAATTGAAGACTTGTAAGCACCTGGAATAAATTACTTTTGTCTTTATTGTACAGAAATGTTGCTTATTAAAATTCAATTGGTGCGGTCGAGTATTTCTTGTAAACAACAATAATAATAAGAAGAATTTCAGTCATAATTGAAATTAATTCACTCCTCTTGTCACGCTAATTATGTGTTAATTTGTTTGTGTGGCTAAAAATTAACATTAATTTCAATAAATATTCAATGGCACTAAGTGGCTTCAAGTCCATTTACATTTCTTATTCAATTGATTGTTAGTGTTGAGCTATAAAGATAAACCATAAAGATATTTCAGTCTCTTATAAGTGCTCTTTTCTTGTTCTTTTTGTGTTGTTTTGTCCAAATATTCCCAAACTTTTTTTAGTCCTCACAGTACTTACGAGACTTATTAATATTAAAATATTGCCTAAAGAAATTCTGATATTCATTAGTCTGTGCTGTAATAAAGAGGCGTAAGTTCAATTAAATCATAATAATTTACTTTAAATGCCACTGCTAACAAGCCATCATTTTCAATCAATTGGCAGCAATAAATCTGATCATTATGCAACTTACATTTTAAATTAATTACATGCTAAACTTACATGTAAATGAACGAAGCAAGAAATAATAGTAATATCAATGATGATGCGATGCAGAAGCACTACAATTGTAGAGTGCTACAAATAGTTGTTTTGTATCGTGGTACACAAAACTCATTTATAAATGACTTCTGAAAAAATGAAAATAAACTACGCTCAGCAAGCCTACGACTATCTTTCTCTTATTTGTACAAAATAAAAGTTATGAGGCAGATAGATTAACGATAATTCAAGTGTAAATTTATTTTTTAATTAAAATGAGTGTTATTCTTAAGACATCATAGGGCGGTAGCGGCTGTAATGACTAAACTCTCTTTCTCTTTCATTGAAAGCCGCATGAGAAAATCTACAAACTTGAGAGAGATATGTATATGATAGTTGCACAGTCAGCAAAAAAAGAGAGAGAAAAAACAGTAACTACTGTTAGGCAGTCACGAACTACAACTAAAAAATGGATGATGATGATACTGAATGGTGTTTTAAAGAGCTGTAATTGACGTTATAATATTTTAATTCGATTACAAATTCCATACGATGCTGTGCTATGTGTATCGATTTTATCGTCGTGGAATGTGTGGAAGGTATGAGGTAGCAACTACCCACCTACTGCGCAACATTTAATGATATCAAATTAGTTTTTCTCTACCTTAACTCTTCGCCTCTCTCTTCTTTGTTACTTTCCTCTTCTTCTTATGATGTATCGATTTCAAATATTTTTGTTATTATTTTGAAATGACTTTTCACTACCAGCCCATTTATAGTGATGAATTGAGGTATATCAACGAATAAATAATTGCCAGATCAAAAGATTCGAATATTTGAAATTATTTTTACGCAAGTAACTTTGCGACTTAATAATTGCTGCTGCTTCTGCCATAAAAAAATTATCATTCATTGTCCAAATAAAAATCAATTTGATTATTGTATAGTCGTTGTAGTCAACAATTGCATTACTCGTGACAAAATTTGTCATTATTGTTCTCACTGCTCTATAAATAGTTAATAAAGTTCTACTGAAATTTACTCGTCATTTCCTTTCACATATCTCGTCTTGTTGTACTTACTTACGTTATCAAAAATCTCAAGTCAACATTGTTTACTTCCATTCACTTTTGCATTTCTTTATCAGTTCAGAGATATCCAGCTTGAGGCATACAAACCAACATCTACTGATCAACAGATATGACTAATGAAATGCATAATTGACAGCATCGACGCATTTATAATATGTGAATTGCCTTATATCAACCAATATAGCTGACAATATGTGAGCTCTTTATCATTCATGAAAATCATCACAACAATTTGTCTCGAAGTAAAGGAAATAAAAATGAATGAGTGATGATAATGACACGATATGTGTTGCATTTTAAAGACATTTAAGTCATTATGGAATTCTTTGATTATTTTCTTCAATGTTGTCATAAGATGCTTAAGTCATTTTTTTATGGAATACATTGTGGTGACTTTTATGTTAAGTAATTATGTTAGTGAAAAGATTAAGCACTATCCATTTGTACCACACCTACTTAAATGAAATTCCATCTGATTTTAGAGAAATGTTTATGAATGCTTGTCATTTTCATTAACAATTTACGCTCGTCTTATTTTAATTTAATGATTGTATTAGGCAAAAAGTTATTAACTCCGCCTTATTCTTTTAAATTAAAAATCAGCAATTAATTTTGGATCATTTTTAAGAAATTTAAGTTTTTTGTGCAAAAATAAAATTGCATTACATTATTCAATGGGTGCGACCATTTAGCAGTAATAAAATACACACGTCAGTAAGCAGACACAGAGAGTAGCTCATAGCTCATTAAAATATGATTGTGTGCGTATTTTGTGGGGTATCAATACATTCAAAAAAACAAGAAAACAACTCGAGTCAATTCAACGTTTAACAAACAAACAACGACCACTGAGCATACTCAGCTCGTAATGAATAAAAACGAGCGATTAAGACAAACGAATGAGACAGCATGAAAAAAGTTTGACTGTGTGGATAAGGTAAATGAATATAAGAAAGAGTGAGACAAAAATAGTACGCAGGCAACATTTCCATTCCCTCCGTTACTGTTGTTGCTTCTACTTTTCAATGTATTCACCTGTAAATCTCTTTTTTCTCTTTCTCTTGTACATTATACACACTATTTCTTTTTTTTCTTCTACATTATTGTTGTTGTTGTCTTTACACACAGAGGGAAGCTCACGGGTGCTTGATTTTGCTCAATCTTCGAGCTTCTTGTTTCCTTTTCTTTTCAGTCGCTAGCAGCTACTTTTCATACTTGTACATCAGAGTTATTACGTTATATGTATAGACTTTCGTTTGTTGCTCACTCGTTTACTTGTGGTTAGTTAACCTTTCAATTGCGCTTTAGTGTTATGATTTCATATCGATTTTTCACGATTATTCGAAGGTTTAATGGAAATTTTATTAGTTTCGAAGTTCATTTTCTAAGAAAAAAGATAATTTCTAATCGTTAGTCAATATTTATTAATCTTTTTCTCTTCTTCTGCCTTTTTAATCTTTATTGTGATAATCGCATGCATGTCCCGTAATTATAGCTCGCAAATTCATTTATCTTGATACAGTAGTTGATGGATTTTTCCGGTTTTTAACTTTTTCTCCATTTCTGCTTTTGTATATATCTCATTTATCCACATTGTGCACAAGCATCATTATATTGTATAAGGTGAGCTCTAATTTTGCTCATTTCAATGATTTTTTATTTTTCATCATGATCAAGTGTCAGTGATTTATGAGTCAATAAATAACTAACCGAAAAAAAATTACATGAACGAGCGAAATAAAAATTATAAAATTATAGTGTAGTCATAGCATGTTCAAATCGAAATCACTATGAAGATGTAAACATTTAATTTCTCATTTCTCATAAATAAAGGTAAAAAGTATCACACCGGGAAGCGCCTAAATGTCATAATGTTTCACATGTTTGAATGATTTTTCAACGGAATTTCTGGCTTTAAAGCGATTTCGTGATGAATTCTCAAGTGATTTCTTGGAAGGAATTTTTCTCTCGTTGGTTTTTATTCAAATTGAAATTAAGACATTTTACATTATGATATGTTCTGACACATTTTGACATTTCAATTGAAAGGGAGCTCTGAGGCTGTTGATCAGCATTGTGTGGCATTTTATTGTTGATTCTCGTTTTTGTGTGAATGCAAAATTTCTGCTGTGCTGTTGTTACCTTCAATTATTTATCCACCATGCATAATTTTTTCCATATCAGAAGCCATATTCAAAATTATGTCAACACATTGAAAAAGAAAGAAAAAAATGCACATGTAAATTACTTTATGTTTACATGCAGCATAGCTGTTAAATATTTACTTCAGTTTCTCATCTATTTACATACATATTTGTGACAGAAGCAGCGCGTAAATACAAACAAACCAGGAAAGGTGTTAACATATTAGCTTTGAATATGAATTAATAAATGGACAACTCGAGTATTTGTCAATGTCAATTTATTATAAAAAAATACCTATTTAGTCACAATTGTGCAACATTTTCTCACATTTTTGAATTCCAGCTCACCAACCAATTATTATAATTTGGCATTATTTACAAACCAATTTGCGTCACAATTAACATTTAATAAATCGATTACAATTATTACAAAGTTCGTAATGGGTCCTCTCTCGTAATGAGCTTAACAGCAATTTTCAACAATTTTTTTATTCGTTGTGTTTCAAAGTATGTAAGCAAGCAAAAATAATAAGAAGTTACTAGTTGCATGTCGAAAATTATCTAATTTATATTTATTGGCAGTGAGTTGACTATACACGAGGCAGTCAAGTCAAGATCAACTCAAGATAATAAACATGAAACCTACACAGGAGCGACGTATAATATAAACTTTTACCTTCATTTCGATCTTACTTCTCGAATAGGAAAAAATTGTGAGAGATGTCAACAACCAATTGAGCAACATAATTATGAGAGACGAGAAAGGAAAAGTATGTGTCGTGAGCGGAAGATGGATAGTTTAAAAAAGTATATCATTCGATCATAATTCAAAGTTGTCATCGTCACTGATGCAGATAGAAAATGAATTTAACTTAATTACAAAATTTTTGTCCTCGCCTCGAGGTAAAAAAGCGATTTTATTAGCGATGAATGGAAATTAAAAGAATCACTTCATTAAGCATAGTCCATTAATTAGTAGTCTCAGACTAAAAGCTTTTTTTATAGAGAAAAATACACAAAACAAACAGTCTAATTAAATTTCAGCTTCATTTTTCATTAATCACAATATGTGAAGGGAAATGGTGACAAAAAAGCAGAGCGATAAAAATAAAGAGCAAAGAAGAGAGAGAAAAAAATTTAAATAAATCGGTGAATCGATTCTGATCAAAGAAAAAACATTTATTTAACAGTATATAAATTATCATATTATAAAGATGTGTCTGCAAATTAATTAACATTTTGTTGACTCTCTTTTTAAGGTAAAAATGTGTATTAAAAAGAAAAGCAGAGAACGAATGTGTAGTCGAAGCGGAGAAAAAGTAAAGCTGGAGAATATAAATAAAATTACATTTTAAAGCATTTTAATCTGTGCGCGGAGAGCGAGAGAGGCAATAAAAATTATTTCATCAACTTCGAAAGCAAAAATATATTCATCTAATTAAAGTTATGTAGGCAGATAAAACGAGCAGGTTAAGAATCTTGAAAGAAATACTGACTGAATGCATGATATGCATACTCACACACATACCGTTCCGAAAAAAAAAATTGTCCAAGCGAGAAAGAGAAGAAGCGGAATTTTCGATAAAGTTGACCCATTCAGAAAATTATGTGTTCTAAGAAAAAATTTATCTTTATTGTTTTAGAAAGTGAATTTTAAATTCTTGAAAATGACATAAAGATTTTTATTTTTCTAAAATAAGTCAAAATTAGGACAGATTATGAAATATTTGGTAAAAATCCTTTAACAATGAAATTTCTCAGTGGGATATTTAAAATAAAGAAATTTATTGTCATGTGGCATTAAAATGACTATAAATTGGTATTTCTTGTTGCGTTTTTAACATTTTTTAATTGGTTTCTTTCATTCGTTTATGTTACACATAAGTACATTTCGAAGCATATCGATCGAGCAAATTCATTCAATTTGGCTTTTTTATGTTCTTATTTTTTTCTCTTTCTCGTTTTCTTCTTACTTTCTGTTGCAGTCAAAACACGAAATATTCAAGTTAAAAAGGGATTCTGCATACATAATGAAAATTAATTTGCAAGTGTCTGAATGAATCATTATAATAAACATAAACACATGCTACCTCTCTCTTTCTCTTTCTTTCTGATTATGAAGATAAATTATTGTGTAAAAATTGTGAGAAAGAAGGATGCAATCAAGACTATTCACCAATTTTGGACTTTAATATGTATTGTTCTCGATGTTATAAATAAATCAAAGAAAGTGTCATGATTCTATACAGTGAGGTTAAAGAATAAATTCTATGAAAAATTGCGAGAAAGTGTGTGTATGTTTCTTCTTTTTTTGGTACATTTATATTTGCGACAGACAGAAACAAAGAATTGCATTCAAGCTTGTTCATGGAGAAATTTATTGCAGTAGCTTGCATTCACTTATTGTACAATGATACGAGCCAGTTGAGTGTTTAATTTAGTTATGGTATTTTAAATGTGTCGGCACCTTAAATTTCTTCGAATATGTTAGGAAATGACCAGGCCTTCACTCCTCCATTCTCTTTTTTTTCGCAACTTTTATATGCTGATTTTTATTGTTCATTCATTACCTTAAATCACACATTCGCATTGCATTGAATTAAACAAGAGCATTATTTATAGATATTCCATTCTTTTGCACTCACTCACTTACTCACTAGCTCAATCTGCACTTAACTTTCGTATACAAATTCAATAAAATAAACTTGGGAAAGAGAAAGATTTTTTGCGCCACGAGTGTCTTGTATGACAAGATTTATGGTCATTCTTAACTAAATTGTCCTTTCCTTCAACCAGAAATTTTTCATATTTTTTTTATTTCTTAATACAAATGCATATATGAAAGAAAGGCAACGGCAAACAGCCTTTTTATTGTCAAAGCCTATCACAAGCTAATGATTTATTTGAATGTGCAGCTTATTATTGCAAAAATGCATTCATGTGTTATCGCGTTAAAAGTGCATAAACGAGCTTCAAGTAAAGATAAAAAAGATGTAAGAGTGAGGTTGGTTTTTAAGTGTGTGAATGAGTTAAAGAACCTTCTTATACTTTTAACTGAATCTTTTTTAAAATAAATAAATGTTCATAATAATTAATTTTGTTTGTTTCACAATTTCAACAAAAAAATAAAAGACTTTATGTCGTACATTTATTGAGAGAGTGAGAACCTACATTTTGAGAAAAGACTCACATTTCCATAAAGTACAAACAATTCAATTAGTTCGATCATTCAAGCGGTATGTTAGTGTTCGAGTCGTGTGTTTT
Source organism: Polypedilum vanderplanki (assembly GCA_018290095.1). Classification (NCBI taxonomy): domain Eukaryota; kingdom Metazoa; phylum Arthropoda; class Insecta; order Diptera; family Chironomidae; genus Polypedilum; species Polypedilum vanderplanki. Next base: position 22,160,791 of record CM031380.1, on the reverse strand, counting down.
TATATGACTCTTAAATTATGACGAAAATTAGCTGTTCAATATTTGAACATATGCCGCATTGCCAAGTGGCATTTGTATTTGAGTTTGTATTTTTCTGTTTTTTTTTTCCTTTATTATTCGATTCAAAAGCTAAAGCGTCTTTTATTGGCAATTTTTGCGGTTTAAAATTCTCACTTAATGACAGAGAACTTCGTATCGGCATTGAATATTGGCAGCAATGGCTTATCATGATGCACAGAATTTTGCAATAAAATGAATCTTCTTCATTTTGAAGTGCCTTTGAGAGCAATTCGGAACCTGTATTTGTTGATTTTCCAAACAGATTAAAAGAGATGTTTGCTGTGAACACCATGGAATAAAAGATTTTATTTTACTTTTATTTTAATTAGTCGACAGTTTTAATGACGCCTTGGCATTCGTGTCATTTCCATATGTACTGTGAATGAGAGAGAGGCAGCAGTATAAATACTTGCAAATGGCTGATTTTTGCATGTTCTTAACCACAAAACTCTCTCTCGTACTCTCGGCATAGTGTTAATGAAAATGGGAGGATTGAGCTAAATTGATAACATGGCTTGGGTGTTTATTTTCATTACATTTCTCATGTCGTTCTCGCTCACATACTGAAAAGCCTAAAGAAGCAGCAAAAAAGAGGTTTTTGTTCGTGATTTAAGTACATGTTTTTTCAATCTTCTCAAATCACACACATTCACTCTTTGAAAATGTCCATTGTATGTTTTATGTTTTTTGGATTGCCTTTTAATCGATATGCATACACACAATATTATTGATTGTCGTTAATTATATTTCGCTCTCAACCGTTGTATAAAGATATTTTATGTTCTTTCTCGTTTCTCGTGAATCTTGATAAATTGACTTTTATTGTGATTTACTTTGATTTAATAGTAAATGTTTCTTAACAGTTTCTTTTTATATTCATCTCATCATAGTTGTAAAATTTTAAAACTAGAAATTTTAATCAATTGATAAAATGCTGATAAATTGTTTATTAATTTTTCAAGGTAAGTTACCTATTTGATTGTACAAATTAAAAATTTGAAATACAATTGTGTCAACATTTTCCAAATGGCTATCGAAAAAACAAATTTTAATGTAAGACATGTATAACGAAATTCTTTTGTATTCAATCCAGAAATTTCTTAGAAAAAGAATCAAAGAATTCGTCATAGTTTTCAGTTTTAAATCAGTGACAAAAAAACTTTCTTGTCCTTTTGATTCATAATTCAAGTGATAAATGCCTTCATTAATGGCTTCACTCACTCCGTTGATAAATTTCATTCATACATTCCAAAAGGTATCAAAGGTTTCACAGAAAAGTTTGATTGATCAGAAGCAATAAATTAGTTTTCATAAAAATGATCCTTAAACTTCCTTTTCTACCACTAGGTCTTTTTATTAATTTGAGATCGTTTATCGTTAATTAAATATCATCAGATGCTACTGAATGCGAGCAATAGAAAATAAATACCTTATTCATGCCCTACAAATCAGCCTTTTCTTTACACTCTATTTAGTTAACTAATACACATCTTTGTATCATTAATCTTTAGTGAATAGAATGCACCTTTTTGTTCACTACCTTATTTTTTTGAACTATCATTCAATGTGCAATTGAACGAAATGAGAACAAATTTTCTCACTCTACTGAAACAGTACAATATAAAATATTTTTTCTTTATCTTGACTTTGATTTCTTTCTCTTTCTTTCTTTTCTTTTGCCCTTTGCCGTAAAAAAAAAATAAAACACATATCTTGACTTTAACATGCAGGTGATGCACAAATGAATGAAACAACATTTCCGAAAAAAGCATCAGGTGGAAATGTTAATGATAAGGTTTCCGTTTCAGTTCATTATAGAGCACTTTTTTGTGGCTTATCGATCGAGAAGCAATCAATTTTCAATTTATAAAAATACACAATTCTTTTATGATATGTTATTATTGAAAAGGGAGCCAATGAAAGAGCACAAAAAGGTGAGCTGTAAATGTTTACACATTTTCTGAACGGTATAAGAATTGTTTTCGAGCTAACGCCATGGACCGTATAATTTATGATGGTTTTATGGTTTAACAGAGCAAAAGGGAAGAATGTTATAAAAATGTTTTTATCTATACAGATACTGTTATTAAATGTTTATATCGCGCTGCATTGGAAAGGTATAATCACTTTATCGAAGTGTAATTGAGATGAAATCTGTTGGAAGGATCATTTCCTTTTTCATAATTCTATCCTTTTCATATCCTGTTTTTAATTCTTAAATGAATATTTTAAAAATTTCCACATCCTTTTTTCACTAACTTAAAGTGTTGGCTCTAATGGGTGGTCAATGTGTAATAAATATCAACATCGACACAATCTGCAAAAAATAAGAGTGAATTAAAAATGAAGGAGTGAACTGTTAAGGGAAAATTTATTCAATAAACTTCACTTCGTTTTGTAGAATGCAAGCACAAATTTTATTTTATGAATATGAATGCAATGGCAACTGAAAGCGCCAGCGGATATAAAAAGTGTTCGCGATTGATTAGCAAACTCTGCAACAATTTTTATTGAATTCTCAATGAACATTTGCTGTTTTTATTTGCTCGCTTATCAAATGGAAAATATCTTAGCGTTGAAATGATAATTGTTAGGCTGCTGTGTAATGATATATAGTTCAGAAATTCAGTGCAGTCGATTGAGTTAATTTATTGACTTGAGAGCGAGAAATTGAAGTTGTGCAGGCACAAAAGTGTCTGACTCTATCAAATATCTTCTCACATCTCTTGTCTTCCTGCATCATCAATGCATTCCTCGCCATTTACAATAATTCACATTTATCGACAAGTTACTGAAATTCCATCAAAAGAGAGACACTTTCATTATCATAACACGATTCCATCGCAATGATATATCTACAGCATCCAAGAGATGATGGAAAAGACAGAGAGAGAGTGAAAGAGAATCGATGATAATAAATTATAATTGTTAATTGAACATGACAACATTGAAGTAGAATAAATTTAATTGATTATAAATTTGCGACGATAACTGATTGAATGACTGAGTGTATGTGAATGTTGTGCTTAATTTATGTCTGTGCGACTCAACAAATTTTTTCACTTCTTTAAATGACTGCAAAAATTATGAAAAATGGAATTTTTTGCAATTAAAATGAAGCACTTCACTCTTGTCGCAAGATTCCGCAATTTAATTAGTACCAAAAAGGACTATTTATTTTTTGTAGATGCGGTTCCATTTAAGGAAGATGTGAACAGTGTGATGAGAATGTGATTATGATTCTAAAAACGAGCGCAACCTTTTATTGCTATCATCAAACATCTCATTTGAATTTTCCATCATCATCACTATGATCTTTTCATCGCCAAAATCCATTAAAATCAATTTAAAAATAAAAGTTTTACAGTCATCAAATCAGTCGTCTGATAAGCGCAGCTCTCTTTTTTAGCAGAGAGTTATAGCTTAGATTCTGAATAAACAAATTAATGTCTTAATTTCTGATGATCCATTAATCAATTTGAAATTGGAATTGAATTGAATGACTTTTTTGTGGCTTTTAATGTGCTGTTGCTTAAGAGAAAGAGAATGAAGCAAAATGGACATAGCGTTCAACACCTTACCTATAAACTAAATTTTATGTCGCATACAAAAGCGATATAAAATAAAATTTGTATCAAAGACTGGCAAACGAAAACAAAACCAGATTTTTGAATAAACAAGCAATTTACGGTCACTCTTTAAGTATTCAGATTCATCTCTGAACTGAAATAGTAAGAAGGGAAAAATTTTAAGGAGGTAACAGTTTTATTTCATCAAGAAAGTTAATTTTATTCACATACAAAACAAACGAAAGAGAATCGAATAACTTAATAACCATTAATCTACCATATAAATCGTGTTGACTCTATCTATACTTCTCTAATCATCTAATTCTAATTTTATTTAACAAAATAAAAGAAAACTCTTTGATGATGAATAAATTTTAAGAATTAGAATGCGCGCGAGTGATGAGACAAAAGTTTATTGAATTCATAAAGTTTTTTAATAGCGCACCTTCAAATGCTCGTGACTTGTATTGTTTGGCAAGGGAGAAGCATTTTTAATTGCTAAATGAGGGAAGATAGAGAGACATGCGAGTAATTATTAAAATTATAACATGATGTGTACTTGTGGACAAGCTTTTAAGACGTTGAAATTGGCATGAAGCCGTCACATGTTGGTAATTACAGTAGGTATTAATATTAATTTTCAATCTTTAACACAACGAGCAATTACATAACAATTATAAATAATTATTGTGCTATTCAAATGTGATGTGTCATGTGATGGATCGCATGTGTTATAACCTGCTTTGATTTCGTTTGAATGAACGGTGAAACTGATTGATTTTTGCTACCATATAATTCGCTTAATCATGTACATATTTGCATATAGCAAGTAACTCTCTCTCTACAGTTGCAGTTTTTTGCTGCAATATTATCATATTTGACATGTGACTTGATATTAATAAATGCCTTGTAGCTTATGTCCAGGCAAGAGACGCACGTAAGATTTGCATAAAAATGTAAAACTAAATGAAATTCTTGGAAAAAATAAATTTTTTTTATTACGATATTTTAAGAAACACTTTAAGTCTCACACCTGGAAAGAAGAGACAATTATGATTTAATAATAATATTTAAAATTCATTTATTAAATTAGGGATAATAATTTAGTCAAAAGTTAGACATCGATAAAATAATAAACATTCGTTAACAGCGGGAACGTAGCGCTTCTGGCTACAATTTTGCAAAAGACGACAAAGAAAGGAAAGAATCTTCTGAAACAAAAAAAGTTTAACATAATAAGGCGGCAGGTGAGTATTAAAAGGAGCGGACTGATTGCCGAATAATTGGCTAAAAGCAACGCAAGCACGTTCGCAATGATCATCGCTACATACTAGTGTTTGTCTGTTGAAAATATAGATGAAGATTAATGCGCGAATACATTTTTTTTATTGTGCATTTAATTAATTCACCTAAAATGATGCTCGCTTTATGTCACCTGCTTTAAAAAACCTATTTTCGCTGTCACATTTATCTAATTAATGCGAAAATAAAATTTAATGTCAAGTCGAGTCGTTATCGACGATATGATCATAAATTCACATTTAGCATTTGCTTGTTTACTCTTTGAATGAAGAGTTTCATGTCTCATTTCAATTTGTTGAGTATATGTGAGCTTAACCTATGATTTAACGCTCTGCTGATGTCTATGATTTCCTTTTCAACATTTATTTAAAAATTTCATATCATAAAAAATGAGAATTTGCGATGAGAAAAAATTTAAATTTTTTTATTGTCAGAAAATAAACTATAATTGATTAAAAGCACTTCCTGCAACACAATTGAACGTCAAACATTGCTAACCTGCCATTTAAGTAAAAAACCGCAAAATTGAAGGTTAAGCTGATTACTTTATACACACACGAATGACTTGACTTGATAGTTTATTGAGGGTTGACAAATATTCAAAAACAAAATTCAACTCGAATGGGAATATTTTCAACTTTACATTAATTATCATCTTTAATCGAATTCCAATGCGAACATTCGATGTTGTTGCTGCTTATATGGCGCTAAAAGAAACGAACAAAAAGAGTGAGAGCATCTCATCAACATATCGTTAACAAGAAAAAGCAACTTTCAAATAAACAATAAAAACAGTCAAAATTCAGAAGATAAAAATCGATCATTAAATGAATTGAAAAGCAATGAATTGGCAAAATGTGCTCGAGTCGATATTTATTTCTATCTAATTTCTCCCGCTTGCTTTTCTTCTACTAAAGCTATAGTTGAAATATTAAATGCGAGTAATATGAAGGAGGCTCATGAATGATTAATAATTATAATGAAAGATTTCATTGCTTTATTGTGTTGATAAAATATGTTTGATATTGAGAGCGATCGAACTTCACACGCCACCTTCCTATAGCGAGTATCTATTGGATTGATGTAGCTACACATCAATTTTTTTTGATCATGATCCTCACTAAATTTCTTTCTCTTTCTTTCTCTCTCCTTCTCTTATTAAGTGTTAAGGCATGAGATTGCAGAATTGAGGCAGTAAAAAATCGAGCCTCATGATCCATAACTCATTATATTCAGCACAGTGATCGATTGAACAGCCGAACAACAGTTAGTAATTTTCAAACAATGCCTCGAACAATAAAATATTTTGTAGCAATCAAGGCGATGCTTAATCGATACTACAAATTAGACAATGATACACAACCATTTACAATGATTCATCAGAATAAAAGAGTAAGTGTAAGCGTCCAAAAATTGATAATGAACTGTTTAGCTCGAAAATTAAATACTGGAAAGCAATACGCCATAGAAAAAATGTTGAAGTTCAAAGAGATCATGGGAAGACAATTAATCACTGCGTCTATCATGAGATGAAAGTTTAAGGAAAGACAGGGCGAGAGATTTGAATGCTATAACAAAGAAGCAACCCCAAAACTATTGAAAAAATTATAAAAAAAAGAAAACAATTTATTGTAATGAGTAGGAAAATCGATTAGCTTTTTTGTGTTAAAAAAATCGAGAAATTTCACGGGTGCATCTTTTTAAACTATAGTCTGTTGTTTCTACCTGCACATCAACAAGAGGTTAACTAAGCGACGGCAGATTATGTGATGATGACGGTGTAATTTTAACTGACTTCAATAGAAATAGAAGAATATAAATAACCATTTTCGCACTGTTGATTCCAATTAAATTTGATATTAATATGATGACATGTCAAAAAAATATTTTTTTCTCTTTACTGTTGATGCTGCTGCTGATTTTAAAAAATGTGTGAAGCAAACACAAATTAAGCTGCTGTTACTGCTTAAATATGAAAGGAAAATATTTGTAAATTCTGGTATTTGAAAGATTAAAAAACTGAGATAAAATTATTTTGATTTAACAGAGTTCTTTTATTTATCTACTTCAATTTCTAGATTGCAATTTAGATTATTTTTGTAATTATTCTCTTAACTCATTCTCATTTCATTTAATATGTACTATTTTTTATATAGGATTAAATTGACTTTTTTATGAGTTTTGTATGAGCGTAAACATTGTGCATTTTTTATTTAAATTACATTCAATCGTTTATGCTCAAATTCATTTAAAATAGTCAATTACATTCTTTGTAAATCAAAAAATCGTTAAATTTCAATTCAGAAAAAAGTATTTTGTTTTAGGAATTGATTTTATCGCGTAATGCAAGAATAAAATTATTTACATTAGATTAATTCCTGTCATCGTACTTATTGCTATACATATACAATATTCTTTTCATTATTTCCGTCTAAATAATATTAAAAATATATATTGCTGATCAGGTAATAGGTGTGCAATGTAATATGTGAGTTTTTTGCTAAAGTACACTATATATGCAATTAATACAATTATGATTCTTTACAAGAACACAAAGTAGAAGAAAATTCAGGTGAAATTGAATGCAGTGCGCTTGAATTACAAGTTTTTCACACTTTAACGCTTTGCATTCACAAGAAAAAAATTATTGTAAGTTGTTGAAATTTTAAAGTGAGTCGAGCATATTGTGGGGCTTCATATAGAATACAGTAGCAGGCCTTTAATCTTAAAGGCGAGAAACAAGTCATAAAAATTGAAAATTATGCAAGTGACCCACTCCTACAGTTATGTATCTATCTTTAGCATAAATATTTATCATAATTGACAAAACTCACAAAATTCTCCCATATGTGTCTTTTTCTTAGAAATGGAAAACTTGCAATTATTGTAAGTTTATTAAAACTCGTTCCATGTGCAACCATTAGGCTTCAATTACGTTCATGCTTTGTCAATTCAAGAGGTGTCTTAGTGTTGTTGCTGCTACTACCACTACTGCGACTATTACTGAATGTTACATGAGAATTATTATTTGTTGTCGAGTTATTGGTCGGTTCTATATCAGATTCATCGTCATGTACATTAATTTCCTCGTCAGATTCACTTGTTGGATGTGGACTCTCACGAGGCGACTGATTTGTTGAGGTAGACGACGCGACATTTTTGCTATTACTATTGTTATTATTGTTGTGATGAAGTTGATGATGTTCGGCAGCTAAAGAAGCTGCATATGATCGAGCGAGACCGAGTTGAGCTAATGCTGCTAGTAGTGCTGCAGTCGATGGATTAAGTGCCCTAAAGGCTGAATGTTCACCTCCCATTAATAATGGAATTGATGCTGTGGCTGATGACACGATTGCTTGGGCTTGTGGTGTTGTTGTCGCGTTGCTGTTGTTGTTGCTCGGATGATTTTGACCCACTGTCGAGTGTTGATGATGTGGTTGTGTTTGCGGTGACATTTGGCTTTGAGTGGCCGATGTTGAGACATTTTGCGGACTGCCAGGGGTGAAAGCGATTTGATTTGAAGCTGAGCTCGAGCTGGTGTGACGCTGAGTCGGCGATGAGTTTCTTTTCAGCAAATTCATTCGTTGGTGACGACGCCATTTTGCACGCCTATTTGAAAACCAGACCTGAATATCAATTTATAAGAATTTTTTGTTAGTGATAAAAAGGCTTACATACTAAGGGTGGAAAGGAGAGGTAAAGGCAGTGGCAGGGAAAAATTCCTTACTTCTTCTTCATATGAATTATTTTTGATGACTTTTTTGATTGAGTTAATGAATTTGGGTTAAATTATTTTTTTTTTTGGCATGTCATTTTATCCATCAACCAACCATAAAATGAGTCAAGAATTACAACAAGTAAATACGGATTATAAAGCAAAAACCACTTAGAGCCCGAATTTTTTTATCATGAATATATTACAAATCATCCACGTATGTAAGTCCATAAGGAATAATTCGACAATATAAAAGTGAGTAAAAAATAAATCATTACCTGTACTCTAGCTTCACTTAATGATGTGCGTGCAGCAAGCCTCTCACGTGTACTCACACAAGGATAGTGTGATTTATCAAATTCTTTTTCAAGTTCTTCTAACTGTTCAGGACTGAAGGTTGTACGATTTCTACGAAACTTTGGTTGATCACCATCCATACTTGATGAATCTTCACCTTCGATATCTGATTTTTAAAAAAAAATATACAAACATAAATATAAATTTAATATTTAAAAGTCTAATTTTATTTACCTATAAGTCTATTGCCATCAGGACTTCCAAGTGTATCATGCGAGCCTGAATTTGGTGAACCTAGTGTTCTTGGTGTCGAAGCTGAACCAGGTGATGTCATATTTGGAATAGTAGGTTGGCCGCCTGGCCACATATGGGTTGGAGCTGCTGGCCAAGGAAATCCCGGATAAGCGTGAGGTGGATATAAGCCATAACCAGCAGCTCGAGCAAATTCAGCAGCCGCTCTTTCTGCTGCTCTATTTCTCAATATTCGATTAATGGAAGAAACTGATGGCGCGGTGGCATTTGTGCAGACGCCTTTGAAAAAGAAAAAAAATCACATCATGAATTATTGAAAAGTAATTGAATTCAATTCATTAAATATTAAATTGCTAAGCTGCTGAACCTTGTTGGCGGTGTGAAAAGAAAAAGATTTTTTTGGACTCTGAATGTTAAATGAGAAATTTTTACCTAGTTGCTTGCGATGGTAATATAATAAAAGTTGTAATAAACTATTCAATATTTCCACAAATACTGCCCACACAAAACGACCAACCGACAGACAGATAGACAGACAAAGATTGCCAGAAATGAATATCGTGATGTGATATAATACATAATTGATAGACATTAAATTGAAAGAGTGAGAGAAATATGAAATTGATTCCTTTGCTTTTTTTTCTTGCCTTTCATCATCATCACATATTGTTCGATTCAATTTAAAAATTATTTTCATAGAGAGAAATTTCTCACCAATTTAAATGAAGGCGTATAAAACACATAATTGAGAGAAGCAGATGATGATTATTGGAGGAGAATTCTATTCATCAATAAATTAAATTGATTATATACCTTATGAGGCAAGAAAAGCTATACAGAAGTATTATTTTTGTTATTCTTTTATTGTTATAGAATCATCTACACAATGATTATCTTTTCTGTCGGTATAGAGAGAAGAGATTTTATTTAAATCAAATAGTTACTCTTAGAGAACTACCAATTAAATAAATCTTGAAATTGCATGCAAATTAAGAGAAATTTAAATTCATCATGAGTCCACTCATACGTCAATCAATTTGAAAATTAACCTACAGCAACTTAGATGGGCTTTTTTCGATAATTTCCAATGACATTAAGTAAATATTGTGGAAATAAAACAAGCGATGTGATCAACATCGTTGGCAGAAAGCAACTCATTGAGCAAGTAAGTAAATAAATAAAAGTTTTTTTTCCATTCTAATGTGACATTTACCTTCAGATATTAATCTTTCACGAATTTCCCAGGCAAAAATCGTTGGATTCTCCCGTTTGTACTGTTCAATTTTTGATACAACAGCTGGCGTCGCAACTTTTGGTTTTGAGCCACCAATCAGTCCAGGTGGTCGAAGTGTTCCTGTTAAAAAATAAAAAGACGAAATTAAATGATTATTAGGTTTCGCACATTACATACATGTTAAACAGAATGATTTAATTAGCAGCAGCACTTTATAACAACATTATAATAAAAAAAAATTTACAAAGAGAAAGAAAATAAGAATGAATGAATGAGTGAGGTTCATACATATTTTTGTGTGCATTTTCTTATCAAGATTTCGCATAGTAATTACTGTCTTGATATATTACACATGTGAAACTCAAATATTGAATGAATATGGAAACACAAAACCGGAAAATATTCATCAATTCACCATATCATGATGTTTGAATCTACGCTCTTGTGCATTTCATTGCAGTTTTATGTACATACGAGCGAGTATACGCGAATATATGAGACAAAAGAGAATAAAAGAGAGCAAAGCAACTAAAGAGAAAAAAAAAGACTGACTGACTCATAAGAGTCAACAGGTATGCGCTTAATCATTCCCTCCTCTCGACCATTCTCGTTTTGTTTTGTTAACAATTAGGAATTGACAGAATAAAATCAATATTATATGCAAGCCAAGTAGCAATGTGGTTTTTTACGGTCATGTTCACTAATTTTTCATGCTCATTTGTTATACAAATTTGAACAAATATTCTTTCTGCACTTTTTATTTTTTTTATGATGATGTTGAAGAACAATTTCATTAAAATAACTCAAATGCAGGCTTTGGAAAGTTTACAAATTAATTAATTTTTTTTCTTACTTACCAAGTAATTTTGACACAGCGCCCTGTTGTGTTAGCATATGTTGAGCTAAATCGTAGCCTCTCAATCCGAATCGTGACAATTCAAGAAGTCTATGTTGTGATACAAGTGCGCCCAATGTTGCATTTGGTGCACCTGCAAACAATGCTGCCGTTGCAGGCGTAGTTGGTGATGAACCAGGTACATTAACATTTAAATTTGGTGTCATTCCCACTGCGTTTAAGAAAAGACAAGTGCATAAAGGTAAATAAAGTATTCATTCGCATGCAAGATATGTACATATGCAGAAATGTTGAATTTATTATATATGGATATTGAGAAAGAAAGATGAAGAAGGATGCAAAACCATTCATAAAATTTTATTTTTATGTGACACAAAAATGCGACCAAAAATGACAATGAAAAGGACAGAGAAGATTCAAAACTTCTTAATTAGTCTTAAAAGACCGCATTGTATATTTATTTAGCTTATTTTTTTGGAAGGATGAAACAACGAAGATATAAAATGTGGAATTTCATGGAATTTATAAATGCGAGCTCAAGCACAGTCATTTAAGAGCTGTGAATATATTCCAGGTGTGAAAATGTGTTTTTTATGAACCACTTCAGAGTCGCAAATCGATATCGATTATCCAATTTATCGCAGTGAATTTAAATCACCTCATTGAAACCATAAAAATGAGAGAAACAAAGAATGAGAAACATTCTCTACTCAGCAGCTCCTTTTGCACGACAACGACTTGTTAACAATTACAATCTTACAATTTATACAATTAAAATAATTGAAATATCCAAAAGGGCAAAGAAATTTATAATAAAAAAAAGATTAGCGACACGTAAGGATTTATGTATTTTTTAACTACTTGCACTCAACAGTCGCACGTTCGTTTTAAAATAAGTGAAGGAAACAACTAAATAAAAGTTATAAGCTTTCACATTTATTCAAGCAAATTTACCTAAAGACTTCAAGCAAAAAAAAAAAATGCTAATTTTTGAACGTGAGTGAGAGAACTTGCACAATCGAATGCACAAATTAAATTATATTGTTTTTGCTTGCACATTAGTGAATGAGTATGTGTACACTTCTATATGTATATATAATAATGCAATGTTGAGTCATTAAATCGGATTACAAGTTAAGAGGTGTGCAAGAATTTTTCTTGGAAATTTAGCAATTTGTTTTAAAACCAAAAAAAGAAAGAAAAAGAACTTATTTATTGTCGTGTAAATGATATGTTGACTTGAATTTTTGTCATATGTTTTCACACTCTTGATTTTCGCATTAAAGAAACCAGTCAAATATCAATTTTCACAGAACATGAATATGTTTTGTATTATTTAATTTAAATTGAATTTATTTCATTTATAAAAGGGCTTTTGACATTTCTCTCTATTCTCTTTTCCTTGCAAAATTTAATCATGCGTGAATTTTATCCTAATTTATTATTCTAAATTATAGATTTGTCATTCAAAACAATTAGCTATTATTCTTGTTTCAAAAAACTATAAAATGCTCACGATACATGACATAATTAAATAACACACAAAAATTAAATTTCATTCAATTTAAATTGCTTAACACAGCATTCCATAAAAGTATCGAATCAATTAATAATTTATGTATCAACACAAAACAGATGTAGAAGGCTCGAAATTACACAAAATTGCATGCCAAAATCAACCAACAATAAACTTGAGCAACATTTTGGAGCATTCGTGACAATATTTGGACAGTAGCGAGATATACAAAAAGAGAGCTAATTTTATCGAACATTGCAGTAAAAGGAGATTTTTGCACGTCACACATTTATTAATGGTTCTTCAATCTACTGCAAACCGGTGAGCTGTGTTAACGGGCTTGTTCGATGAAGAGCAACTATTTAGTTACAAATTGCTTAAATTTGTGCAAATTGTATATCACTCCAGGAATTCTTGTTCTTCTTTTTATTTCTCTTAATCGACAATTTCTTTTGCTTGCTCCTATAAATGAGTGAGTGACTCGCAAAATAAATTAAAATAAAATTGAAAAAGAGAAAGAATTTTCTTTCATTTGAAACTAATAAATATTTAATGATTTCACAAAAAGTTAATTTCTTGTGCACAAATGAGAAGCGAAGATGCAATGAGATGAAAAAGATCGAATGGGCAAAGGGGCAGCAGAAGAATGAAAAGAAGAAGAATTTCTCGCGAAAGATGTTAGCATGTACATACATCTTGATGGTTATAAGGCAACACATCATAAATAATTTATTTGGACACTTTCAATCAATGTTCAACTTAATGTCACACGTTGTCAGCAAGTCTTTGCAAAAAAAGTGAAGAGACAGGCATCAATAATATTAGCAGTGGTTAAAGAATTTCTCATGACTTTGAATGCTTGTATTGAAAATAAATTTCAAGTGAAATGTGTAAACATCGTTCAACTGTCATTTAAAGTTCTTCACATGCCAATTGATAATTTTTAATTTTATCATACTAGAAAATATTTTCACACCGACGGCAAAGAAAGAAAATTAGCGAAACGAAAAGAGAAAGAGAGAGAATGTGATGAGTTAGGATGCAACTAACCAGTTGGTGATAATGGATTTTGATTAATTCCGCCGTTGGGGTTAGAACGTGGTGCATCCATCGTCCAAGGAGTAGTAGTTGATGGTAAAGTAGTTAGTAACTCACTTCCTATAGCAGATCCGATTAACATAATATGAACTTCACGTTGTCATCAATTTTTTTAATTTTTTTATTCTTTAATTTTCTTTTTTTCTATTCAGTATTTTTTTTATTTTCTTTCTTTTAATTTTTCATCATTTATTTTCAATAAATCACATAAATATTTAACTGCGCGCGCGGAGACGAACGATAAAATTCATCTTCATTCGTTGAATCATTAAACTAAACTATTAAGCGATTGAAATTTAATCACATTTTACACATAGGAGAGAAAAGCACATACAATACACACAGCTACTCAAATCATCGTATTAATAATCTTCACGTTATAATTGATCAACAATATTATTATATATGTATAATTCACACGTATATACAGCGAGCCGTACGGAGAAAGAAAAAGGGGAAGAAAAATATTTTTTTTAACAATAATATAATTCCGATGTATACGTCTATAGTAGCTGCTAGCGACTGAAAAGAAAAGGAAACAAGAAGCTCGAAGATTGAGCAAAATCAAGCACCCGTGAGCTTCCCTCTGTGTGTAAAGACAACAACAACAATAATGTAGAAGAAAAAAAAGAAATAGTGTGTATAATGTACAAGAGAAAGAGAAAAAAGAGATTTACAGGTGAATACATTGAAAAGTAGAAGCAACAACAGTAACGGAGGGAATGGAAATGTTGCCAGCGTACTATTTTTGTCTCATTCTTTCTTATATTCATTTACCTTATCCACACAGTCAAACTTTTCTCATGCTGTCTCATTCGTTTGTCTTAATCGCTCGTTTTTATTCATTACGAGCTGAGTATGCTCAGTGGTCGTTGTTTGTTTGTTAAACGTTGAATTGACTCGAGTTGTTTTCTTTTTTTTTTTAATGTATTGATACCCCACAAAATACGCACACAATCATATTTTAATGAGCTATGAGCTACTCTCTGTGCCTGCTTATTGACGTGTGTATTTTATGACTGCTAAATGGTCGCACCCATTGAATAATGTAATGCAATTTTATTTTTGCACAAAAAACTTAAATTTCTTAAAAATGATCCAAAGTTAATTGCTGATTTTTAATTTAAAAGAATAAGGCGGAGTTAATAACTTTTTGCCTAATACAATCATTAAATTAAAATAAGACGCGTGTGCAAATGAATATTTACCGAAAATGGCAATCGTTCATTAAAACATACAAAAAATTAATTTTCATTAGGCTCGCGTAAGAAGAAATTTTTGTCGTTTGTAGGTGTGGTTAGAATAAATTGAGACAAAAAAGTTTTTGGTTTGGTTAAGAAAAATTTCTTTTCCTGTAGAGAGAAATTATTTCCTAAAGAAAAATCTACATAGATATGAAAGGTACGATAAATGTAATGAATTAAAAACACAGAAAGCGGAATTTTACTTCACAATTTTTATATATGGAATTATTTACTTAATTTGCATTGTAATTATTCATCGAGGTAGAAGGGAAAATTCAGGGCAATCAAGATCAATCTGAGATAAATAAAATTATAGATGATGGCATAAATAGCGAAATGATTAGCATTGTAAAGGTTGAAAAATCACGGCAAAAAATGAATCGCTTGCCCATCATCATCATAAGAAACAATGAGGAAAAGAGAGTTCGAGCTGCTTTTTTGCGGGAATAAGCAATGAAATAAAAGTCCATGAAAAACTGTTAGAAAAAATGTTTTTAATTATTTCACTGAATGTTAAATTTATGTAAATCAACAACATAAAATGAACGAATATCTCATTCCTCCATTGTTCTACACATTCATGAGAGAGAAAGAAAAAAAAGAGTAAATTGATTGAAACACGACTGATAGCAGTTCATGGTGAGTTCATGTAACATGGAATGATGGATTATTTNCCATTGCGCTATACAACACACATACAAAGAATAAATAGTAGTAGATCGAGGCAACAATGGCGAATAAATTTACAAAGCTCTATGAATAAGCGTATCATAGTGAACATAATAATAACGGCAGTTAACGCATTAGCATAAAAACAATGCCTAAGAAAATAGTGTTGCTAGTGAAGTTGGTTCGCTAGTAATGGCGAGTCAAATAGCTAATTCACATGCAAACCAATCCCATCGTAACTTTTCTTTCGCTTTAATTAATTTTTCCGTTTCAATTACTTTCCAAATTGTTTCATTCTGACTTTTATTTTGCAACATTCACGTAGTTGATGGAAAATGTTAAAGTCAAGAGCGATTTAGAAAGAAGACATACTGAAGAAGCTGTTTTTAATGATTTTTGCTGTTGAGCCACTTGAGAAGCGTTGAAATCGAGCTCAAGTGTCATTAGCGATGGCAAATCTCATGTAATATTCATAAATTGAGCAAATGAATATTCCACTGATGATTATAAAGCCATAATTAACTGATCATAAATTGAAATAGATGATTCAAGCTTCTGATCGTCATCACTCATTGATTTAAAGTCAATAAATTATCAAAAACTAGTTGTATAGTTTGTCTATCATACACTCATGCAAATTTAATTAGCATAGAAAAAATTCTCAAAAAAAAAAAAAAAAATAAGTTGAATAGTAAGTAAGAGGAGAAAAGCTGAAAATTTATTCAAAAATAAATAAAATTATTCAAATGTGATTATCGACTCTTGAGCAAGAATTTAAATGAGAAGAGCTGAAAGGGTATTTTGCCGCATGAAGCCAATATTAGAATTTGATGATGATATCTTCATTATTTATAATAATATTCTTTTAGTCGGATTGTGGATGCTGAAACAGAGCAAAAGAAAGAGATGAAATGAATAAATTTTTAGTTTGATTTTAACACTTTCAAAGTGCCTTTTAAAACACGTTTAAAACAAAAATATTTCTTTCTTTGTCTGTTTGTGCTGATATTAAATATCGTTGAGACACAGAAGCATTTTTGGAATCAATCGACTGATGAGAATTTTTTAAAATTTATTTCTTTAAATTTAAATGCGTATCATATGACTCAATCATGCACACATAAATAAATATCAACTAATAATCACATCATCATCATCATCATCATTGTGATTAGTAGACAAGAATGGTTGAGTCATTTTTGTGGATATCGATATGAACAGGTTGTTGTGGCT
>CM031380.1:21960161-22143246 GCA_018290095.1 Polypedilum vanderplanki | reverse complement strand
ATGCTGAAGTAGATAATTGCGGTAATAAACTAGACCGATATTGATGAGATGGCATAAAACAGACGCAATTAGAATCCAAAATGAAAAACCAAAATTTGCAAGCCCATCTGATGAATATCTTCCTGTACTTTTAAGTGTTTCTGTGATAGCAATATTTTTTCTAATTGAAATTGCAAAAAATGAACTCCAAATTATCATAGTGATTGCACTTAAGCTTGCACCGATTCCATTCCAGATGTAAAGACCAAAAGTACTAGTTAGTAGATTTACAGGATTACAGAGAATATTGAGCATTGAAAAAAATGCTGATATCAATGCAATTATACTTGACATTGACAAAAAAACAAGAGTCGTGAGCCACAAGCCGGCACTCAAAAATTCATCTTCTATCGCTGCACTAACATCAACGTTATAGTTTATTTTCGTCGCTTTTGCTAAGACATTTTTCACCTGTTCATTAAAATTTGTTGCTTGCCGAGACTTTGATGTAGGGCACATTTCCAAGATTTCACCTTTTAATATTTTATCGAGTTCTTCGCGTCGTTTCTCGCTAGTTTGTTGACAGCTATAGAAACACTTGTTTATATCAAAATTGCATACGACTGTAATTAACAAAAAATAAATGAATTTTAAGGGATTTAAAGATTAATTTTAATATTTACGTGTGAGATCAACAAGCCTTGAACTTGCAGTCACTTGATTTAATTTTCCATTAAATAATCCATAGTGCACACTTGAAGATGCAATTTGTGCTTCACCTCCTATATATTTTATTTCTGATGTGACCTTGAAAACATAGCAATTGTAGTTCTAGATAGCAAACACTTGAATTATTGTTTTACCCAGTAATCTGTCGAAAACGACACAATTAAAACAACGAGTGATACTGCTGAGGATAATTCAGTCAAAAGCAATATAAACCATTTACTTTTTGCCATCACTCTCACTGCCACGATGTAATATAAAAAACTGATTTATGTTTGCGACTAATTTTGCACTCAAACAACCTTTTCTTTTTTTCTTATTCACTATACAACGACGATGAGACTTATTAATAACTTGGCACTCGACGAATAAATGAATCAATGAGTGAAAATATATAGAAAAATTCTCTCTTACTCTCACATGTTGTAGATTGCTGTTATCTTATCGGAAGTCACATATTGATATTAATAGAATGAAGCAATTCGTCGATTAATATAATAATCGAACCCTGTTCAAATATCTCTTCTATACTCTTATATATAAGATTATCGATTGTATGTAGGGCAAAAATATTCTCATTTCTTTCCCTTCTTAAGCTTATCATATCACAATGCATCGATAATCTCTATAATATTTTAAATGGTTCGGTATTAAATAAATTGTGCAGCATTAGATTGATGTTTGATTTATGACACATGCAATATGGATCAATCAAGTATACGCGAAAAAAAATTATGAATAATTTGCAAGATGCCGTATTTTCTGCTTCTACTCTTTTTTATTCGTATGATGCGATACCTTTAAGGGTTAATTTTTTTACTTATTTGGAACATTATTGGATTTTTATTGCTCAAAAAAGAAAGATTACTTGCTTCTGATTTTCTCACGAACACTAAAATTTTGCAATAAAGGGAATCTACAAAATTATTTCATGTCAAAATACTCATATTTAGAGGAGGGGTAAAATTACACCGAAAGGTTATTGAACATAATGAATCTTTGAGCAAGGCAAAAAATTCTCCTGAAAACTTTTTTGTGAGTTCGTAATTATGAACACGCAACAATAATTACTCAATGATTTTTTTCTCATAAACACTGACGTAAAAATTGACTTCCTTTTAAAACAATTGCACTCACGATGAGCCTTTATTTTATCTCACAAAATTCAAATATATTTACTTAAATTATACATTTAGCAATAAGTGTTATCAATTTTGCATTGTGCTTTGAACCATTTAAACATCATTTTGTTTTTGGAATAAAGACTATCCAACAATTTCGCATTATCAAAATGATTTGAAGTTGGAAAGATACGCTTAAAGTTTCCTCTTCTCATATGTTCACGGTAAGCTTCATGCATATGAAACCTCGTTTCTTCATTAGTGCATGGCATGCATATTTGGCAGGTAGGTTTTTCACAGTCATCTGCGCAGTCGTTGTCAATACAATTCACATAATTTGTAGCAATATTCATGAAATTCGTTGATATTGCATCATCAACAAATCTAAAATTTATGAATTATTTGTAATTGATTAGTTTTAAAAATTATCTAGTTTAAAAAAATTACCTTGACATATAATCATCATAACTACCAGCACCAATTAATTTAAGTGTGTTATACAACAATTGTTCGAATATCAATGAATTGTGTTCGAATTTTTCAATTTTAGGTGCAAGTTCAGGACTCATATTGACTTCAACTAAATACGGTCTCATTTTATCATCAATTATAAAATCAAATCGAAGTAATTCAAAAAAGTTTACAGTAGAATTTATTTCAAGTTTCAAAATCTAATAAAAAGAATAATGAACTAATAAAAGTATTTTATTTTTTGCTAGGGTTCAGACTTGCATCAATATTTAACTTGATATGCGCATATTTATTGTCAAGTTGACTTATACAAAAACTATTTTTAATTTGCTCAGATTTTATTCAATTCATTTGAAATTCCTCAAATTTGTATGAAAGTCAATGATTCTTTAATTTACTATGTACTTTAATTGAGTTAAATAAAATCTGAATGAATAAGAGACATTTTTATGTAAGTCAACTTGAAATCAACTTGACAAAAAATATTCGCATATCAACTAAAATGCATTCAAGTTCGAACCCTTTTTCTTTTTGCTAATATTACTTACTTTCTCCATAATTCTAAATTCATGTTGTGGAATTATTTGAGTAATTGCACTATCAATTTTATTCCAGAATTTTTCAGAACTGAATGAATTTTCATGCATAATATTATTAAAGATCTGTTTGAAACTGTAACCATACTTGAAGTGGAGCTCTCTAAATGCTGACATTTCGAAAGCGCTGATGTGGTTATCATCAACCACGTATCTTGCGGTATCATATCTATCAAATGGATAAAATTCTTTTTGACAGAATCTCAACAAAACCTCATGATCATAGCGATAAATTCTTAATGGATTTACCGATGTAATTAGAACATAAACACCAAGTTCAAAAGCATGATCATCAATTAAAAATGGTTTATCCATAAATGCTTGATAAATTTTCTTCTCATTTTTTGTATTAACTTCATTTGCTTCAATCATTCGTACACCACCACTCTTTAAATTCTTTTCAATAAAACTAACAAGTGGTTGTACTTTAATGAATTCAGTAAAATTAGTTTCATGATCAGGAAAAATGAATGTAGGAAGTAAGTAAGTGGATTTTGAATATTTTGCAAGACTCTTTTTATCAGTAATATATTCAATTCCAGGAAAATGATTAATTCTTTGGTCTAATTTAGGAACAAATCCATCCAAAGACTTCAAATGCATAGGATAATCGCGAGCTGTTTTGAATGGATACTCAACACTCCAAAGCACTTCCCATTCATCATCCTTTGTGCCATTTACAGATGTGAAACCAAATTTTTTAAAAATTTTGTCAACCGTCACCAAATTTTCATCTGCACTTACAGACCAATATCTCAGTGGTCTTTGTGCACCGTATTTTGCCTTAGTGTCTGCAATTTTCTTTGCCTTAACTGACTCATCAATATCATCATCAAATATTTCTGCTGATAAATCTGAATCCTTTTTAGAAAATACTACATCAAATGATGTTAAAATTAAAAAATAAAATATGATTTTAAGAGAAAATGAATTCATCCTTATGATTGATGTTGTTCTTTGAAGAAGTTTACAATGACTGAGGTTAAATTTAGTAAAATACTGAAATATTAATATACAAATTTAATAACTCAAATTTATATATGAGAGAGAGGAGAGCAAATTAAATTTTCACGAGTACTTTAAAAACACGTCAACTTTAAAACACGTTTTCGCTCTTTAAGTTTTACTTATAACCACGTCAGGTGAACTTTTTCGATAGAATATTTTTAAAGTTTATATAATATATTATGGAAAAGCAAAATATAGCAAGGTAACGAAAACAGTAAATTATCAATGAATTACATAGAATATGCTATGTAACTTTTTATTAAAATGTATGATACATCATCTTGAAATATTTTATTTTCATTCTTTGATAAATTTTCATAAAAATAAAGTGTCATATAATACCAAAAGCCTTTGTTGAAAAGCTTCAAGAATTATTCAAATTTTTTTCTGTTTATAAGTTTAAAAATTTTATTTAACACCAATTTTGATTGTTCTCACATTTTGCCTCATACCATTTAAACATAATTTTGTTATAATCATTTAGATTATTAAATATTTCACTGTCATTAAAATGATAGTTCGATGGAAAAATTCTCTTAAATTCATTCTTTCTTACATGTTCACGATAAGCTTCAAATAAATGAAAAATGAAATTTTTTTCTATACACGGTAAACATGCTATACAGGTAGGTTCTTTACATTTTTTACTGCATTCGTTTTCTGTACATTTCTTAAAATCTGTCGCAACATTTTTAAAATTTGTGCTTATGGTTTCATCATTGAACCTAAAATTAAATTTCCAATAATAAAAAATTTATTTTAAACATGTGAAATTTAAAAAACCTTGACTTAAAATCATCGTAACTTCCAGCACTAATAAGCTTAAGTGTGTTATAAACTAATGGTTCATAGATTAAAACGTTCTCTTCAAACCTATCGCCAGCTGGTGTCAGATTTGGACTCATATTAACCTCCATAACATAAGGATTAAGATTGTTGTCCAAAACTATATCAAAGCGAACTAATTCAAAAAAGTTGACTGAAGTATTTAAACCTTCTTTCACTATCTAAAAGAAAAATTTGATAAAATTTTTAGCAAAAAACGTTTATAAAGTGGTAAATTATACAAACCTTTTCAAGAATATGTTTCTCATTTTGCAAAATTATTGAATTAATTGCGTCGTCAACTTTCATCCAAAAACTTTTAACATTAAATCCATTTTTTTCAATGAAATTTTCAAAAATTAACTTAAATGTGTAACCGTACTGAGCATACATTTCTCTAAATAATGGCATATCATACACGCTTAAGTGATCATCATCAACCACATATTTATGAGTATTCAAAGGATCAAATGGATGATACTTTTCAGGACAAAATCTTATAAAAACTTCATGATCATAGCGATAAATTCTTAATGGATTTACTGATGAAATTAAAACATAAACACCAAAATCAAAAGCATGATCATCAATTAAAAATGGATTATCCATAAATACTTGATAAATTTTTTCATCATTATTTTTATCAAACTCATCAGGTGTAACTATTCGAACGCCTCTATTATCGTAATTTTTCTCAATATATTTTGTATTAGGATTTTCAACAAAAAACTTGTTAAATTTTTTTTCATCATTAGGAAATATAAAAGTCGGAAGCAAATACTTTGATTTTGTAAAAGTTGCTAAAAATCCTTTATTTGTCATAAATTGAATGCCAGGAAAATGATTAACTCTTTGATCAATTGTAGGTTTGAAATTTACCATAGGTTTGAATAAATCAGTTCTTCTACGTATGGTTGATTTAAATGGATACTCAATGCTCCAGAGAATATCCCACTTATCTCCATTTGACGCATTTACAAATTTGTATCCTAATTTATCAAATACTCGATGCATGGTCCTTAAACTACCATTTGGGTTCCACTGCCTAACAGAAACTGCCCAGTATCTCAAAATTTTCTTTGATTTTGGATCAAAATTTCCATGATTCACATCTTTCCTCAACGATTGTTCACTTCTTTCATGAATTTGAGACTCATTTACGTTATGTAAGGTAAAGTAAATCGAAAAAATTGTCACTAATATTGCTGCTATTATTTTGAAACTTAGAGTAGATGAAAAATTTGATTTCTTAGAGTCTCTTACACGTCTTGACATCTCAAAATGATTAAAAACAAAATCCACTTCGATAAAAATTTTAAAACATTATTTACACAAGTGTTTGATTCTAAATTTAATATAGGAGAATTTTAATCAACACTATGGTAGCTCTCATTACTCATATTTTAACGTAAACCATCTCATCACTCTATTAATCTCTCAAAGCGAAATATAAACTCTCATATTATTGAAAATATTAAATGATGGATATACTATCATATCTTAAAATTTCCAATTCTAATATACTCACGATAGGCTTCCTGTATCTGAAATTTTACTTTTTTTTATCAAAACATAATAGACAGCTAAAGAATTCCGAATGTATGTTGCAGTTTTCAGTGCAATATTTTTATACTATTTTAATATTTTTTTAGGGTTCGGACTTGCATACATATTTTACTTGATATGTTCATATTTTTTGTCAAGTTGATTTCAAGTTGACTTATACAAAACTGTCTTTAATTTTTTCGGGTTGTATTTTATTCAGTTAAAATACATAGTAAATTAAAGAATCATTGACTTTCATAGAAATTTGCTGGATTTCAAATGAATTAAATAGAAATAAAAGACATTTTTGTGTGAGTCAACTTGAAATCGACGTGACAAAAATACATCAAGTAGAATATGCGTGCAAGTTTGAACCCTCCTTTAATATGATACAAATTTAAATTAACACCAGCTCTCATCATTCTCACATTTTGCTTCATACCATTTTATCATAATTTGATTGTTTTCTGAGAGAGTTTCAAAAAGTTCAGTGTTATTAAAGTGAATTGATATTGGAAATGCCCTTTTAAAATTTCCTTTTCTTATATGTTCACAATATGCTTCATTCAGGTGGAAAAGAATATTTGAAGAAATGCAAGGAATACAAATTGCACATGATGATTTTTCACAGTTCAATTGACAGGTATTTTCTAAACAATTTTCAAGATTTGTTGCAATATTTTGAGAATTGACTGAAATAGTGTCATTTGTAAACCTAAAAAATTGTTTATTATAAAATATTAAAATTGTTTAAAAAATAAATATCTAACCTTGACATAAGGACCTCGTAAGATCCTGCTCCTACTAAATTTATTGTATTATAAACTAGTTGCTCATAAACTGTTGTATACTTTTCATGCTTTTTTTTGGCTGGTGTCAAGTTTGGACTCATATTTACTTCCATTACAAAAGGATTCAAATAGTTATCTAAAATTATATCAAACCGAACAAGTTCGAAAAAATGATGAGAGTTTTCATATTTTTCATGCTTAATCTGTAATAAATAAAGAACAAATATTTTCTTTAAAGTTTCTATTAAAAAAGACAATCTTACATTTTCAATTATTTTGTTTTCGTTCTTTGAAATAATATCTGAAACAGTTTCATCAATGTTTAACCAAAATTTTTTAACATTGTATCCTTTCTTTCTTATTAAAAACTCAAAAATTGACTTTGCAGTGTAATTGTACTTATTATAAAGGTTTTTAAACGATGGCATTACATACACGCTTAAGTGATTTTCATCAACCACATATTTATGAGTATTCAAAGGATCAAATGGATGATACTTTTCAGGACAAAATCTTATAAAAACCTCATGATCATAGCGATAAATTCTTAATGGATTTACTGATGAAATTAAAACATAAACACCAAAATCAAAAGCATGATCATCAATTAAAAATGGATTATCCATAAATACTTGATAAATTTTTTCATCATTATTTTTATCAAACTCATCAGGTGTTACTATTCGAACGCCTCTATTATCGTAATTTTTCTCAACATATTTTGCATGTGGATTAGTTTTTGAAAATTCATTAAACATATTTTCATCCTCAGGAAATGAGAATGTTGGAAAGAGGTGTTTTGAATTTGTGTGTTTCCCCAAAATTTTCTTGTTTGTAATAAAATGTATACCAGGAAAATGATTAATACGCTGATGTGGCAACAAACTTTTTCGAGTTGCCCTAAATGTTTCCTCATTTCTTTCAACATATTCGATACTCCATAGCAAATCCCATTCTTCAGATTCTGAAGCATTGACAAATTTATATCCTAATTTATCAAAAACTCGATTCATAGTTCTTAAGTTTCCGTTTGGATTCCATTCGTTTATACAAATGCTCCAATATTTTAAAATTTTTGATGACGATGAACATGATAATGATGTTGATGACGATTCAAGTATTGAAACTCTATTATAATTATTTAAAAAATACGATAAAATTAAGATCAAAGTAGCAACTACCAGAACATAATTTAATTTATATAATGACACTTTTCTAATTTTTTCTGTCATATTCAATTTTTTAAAAAAAAATATTTTGTTTGCTCATGTGATCTTACAACTGATAGCAACAATCTAGAATGTGCTCGTCTGTTCATATAGTTTTTGACAATATTTTCGAAAGGTGTTGGATAATAAGACCCGAAAAATAAAATAACACTGTAAGTCTAAAAGACGATAATATCCAAAATATAAAAGTAATAAAACCAAATATATTTGCATGTGACATAATGGTTTTTAATTTTTAAATTTTTTTTATAGTCTTGGTTCTTATTATATTGGTGATTTATCACTTTTTGAATGACAGAAACTTTATTTAAAAAAAATACACATGTTTTTCTTGTAATAAATGATATTAAAAACACCATTTTTCATTATTTTCACATTGAGCTCTATACCAATTGATTGAAATTTGATTATTTTCAGTCATTGATTCAATTAGATTTTGATCGTAGTAATGAAGCTTCGTTGGAAAAAGTCTACGAAAATTATTCATATATGAAAACTCTCGGAAAGCCTCTCGCATTTGATAACGATTAAAATCATCAACACATGGTAAACAAATTTTACATTCATTCAGTGAGCATTTACGATAACAATCATTTTTAAGACATGACTCGAGTCCAACAGCAATATTCTTACGATTTGCAACAATAATATCAGAATTATTAAATCTGTTGGAAAAATAAGAGAATGAGTCCATTTTAGGGTTCGGACTTGCATGAATTTTTAACTTGATATGCGCATATTTTTCGTCAAGTTGACTTACACAATTATGTGTTTTAATTATTTAGATTCTATTTAATTCATTTGAAATCTAGCAAATTTGTATGAAAGTCAAGATTCTTTAATTTACTATGTACTTTAATTGTATTAAATAAAATATGAATGAATAAAAGACATTTTTGTGTAAGTCAACTTGACAAAAAATATACACATATCAAGTAAAATATGCATGCAATTTTAAACCGTACTTCATCTAAATTTGAAATGTAGTAGGGTAAAGGAACCTAAATCGGACCCATTTTCATATTTTTTGGTTATTTCAAACTTCAATAACTTTTTTAATATTTGTCTGATTTCAATTCTGTTTGAATTAATAAGTCAAAAAAGGCGGGAGGTTTCATTATAACATCATTTCGATGCTCTAAATTCAGCCATTTAATGGTAATTAAGCAAAACATAGTGGAACCTAAACCGGACCTATGAGATCCTAAATCGGTCCCACAAAAGAACCTAAATCGGACCCAAAATTCATTTATTTTTACATTTATTCAATGAAATATGATGAGTTCACTCGAAATACTTACAGATTTTTGATTGAAGAAATGGCATAAATGTTTATTTAAACCAATATTACCTTTAAAATAATTAAAATAGTGATAATAATCATTTTAAGAATTTGGAAAATTCTTGAGATAACTTTGCGAATTTTTTGTTTTTTGTTTACATTTTGTATTGAATTTTCGAATCATGATTTCTCTCTTTGTACTTATTCATTCTGAGACATTTTTATATCAATAGAAAGCTAATGAAACGTAGAATCTAACTATAATAATCTTAATTTGATTTGAGAGAATTTTTTGTAAAATGTTGAAAACGATACTAGCGCTACCAAACTACAAACAAATTAAACTAGTGGGTCCGATTTAGGAATTTTATGGGACCGATTTAGGTTCCGACATATTTCAGTGAATAACTCAGTTTATAAACAATATAGAAGCAAAATTATGGTGTAATTAGAAACTACAGGTGTTGTTTATAACTATAATTCGATAAGTGATTGAAAAATGATAGGAAAATGAAGAATTTCATGAGATAAACAAAAAAAATTTTATATGGAAAATTTTAATTGACATTTTAGACAAGAAATCATCATTAAATTGCAAGTATTATCACTGAAATACAATTATATGAATAGTATTCAATCAAATTTATCAAAGTTTCAATGATATAACTTCGTTTAAGTAGGAAATTTGAGTAAAATAAAAATAGGTCCGATTTAGGAGTGGGTCCGAATTAGGTTCCTTTACCCTATATAATAATTACCTCGCCATAAACTCAAAATATGAAGCTCCTCCAATCATTTGAACAACATTATAAACCTAAATTTAAACATAAAATAAATATAAAAATTGAATCTAATTTATCTTTTACCATTGGTTCATATAGATTACAATTTTCTTCATATCTTTTATCAGCTGGTGTCAAGTTTGGACTCATATTAACTTCCATTACATAAGGATTCATTTTATTATCGATAAGAAAATCAAAGCGTACAAATTCAAATGAATGATGACTTGACATGTTCCATTTTTCCAACTATTAGAAATTGTAAAAAGATTACAAAAATATTATATTTTATTTTTTTTTTGTCTTACCCCTTCTAGAACATAGCTTTCTGTATTTTTCACAATTTTTACAATAGCATCATCAATTTTTCTCCAAAATTCTACAACATCATGCCCTTTATCTTTGATGATTATTTCAAATATCTTGATAAATGAATATCCATATCGACGATAAATTTTTTCAAATGAATTCATGTCATATGCATTATGACAACCTCTTCTTACTACATACCTATCAAAATCATTGGGATCAAATGGATGATATGGTTTTTTACAAAACCGTAACAAAATGTCTGCATCATAGCGATAAATTCTTAACGGATTGAATGAAGTAATCAATACAAAAACGCCAAAGTCAAAAGCATGACCATCAATCAAAAAATGATCATCCATAAATTGCTGATAGAAATATTCAGATTCTTCTTCTAAAATTTCTTCTCGTGGCATTATTTGAACACCTCTATTATGCAAATTTTTTTCTACTAATTTTATATTCGGATATCTTTTTATAAATTTATTTAAACGTTCAAGATCCTGTGGCATGACAAATGATGGCAGAATATAAGGCAAATCAACGTTAATTTCGTTCATAAAACTCTTACTGACAAGAGCCGCAATACCGGGAAAATGATTGACTTTTTGTTCTACTCTTAACTTTATCTTAGTGATGTTTGCAAAAAGTGTTTGATCTTCACTTGGTGATGCAATAAAAGGTTGTTCGATACTCCATAAAATATCCCAATCATCTCCATTTGATGCGTTAACAAATTTATATTGAAGTCTCTCAAAAATTCTATCCATTGTTCTCAAATGTCCTCGGTTATGCCATTTAACAAGCACTACACTCCAATAACGAAGTCTGTTGACTTTTTCTTGCACTTCACTTATTTCATCATTTGATTCTATATTTTCTTTAATCAGGGCTTCATTTTCTTCTTTATTTTCAAATCTCGCGTTTAGGCTAAGAGCAATGACTGCAGCAAATAATATTACAGCAAAACTTGCAATCACAATATTAATGTATTCCTTTTTTGCAGTTATTTGTTGCTTGCCACGTTGTGAGTCAATTTTGGAAGGCATTTCAGTCTTGTCTGTATGAATTGATAATTCAATTTAAACTGACTACAGCTTTGAATTTATTATCATATGGAGTTTATTGTATTTAAAATAATATTTAAACAACTGTTTTTGGTGCCATTTATTTAAAAATTATTTAGTTTAACGGTTATGAAAAATTTGAAATTTTTTGAGTTTCAGGAAAAACGCATTCAATAAAAACAAAAGATTTAAAAATGATTTTAAAATTAATAAATTCAAGAAGTTTGAATCCTATAGGATTTAATATTTATCAACGATATTATGCAAAAATAGCTGCAGCTGGTGGTGGTGAGTATTCAATAATAAATTATTTAATTATTTCGGATATTTAACAAATCACATTTTTATATAAATTTTTAGCAAAAAGTTTAGGAAAGAAGGTAGGAAAAATTGGACCTATTGCTGAAAAGAAAGTTATGCCAGTAGTTACAGATCCTGAAAAATTAGTCAACTACTGTTGTGGAAGTAACTATTTTATTGAAGGAGAAGATGTTAAAGTATGTTTGTTATTTTAAACAAAAATTATGCATTTACAAAAATTTATTTTAATGGTTTTTCACAGATTAAACCTAATGATGAATATCCTGATTGGTTATGGAAGTTACACACTGCTAAGCCAAAAACTTTAGAAGAACTTGATCCAGAAACAAAAGCATATTGGAAAAAATTAAGATCATTGGGACTTAATAGAAATAATTTATTGTCCAAAATCAAGAAATTTTAATTAAACCAAGCATTTTTTTATTAGTTAATAAAGTAAGTAAATTGTGTCTTTAAATTTTGCCTTTTGAAGTGAAAAAGTTATTTCTTATCCTTCAAACTTTTTAATCAATTCTCTGTCACTTCTTCGAAGTTCAGATGATGCATGTCTAAGCTGGACAGAGCTTTCTTGATTTTGAATTTGTTGTGCTTCTTTCTCAAAAACATCAGCTAAAACTTCTATCAGTTCATTGAAACCAAGTGATTGAGCGTTTCTTCTTATACGATTTAACTCTTTATAAAAATGAGTAGTTTTTTCAGGCATTTTTTTGGCATGACGCAATAATTTTTGAATATCAGCTTGCAGAGCAGACTCTCTAATCCAAGATATTATATTTGTTGAAGATGAGTAACTCTTTTTCTCTGTTTTTACTGGAAAACCGTAACTTTCACCAGGTAATCCATCTTGCATTAAACCAAGAAATCTAAAATCTCCCATCCACGGAATTGTAAAATTTCCGGGCTGAAGAACTGATAGAACCAAATTTGATTTCTTTTTGTCTGCATAACTGTATAAAAATCCATACCAATCATCAGCGAGTAAAACTAACGCAGCCAAGTTTTCAACTTTCAATGCACCATGTAATAGAACACATGCTGATTCTTTCGTGGTGACATCTGAATTTGACATTGAATTTGAACTCTCATCTTCATCTTGTGCACTTTTAGCAAAGAAATGTTTCATTTCTGATTCCATTTTCTCCAGTTCACCAGTAACTTTTTTCTGATTCGTTTGTTCTAAGCGAGCGAAAATTAAATGTCGTGAAATTGAAGCTGGTGTGCCACCGCTTCCTACGATATCTGCGATTTTAATGTAACCACATACTTCAATTCTTTTAGAAATAATTCTTGTTGTTTCGTTACCAAAAGTATCTTTAGAAACATATGGAAATGGCTCTGGAAAAAGAAAAACTGGAGATTCAAATTTGAAATAAGAGCCCATATTCAAAACAGCTTCAAATGGCTTGTAATTAGTTTCACACATTTGCTTAAACATTTTAACAACAGCACGCTCGTTGAGAATTTTATTTTCGCTTAATTTCGGCACAAATAATTGTCCTTTTTGCTTATTGATGTCAAGTAATTGCTGATATAAATTAATTCCTAAAATTTAATAAATAAATGTAATATATGTTATAGATCATTATATTTTTCCTAAAAAAACTCACCATATTTAAATCCAATGTCATCATCATTACCAATGCACATGATAGAAATTTTGCTTGGAAAAGGAAGTGGAAGAGGATTAGGATCTTGAGCATTTACTCCATTTGTTGAAGTAGAACTGCCTCCATTTAGAATAAGAGATTTGAGCGAATTTTTTCCAAAACCTATACCAGCATCAGTTACAATGATAATCTGAGAATGACATTGATTACCCCAATTGCTGGCGAGCTGTTTGTTGCATGCAAATAAAACATTGTGCAGACATGTTTTGTCAAAATGTTCAATTTTCGTTAATGCTTGACGAATAAGTGAATAATCCTTTGTAAAATCAACCAAAACTTCGTATAGTGTGCTATAAACAACCTTTAAAAATTAGAACAGAATAAAAAGTTAAAATTATATTCAATTAATTTAATACGTTTTATTAATAATTGATGTCCACAAATTATTATTTGACAAATGTTTTATTTATTAATAATTTCATACAAAGCAAATCGCACTGTCCTTTTAAAAGAAAATAATTGTCTTATTTTAGTTGTTGTGCTTTATTTTTTGCATTGACAAGATCAACTAACTCTTTTACACGTCGTAGACATTCCTTTTTATTTCGATTTGGAACACATTCTGCTATTCTATCCCATCGATCAGGCGTTGAAACCGGATATGTTTTAATTGCTTGTTCTAACAGTGATTGCTCTTCTTTTGTCCACACTTTTGATTCTTTGGCTTCAAACTTTCCAACGTTTCCACCATTGACATCTTTTTTCTTACCATCTCCATTTACTAATTTACCTTTATCTGCATCACCTGGATCTTTTTGACTTATTTCTGAATTATCAATGTGTTTCAACTCTTTCTTATTCTTTTCAAATGATTCATATGCATTTTTATTAACTTGTGATTTAAGATCATTTTTAGAGAAATCACTAGATTGAATATCTTTTGCTTTGTTAAGCACTTCTTTTGCATTAAATTGTACATTCTCTGGTAAATTTGTTGCATGTAAATTAATAAAGTTGGCTACTACTTCCCAACGCTGATTAGTACCAGCAGGAAAGAGATTGACAGCCTTTATAAGCAATTGAATATTATCATTATTCCATAACGCTTTTTTATTTGTAAGTGGATTCGATGTATTTTTGCCAATTGAATTAATGTATGAAGACTGTACGCTCTTGTTTCTTTCTTCTTCAAGTTGCTTTTCCATCTCATTTACTGCTTGGGAAAAAATATCGTCTGGTTTGGTACTATCGCTTAATTTCTTATTAAGATCTTGCAAATCCATAAGCTTCAAAGCTTCACATAATTTCTCAACATTTTCAATATTCTTAAGACGTTGATTTTCATCATTGTCTGCAAAATAATTATTAGACTTTGCGAAATCACGTAAATTCTTTCGTTCTTTTTTCAAGGCACGTTTTTGATTTTCTCTCTCTTTTTGCAATTGTTCAATGCGCTTCTGCTCTTCCTGCTCTGCCTTTAATTTTGCAGCCTCTTCTTCTCGTTTCTGCAATTCTTCTTGTTCTTTCATTGCCTGAACAGCCGTTTGCTTTGCTTTTTTCGCAGCTAACTTTTTATCCTTTTCTTCCTTTTTAAATTTAACTATGCGAGGATCATTATTGTATGCTAAATCCACAAGTTGCCTTATTCGTGCCATCTCTTCCTTTTTACGCTTTATACGCATTTGTTTGTTTTGTTTATCAATCCATCGTCGTTCATCTCGATCCTGACCCTTCTCTTTGTCTTCTTCATCTAAATAACTATATTCACGCCAGGATTGGAAGTCATACCAGAAATCATAAAATTTTTCAACATGAGCTCGGTCACTATTTTCATTTCCAAGGAGTGGTACATTTTTCTTTTCACTCCAACGCGCATTTAATTTTATACATGGTCCTAAAGCTTCATAGAAATCCTTATCAATCTCACTTTGTGCAGGTAAGTCATCGTTAAAGAATGGATCAACAGAATCATATGATCTTCGTTTTTGAGAAACCCCTAAGATTTCATAAGCACGAGTGATGCATGTAAAATAATCATTATCAGGATCAACTTCTTCTCCTTGACCTTTTCTTTTATCTGGATGATGTTTCAATACAATTTTTCGATACGCTCGTCTTATATCATCGTCTGTTGCATAAAATCTAAAATAAAATACAAAATTATTACTAGAAACTATGAATTTTCAGACATTTTTACCTTGCATCTTTTAAGCCAAGAACAGCATAATGATCTTGATCTTTCCAATTTTTTGGATCGAGACTTTTTAGATATTGCAAATCAAACTCTATTTTTACATTTACATTTTCTACTTCACTATTTCCATCGTATATTTCATCTTTTTGTTGTTTTCGCTGTACACTATCGTTCGGATCATCAACCGGAAGGCTTCTTGGATAGTTTTCTTCATTTATTTCATCGGTATATTGCAAAATTGACACTCCATTACAATTTATTCGTTTATACTTTAATTCTGTATATAGAACTAAAGCCATTTTCTTTCATTCAAGTTTTCTTCAATTTCGCAAAAACGTGCAAATACTTTATTTTTGATTTTCTCACAAATAAAATAATCACTTGCAATTAATTTTGATATTATGTTATA
The DNA here is from genome assembly GCA_018290095.1 of Polypedilum vanderplanki. NCBI lineage: Eukaryota > Metazoa > Arthropoda > Insecta > Diptera > Chironomidae > Polypedilum > Polypedilum vanderplanki. Next base: position 22,126,984 of record CM031380.1, on the reverse strand, counting down.
GAAAAATGTTTCAAGAACTATTTTAAGTATACTTTAGAGCGATATTACACCATAAGATAATAAAAAAAAAATATTTATGTGAGCTCAAAATTTTCACGCGATTTTTTAAAACAATCTGTGACAATCGATACCTCTATAAATTAAGGTAAACAAAATTGTTTTCATTGGTTTTATTTTGTCGAGATAAATTAGATTTACCTGACAGTAAATTAATATCTTAAATCATTTATTGACTTCAATAAATTGATAACATATATTTTAAAAAAGAAGTAAACTCACCAGTGAGACAAATTCCATGGATTTGTTTTTTGCGAGATGATCCAAAAATTCTAATATTCCGGCAATTCCAAGTGAACTATAAGATATTTCTTGATTCTCTCTATTTGTATATGCAATTCTAGTCATTGATAACGAAACCTGATTAAAGAAATTCATTATAATATCTTTACTTAATGAAGTTAAATTTCTATTTACATCCAAACAAATAACTGTCGGCATTTTTATTTCTTTTTGATATTATACTATTATTTTATGATAATTTATTATATTGATAGCTTTTTCTTTTTTGGTATTAACTTTATTTCAATCCTTAGTTTAATTTTTTTTAAATTGAGATTTGTTTCAAATTTTTGTGTTTTCAAAAAAAAATTTTACTGAACGCACTATAATTTTTTTGGCACGAGTATCAAACAAGTTCTAAATTTTAAAGAAAAAGAATGGTCAGTGATAGCAAAAAACGTAAAACTTCATCAACATCAACACCTACTAAAAATTCTGCGCCCGTGGCACTTACAAAAGAAGAAGTTTATGATGTAAATACATTTATTTAATAAAAATTAAATATTATTCCGCTTATATTTCATTCTTACAGAATGCCATAGCTTTTGAAGAGAATGAAGAAAGCCATTTTAATCGAAATTTGTTTAAAGATTGTTTTAGCGAACTTAAGAAAATAATCGAAGAAGTCAAAATTCTTAAGGCATCATCATTATCTTCAGAAGAAGATGTAAGTTTAAACTCATTTTAATAATAAATTCTATTTGTATACAATGTACCAAACTTCCAGACGAAAAAAAAAATAGCTGAAAAACGTATTCAAGGATCAATGTTAATAGTAAAATTAAAGAAACTAAATCGGCTCGATAAATTACGCTTGATTAATTGTCGTGAAATTCTTCAAAAAGAAAAACTTCATGCAGACAGCAATCGTCTTAAATTACAAAACTTGATATATGAAGCTGACCATCTTAAAAAAGAAATAAATAAGTGCTTCTCTTTCAAAAGTGAAGATGAAGATATTGAATTAGTTCCAATCGAAGAATTCATACAAAATGCTCCAGAAGAATCACGTACAAAAGAGATTTTGGAAGATGAACATTCATTAAGAAAGGCTCGATTGGGATTTGAGTTGCAACAACGAAAAGAATATGCTCAACAATGTAAGGATCTTGAAAAGAAGAAAGAAACTATTGGAGAACAATCTATTGAAGTTAAAAAAAATTTGGATTCAATTTATCCATGCTTGAAAGAAGTAATGAAATCAACAAGACCTATACAACAAATTTTAAATATGCCTTTTGAAAAAGAATGGGAAATTCAAAAGCTCGTTCGTCTACTGCCTCAACCACTTTATATGGCTTACACAAAATTACTTGCATATGCTGAAGTTATTGACAAACGTTTAACAGTGTCAATTGAAGGTGATGAAGAAGAAGCACGAGTTACTGAAACTGAATTGAAACAAACAAAAGAAGAAATTTCAGAGGGCGAAGAAACTGATAATGAAGAAAATGATTTTGATGATGGTATAAATCACCGAAAAATCAAGCGTCGTCAATCTCAAATTGAATCCTTAAATCAAAAACGAGCCCAACTTTTTAATCATTATCCATTAAGTGTAAAATTCAATTTGAATATGAAAGATACAGATGACGCCTTCTCAATTATTCTCAACTATCTTCCTGAACTCGGATTTATTACTGTTCAAGGAAATTTTTGTATCGATTCTAGTGAATCCGTTACAGCCGGTGATGTTATTACTCAAGAACGTGTATTGAGTAGTTTATATGAAGATGATTATGGTGATATGAGTCCTAATCCAAAGACAGCATTTCAATTGCAAAATGTTCAATTAAATCCAATAGATTTAATTCAAACATTGAATGATAAAAAACTTGGAAGACCCTATAAATGGGCACAAAGATTATGTGGTGTTATTTTTTCTGATCATTATCAAAATTTCAATCAATCTCAAAAATTATGTGAAGAAACTGTTCCTGATCTTATACGACAAATAAGGAAAAGAATTAAGGCTCGTATGTTGCTGTTTAAACAAATTCGAGTGCTCGAATCTAACAAAATTGAGAGTATCAGCTCATACAAAGTATCATCAGTCCTTCAGTTATTTGTTTCACTGACATTTGAGGAGTATTTAAATCAACCATGCACGAGTAGATTTATTGAAGAAGGTATAGTCAATGAAAATGATGTTTTTTATTGTGCTATTTGTACACGTGGTTCAGCAAAACTTGAATGTTATATATGCATTCCATCACATTTTCCCTGCGAAGCTCCTCTTTTCTCAATTAGCATGAATTGGAATGATAATAAACATAACGCAGAAACCTCTTTTCATATTCGAGAAATTGAATCTTTCATAAATTCAATTGAAAATACTAAACCAGAAGAAATTTTAATGCAACAAGTACAACGAGCAATGACTTCTTTTGACATCTACCTAGAATCAGAATCCACTCAACATATTGAAAATTCAGAATTTAAACAAGAAAAGAACTTTTCAAGAAGTTTCAAACGCAGAGTAAGATCTCGTCCATATCTTGCAAAAACAAATATGAACCTAACTTCATTTACTCACTTATAAGACAATGTGTTTCATTCATACAAAAAGATAAATATTAAATACGAATAAAAGTTTCTTTTACATTACGAGCTTTTTTTATTCTTTGTAACTTCTTTTTTTATATAAAAAAAAACTAGATTTTTAGAATGTACATATCTTAGTCTAAAACGTTGATTTTATTTTCTTAAAAACTGTGTGTGTATGTCTGTATGTGATTTATTTTATCTAATATATGTGTATGATATTTTAAAAATTTGTACACTCGATATCATAAAGTTGACATCATTCAGAATCACTGAGCTGAGCAATCTTCTTTCTTCTTTTTGCGGGCTGTGCTTTTTGTGATTTACTGCGATCCTCCTAAGAAAGAAAAACTGAGTCTTAATTTAAAAATTATGGTAAACAAATATATTTTAGCGTACATCTGATTCATCGTCTGATGAATATTTACTATTATTAGCTTCAATGGACTTTTTGTTCGTCGTACTATTTGTGTTTGTTTCCTTTTTAGCTTGTGGTTTTCTTCCTCGACTACTCGCACCTCGCCTGCTACTAATTGTAGTATCATCTTCAACAGCTAGCGAAAATAATTCACTATACTGTTTCTACAAAAAAAAATCGTTTATTAGTTATATATATAATTAATAAATAAATTTTATAATAGAAATTTACTTTTTGTCTTTCATCACAATGATTGAATGCTTGTTGTAATGCCCGTTGCATTTTTTCATGTAGATACATTGCCGTTACATTGCTATTATTTCCATAAGAACAACATTTTCTCAAATGTTCCAAATGATTCAGTAACTAAAAGAAATTAACATAATATATTTATATAAAATTATTAGTAAAAGCTCTTACTTGATCAGTTGATGGCCCACTATTTGATTGACTATTTGATTTGAGTGAACGTGCACGTTTTTTGGGTGAATTTTGTGATATTTTTGAAATTAATAAATTAGCGATACTTTCTGATAATTGGCTATCATAATCCATGCACCAATGTCTGTAAAATATGACAATTTTTAAAAAAATTTGATTATTTTTATAGAAAATATGTAACTTACATTAAAGCTGAAGTAACGATAGAATCACCTTTGGATGTTTCTCTACTAAGTAGTAACTTTATAAGCTCATCTGATGGTTCTTCTTTTTTTAGTATAAATAACATGTTGATTAGTGCTTCATTGTTAGTTGTTTCAAGTTCAGGTATTATCTCCTAAAATAATTTAAAATTATATATAAAAAATATAATATCAACTTTAACTATAACAAATGATGAAAATAAGCACCTGAATGTGAGATATAGGTACATCGTGAGCTAAAAGAAGTTGCCAAAAGCACATTTGCTCAAATGTTTCAAATTCTAAACTTTCACGAATGACATCAATCACTCCATCATTTTTGAACATGACGAGTTTACCTTGAGTAATGTCACATATGAGATCATGCAAATTCTTTGCATCAATACATCCAACGACAATTCTTAAAATATCACTATTATTGACAGCATTCTGTTCAAATTCACGATATATATCTGATATAAGCCAAAGAAAGATATTTAGACTATATTGTTCCATCAATACTAAGTCACGCTCAAGACAGGCATCGATATCAATTTTTTGACTACCACTCTTAGTCCATTGATAATACAATTTATAGACGCTCGCACGAAATGTCGTCGGCACTTTTTGATTCTTTAAAAGTGATAGTCTGGAGCTGACTTTGAGGTAGAATAAAAGCAGGAAGCCCATATTTTCTAGCTTTGAATGACAATATTCAATTATTTTGGGTAAAACGAGGCACTTTTTGTTTGTCGCCTTTTCATCATGATTATAAAGAACTTTGTAAATTGCAAAGATTGGATAACTTATTGATTGTTCCAATTTATGTTCTAGCTTTTCACTTTTCTCACAATCATCCAATGAGTGAACATTTTCAAATTCATCTAAATCACATTTCTCTGGTAGTGTGGATTTAAATATACTCAATATATTCGCATACACATACGTTTCTTGTTCAGTATCCAATTGAGCATTAACTGGCAATGAACGATAATCGTCTAAGAAACTTTCAAAATCACCTATCGCTTTTGTCATTATAAATTTTGCAAAAGAATCCTTAATTGCAGAAGGCAAATCAATTTTTTCAGGTAATGGTTTCTCTTTCAAACGCACTTTTGACAATGGTAAATCATCGTCATCTTCATCTTCATCACTTGATTCATCAATTTTCATTTTTTTTTCATCACTCTCATCGTCACTAAATTTTGGTTCATCTGATTTTTCTAAAATATCTTCATTTTTTATCTCATTACTACTATTATTAATTTTCGATCCTCTTCCATCTGCCTCAATTGAAAAGTGATTTTGATTATCAACCATATATGGAGTCGTTGCTGATGGTAAAAATTCTCTAAAATTTTCTCTAATCATATTTCTTAATTCACGGTCTAACTTTTGTGATTCGAATAGATGTGAAAGATTTGGAATTACTTGTTTTTCCAAAATTACTTTAAGTGAATTATGAACACCCGCTCTTATTCTATCCTCACCTTTTGGATAAAAATTTTTCATAATACGACATAGAAAATCGAGTAGTGTACTGCTAACCATTGGAACATTTTTGATTGAATGATACATGACCAAAATACCGGGCTCAACATTCATAATGTTATCACGTAAGGGATCAAAACAAAGCCAATCATAAAAGACTGCCAATTTTGCATTAGTTAAAGCTACAGGATTGGTGCATGATGTAAGAAGCCATCCCAAAATTGCCCATCGTGGAATTATATCAGAACAAAGAAGCTCATTAGTAGGATGAATAGCATTAATAATATAGCGAATAACATCAGATCTAAGTGATTGCGACTCAGGTGTGGCGAAATATCGATCTTGAAACCAATCTTGATATTTTTTATGATTTCCAAATTTCACAGAACTTGTAAAAAAATGTAATTTATTCTCAATTTCTGGTGTGATTCGATTCCCAATAAAATGTCTGCTTGTTCTAGTCGAAAGCATTTGAAAGATGCCTGTAAATGCTGGTGCCAAACTTTTGGGATTATTCAATATATCTTTCCACAACTGTTGAAATTCAGGTATGCGAGCTACATTTTGAAGTAGTCTTATAAAATCTCTTCCAAGTGGAATTATGTCTTGAAATCTGTCTCTTATTAGGCTTATTATAAATTTCACTTCCTTATTACGAAGTGGTATAAGATTGACTGAATTGTGGTCCTCTATTAAACTAAAAGAAATAATAAAATAATATTAAAATTATAATTATTAAGAAAAATACTAACCGAACATATGAATATGCAACTAATCCAACACTATTAGGAAATTTATCAAATCTTGATCTTTGTTCAATCAATATGTCTAATATTCCTTCTATCCATGCAATATTTTTTGGAGTTGTATCACCGCCACATGCTTGGCGTAATAATGCCCATAATAGCCCATTGATTTTCTGATTTGATCCATATGATTTAAGAAGCTCTTTGAATAGCCATAGAACTTGATGTTTTGCAACTTCTGCTAATTTTTGAAATTTCGAATTTATAAGTTCTGTCAAGTGTATAATTATAAATTCAAGCCCATCTCTTGTAACAATCAATAAGTCTCGTAAAGCAAGTGATGCTGTTTGAGTATCTACTAACATCAAGTATATTATTGAAAGCTGGAGATCTTCTTGTTGCTTAATTTCAAGTGAAACCATTGATGTTATGACAATATTAAGATCCTTTGCATTTGAGCCATGCAGTGAATTTTGTAAATTTTGAAATGCTCTTTCATATCGCTGTAAAAAGATAAGTAAATTAATCAATTATTTTAAGCTTATACAACATTAACTGATAATTTTTAAAGAATTCCCGCAATTCTCTCAACAAAAAAATAAAATATGGCTGAGAATTTTTTACTCATGGAGAAAAAACTATAAAATTAAGCTTACTTCCTCTACTTTATCGCGAAAGTCAATTGGAGAGTATATAAAAAGCTTGGACGCTGGTGTTTTGGCTGGTTCCATAAGTATCTAAAATTTCTTAATCACTTTATTTTTAATTTATTTCTGTCCTCTTGTTTTCTCGCTCCGTTTTTAAATTGAAAATAATTGAATCGCGTAGTTGACTTTCTTAAATTTTCAAATTTTAGTTTTTTAAAAAGACCGGTAAACCGCGAAAAATTTATTTTTAATCATTTTGCACATTGTTAACGAAATCATTTGAAATTCATTTTTCAATCAACTTTTTGTGTTTTTACATTTTATTACCTATTTTGAATACTTTTGAAATTTTTTTTGTAATACAAAATTTATTTAGGTACCAAAAATGCGCCCTCGTCTTAATTTTTAACTTTGAAAGCAAAAGTCGTAGGCGAAGGCAGAAAAATTTGCCTTCGAAAGCGAAGATGAAGACAAATGAAGGCAAAACTTTGAAGACCGAAGGCACCTTCGATAACAAAACTGATTCAATTGTTATGCAAACATTTTTGGGTTTTTCTTTTTTTTAAAGAAAACATGCGATAAAGCTTTAACCATCACAAAAAACAATGAATGTGAAAGAAATACACTTTTTACAAGAACAACATCTAATTACAATACAACTATCTCATGTTTAACAAGGAACCATCAACCTCACGTATAAAGCTGATTTAAAGTCTTTGGACTAATATAAAAACCCAAATTGTATTTTAAAATATGTAATATTATTCATGAAGTAATAAAGATTCTATTATTATTAACGACGTCTAATTAAGCAACTTTCAAATGAAATGCATCAGAAAGTTATGGTGAGGATCATTTCTCCTTTTTTGAAATTATTTAAATTATATGAATATTTATTTTTTCAGGAGAATTAAAGAAACAGTTGAAAGAAGTAAAATGAAAAAGGACGAAGAAATTTTCATATGTCAGAATTTTTTTAAAATTTGCTGATAGTTACAACGATTGTGATTGTAATCAACGGCATGGATTTACAAACAGAGACATCAATTCTTTTTTATTAAAAAGCGGATATGTCAAATTTCTTATTCTTGACATTTTGATACTTATTTGCCGACTATTCGTTCTAATTTAGTCAATTTTTATAGGTGAAATTTTTGTATTTTTATTTGATAAAATAAAGCAATTGTATTCAAGATGGTATATGAAAATTTCTACTTTAACGATTTTGAAATGTGACAAATTTAAAATCAATGATGAATATTTTTTGAATATATCAAGTTAAATATCAACGAAATCTTAATCTAAATGAGAGAGAAGAATAAAATTTTATTAATAAATAATGAAAACACATGTGATAGACTGTACTCTTTTAAAAATGAAGACATTTCTTGACTTGCGCAGAAAAACAATAGAGAAAGACATTCAGAATTGATTAAAAGCAATTTTTATTTTTATTAATTTGTGTGTTTTTCTCTTTCATTATAGTGATAAAAATTATCCATTTATAAAAATTCATTTCCTAATAACTAAAAGAACAAAAACATAAAAAATGAAGAGGTATATTTTTTAAAATAAAAACTTTTTCAGAATATACTGAAGTGCTAAATTAAATAAATTTCTCTATTTTTAGTTATTTTTATTAAATAAGCGTTTATCAAAAAACTGCTCCCTCACAGGTAAATTATAAATAAAATATTAAGACTCATAAAATTAATACATGTATGTATTTTGCTTTTTACTAATTTTAGAACAAAATCTATATTCTTGAATAAATCCTTCAAATGAAATCAATCGTGTTCAAAAATAAAAGTCTTGAATAAGTGATTATAAAGCAAGGGTGAAAAAAGGGGCCACCTGATTTAAATGTTAATCATTTTTGAATTCACAAAAGTTTTTCAAGAATGGAAAAAATCAAACTAGATGGTTTCAATGGGCTTCGATTTACACCATATCGAAAAAAAGGATGCTTTACACCAAATTCTGGTTCACCTTACAATTGTACTCTTTTCAATACAAAATGCGGTATAAATCCAAATAAGGCTGTCTTTACAATCGATTCAAAAACATCATCCATTTTAATTGTGAACAAAAATGCAACTCAATTACTCGGATATACCTCCAAGGAATTTTGCGACAGTAACATGAAGTTTTCAAATTTACTTACCTGTAAAAATAAGGTACATGTTTCGGCGTTAGCTGAAAATCAATTTAATTCTGAAGATGGCACAATGATGTTACTTAGTGGAAAAGTTGTTGAAATGATTCATAAAAATGGACAAAAAATACCTGTATCGCTGTGGATTCGTCATATAGATAATCATTGCAATGATGCGAGGTGCCTTGCAGTCGCTGAAGCTGTGGAAAGAAAAATTGGACAGCTTGTGATTGATTCTAATGGAACTATAATCAGTGGAGATAATGAAGCATTATTACTCTTTCAATTAGACTCACTGGAAAAATTTATAGGACTTGATATAGCAGTTTTAGTACCTTCAATTCAATTACCACAACATGATATGGGTGTTGTAAATTCGACTGAAACCATTCCTAAGCATATTCGAAAACAACGAGCTACTGGAAAAACTCAAGATGGTGTTTCGTTTCCACTGTGTTTAATGATTACGAAACATGAGAATGATGAGGAGAATAAGGAAATTTTTTCGTCTGATGCAAATTTGAGTTACTATGATATAACAATATGGGTCTATAGCAACCTCAGTGGATTAATAATAATTGATGATAACTCAATCATAGAGTCATGCAATCATCATTTCTCGACTTTAATGTTTGGTTATCCACAATCAAAAATCATTGGTCAGAATATTTTCAAATTAATTCCTAATTTTGGACAGGAGTTTGAATATATTGATGCACGGAATCAAATTTCATCTGCAGTTGAAAATGAAGAATCTGAGACTGAAACAGATCACATACTAATGAATGATCCTTTCAGTATGTCTCTAGCACCACCTCCTTCATCTGTGGCATCTTCTATAGGAAATACAAATACTAAAATTAAAGAAGGATTTAAAATATGTCTAGATTTTACGTCTTCATCACATTCAAGTCTTAAATCGGATATTGATAAAATAGATACTGAAAATGATAAAAATATAGCAAACTATTCAACAGATGATGACACTAATGAACTCTTAACGCCCGTAAATGAAGATCCAGTAACAGATCAAATTTCAAACAGCAATGGCATAAGCACCACAAATACATTTAGCAATAATTTAGAAATGACACCAAAATCATATAACAATATTAACAGTAGTATTAGCAAAACAATTGAATCTCAAACAACGAAAAATTCAACAGCTGTTACATCAACACCTGATATAAGAAAACGGTCATCAATCGGTCCCTCGTTGGATATGAATTATTTGTTGAAATATCAGTCGCCTTCCCAAAATACTATCACTCAGCAGTTTAATTATAATTATGTTGATGGCAAGTATAAAGGTGAAGCTGTTCATGCTGATGGTAATATAATAGATATTGTATATACTATTAATCGGCATAATTTGATATCATCAAACTCTACTATTTATCTCATATGGATAAGCAGAGATCGTGGTTCCGAAAGCATTAATGAAGACGAAGAGGGCGATGATGACAAACAATTTAATTTGACATTAACACTAAATAGCTTCACTAGTACGATTGATAATTCCGTTGGTGGTGCAGCCATCAAAAATACAACAGCTTCTTCTGCATGTATAAGCAACGCAACAAGCATGATGACATCTGCAACAGCGGGAACAAATACTTTAGCAAACATAACATCACAAGCAAGTAGACCTAATTCATTGTCAATTATATCACAGTGTGAAGAAGAGCAGATAAGTGGTGAATACTCAAAGAATTATACTACACTTAAACAGATTGGAAAAGGGGCTTATGGATTTGTAAAAATGGCTTATCGTAATAGTGATAAGTTGCTTGTGATTTCTAAATTTATTCTAAAAGAAAAATTATGTCCGAACTTTATGATAACAACGGAGGATAATAAAGAAATACCCATGGAAATTTATCTATTGATGAGAGTCAAACATCCTAATATAGTCTCTGTACTCGATGTTTATGAAAATGAAAAGTTTTTTCAATTGATTATGGAAAAGCATGGAAGTGGTATGTACTTTGTTTTAAAAAAAAACATGAAAATTCATTTAGATATGAATGAAGAATGATATCATTATTCTTTAGTATAAAAATTTTAAACTCTTTAATTTTGTGTTCAATACTTTAAAAACTAATGAAAATAATTGTATAAATTAAAATTAGCAAAGGGTACCAAATAAGATTTATGTGGATCATAAAATGTTTTATTAATATTTTAGCCATGGATTTATTTGAGTTTATCGATCGAAGACCATTGATGGATGAAAAACTAGGTTGCTTTATTTTTCGACAAATCGCAAATGCCGTAGACTATCTTCATTCATTAAATGTAAGTCATTCTCTCACAAATATACAATTATATTTGATTAAAAAATCATATTATTTTCAGATTTTACATCGTGATATTAAAGATGAAAACATTATAATAGATCATCATTTTCAAATAAAATTGGTTCGTTTTGCGTTTTTTTTATATATCATAATATATTTAAATGTTTAAATTTTATTGTAGATTGATTTTGGTTCAGCTACTTTCATGCAAGAAGGAAAAATGTTTTCAACTTTTTATGGTACAACTGAATATTGCAGTCCCGAAGTTCTAGCTGGAAACAAATATAAAGGCCCAGAATTGGAAATGTGGTCACTAGGAGTGACTCTCTATGTTCTTATGTTTTTCGAAAATCCATTCCTTGATATGGAAGACACATTGCGTGCAGAATTGCTGTTCCCTCAAGATGTCAGTGTTGCTCTTGAAAATTTACTTTTGAGAATGCTCGATAAAGATCCTAATACAAGAATCACTATGAAGGAACTACTGGCAAATGAATGGATTACACAAGAGATAGTTAATAATTTTAATTTCGCTTCTATAGTACCATGTACAGAAAGTGAGTCGCATCCTGATGTCTATTTTGATTCTGGTTTAGCAGCCGCATATTCTAGTGCAACGGCTCTCTCAACTTCTCACGACTCTCTTTCACTTGTCGATGATTCAATAGTTGATGCTTGTGATGAAAATGATATGAAATGTGACTTTGATGGTAATTTTTTAAAATAAGTCAAATAGTGAAATAATACTAATATTAGTAAATCTTATTTTTTCCAGATCATATAATGGTTAAAATCAACCAAAATCTCACTGAATTGAATTTAAATAAAGATGATTCGTCAATGATTAATGCAAATAATAGTAATCGCACATCAAGTAATCGTAGTAAAACAGGTAATAAATTAAAAGTGGATGTTAGTGATGACCAGCAGCAACATCAACCTAAGCAGTCTGATATATCTCAAACATTAAGTTCCTTTGAATCCAACATTTGCATTACAATTTCTTCATCTAATCCTCTTACAACTTCAAAATCAGAGAATAATATTTTTGATAAGAACATGTCAATGAACGCATCTCATTTTAATGTTGTAAGTTTATCCGATTTGAGCGCCGAAAGCAATGGTGATTTGCATTATATGAACGACTTGTCGAGAACACAAGTCTTAAATCGATTAAGTGATGAAAATATTAATAACAATGACGGTAATTTATTGAGTCGATTTTAGAAGTTGCTTTTTATTCGCTTTTTGCACACAGTACATATTGTACTATTTGACATCACAATTGAAACATTATTGAAATCTAAAACAATCTTTTATGCCATCCAAATAACTAAATTGATAATATTTGCGTGTGAGAAAAAAATTAAAATTTTAGAATTCAAATTTAAATCACTGTAGAAAGAAATGAATTCTTCCTTTGCACAACTTTTATTCCGCAAAAGTACCTTTGTATTGCAAAATTTTGCTGATTCGACTCTAAGACTGTTATATTTTTTCAATTTAGAAAATCCATCTGCAAAAGAACTTGCATTGCTTTGTGTGGAAAATGAGGAATTTTTATGGGAGAAACACTACTATTCAAGAGTAGATGCATTTGAGGATAATTAATATTTTTTCATTTCTTTCAACAAAGAACCGAATAATTGAGTGAAACACAAAAAATCGTCTTGAAGTTAAATTTTCATATGCGCCTACCTAGTTTATATTTTTATTTCGAGAATGAAGGATGCTTCTGCAATTTTTTGGATACTGCTATAGTTCTGTTCCGTAACTTTTTTTGGCAAAACTCAACAGAACTACATTATTTTTTTAATACAATTTTAAAAAAAAATTTTATGTACATAGAGATCATAGCAAAAAAATTAGAGATGATATTTTATCTTGAAAAAAACTATTTAGATAAAAGAATTATTCATACATTAAACCAGTAGCAAAGTGTCCATGCGACAGTAGGAGGACACTAGCGCATTTTTGGCGCCCAGATCAGTGTATGTTAACAAATTACAGAATTATAACATTCTTTTCAGAAATAGATTCACACTTTAAAATAAATTAATCGGAATAAATTTAAAATATAGTGGAAATCATATTTATAAAATTAAGGCGAGCGTTCTTAATTTATATTCGATTTACAGAATCCTTTAATAAATTTTGTTGATTTAAAACGGTTGAGTAATATTCAAATAATTTGAAGTTAAAAAATTGCCGTTAGCGGCGCTGCAATCGTTTTCGCGCCAAAAAATTTTGTGCGATATTTTTCTGTCAGACAACAAATGGGCAATTCAGGGCAACGAAAACCATATGTCACATGAAATAAAAATGTCGCGTGACATTGAATATTGCAAATATTCTTTTATTCTCATTTCGGTTAATAGCAGTTTAATAAAGAATCGATTTTTAAGTACTTGATATAAATATCAATAAATTTTATTAAGCATTTAACTCAAAAAAGTAAATTTTTCTAAATTTTATAAATGTTTGTTTACATTTTATGTCGTTTACATTTTTTATAAAAAACAACGGGCAAGTTTTCGTTTCAGTGATTTTTCCCTTGATGGAAATTCAGATTCGTTTTTTCCAAACTATGCAATAAACAACATTATAATCATTAATTAAACTCGAGAGCACGAATTAAACACAACAAACCGGAAATAGCTAGCTATTGTAGTTTTGAGATCTCGCGCTTCATCACTGAACAGCTAGTCAAAGTGAATGTATAAGCTGCATCGTTGTTCCAAAAATGCACTAAAAGAAATTTTTTTTTATCAGTATTAGAAATTTTAGCGGAAACATTCAAAAATTGATAATTAAGAGTGTGCGCGAAATGTGATAAGTGAAATAAATTGTTTCCGCAAATATAAATAAATAAGAATTAAAAAAACCAATTGAAATATACTTTATAAGGTATTATTGTTGATTATAATCCATTACAACATAATAAAAAATGCAATAGAAATCTAACATAATTGTTTTTTAATGCTGTACTTCTGCAAATTGAAGTTTTTTGTGTTATTGAAAAATTGATTTTTACATTCATCTTTTTAAATCTACATTAAATATGTAAATTTCATGAAAATCGATCACTATTAACCCGAAATATATTCAAAACTATTTGGATTATTAGAAGTACTTTTGAGATGAGTTTCATAAACAACCTAATATAATTTCTTTAATTTTAATATAAAAAGAAAATAAAAGAATATTGACCTTAAATGACTTTTGAAAATGACTCTTGAATAAATTTTCATGAGATGTAAGCACTAAACTGATCTATCACGAGATATTGATCTGCGATCATGAGCTCGTTTGCAACGTTAATTTATTTTTTTATTTTTGCAGAAATATAATGGAAAGCCACATGAAATTTGATGAAGAAGATCCAACAATTTATTCAAACAACAACAAGATATTTCTTTATGGTAATGAAATTAGTGAACCTTTAATGAGACTTGATGATCTTAAATTCGCAAGAAATATCCGTGAAAATTTCTTCAAAAAAGGATTTCGTTCAATTTTTCCTATTCAAAATTATAGTTGGAATGAAATCCTTAAAAGACATTCAATATTAATGATTGGTCCGCGTTATTCTGGAACAACAATAGCATATATACCAAGTTTATTGACACTTTTGTTAAAAGATATTCAAACGCAGAAAATAGAAGATGAAGAAGTGTATGATGATAATGAAAACAAAGACAAAGAAATAACATCATCTCTATATACATCCCAAGGACCACTTGCTATCATTTTCGCAAAATCATCGAGAGAAGTTGAATTAATAAGAAAACTATGTGTTGATCTTTCAAAATCATCTTTAAAAATTGTAGCAGCATCAGGAATTTGGAATTTAACAACAAAAAAGATTGAATTACTAAATGGATGCGATTTATTGATCACTACTCTTCCATGTTTTAAAAGACTCGACGATTGCGATATTATTAAAATATTTGATCGTAACAAGATAAGGTACATTGTTTTGGATGGTTTTGATTTCATTTATGAAAAATTTGATAAAGAAGTTATTCAGATTTTAAAATCGTTCTATAAATATGATTCAATAGAAGAAAACAAATTGCAATTTATTATTACGGCAACAAAATGGGATGAAGTTTTTCGAGTTCTATATATGCAGTCATTTATCAAAATTATATTAATTGATAACTTTATTGAAGCTGCAATTATGGCACGAACTCGTTTTCAAATTGTTATAGAAGATGAGCATGCGAAAGATTTGAATTTACTGAAACGTTTAAAAAGTAATGAATGGCGTCAATTTAAAACGTTGATACTTTTTAATCAATTTTCAGAATTAGTGGCTTATAAAAAATTTATCAAAGATGAAGCACCTGAAATAAGTATAATATCCATAGAAAGTATTAAACAAAAAAAAGCGATTAACGAATTGTGTCTTATGTGGCAACAAGAGTCAAAAGGTAGAATGACATTACTTCTTATGACAGATGAAGTTTATCAAATTCATTGTGCAATTATTGAACGTGTACAAGTAATTATTCATTATTCATTATCTCCTTCATGGACTAAATTTTGTCGTCGTTTTGGAGCATCAATAGATCATTACAAAAAATTCGTTGAAAAAAATAATCAACCTACTGAAGAAGAAAGACCAGTTGCAATAATACTATTAAATGACGATAACGTTCGTGAGTTTTCTCGTTTGTTACATTTTTTACAAGATCGACGTCTAATTAAGCAACTTTCAAATGAAATGCATCAGAAAGTTATGGTGAGGATCATTTTTCCTTTTTTGAAATTATTTAAATTATATGAATATTTATTTTTTCAGAGAATTAAAGAAACCGTTGAAAGAAGTAAAATGAAAAATGACGAAGAAATTTTCATATGTCAGAATTTTTTAAAATTTGCTGATAGTTCAAACGATTGTGATTGTAATCAAAGACATGGATTTACAAACAGAGACATTAATTCTTTTTTATTAAAAAGCGGATATGTCAAATTTCTTATTCTTGACATTTTTAATCCACTTCATTATACCATCAAGATTACACACACTCGTAATGATTTGAATTCTAGTTGGATATCACAATATGATAAAATTGAACAAACAGAAATTGCACTGAAAGAACTGCAACTATATATGAATAATAAGGAAAATGAGAAAACAGCTGCTGTAATAAAAATCGGAGAGCTCTATTGTATTAAAAATATTCCTACACACAACTGGTATCGATGCAAAGTAATTTTTATTGGGTATGATATTTAAACCTAAATAATTTCCAAAGCCTGAGAACTCTGATATTTCGCATCAAGATATTTTTAGCGCATTTTTGAGAACAACAATGCCGCTTATATCTTCACTTTGGCTGGCTGGCTGGCTGTTCGGCTGGCTGTTCGGCTGAGCCGTGAGATCTCGAAAACTACAATAGATAGAGACTTCCGGTTTGTTTTAAATGAATTGTGCTATCGAGTTATTGGCGCATTCTTTATTAGAATGTTGTTACTTATAGCATTAATTAAGAAATTACGAATTAAATTTCCAAATTAAAAAATGTAAACAAAGCGAAGTTGGCTGCGAAAACGATTGCAGCGCCACCAACGGCAAATATTGGAACTTCAAATATTTTGAATATTACTCAACGGTTATTTTCAAGTTAACAAAATTTATTGCAATATTCTGTAAATTGCAGAGTCCGAAACCGTTTGGTATTTTAGTTGAAAATAAATAAAATCCAACTAAAATTTAATTGATTAGGCTTTTATATATAATCGAATAAAATTTAGTTGATTTTAATTTATTTGTAAAACGGTTTCAGACTCTCGTAAATTGGATTTTAAATAAAAACGCTCGCCGTACTTTCATGCATCAAAATTTTATCAATATGATTTTTCCTATATTCTTAATTTATTTCGATCAAATTATTTTAAACTGTAAATCTATTTTTCAATCGAATTTAATAATTCTGTAATTAGTTAACATACACTGATCTAGGCACAAAAATGCGCTAAAGTAATCCGACTTAAGGCGGACACTTTTCAGTCTCGTTTTTTTCGAAAAATAAAAACTTTAAAGATTGTTTTATTCTAAAAAAGCTATAGTCTTAAAATAATAGTACAAAGCTTCATAGCTTTTTTGAGAATATTATCCCTTGTGAACAAATTGCGACATCAAAAATATCAGAGTTCTCAGATTTTGATAAGTTCATAAATTTTTTTCTATATTTCATTTTCATTTATAGAGAAAAATCTGATATTTCTCCAACGTATGATGTAATAGTTTCATTTATCGATAAAAGTGGGAAAAAAATGACAAAGTCAATCTATGTTCGAGAACTTCCAGAAAAATTTAAAAAATATGACCCTCTTGCTACAGAACTTAGAATCATCAATATGACACCATATGATTTTGACAAGCATTTTGATTATGAAACAACGAATGAAGTTGCAAATGAAATATGCAGAATTACAAGGAATCAAAATAATAAAGACTATTTTGTTTGCAAAATTGATTTAACTGCAGCGAATACAATTTTTTCTGAAAATTTTCAATATTTTCATTTCATGAAAGAACTAAATTTGGATAAATTTCAATTTAGTTTGAGACAGTATTTATTAGAAAACAATTTTGCGATGAAAAATGAAAATATTTTCGATAAAATCAAATCAAATGCTGTCAAAGCAGGACTCATTTTACCAGTGAATACAGTCACAAAAGATGAAAAAGCAAAGGGTGTTGTTAATGATCAAAAGATAGTTCATATTGAAGAAGAAACTTTAAAGGACAATAAACGGGTAATTGAATGGAGACAATCTAATACCAAAATCATGTTTAAAATGAAAGTCTTTGATATCGTGGAGTATTCATTATTTGTGAATGAAGATAATATTGTAATCAGACTTATATATTCAGATACATGTGAGAAATTGAAATTCAATTTTTATGCTTATGTTAATACGGAATATTTTTCGCATAAATTGATAAACAATATGATTTATATAGATATTATGAAATTAGATGTCGGTAAGAGCTGGCCGGAATTATTTATCTTAAACCATAAATAAAATTGAAATAAAAAGAATTTTAGAAATGCGGAATGATTTTTTTATTGGAGAATAATTTTTAATCTTCTGGTAATGTATCATCCATTTTTCGGATAAATTTTACTCGAATCTCTGTTGTAGAATCTCCTTTTAATTGATCTTGAACAAACCAACATTGAACTTCTAGTTGTACCATTTCGAGAGCACCTCGAATGCAACCGTTTATGATTCCGCAATAACGCAGACTAGTGTTCAAGTCCGATGGTAATTCAACGAATTCTGTTAAAGGATTATTATCAAAAACAAGCGAAAACTCGTCTGCTGAGGGAGCCCAATTGGTTATAGTTGGCTGCACATTTAAATACATCCTAATAAAAAGATCAAATCAGTTTACACTATAGTAAAAGGTTAAAAAGAATTTCTTACCGAAATGCTGATTGAATTTTTTCAGCAGTGTCGCGCATATCTAAACATCGCGATGAATTAGTTTTTGAGAGATAGTCTTCAATTAGTCTCATTCCCATATTATAACCAAGTCGTTCTAATTGCTTATTAACATCTTCCACATTTTCAAAATCTCTCAGCATCTGAGTAACAAGTGCTCCATAAGTGAGTGTCAACAATTCGGAATTCTAAAACATAATTGAATAATAAATTTTTTACATAGGAATCAAATTGGAATGAAATAAATGATTTTGAAAGTGTCCGCCATGACGGATTACTTTAGCGAATTGTTGGTGTCCAGATCAGTATATGTTAACAAATTACAGAAATCATTTGAGAAAAAGATTTACATTTTAATTCAAAAAACCAGAAGTCACTAGCTATTGTAGTTTTCGAGATCTCGAAGCAGGCAGCCAAAGTGAATGTATAAGCTACATTGTTGTTCCAAAAATGCGCTTTAACTTGGGTATGAACATTGAGAAGAGAAAAACAAATTCCATTAAAACTTATACACTTTATTTACACATGATATTTTCTTCATTTTAATAAACTAAAAACTCAAAAATAATTAGTATTTTTTTTATAAAAAAAAGAATCATATTTATATTCATTAATGATGATGCATAATTATATGCTGTTGTATATGCTGATTATTAGATTGCTGACTTTGATGCTGCTGTGAACTTTTCTTTAATGAAGAGTTAGTAGAAGAAGATGATGATGCATCACCAAATCGGCCACCTTCGCCTCTTATTCTATTCATCGCATGTCGATGCCGCGATTCATATAGATATTTTGGTCTTTCCTTTGGAATTTTTCCCTGTGCTTCAAGTTTAGCTCTTGCCGCTCGTCTTTTCAAGATTCTTTTGTATTGTTCTAAAAAAATTTCAAAATATTAATTTATTAATAATTAAACTATACAATAACTAAAAATTACTAGCATTAACATATAGCGGCTCCTCTTCTGATTCTACAGGTGCTGGTGATGTAGTCTCTGAAGGTGAATTTACTGTATTAATAATGTTTGAAACAACATTCTGTGCTTCATTTGTTGTACTAGCTGTAGTAGTAGTAGGTTGGGTCAACATAACTTGTTGACTTGGTTGAGCAGATGCTGAAGGTGAACTTTGTAAATTTGTTGCTGCTACTGAGGCAGGCTGTTGAGCAGGAATTTGAAAAAAGTTTCCATTGATATTAACTATTTGCGGATGTTGTTGAGTCGCGTCAGGTATCATTGGTTGATAAATAAATGTTTGTCCATCAGGTAATTGTACAATTTGAGGTTGTTGCACTTGTGGTTGCACAATAATTGTTCCTCCTTGTCCGATCATTTGTTGAAGTGGCACGACTTGAATAGCTTGCTGCTGCTGTCCATTTGCCGCACCTAATGTTTGTTGTAGAGATTGAAGTAAAATTTGCTGACCATTTGGCATCACTTGGATGGCTGCTGCTGCTGTATTAGTCTGTTGATTTTGTTGTTGTTCATTTGCATCCATTTTTTTAAATTTATCACTCACTTTGATATTTTAATTTGTCCTGTATTATTATTTATTATAGCTCAATCACGCTCATTCATTTGTTATTTGTTTCGAAAATGTAAGATTTATATTAAAACCCCTAAAAGAGAATAAGAAACAGAATGATTATAGCTTTTCACACTCATTAACATATTTTGCGTACCGTAAATCTACACCAACATTTCATTTAATAACTTTAACACTTTCAAGTCACAAAAATTGTATGATTATGATTCGTGGAAATAAATATTTTATCTTGTTTTTTCCTTCTCGATTATTCATACCAAGCTTATTTTTTCACAGTGTGATATTTTTTTATAAAACTCATAACTTACCACTTTTTTCACTTCAAAACGGCTTTGTCGAGACATTTTAGGCAATCAGTTCTTAAGATTTAACTTTATTTTGATCCTTGATTTGATATTGATGGTGATTTGTCCAGAAAATCTATTGGTTGAAAAATGTAATGTCGATTGGCTAAGGAAAAAATTAACAGACATGTATTAGGGACGAGTGTGTTCTCTTTCTTTCTCTCTCTCCCGAATGAGCGTTCATAATGAAATGTATCCATCAAAAACATACACAATATCAAAATTAATTTTTCAATATTTTTAAATTATTTAAGACACTCACATATTTACTACGAGATAGCATCAATATTTAACTAATTATGCACTAGTTTATGTATAGCACAGATTTAAATAATACACAATTTCATAAATATTAATAATATTTTGGAATAAATTGAAGTTATCTTTTCCAAAGAATTGCCAGATTAATAAAAAAATCTCAAAACAAGCTGAAACTACTGCATAGCTTCATCATTTTTGTGGATAGCTTCTTTTAAAAGTTCAATCAGAAAAATTTAAGATTTCGTGAAAGAGTGTTTCTTTCTTTCAATATTATTCCATAAGTTGTTGAATTGTTCAATCAATCGTATAAGATAAAACACAAGTATGGTGGTTAAAATTTACATCAGTTTAACAAGCGGCCTAAAAGAGGTAATTTTGTGTGAAATGGAATTAACAGTGATAAGAAATTTTTTCCTTTTATGTAAAAAGGGAGTTTCCGCAAATTGCTTTGGCATAAATTCTAAAATATTATAAATTCTATAGAATAATTTGAAATTTTTATGATTGATATATAATTAATTAAATGATGCCTTGATAAATTAGTCAGAATGGCAAAGATTGTCTCAAAAGAAATAGAAAAATTTCCCAAAAAAATAAAGAAAAATCTATTTTTATTTTACGGGACCTATTCAATAGTTAGGAGCGTAATAGAAATCAATTATTTTAAATTCATTTATTAGTTTTAAAACTATATCATATATTTAAAGTTGCTTAAAAAAATAATTTCTTGAAGTCAATTAAAAAGAAAAAGTGTTGATGATGATGTCATGAGTTGAATATGAAAAATATGTACGGAACTTGCTGTCGGTGGTGTGATGATTATGACAAGAAGGCAACTTGAACTTGAATTTCATTCAATGAAATAAAAAAAGATACATTTGCAAAAGTGAAAAGTGTGCATTTCTCTCACTTTTGCTTGTGCTTATATGCAATTGCGGAAAAGATTTTTGTTCTCTCGCCTTTTCTTTTTAATGTAAGTTAATGTGATATAGAAAATTAAATATAATTTATATGAACATCTATATACGACTCTTTTCTACACAAGAGAAAGAAAACATTAATCTAAGAGAGTTTTCGGTATATAAGAGAATAGCTGTTCGTTCAATTATGCCTAATTTAATGTTTGACATACGAAATATATGCAAATAAAAAATTCCGAGCCTTTAGTTGATTACGATACGGGTGATTAATCATTTAGAATCAACATTGTGATTACCGATTGACAATGATATCGAATATTCAAAGAATTCACTACATAAATTATTTTTGTTTCATATAAAAAAGAACCAAAAAAATCTATAAAATTAAATAAAGACAATGTATTTTTATACATTTTAAAGCAAAAAACTAAAAAATATACGTTATTGAGTACAAAAGGTTTATACTCACACACACAATTATTATCTTTTTACAGAAATTAATAATTTAATTACATAAACAGCGTGCGTGAGTATAAACCTACTAAATAAATGGTGCTTTTATTTACGCGAACAAGTTAATAAATAATAGTTTTTGCAAAATAAATTAAATATACAAAAAAGAAGAAAAAGCCGGTATGTGGCGATAGAGAGAGAATGAAAATGCGAGTATAGTGTTTGATGATGATCAGTTCATAGAACCTCTTTCTCAGTAGGGAAATTTAAATTATTAATCACACTTGTTGATTTATTTTCATATACTATGATACATACTTTTTCACATTTTATGAGTTACATTCTCATTTTTATTCAAAAATAAAATTCAAGAATAAAATAGACCATTTTCGAAGGTCATCATTGTTTTCGATTTAAAAGATATTAAGTTGATCAATTTTGTTTCTTTCTAAATTTGTTTACGTTTATTTTTAGCTGCACATCAGCGATGGCTTGATTCTATTTATTTTTATTTTTTGTATCATATGTGCATATGTAGTGTAAATTAAATTTTTTTTAAATGACATTTTTCCTATCGTAGAGAAATTGAAGTTCTTATTTTTGTTCGCTTCACATTCATACACAATTTCATATTTCAGTTTATGGTTATTATTTATGATGATAGCGTTATCATATAACAATAAGCTTCTTCTACCGTCATGAACATTCCATTTGAAACTTGGTATGGACACTAAGTGATCGTTTTTACAACCATATAAGTTATTGTATTAGTATTTTCTCCATATTAATGAAAACAATAATATATGATTCACTGATTTTATCGTGCTATTCCAATTTGCAATCAAGTATAAAAAAGAAATAAATCAGTTCAATGTTTTATGGATGAATAATTGTGATAATGGATAGTCTTTGTATATCAATGAATTTCATTTTTTTTTTGTATTTTAGGTAAAAAAGAGGCAACAAAAGATTCTTATGATTCTCGATAGTAAAAATATCAAATATGAGATTGTCGATATCTCAGAACCTGGTAGAGAAGAAGATAAAGATTTCATGCAATCGAACTCAACGAGCAAAGGTAATTTAATTTTAAAATATTGTGGTACATATATTAATTTGATTTGATTTTTGTAGGTGGCACTGCCTCTGATCCTGATCCACGCCATCCTCTTCCACCACAAATTTTCAATGACAAAGAATATTGCGGTGATTTTGATCAATTTGAACTCGCGAATGAGGTGGACAATTTAGAAGATTTTTTGAAGTTACCTGCAGAAGAACGACCACAAGTTCACAAATCAACTCTTGATACCTCTAAAATCGATGAAAATCATCCAAATGGAAAAGTTATCGAAGATGAAGCGAATGAGAACAAAGAAAATAAGACTGATGATCAGGTTTGAAAATTGGTTAAAAATAATTTCATTGTTTCTGCACCTACTTATAAAATAAAAAAAAATGCTTATTTAATAATTTGTCAACAAATATTAAGAGAAAAATAACAAAAATCTAATTTTTAATGATTATTTTTCTCTAAAAATAATTTTAACACACACTTGCAAATCAAACGAGTAATAAAGAAGTTTAGTGAGAGAAAAATTTATTTTATTAAAGCCGTACGTTAAAAAAATTCCCAATTACTAAATTTTTCTTTCTCATTTAAACTGGATGAAATTAAAAAATTATCTAACCACTATAATCAATAAACGGATTTTAAATTAATACAATTGCATATCTATATTTTAAAACTACTCGGAAAATTTCTAGGTACATATTTTCTTATATGTCATGAAGAGATTTTGAGTTAAATATGATATTTTCTCAAAAATATGTATTAAACTTTATTGTTTATCCTTATTTGAACATTAAAGCAATAGCATGTTGAAACATAAAAAAATGAATTGTACTCTCATCAAATCATTGCATGCAACAAGAAAGAAAATTTTTGTTATCTTGGCATAAAATGGTCAACTACCCTATATAAAAAGTAATGCATACCTGAAATTTATAGGTCAAACAAAATACAGAATCTTATTGAAAAATATAATTCACTTTTGGTGTGCTTTAAAAATTAACAAAACTATAGCAGATCTTTATGCCATTTGAATTGAATGTTAAAATAAAAGCTGAAAATGATAATAATTTTTACAAAACAAGCTTAAAAATGGCTTTACATCTTTTATGCAAAATAGTAATGTTTGGCATTAATATGTAAGCAAGATTTTTGTATTTTTAAAATAATCGAATTAATATTAATAATTATTAAAAATAAAATTATTTTATTAATCGACAAAACTAACAATAAAACAAGCATTTTTCAAATTTGATGAAAAATATTTTGGGGATAATAGGATGCTGACGATATTGAGTCAGAAAAGAAGGAAGAAAATGTTGATACTCAGGAAAATAATGAAAAAGCTGACACTGCCAATGATACTGAAAAAGGAAAAAACGAAGACGAAACAGCTAAAGTTGAAGAACCAATAAATGAACAAAAACTTGAAAATTCAATAAATGAGGAAAATCTTGATAAATCGATAAATGAGGAAAATCTTGACAAATCGATAAATGAGGAAAATCTTGATAAATCGATAAATGAGGAAAATCTTGATAAATCGATAAATGAAGAAGAACTTGAAGAACCAAAAAAAGAAGAACAATCAAAAGCAGAAAATCATGAACAGATCGTTCCAGAAGAAATCAGTGTTGAAAATGAAGACGATATTAAAGATAAGGATGCGAATGAAACTGCTGATCAAGAAACTGAGGTTTGAATTTAATAAAAAAATTTCTGATCGTCATGTCTGATATTTCGCTTTTGACATTTTTGCATTGTTGTCGTCGTTACAAAATTTTTGAAGTTTTTACTTATTTAAAAAAATTTCAGATAGTACCTATTTAACTTTAAGAAATAAACAAGCACAACTAATAATGTAAAAATAGCTTTAAATGTTAAAATCTGTATAAAAATACAATGACTAAATTTTAAGAGAAATAAAATTTTATTCAAAGGCTGCTAATGGAGAAGAAAAACAAATAGATGAAGAATCAGAAGAGTTCGGAGATGACATTGTGCTTGAAAAAGAAGCAATAGTGAAAGTTGATGAAGTAAGTACTTCATGCTCTGTTTTAAAGCATGATAAATCAAAAATTTTAAACATTTTTTTCAGATACCTCTTGATAACAAACCAAATGTGGAAGATGTAATTTTAGAAGAAGAGGAAAATGAGGAGGAGGAGGAAGAAAAAGAAGAATTAGAAGTGGAAAATTCAGTACAGAAAGAATTGACAGAATCAGAAAAGTTAATATTAAGTGAAAAGCAGGAGCAATGAATGAACTAAAAATAAGAGATCAAAAAATCTTACAAACAACACTCACTTAAATAATATTCATAATTAACTCTTCACTACTTACTGATTTGGTCACTCGAATTTTTCATGAATTTTAAATTCAATTTATTTTTTTCTCTTATTTATTTGGATGTCATTTGAAAAAAATTTATTTTCTTGTTATAAAAAATAAAACAATTCACACGATTATATCGTTACTCGAAAATTATGACACTTTGTTCTCATGACATGAAACAAAAAAAATACTTATAAAAATTAAAACGAAATAAATAATTAAAAATTTAAATTTATCTTTTGTACATCATATTTCAGTCCCTTATTAAAACGTCATCATAATCACTATGGGGCAAAATGCAAAATTTTAGTCAAATCAAAACCAATTGAGCTTAAATGACTTTTAAAAAATAGATACTTGCAATACGCTCGATATTTTCAAAAAACCATTTTTTTCCATTAGACAAGACACCAGAAAAATATTTTTTTAATTCGGATTGCTGCTTTTGAAAGACCTTTTAAGAAAATCTATTCAAATATTTTTTGAAAGAAAAATTATATTTTGTCCCATAGTGCATAAAAAAAGTAACATTATTGAATGAAGCTTAGTTCAAGGCAAAAAACAAACATTGAACAATCTTAAATTATTTTCCTCATCACAACGATAGATCTTCAATTTGTGTCGTTTTTACGTATGCCTGATGCGATGTAGCTTTCAGCTTTTTTTTATTGTGACGGTCATTAGAAGTAATAAGAGTCATATTTAAATTTATCCTAGATGCATTATAAACAAACACACAAATACAATCTTGTGGTTTTATTTATAAGTCAAAGAAGAAAAGTGAATTAAAAGCGCCACATTAATAACGATTTCAAGGCCAAATATCGGTAAGTGTTCAAAACTATTCTTCGAGACCTTCAATGTATCTATCTACATGCATGCTGCACATTCTTTTTCATTCATTCATTTACTTTAATATATCTCTTCTCTCTCGCATTTGCTATTTACTCATTTACTCACTCACGTACACATCAACAGAATTACTTTTTTTGTTGTTGTTTCCATCAATAATACTTTGCTCGCTCTATTCATTTCAACGCGCTTAAAAAAGCTTTAATTTAGTTTTAGTCGATCGTTCGTTTAAAGCAGTTGTAGAAATAAAAAAAACCTTTCCGGTAGAATTATCAAATATAAGAAATATTTTAACAATTAATTGAATTTAAGGAAAAGAAAAAGCTTCTCTGTGATAAATTTTTGTTGCATGCAACTATATGCACAATGAGCAAAGGTGTATTAAAAGCGCCAGTTCTTCAAGATGATGAAAAATTTGCTTTAATGAAGGTTTGTTTTCAAATCATTATAATATGTTCAATTTAATTTTGTACTTTAGAACATTAAGACTATTAATTCCCGCCTAGTGTTAGATATCTTTTATCTAATTGATAAAAGTTAACATGAAGCCATATGAAAAGTGATAAGGAATTTTACGAATTATTTTATAAAATTAAAATGACAAAAGGGGAATTTTATGAAATTTACATAAAATGAAGGCTATCGAGTACGAATAACAAAGAGTGATCTAATGAGTTATTGCTGTGTTGTTAATCTCAGAACATCAATTAATTTTTTATAGAAAAAAATGTGCTAGTCATTCATTTAACCAAATTCTTAATAGCAAACATTGTGTAATTACAAATGCAACTTCTGTTTAAAACTTTTGATGGAAGTTACCAAAATATTATTATGATTAATAATTTTCTTCATCGCTTTTTTGTATTCATAAAATAATTACAAAATAGTAATTGGCAAAATCAACAAAAACTTACTTATTTAATTTTTTACAAATGACAAAAAAGACAATAGACGCTTCTTTATATTTATTTTCAATATCATTAAAATTTAATTAGCATGCGATTCGGAGTCCAATGCACTCAATCACGAAGGTAAAATCGAAAATTTAAAAACATACAAACAAATAGAGAGGTAAAAATATTTTGCGTTAGTTAGACAAGGAAGGAAGAAAAAACCAATTGCATAATACCGAAGACCAGTTAGATGAAAATGCATTTTTGCAGTTCACATGTTTCTCCTTCACCTACATCTGACATATCTATATGTTTCTGCATCAAGTGAAACTTGTTCGTATGTCAGCAATTAAAAGAGCTTTTTTGTGATTCTTATTGCACATGCAAAAGTCTATAGAAATTCTTTATAAACTTTATTCACAACAATGAAGCAACGCGGCATAGCCACTTTCAATTAACGCTTCATTGATAATTAGTTACAAAACTTGCTATTTATTTACTCTCACTGTTATTGCTGATTTTAATGTAAAAATTCACAGTAAAGTAATTTTGTATAACTTAAGTAATAACAATGGAAATAAATTATTTATACGCATATTTGCGTATGTGACATTCATGAATGCCTAAGCGGAATAAAAAATCAGTCGCTTGAAAATCCCTTAATCCTTTGATATTCAATATCATTATTATTCCATTGTCTCATTATCATAAAACAACTTCAATTAAGAACAATTTCTGTGGAAGTGTAAAAATGTTTATAATCGTCTGAATAGCGACAATTCTCTTTTCAATAATCATTTCATAAATCAAATTAAGAAAATAATATTTCAAGATCATATGTGCTTCAATAATTGTTTGAATTCGCTACAACATGACCTAACTCAATGTTTCATTGTCATGATCAAAAAAATCTTTTAATATGTGTCTAATTCATTCAAAATAGTTTCGTCGATCTGTGTCGGATATCTTGAAACCTGAGCACGATGATCATTTTTTATTACGTTGGCTACGAGCTCGCCAATTTAATGTTGAGAATGCCGAGAAGATGTTACGCGAGGTAAGCTTCACTTAATTACTGCACTGAGTTCAATAACATTTATAATGTGATTCTGATAGTCACTGAAATGGCGTGAGAAGTGGGGTGTTGATGATCTTGACGAATGGGAGCCACCAGTGGTTTTTGAGAAATATAAACCATACGGAACAACAGGTTTTGATAAAGATGGTTCAGTAGTTATCATTATTCCATTTGCTGGAATTGACATATGGGGATTACTTCACTCCGCTTCAAAAAATGACATAATTAAAAATACGATAAGAATTTTAGAGAGTAAGTGTAATCCATCAATTTATTTTATTATTTCCATGATTAATAAAATTTCTTTTAAATAGAATTTATGAAGCTTGCGTATGAACAGAGTAAAATGTATGGTCCTGAAGCACGAAAATTTGTTGTAATTTTTGATATGGATAATTTTGTAATGAAACAATATGCTTATCGACCAGCTGCTGAGCTTGTAATAAATGTAGTTCAAATGTATTCAAATAATTATCCTGAAATATTAAAATATTGTTACATCATTAATGGTAAGTTTTCTATTATTTAAATAGTTTAATTGGAGTCACATTGAGTTAATTGATTCTTTTAGCACCAAAAATATTTTCATTTGGTTTTAACATTGTTAAAAAGTTCTTAGATGAATATACATTGTCAAAAATTTGCATTTACAAGCATAACCGAAACAAATGGTTACCAGCAATTTTTGAACGTATTGAGCCACGTTATTTACCTAAATATTATGGTGGTGAATTGACAGATAATGATGGGAATCCAAAATGTCTCGAGAAAATTTGTTGGGGAGGTGAGAATGAAAATTGATGACAATTAAGTTAAAATGCATATAAAAATTATCATTTAAAGGAAAAATTCCAAAAGAATATTATATATCTGAAGAGGACTCTTATAATAATACATCAACATACAAGATAACTACTATTAAGAAAGGCTCAAAACTTAAACTCTATTTCGATGTTGAAGACTCTGGAGTATTTCTCAAGTAACAATAGCTGTCATAATTTGATTACAATGTAAATATTATTGGTTTATTTTTTCGTTCACAGATGGGACTTTAAAACCGAACTATATGATATTAAATTTGGTGTACGTGCACTGAATGTAAAAACAGGTGAAAAGTTCAATGAGGTTGATCTAAAGCGTGTAGCATCACATGAATCAGAAGAAACTGGTTTTATCACGTGCCAACCAAATTATCGATGTAAATTATTATAAAATTATACTTTATCCAACTAGAAAGTTAATCAATTATTTTACGCTTTTCTTTAGACACAGTCATTTTTGATAATAGCTATAGCTATTTTAAAAGCAAGAAGCTTACATATTCAGTTGTAGTATCGCTGCCACTCGAAAAATTGGAGAAAAGTGCCAATAAGATTGAAGAAAAAATTCTTGACCAAAATGAGAATGAATGCGAAGAATCAAAGTGATGATACTTATATATCGTAATTTAAGATATTTTGTGATGGCAATTATTAAATAGATATATTTAGGCTAACATTTACCGGTTCCTTCATCTTTAATCAAAAGTTTACTTTTTTTATTTTGAGACTGCTATTTTTGTACTTATTGTGTATTTGTGAATAAAGCTTGAGGCATATTAATTTATCATGCTTTACATAATTAGTAAAATATTATTTTATAATAAAAGAATTTATTTTGTACTTAATAATTCAAGGTTTTTGTTCTTTTTGTGGTATCATAAAACGAGACTGAAAAGTGTCCGCCTTAAGTCGGATTACTTTAGCGCATTTTTGGTGCCTAGATCAATGTATGTTGACAAATTACAGACTTACGAATCTACGTTTGAGAAATAGATTTACAGTTTAAAATAATTTGATCCAAATAATTTCAAATATAGGCAAAATCATGTTTATAAAATTTTGATGCATGAAAGTATGGCGAGCGCTTTTAATTGATGTTCAATTTACCAGTGTCCGAAACAGTTTTACGTGTAATTAAAAATGAACTAAATTTTATTCGATTATATATAAAAGCCTAATCAATTAAATTTTAGTTGGATTTAGTTGAAAATTTTAATTGAATAAGTTTAAATTGATTTTTAGTTATTTGCAACTAGAATACCAAACGGTTTCAGACTCTACAATTTACAGAATCTTATAAATAATTTCATTGACTTGAAAAAAACGGTTGAGTAAAATTCGAAATATTTGTAGTTCAATATTTGCCATTGGTGGCGCTGCAATCGTTTTCGCAGCCAACTTCGCTTTGTTTACATTTTTCAATTTGGAAATTTAAATTCGTAATTTCCCAATTAATGCAATCAGTGGCAACATTCTAATAAAAATTGCCGCCTAACTCGATAGCACAATTTATTTAAAAACAAATCGGAAGTCTCTAGCTATTGTAGTTTTCGAGATCTCATCCCTCAGCCGAACAGCCAGCCAGCCAGCCAGCCAGCCAGCCAGCCAGCCAAAGTGAAGATTATAAGCGGCATTGTTGTTCCAAAAATGCGCTAAAAATTTGTCGTTAAGATTTGAAACTTGAAAAAGCTTGAATTATATTCAACTTATTTTTAATGACAGTTCCTATCATTATTTTATGTCAATGTATTCAATAATGATAAAATACTTTGGATTTTGATAACATTCACATGCTCACGTTTATTTAATATACCTATGATGATAATATAAAGAATATTTCATTTTACTGTGAACTTTCAGTTAGTAAAGACGTTCATTTAAACTCAATACAATTTTCTTGTTTGATATTAATAAGCCAAATATACAAGAATTTCTTTTCATAGAAGAAAATTTATTAATGAGTTAAAATATGAGTGGTGTTCAAAATAATGGATTTAGAAATACAGAAATCGATGAAAATGAGGTAATCTTATAAAGTTAAGGATCAAAAAAGTAATCCAATATTAAATAGCATGTGGCGCAATTGATAAAAATTAAAATCTTATCAACGTTCTTTTATGATTAAGCTCAAAGAAATTTCAAGTGGCAATTGAAATTTAATAATAAACTTTTGATTTACTCAAGGTTATAGCATATAAAGAATGTTTGATGTGAGTTGAATAAGTTGTAGTCACGATATTATCAAGATTTTAATCAAACAGTAAACGAGTATTACTCTCCATGTTATTTTTATATTCTACGATAAGAACTTTCGCTTATGTTAGACTCTATAATCTCCTTAAAGTATCAATGAATTTTCTTTTTTTGTTGATAAACAAAATTAAGATAAAGAATATTAATTTTGAAGGTTATTGCAGATTTGGGTTGAAATCTCAGATCATTCGAATGATTTAGCAGAATTTAAATAAATTTTGAAAATCACAAATTGAAAAAAATTATAAAATGACTTAAAGAGTCTATAATTTTTTATTCATGTGATTATTACACTGATAAGACATAGATTATCGATTATTCATTTTTATATTCTCTTCAGACACAATTCAATTTATATAGAAGACCAAAGCAGAGCAACCCAGAAAATATTTTTTTACCGCCAGTAGATTATGACAATGATGATCAAACGCAAACAACTTTATTTAAAGAAGATCAAAAGCCAAAACAACAGTTGTGGAAAATGATAATTATATTAGTTATCATTCATGGAATTATAATTGGATACATATCATTTGCTACATATAAATTTATATCAACACGTAATTATGACTTTACGCTTATCAAAAAATATTAATATTCATTTAGAAATTTTAGGAGATAATTGTGAAAGAGATTGTGAACTTACACTTTGTGCTCCTTATGGAATGCTTCTTCTTGTTGGTGGTGTTTTATATGTTGGACTTATCTATTTTAAAATAATTAAACCATATTTTGGAAAATTCATATATGAATCAATATTTACACCAATTGGACGTTTTATTAAAAACCTTTTTAAAACAGTGTAAGTTAAGAATTTTAAAAACAAAAAATTCAAAAATTATAAAAATTTTATTTAAATTAGAATTTCTAAAGTTATACTGGCTGTAGTTCTAATAGCAGCATTTATTGGGTATATCATTTATGAGACTCATACAGACTTCATGCGTCTACGTGCACTCATTGGTATTTCATTGTTTGTTGGAATTGGCTATCTTATATCTGGTACAATTTGTTTAAAAAAATTACTAAAGCAACATTAATATTTAAAAAATTTTTAGCACATAGAACAAAAATTATATGGAGACCTGTAGTATGTGGAGCAATTTTACAATTTGTTCTTGGTGTAATTTTTATCAGATGGCCTGTAGGCAGGGAAATTTTTGCATGTTTTGGTGACAAAGTTGCAGAGTTTTTTGAATATGGAAAAGAAGGAGCTGCATTTGTATATAGTGATTTTTTGGTTTACGAAAAAGGAGTTTTTGCTTTTGCAATTCTCGCTATAATTTACTTTTTTAGTCTTTGCGTTTCAATTCTCTATTATGTTGGTGCTATGCAATGGATTCTTTTTAAACTAGGATGGGTATTGCAGTCAATTCTTGGTACAACAGTTTGTGAGAGTGTCAATGCAGCTGGAAATATTTTCTTGGGTCAAACAGAAAGTCCTTTAGTTATTAAACCATACATAAAAAAATTGACTCATTCAGAGATTCATGCTGTTATGGTATCAGGGTTATCGACAGTTTCAGGTTCAGTGATGGCTGCTTACATTAATTTTGGTGCTGAACCAAGTCATTTAATTACTGCATCTGTTATGGCAGGTAAAGTTTTTTAATGTTTGCTTTATATCATAATGAATATTTCCCAGTTGAAACAGTATTATGATTAGTAATATAAATTTATAGAAATTCTTTATAAATAATTTTTTAATCTAAAAGCACCCGCTAGTCTGTTCTTTGCTAAGCTGGTTTGGCCTGAAACAGAAGAAAGTAACACATCCGCAGGCAACATTCAACTTGAAAAATCGTGAGTAAAAAATAAGAT
This sequence comes from Polypedilum vanderplanki, assembly GCA_018290095.1. Classification (NCBI taxonomy): domain Eukaryota; kingdom Metazoa; phylum Arthropoda; class Insecta; order Diptera; family Chironomidae; genus Polypedilum; species Polypedilum vanderplanki. Next base: position 22,093,612 of record CM031380.1, on the reverse strand, counting down.
AAATTAATTTCTCAATTACTATTTTTTATTGCTTTATCAGAACAAACACATCAGTGCTCGATGCAGCATCGAGTGGTGCCAGTAATGCTACAGATCTGATTCTCAATATCATTGCAAATCTTGTGGCTTTTGTGGCATTTATAGCCTTCGCTGATGGCATGGTGAAATGGATCACATACTTGATGGGTTTCGAAGATGTTGGAGTACAATATATTTTAGGTAAAATTTTTATGCCCGTCAGTTGGATCATTGGAGTATCATGGGAAGATTCGGAAGCAGTTGGAAATGTTATTGGAACAAAATTAATTGTAAATGAATTTGTGGGATTTGGTGTTCTTGGAGGATATATTGAAAGAGGTGAAATTTCGGTGAGAAAAAAATAATTTTAGTTATTTAATAGCAATTAAATTATTTTGTTAATCGATTGCAGCCTAGATCTGCAGCAATTGCAACATATGCCATTTGCAGTTTTGCTAACCCTGCATCAATAGGCATCATGGTCGGAGGATTGTCAGCTCTTGCACCTGAAAGAAGACCATCTATCACAAAAGTTGCTATAAGAGCTTTTTTTGCTGCATGTTTTGTAACATTTGTAACAGCAAGTATTGCTGGTCTTTTGATGACCGATGAATTAATTCACGGTCATTACAATAAACTTCTCTCTACATTTGTTAAATAAAACTTTAAAAAATCTCTCTCACTACAACCGTCAAATTTTATATTTTTACATACTGCTTGTAGACAGATAAGTATTGAGTAATAAAAGAGTTATAAACGAACTCAATGAGAAAAGTGTGTTTAAACTCTATGTGTTATTTTTTAGGCTTAAACGGCAATGTTTTGCCAATCGCTGAAGCGAGCAGACGTGTGTGAGTAGAAATAATAACTAGTTTTGATTAAGAAATAATAGTTAATGTGTCATTTTGTGATAAATAAATATAGTTAAATAATAAATATCATATAATAGAGAATGTTTGTTATCAAAAAATAATTATCTAATTACTTGTAAAACACAAAAGAAGTTGTGATAAGTGTTAAACATGAATGGTGTACAAAATGAAGCCTTTGATTTAACCGAAAATCTTAATAAGGTAATGGCCGAAAGAAGAGCTAGTTTGTAGTGTTTTAAAAGAAAAATATCTAGTCTCATCTTCCTAGTAGCTGCTTATCTTTTTAATATTATTTTTCATCAAGATTGTTTGAAGGGAAGATAAAAACAGTAAAATGAGATAGATTTTATTGTTTTATGCTCTTAACTTAATTTAAAATGAAAATATGACATTGAATTTATAAATCTATACCTATTTTTTGACTTTTATAAGTAAACGTTTAATTCCTATGAACAAAATTTTTTTTATAACTTTGTGTGATCTTGATCATTCATTCATTGTGAATCACTTGGAATTTTTAGCGCATTTTTGGAACAACAGCTTATAGTTTCACTTTGATCGGCTGGCTGGCTGGCTCACGCGTGTGAGAGTTTCAGTTTGTTGTGTTTGATTTATGCTATCGAGTAACTGGCGGCAATCTTTATTAGAATGTTGCCATTGATTTCAATGATTAGAAATTTACGAATATAAATTTCCAAATTGAAAAATGTAAACGCGAAGTTAACTGCAAATACGATTGCAGCGCCACCAATGAAAAAATTGAGACTTCAAATAATTTGAATATTTACCGTTATTTTCAAATCAACAAAATTATCATAAGAATATTCTGTAAATTGAATGTCAATCAGAAACGTTCGCCGTACTTTTATACATCAAAATTTTATAAACATGAATTTTATTTATTTATTTCGATCAAATTATTTTAAAGCGTGAAGCTGTTTCTCAAACGAATCTTATAATTCTGTAATTTGTTAACATACACTGATCTAGATATAAAAATGCACTAAAGTGTCCCCCTACTACCACACGGACACCTTCCATGTCATTTTTAAATAGTTTATGATTAAAAATAAGAAAACAAAGTTATACAGTTTAATTACATTCTTCTTTTATTGACATTATTATAAATAAATATAAAATAATGCATGCTCTGTACGAACAATAAAATCATACTGTACATAAAATTGTTATTTTTATTCAAACGTCTTTTTTTCGTTTCTATCTGAATGACATTTTTGAATAAGAAGGAAGTGAACGAAATTATTTTTATTTATTGAGTTAATTAAAATTTTCATTATGTTTAATTTTGCCTAAAATTTGTTTATTCTCATAAGCTATTTTATTGTTAATTTTAGTTTGATAGAGATGATCGAGAGTTGAATAAACACAAAACAAACGGAGAAAACATATCATTAGAGCCAATGACACATGAAGAAGTTGTTAATACAAATTTATCAGCAACAGGCACCAACAAAAATGAAAAGAAATATAGTTTGGTTGTTTTCATTATAACTAATTTTATTGTATTCGTGTATTTCTCATATGTCACTTATCATTATATAAAAATAAGTGAGTTTAATGCAATCATAATTTTAATTATTCGCCTATTTACAATCTTTTTTTAAGGAAATGCTTGTGAGAAAAATTGTGAGCTTACTTTATGTTCACCTTATGGCATGCTATTATTTGTCATAAGTGCAATTTACTTAGGTTTGATTTATTACAAACTAATTAAGCCATACTTTGGAAAAACCATCGAGAAAAAAATATTTAAACCGGTTAGACACAATACTCGGAAATTTTTCAAATCAATGTGAGTCTTCAACGAAAGAAATGCAACCATGAATTATAAAAAAATCATTTTAGGCAATCGCGTGTTGCGATGTCAATTGTACTTTCGGCAACCTTTTTCGCATACATAATATATGAAACTTTTAACGATTTTACACGACTTAGAGCACTTGTCGGTATTGCTATTTTCATAACAATTGGTTATTCTTTATCAAGTAAGTGTTGTTGTTGATGATTGTTAGCAATATAACACTTAATTTTTAAATTATAGTTAAACAAAATGGAATAAATTATCGAATTGTGATATGTGGAGCAATCTTTCAATTTCTACTTGGTGTTATTCTTATCAGATGGACAGTTGGTCGTGAAATTTTTTCATGTTTTGGTGAAAAAATTTCTCAATTTCTAAATTATGGGAAACATGGAGCAGCATTTGTATTTGGTGATTTTTTAGTCACTGAAAAAATAGTTTTTGCTTTTGCTGTTCTTCCAATTATTTATTTCTTTAGTATGTGTATCTCAGTTGGTTACTATCTTGGTTTTATGCAACAGATACTTTTCAAAATTGGATGGATATTGCAGTCAATCATAGGTACAACAGTTTGTGAGAGTGTCAATGCAGCTGGAAATATTTTCCTTGGCATGAGTGAAAGTCCGTTGGTTATTCAACCCTATATCAAACATCTTACGCATTCAGAAATTCATGCTATTATGGTGTCAGGTTTTGCTACCGTTTCTGGTTCAGTGATGGCTGCTTACATTAATTTTGGTGCTGAACCAAGTCATTTAATTACTGCATCTGTTATGGCAGCACCAGCTTCGTTATTCATGGCTAAGTTAGTTTGGCCTGAAACTGAAGAAACAAAAACCTCATCTAACAATATTCAAATTGAAAAATCGTAAATTAAAGTTCTAATTTGTCGTAAAATATTTTTTAAAAAATATTTTTTTAGAACTGACACATCGATAATTGATGCCGCTAGTAATGGAGCTAGTAATGCTATAAATTTAATGCTTAACATTATTGCAAATCTTGTAGCATTTGTTTCTTTTATCTACTTTGCTGATGCTATTTTGACTTGGATCACAACTCTTGCTGGTTTTGAAAATTTAAATCTTCATTCTATACTTGGGAAAATATTCATGCCTATTAGTTGGCTCATTGGAATAGATTGGAAAGATTGTGAAAATGTTGGTCATATCATCGGAACAAAAACAATCATTAATGAATTTGTTGCATTTAAGTTGCTTGGAGAATATAAAGCAGCGGGAAAAATTTCTGTAAGTTAAAATAACTGTTGTATATCTAACATAAAATGAAAAATATTTTTTTATAGTCCAAATCAGCAGCAATCACTACATATGCAATTTGCAGTTTTGCTAACCCAGCATCAATAGGAATTATGATTGGGGCTCTTTCCGGTCTTGCACCTGAAAGAAGACCATCTATCACAAAAGTTGCTATAAGAGCTTTTTTTGCTGCATGTTTGGTAACATTGATCACAGCAAGTATTGCTGGTCTTTTAATGACTGATGAAACAATTAACAATTTTTAAATATCGTCAATTTAAAATGATTTCAAATTATTAATTAAAAGAGTCTCTGACATTTGATAACAATAGTATTTGATTATCTTAAACTAGATAATAACTTTAATTTATTATGTAATTGTGAGCAACTGCTTTAGATATTTTTATTTAATTAATTGGCTAAAAATGTTAAATAATAAAAATTTTATCACAAAATAAAGAATATTAAATAAGCTAAGGATTATATAGTAATTTCCAATAAGATAAAAATTCGCATGGACTGATAACATTTGATAATGTATCTTACAGTAAGATAATATTTGTTCCCAGTTGAAATTAAAAACTTATATTTGATTTTTCAACTTGAGCAACTCGTTGACATGAAAATTTAGGAATGGTAGTGATGCTTAAGGAAGAGCAAGCAAATCATTCTTCTTGTATAAAGCTTGAATACGATCATATACAATGTCTGTATAATTCAACATTTCTGGCAGAAGCTTTACACTTTTTGGAACGTCATCACACACTTTATGGAGGAGATCATCTCGAGTTGGCAGTGCATACATAGCAAGATTTGCTCCTTTTCTTATTAAAAATGGATGATAATCTGCGAGCGTTTCTTGATAAGAAATTTTACAAGCTTCGTTTGTCTTATCATCAGGATTTAATTCAGCAAGTTTCCTTAAGAAATTACGTGTAAAGTCCAAACCACGGTGCAATCTGAGCAACGTCCGACATCCACTCACATAATCTTTTTTATGGAGTAATTCTGCACTCATTTCATAGTCCATCATAGATTTGACTGAAGCAAATTTATCTTTTTGCTCACTATTAGTTCTAAATTCCTCCAAAATGCTAATTTTTGATTTGATATCTGAAAAAAATTTTTTTGCATAATTTCAAAATTTCATGTAAGTATGAAAAAATTATTTACCTGATGACACAAATCCAAATATTGTTCCCATTGCATCAAAAAATCTATAATAAATTAATAATTTTCTCAGACTGTTAGTTAATTAAAATTTAGGCATACTTTAAAATTTCTTTGAATGCTAGAATATAATAGTCCATGAGTACATCGTCAGCACCAGATGCATCAACAGCAGCTTTAAATTGCTGAATGGCAAGAGTTATGTCAAACGTTCCCGTCATCTTAAATTAAAATAAACAACACACCACTAATTAACTTAAATGAGACCGAAAAACTAAATTTTTCTCTCTACTCTGTTGTGCACTCTCACAGACAATAATAAGTAGAATGCGGCGAATTTGATATTTGAATTACTTTTAATACGTTAAGCTTTTTATCGTGATAAAAAAAGATAAAAAAATGTGATAAATTTATCAGAGTTAGAAAAGTAGATCTACTTTTCATATAAAATAAAAGTAGAAAGTAGATTTTTATATGAAAAGTAGGTAAAGTAGGTAGCTACTTTTCCAACTCTGAAATTTATGATCAAGTGAACTTTATTATAAAAAAGTGTGTAAAATAATTTTTTAACAAAAATAGTTTTAAATAGATAAGCATTAGTTGATTTCCGTTAATTTTTTTTTAAAAATAATACTGTATTAAAAATTGAAATTTTCTGTATAAATTTCAATTCCATTGATATCAAAGAGGCACTTCCAGTCGTTTATGTTAAATTGTTGACTCCATGTTTTCATATCAAGAACTCTCAAATTTTTACAATATTTTCTCATGATTTGAAATGAATTAGCAGTTAGTTTGCACATTGTATGAATCTTAAAAACTTTCAAGTTATTTAAATTTGACACAATTGCTTCAAGCTGTTCATCATTAAGATGAAAATAATTAATCAATGCGAGTTCCTCTATTTTGTTGTGTATTATGAACACATCATTTTCGATTTCATCCGTATTAATTAAAGATAATTTCTTAACTTTTTCAAAATAACATCCATTAACTTTTCCAAAACGAATTGTTAAATCTTCAACTTTTTTCATGTTAGCTGAAAAAATTCTATTGCTTTCAACAGTTGCTCCTTCGATATAAAGCTTTCTTACGTTTGGAAATTTATCAATTCCTGAATTTGGCATAGTGATTGAAAGTTCTTCAAGTGATGTAATTTCTTCAGTTATCTCATTTGTTTCAATTGCTTCCAATTCTAGCGACTTGAGTTTTTTGCATTTATTGATGACATTTGAAGGATCCCATCCATGAACATCTTTAATTGAAAGTTTTTCAAGTGTATCAACATGATTAGCAAGAAAAGTTTCAAGATGAACATATTCTTCCAAATCACTATTGTAAATGCTAAATTCTTTTAAACGAAATTCAACATCAGGAAATCGACTGCTCATAAGATTGGACTCAAAAATGCCACCAAAATAGAATGATATTAAATGTTTTTGAAGGGTTATAAATGGATAGAAATTAATAAAGTTGTAATATGGTGAATCTATAAAAATAAGAAAATACATGAAAGTTTATATTTAGATAATAAAATTTCTTTACACACCTCCATAATTTCTTACAACAAGCTTCTTGACACTAACTTGATGTAAAATTTTAAAAATTGTTGGATCTGTCTCATAAAATTCTAATGTGATGTCATTTAAAGGTTTCACAACTGCATCAACAAACTCGTCTTCATCTTCCAAATTTATGTATCTGAAGGTAATTTTCTTTGCATTAGGAAGAAGATTTAGAATAGTCACAATGGAATTCAAAGTTGTTCTGTGATGCTCGATTGTTACTTCTTCAATACTATCGCCAGTTGCTTGTAAGGCTTTGATGAAATTTTCTGTATTATTATCACGAATAAATACTTTTGAAAACTTGCGTTTTGGTGATTTTAATGTTAGTGGAGTCTGTGTATCAACTTTCAATCCTTTTATCAAATTATTTGATTCAATAATTTCATTGAATAATTTACTGACAGTTGTCAACTTTATGATATGCTTTTGAGGTAGTTGATTAAAAATATGACAAAGAATTTCAACTGGTAATTTTTCCATGTTAAATAGAAGAAAATTAATTTTATTTCACCTGAGTTGTTATGTCTGTCTATAAATAAAACGATGATGAATAAGTGTCGATACATACCAGCATGAGCGAATTCAAAATTTGAATTTAGTAAACGTTAAAAAATGAACTTGAAACTATTTGATTAGAAATTTGTTTTATTTTTAAATTTAATATCATGTTGTAAACATATGATTTAAAAGTTAAATAAAATTGGCTTCTGAAAAAGTAAATCAAATTAAAATTATTTTTCATGTTAAGATTTTTACTTTTATAATTTTATTTCTTTTATATCAAAAACGTTGACTAGCATACAAACTTAATGCATTAAAATGTTCCTAATTCTACTAATTAAATTATAAAAATAAAAGAGTTTTCTTAATGTTACAGCTACACAATAATAAATTTATAATCTAAATGAGAGCATGAAACTGAGAAAGAAGAGAGAATAAAAAATTAAAAATTCATACGTATGAACAGTCTTACGCTTTAAAGAAAGATGAATAAGAATGAAACATCTTAATTCAAATGGGTAACACCAAATAAAGAGAGAAGAATGAGAAAAAAAAGAATTTAATTTATGTACATATCATTTAATTTGTGTTTGGATTTTTATAAGCTTAGTGCTCGTGTTAGTCTGAGACGAAAATCGCGGTAAAGCATTTTTCCACCTGTAGGGAAGCGGCTTAAGAACATTTCAACTGACATTAAGCACAAGGCTTTTCCATTCATCTTAAATTTATCTGATATGTTATCAACATCATTAATTCCTTCTGAACGACCGAGATTGACAATCCATAGTCGTACATGTTGTCGTGTCCAATCGCGTGGATCTGTTAATAAAGTAAAATATTAAATATCATAAAAAACCTACACAATTCATTTAAACAGCGCATTTTCCCACAACAGGATTAGTTTTTTTTGCTTTCAACATTCATTGAAGTTCAAAAAAACTTTTTACGGCCTTTTGAAGTCTGTACAGCCAAAAACATACTTGGGTCCAAATGTCCAAAATCACTTCTGACATGTTTTCTCGACGTTTTATGACATTTTAGACTTTTTGGTGAAAAAAATTTTTTTGGTCCATGTGATGGACAAGCACCACATGCATGCCCTTGGGTCACCACCAAATCTATAAACTTTTATGCCATCTTATTGTACGCTTCAAGAACCTTTCCAACGAGTTATAAATATGTCTGTATTTGAAAAATTTCGATTTTTGGTCCAATGTGATGCACCTGTGCGGCACATGCATAAGCTTAGGCATAAATGTCAAAAATCATTTTTGACTTGTATTCTCGATGTTTTATGACATTTTAAGACTTTTTTGTGAAAAAAAATTTTTTTGGTTCAAGTGATGCATGTCCACCATATGCATGCCATAGCTCGGCATGGAGAACGAATCTCGCGGAAATCTTCCGTTACACCGGTCTCATAATCAGAACCAACAGATTGGTGCAAAAAGTTTGGTAAAAAACCGTTTCTGGAAAGACTAGTTACGGAGACAGACGGACAGACAGACGGACAGACAGACGGACAGACAAAGTGGGCACAATAGCGCCTTTTTTCTAAATCTGATGGAAAATACGCTAAAAATCTTAAAAAAACCTACACAATTCATTTAAACTTACCAAGTGGTAAACCATCTGAGCCTAATTTAACGAGTGTATTTTCTAAATTCGATGTTTTTACATGTAATGGTTTAGTAAAGTTGTTTCCACTCTGATTGTTGTTGTTATTGTTATTGCTCGTCTTCCAGTGTTTTTCACTTTCAGCCTGACAATTTGACACCGAACGGAGATCGATTGATGCAGGAATTCGCGCAAAAAGGCGAGCACGATTATGCAAGCCATTTGTATTGTTACTTTCCACTTGCATCGTTGAACTGTAATAAGAGCAATAATGAAAATAACTGATGAATTTAAAAACGCAACTGTAAACTCTAAGTTGATGAATCAAATTATGGATTATGTTACAAGTGTGAACTCGATATTAGATAGAATATTTTATTTATATACTTTATTGTATTTCAATTAAATTTAAAGCACTTACACATCCCGTCAAAAATATTTTCATTCGTATAAAAACACATTTCCTTCTTTTTCAATTTTGGCCGAGTTGAGAGAGTAGAAAAAAGTAATGTGTTGTTGTATAATGCCGTTTCCGGCCGATCAAATTGAACAACAATTGAAAATAATATATATAAACTTTGTCAACCCGGGTATCTGGCAAAATTCGACAGCTGTTGCCATTATGGTCGTGCAGATTTCTCTTTTTTGATAATAAATTTATGAGACATTTTTGAGACAATGGTCAATTGTCTTATTCAATTTGTAGTTAATTATGATAATTTTAAAAATGTTCTAAATTATCAAGCGTTGAAATTTGAAGAAAATTTAAGTTATGACACACATTTTGAATTATAAAAAGAAATCGGGACCTTTCATATCTATTGAATAAAATAAATGCTATTATAATTATTTCTATATTGCTTAATGTTGAATTTTATCATTGTTATAAATAAACTGTTAGAAGGTCAAAACTGATATAAAAAAAGACAAGCGGAAAGAAACAGATTTAACAACATCTGTTTTGTCATCAATTCCAATTAACATTCAAAATAAAATAGCATTACATTATCATCAAATGATTTTCCGGCTTTTTTACTTTATTCTATATTCAACTAATGTATGCTATAAAAACATGCCATGTAATGAAATTGAATTTTGATAATGGATAAAATGACCTTGCATAATGAGTACATCATTGTTCATTATGCAATACACTTATTTTTTTCTGCAGACCAGACAGTAATTTACTTAATTTATGACAGTAATCGTCAGAGAATCTTTTATAGTTTGAATCATAAAAAACAATGGAATGGATTGTATGAATGTCTCAATGGAAGTGCATTCATAATATTAAACAAGTCGTTTAAAGTAGAAGGAAATGAAGGAAATTTTTAAAGTAAACAAATGAAAAGCAATGGCAAAAACCCATAAATTACCGGAAATCTATTATTAATTATTGAGCTACTCTCATGCGCTCAAGAGTAAGAATGGCGTAAAAATTTTAGACGATAGAAAAATCATTAATGGGCACCATATGCTTTCATTTACATATGAGGAAAATATTGTAAATCAACAATAACAAGATGAATAAGATAAATGACAAACAGTACCACACACTGTTGCTGCTTTCAATTCATTTTCATCAACTTTAAGTGAAAATTTTTTTCTCATCTTGCAAGTGAGAAAGATGAAAGTCGTTGATGGGTCTTTTTGATGTGATCATGTCAATCAATACTTGTGCATTTGGTGAAATTTATCTTCTTTCTTTCTTGCACAAAAAAGAAAAAACAGTGTGTAAGTGAGTAAATGGCGAATTTTAAGAATAAATCGAGCGCTAGTTATTTTTAAATAAAGATAGCTCATCCGCTAGAAATGCAGGAAATGAAAATAGTATTGAAAAAATTATGTAAAAAAAATTGACAGTAATTTCGTGTGTGAGTAATTTCCGCAGCAACAGTGCCAAGCGGCAAATGATCTTTCATACCACAAAAGAAGTGCTCGCGTGATCTCTTTCAGCCATCATTTCAATTTTAAGATCATTTAATATTTTTCTCTTTCACTTACTTCAGTCTCAAAAGCAGGCAAACAACTTTTGATGCTTCCGTTAGCTATGAACAAATTATTATAATCTTTATCTCAATTCACTTTCCCACAATTCAATTATTTTTCTTTTATGGGTAATTTTGATTGTGTGTGGAAAATCTAGTTGCAAACACAGGATGTTTGTTTGTTGTTTGCAATGCTTCCAAATGAAAGAGATAAGAATGATTTCTATGAATTGATCACTCATGACAATTTATGAAGACGTTAAATTATTTACATTACATGATAAAATTGATGAATTAACAAAAGATTTTTGAAAATTTAGGATTTCTATTAAATTTATAAGAAATAAAATAATTACAGAAACAAGTTTATTAAACTATTGTTTTTATAAAGAAAATTGAATATTTTTAAAAGCATTACATTTAATCTCCTTGATTTCTATAAATTAATTGTCAATTAGATGATTTGCTACAAGCGCAAAATAATCTGATGTTATTAGACGAAAAAAAAACTTGTCAAACAGCGGACACAAATTAAAAAGGCGATTGAATGAGCGAGAAAGAAATTCAACTCAGGAAAAGGAAATTGTATTTCCAGTCAACGAATCTGAAGATCTCCAGAGACACATATTCACATACATATTTTTTTTCTTTCACTCACTCTATGACTGTGCGCTGTCAAGCTGCAAAATCTCACAAAAATATCGTTTTTTACACATGACTTGACTTGTAAGAATTATACACATAGTCATCATTGTCGCTTATGAAAGAAGGAGATCTTACATGAAAGACATGAGCAATTAACGTGACGCGGTGTGTGGAAGGAAATTGAAGGAAATTTTATCTAATTATAATCATTATTATGGTCGAGGGTGCTTAGTTTTCAAAATTTATATTTTTCTGTGTACGAAAAAATAAAGAATGAGAGCATATTGTGTCAGGTAAACAGAACATGTGCGTATGACTGTCGTGTGTACGAAAAAAGAAGGTAAAGAAGATAAAAGACGGAAGTCATAATTTGTATCTTGAAAATAAAATCACTTGCCTCCCTTCTTCTCTTTTTTTACTTATCCCATTCAATCTACTTAAGTGGGATTTACGATTTGTTGTGAAATTTCCTTGTCCCTCTTATCCCTTAATCGAAAGCGCACACTATCATTATGAGACATTAAAAACGATGGAAAATTGCCTTAATAAATTGAACTACTAAGAGTGCTCTTAACAAGTTTTTTGGGCCCTATAATTTAATTTAATGCAATTTCTCATTCATTTCATCGTTTTCGGGACATGATTATTTATTTTTATTTATATTGCATGTTGTGCTGACATTTTAATTGTGCACTTTTATGCGCGCAAAATAAAATTTATGTATTCGGATGCTGTCACAAAATAAGTCATTCTAATTTCCAAAAAAAGAACTGACAGTGACTGTATCACTTCTTTTTATTATTATTATCTTTTTTTTGGTAGGAAAAGCCAATAGCAACCGGATATGTTTGTATATGAGCGATAGTTAATAAGGAAGTACAAAAGGAAAAATGTTATTAAATTGAATTTATTTACAAAATGATGTTGTTCACTGGTGTGAGAAGGGATCAGTTCCTTCTAGCGAGAAAAATATAATAATTTTAGAGAAGATGAAGCATCACTAATGGTTAGTTGGTAGAAAGAGTTAATCAGTCAATAAAAAATTGATGCTTAAAAGAGGAAACTTAGAAAGTAAGAATGAGTATAATAAAGCAGGATATGCCTGTCTCTCAATTTACAATAGTTTTTTTATGACCTTGTAATACTTTGAAATCAGGATGTTGAAAGAATAAGAAGAATAAAAAAGATGAAAATGAATGAAGAAAACGGTAGCATGTTTGGAATGCGTCAAAAACAACATTCATTTATAATGACGAATATGAATGAAGAAAAAAATGTTAATTGAGGCTACCGGTGCCGGTGTCTACATGGAATTTTTTTTCAATAATTTTCTGATTCTGATGTCATAATTAAAGTGTGTGTTCCAATTTGACTTGCAATATGATTAAATTTTTCTATCTCTTTAAGTCCTTCTTATCTTTCATACTTCATTAAATTATTGATAATTTTTCATTGGATGTATAAGAGGTCAAATTATTTTCTCTCTATCTATTTTTGACTTTTTTTTCGAATGTCATGGGAAATGAAGAACTTTGAAATCATCATTAGTGTATAAAGACGAGTGTCAAAAATAATTATAATCACGCCATTGCTGTAGTACAATTATGAAGTAATGAAATATCCAATTAACAAATTGCGCTTCCTCTTTGCCAACTTTTGTTTAGTTTTTTATTCGCATTGCGCTCAGATAACGATTTGAAAAGAATTCAAATTTCATAGTAAAGTAATGCTGATATCAGCAGTTTTTATTTTACAGGAAATGAAACATTCAACTTGATGATGCATATTTAGCAAGCAATACACGTAAGTAAAACATGATTGATAAGAATGAAATTCTTCATTTTTGATTACTCATAACTGTTTGTATGACGTCACGAATCATCATGTGTACATTCTTCTTTTTATATAATCTACACTTAATTTATAAGTATGTAGTTTTGATACATAGTAAAGTAAAGTGAGGAAATGGTAATTTCCTGGATCATCTCAAAATAGTGAGAGAGAGAGATAGAGATTTTTTGATACTTTGAATGTCGGCATATATGAATAAGACAGAATGTTATGTTATGTTATTTTTTTCTTACCTTCCACGGGATTTCCTCTCTTCACTAACTCTCTATTACTGCTTTAAATAGTCCAATCGAATATTATTTAAAGTAGCAGATGGTTTCGTCTAAAACACACTCTACTTTGTTTGTGTGTAAATTTTTCTGCTTCTCCTCAATCCGTTGATTTTTCTTTCTTTTTATTTTTCTTCTTCACTACTCTTTATTTTCGGTTGCGGTTGATTTGTAAAGTGAGCTCAATTCTAGTTCGACTTATTTATTTCCGTGATTTCCTACTTATTCAATTGCAAGACAGGAAGTGTGTTCAAGTGTTTACTTCTTCTCTTCTATTATCTTTCACTAGCTTACTCGCTGTTTCTGTCTTGGGGGGTTCTTCGCGGTTAAATTAAATTTTTAATTAACAATTTTTTTATTTCACTGCAGTTCTTTTACACCCGAGTAAGTTTTGAACTTTACAGTTAATTGTTGAGATTTCTATTTTTCTTTCTCTCTTTTTTTACCACAATTGTTGTTATATTTTATTTTTTTCGCTCAGTGAGTTCCACTCGAGAGATTTTCTTCTTTATAAAATTAAAAAAGATTGTATACGAACGAATTCGAATAAGATGAAGAGAACTTTTTTCTAGCGTGCTTCCACGTTGAGATCTCAAGTTAAACTAAACTTATGAATGAATGAATTTTCGTAGCTAGTAGCAATCTGTTGAACATTTCATACATATGCAACAGATACGTTGTAAATGTAGTGGTATTAGTGCTATGTGCAAACAAAACTCACTAACTCCTCGTCTATTTGTGAATGTTGTGCACATGTTGTGAAGAAATTAAAGCCGGGCAATCAAACAATGAGGAAGACTGTTATTAGTTAGCATCGTATGTTTGTCCATACGTGTATTTATATGATCAATTATGAGAGAGCATTTTTGACTGACGCTTCGAAGAGATTGATGGATGGATATTGTTAGATGCATAAAAGGAAATTGTAATTCGAAAAAATATCAAAATAATTTGATAAATCAACATAAACATCTCAATTTTTTTCTCTCTTTTTTCGTTCATTGACGATGAATCTCATGGGATGAGGACTTTAATGAGCATGCGTTAAAATTGATTCATGAATGTCAATTTATTCTTCTGAAAGAAATCGGATTCTGCGTTTTTCCCTCTTCTATTCTTTATTCATTGTTTATTTCATTCATAAAAAAGGAAGACGGAAATTGAAATGGCAAAAAAGGAATAGCATGCAGTGACCAAATGAATGAAAGGATGCAGGTTCATTTAGGACAAAAAAATATTCTTCCTTTATTTTTTTTGCTCTTATTTTTCCATTTACATTCATTCTTTAGGAATTTTTTTCTTATTATTCGGTTCCGCCGGAATCAAAACATATTGTAAAGAATGGGTAAATTTAATTGCTTTATTAATGCATTGTTATTATTTTTTGACTAAGAAGTAATTTTACAACAAAATTTCTGAGGGATTTCCTTTTCAGCTCTTTTTTCTTTTGCTTCCTTCTATGCATGTGTGTAGTAATAATGTCGTAAAGACAACAACAATGACGAAGTCTTTTATTGTATATGAGCAACATTTTAGGTTTGCTTTTAAAATTAGAAACGGAAGTCAAGAAATTTCGTTGGTCGTTTTTCTTTCTCATTTTTTGCCGAAATCTTTATAAAATGTGTGAAGCAGAGATGCCTAAATGTTTATTTATGATGATTCATTAAAATGTGCTGCGAAAAACTCTTTTTGTAAATTCAACTGAGTCTTTCCATTCGTTTTAAATCCTGTCAAAAAGGAAAGAGTGAATGAAGCTTTGAAATAATATTTTGATAGCATTTCACATGTCATTGTATGCATAGAAAAATATCGATTTCAGTTCATGTTAAGAAAAGCCAATTTGAGCGGAAATTCTCAATTCTATTGTTCAAGTCACTTTCGGTATTTCCTTTATGTTTTTTTTTCACTTTTGGATCTTTTCTGTCAAATTGCATTTTTCCGTTTTTATTTAATCATCTTTTTAAAAAAAATGAAAAGTAAACAATCGAATATCTGTTGTCCTTAATATTTAATGTCCCTTCTTCTTTCTTTCTTCTCCATTTCCAATATCAATCATAAATATTTGTTCATTTCCAAAGAGATCTATTAGTTAAGAAGATTGTAAACAAATATCAGTTTCAAAATGTTTCAATTATAAATTTAAACTCAAACATCCTGTCAGGACATTTTTTTCAATTCCAATTTTCTTCCTTTTCCTTCATCTAAAGGCACGAAGTTGAGTTGTGAAAAAATGTATTCTTCCGCATAACACCTAAGACATATAACACATAATAATGTGCACATACATGCATGTATTTATATTTTTTCCTGTTTATTCAGTTTTCACGCTTTAAACAAACAAAATATCTGTGAAAACAGTATGCAGTTTCCTGGCAGTAACATAGAGAATTAGTTACGGATTCGGTAACCTCCAATGGAATACTAATTTTTTACTCATTTATTTACGGTATGTTTTAAGTAAAAAAGGAATTTCTCTCATAAAATTTTCTTTTAGTTCCTAATTAACATTTTATGATTTAAATGGAAGGATATGAAATTTTTCAAAAAAATAATTGTGCTAAAGACTTTTGTTGAAAAACAGTCATAATTTTTGAAAAAAAAGAAAAGAATTAAAATTATTTAAAATAAATACGTTAATTGAGAATTTATTTTTTAGAGAGTTTAAACCTTAATCTTTTAAAAGATGCTTATGAATGATTTTAAGTGTTTTTCATGAAATTTGCACGATGGTCTTTATTGATTTGAAGTTCTAAGAAGATTTTTTTGGTTTTCTTTTTTACAAACCTTCATTTTTTTCTCCTTCAAAATACACAAAAATCAATCAATAATTAACAAGAACCAATAGTAAAATTACTTTTGAAACGTGCTTGCCTCAAATGAATGTATGCAGTAATGTTTCTTGCCACTAACGTTATGTCGTGTGTTAAGTATCAAATTTCATTTCATGATGAGCCAGCTTCTAAGCATAAAAATATCTATAGTTGCATCAAACACATTTTTTGAAAAAAAAGAACATCAATAGCGGATATGAGAAAAGTCACATTCATTTTGCTATTTATATATAAATGCATGAGTGAAGCATAAAAGTCAAGAAAAAGGATGTGAGTTTTGCATTCTTAGTATATCTACTCCGCCTTCTGTTTTATTATTGTTGTTATGTTGCGTTAGCAATAAAAATTAAATAGTTTTTTTGGTAGAGATAACAAAGAGTCTTACATGAAAAACTATCAGATAGCAGAACACATAAATCTTACTGAAATCGGATCACACATGCATGCACTGCAGCAGGTGACTAAAGACATTTTCGATCGGATCAACCAAATTAAAAATTTTCTTCTGCAGGTTTAGAGAAAGAATTTTTTATTACAAAGAAACACATTGAATTTGTTGAATATGCACTTCCTTTTCTCTTGTGTATTTATCCTTCTAGACCTGAAATATCTACCTGCGGATTTTGCAGAATCACATAAAAAAGAAATTTATTTTCAAAAAGAATGAAATCAATTTGTCAGGAAATTAGTTTCATACAATGTCAGAGTAATCTCTTTACGTTTCAATAACAAATTAAGGATTATTTAACAACAAAGACAGGAAATTGAAAATTTTTTGCTCATTGTAAATTTTGTTTTTGCATACAAGAATACAACTGATTTTTAAAAAGATTTATCTAAAATTGGGAATATCATGAAAGTTACAATAATTTTTTTCAATAGACTGTTTTTGAAACTCTTAAAATTTTTTAAATTTTAAATTAATATATGTAAACATTTTTGAAATTTTTTTCAAATTTAACCTTTTTTCCTCATAACTTCGGTTCTTCTATCTAATACAAATCAATGACTTAAACATCAATTTAAAAAAAATTTAGCAGAGTCTGACGGTTTCAAAAAAAAAGTTTCGAAAATTTGAAAATGAAAACCGAAACTCTTAAAATTGAGAAAAATTTGAACCGCTCGTCGCTCGAATGATTTTCCACTTGCTCAAAATCTTCCGAAATTCTTTCGAAATTGTGAAATCTTTCGTAATCCTTTCGAAATTTTCGTAATCTTTCGAAAACTCTTCGAAATTTTTGCTTTTTCTTCGAAAAAATTTCTTTTGTAGAAGCTGTCACTCCCTCGCAAAAGCCTAAGCAACACAAAAAACTTAAATTATGTAAAATAAAGTAAGCAAAACTCTTGTTGAAAATGAATTCAATCAAAAATTTCTCTCAAAAAAATTAGTTTTAAAAAATACTTCAAATCTGGTTTTAAATTCAAGAAAATTTTCAAATTAAAATTAATAAAATTTTAAAAATTTTATAATAAAATAAAAAAAAATATTAAACGGTGTTATATACAAATTTTTTTAACGTTTAAAAAATATTTTGAAACGAAGGGAATGACAATGAATGAAACAATAAAGAACGGAGAGCTGCTTAAAAGCTAATAGACTATAGTGTGAATAACAATTTTACGGAATAAGAGTGTTCTTATAAGAATTTACATTAGATTCTTATGAACTTCTCTTCTCGACATTATTCTCTAGTAGAAATCACAAAAATTGCCATGTGAAACGCATAAAAAAGTCCCAAAAAATGAACGATAAATTGTATCACAAATTACAAAAAAGTAAAAGAGATGGAAGCAAAGTGGAAGTGAGAAAGCTAGAGAAGAATGTGATAAGAAAAGCCTGAAAAATCTTTCAAAAAAAAGTTATTGTATATTTTTTCATGCAAAAAAGTTCATAATCGAAGCAGGAATATATAAGAAATAAGTGCAAAATTAAATAAATCATAAAAAATAAAAGAGCCAAAAGTGGCATCGAAGTGAAATAAGAAGGAGAGTAGAGCTGAAAAAAAATTAAAAATTTCATTTCAAGCAAATGCGATGTAAAGAGCTGTGTGTAAAATAGTTTAATTAAATTAAATGTTTAAGTCATAATCATAAAATGGCAAAATCGGGTAATAACGAAAAAAATGAGCGAGTAATCGAGAAATTAGTCCGCGTAGGTTTTTATGAATTAGAAAAGACTATAGGTAAGGTCATGCGACAGTGAGAGCATAAATTTATCTTGCTAGTGATTATCTAATTAAATTCAATGTTTTGCATTATCAATCAGGAAAAGGCAACTTTGCGGTCGTCAAACTCGCAACAAATTCCATAACAAAATCAAAGGTAATATGTCGCTCCTCCGAAAATGAAAATATTCCTCTTAGTTTCTCATCTACTTATTAAATATGACTCGAATCACAATTTGTATGTTTTTTTTTTATTTTATTATTTCCTATCCATATAACTTTTTACCTTCTCTACAATCACACAAAACAACAACAACGACAGTGACGACGAGCAAGTAAGCAAGGCAGAAAAGAAATAAAAAAAAAAACATTTTTATGCATGCACAAAAAAATGAAGAAAAAAAAAATATGTGTATGCTTCATGTTTGTATGATATTGATTCTTTTCATTTCTATTGACGTAATGAAAGTAGAAACATTATTGTTGATGTTATTCCGCGTGACTGTTCTTTCAATGAAGTTAAAATTTACTTTCGTTCGCGCGCTAAGATTTGTGAAATACTAAATTTTTGAACCTATACGAGAGAAAAAAAATTAAATTGCAACTAACATGAGGCACATTGAATAACAGCATCATCAAAAAAGTAAAAATTTCTATTTAAAGCGATATTCCTTCTTTAGCGAAATATTTTTTCCGCTTTACGGCGACTTTCCTAAGAGAGTGATGTGGGTTGTTTCATTGACTTCTTTTCATTCGATTGTCAGATTTATCACTACAACTAAGAAATTTTCTTTTTTTATTTACATATTTGATGCATTTATGTACATGGTCACAAAGCAAAACCATAAATTGCATAAATCTCAAGGATAAAATATACATAAATCCTAAGTCAGTGACTATGACTACGGTAAAAATGTCATTTAAACCTTAAAATAGTTTTACTACTCAACTGCATGTCCTTTCTTTCGTCGTACATGTCCATATTTGCATATTTGGTTGCATGCAATCGAGAAATTTAATTATAACATTGTATAAAACTGGTTCAACTTTGTCATCGACAAGGATTCTATTTTTATGTATGCCAGAAATGTTTTTTCAACAGTTAATGGTCAAAAAGAAATAATAAAATAATTTTTCTCATAAGTTTTGCCACAAAGTGGGCTCTAATCTATCAATTGGATTATTCGTGGATAAATCAATGAGTGAATGATTTAATGATCATGATAAGATTAAAAAATGACTGACTGCTGCCTACACACATAACACTTTTTCTTTCTTTATTTCTTGCTAACGATTAAATGACCACAAGAAAAAGTTTTTTTTTCTCTATTTCTTTATTGATGCTTTTATCATTTAAATTATGTCATTTATAAGATGTGCTCTCTTCCATTGCATTTCATTCATAACAAATATTTTATATCATACATTACCTTTAATGAAATATATCAATAAATTCATAGGTACATGTAAACTTTAGCGCTCTATGTATTCGATAAGATACAAATAAATAATATTTTCTAGCCGATGAAAACACAAAAAAGGTTTTTTGCGATAATCATCTAAGATTTGACTTTATGACACTTAAATTGTATTCATTAGTTGCTTGCTCTATAGTAGCGAGATATTTATGTGGGTGGTATTTAATGACGAGACTAAAAGTTATGTAATTTTGTTTGAGTGTCATCAAATTATTAGGTCTGGTTGTCTATATATCTACTGAAAATATTAAAGCTCTTTCATGAACAAGAACAAAATTTTTTATCTCTTTATAGGAATAAATCACTTGACATTTCAGTGTCTTAATTATACCATTCACAATATTCAATATTCAATCATTGTCATGTATATGACAAGTCAAAGCATATGCAAAGTATAGCAAGTCCTACACTATCGCATATATGTGAATGAAATGTAATTTAGTCATTCTCTGTTGTTAATGCAAAAAAATATCTAGGTAAATGCTTTCGTTCATAGATTGATTTTTTTAAGCTGTAATTTTAAAAAAATATAAAATTTCAACCTTTCGCTCACTCATCCACTCTTGACCGTTGCTTTGTATATTTCTGATTGAATTTTCTCGATAATTGCTCGAATGGCTTTTGTTGTTGACTGTATCAATTAACATAGTACTAACTAACTAACTAAACCACCAAACCACACATTTGATGACTCAAATATTCCCAAATGAAAAATATGAAAATACACAAATGAAACGACACATTTCTCATCTAATTTTCGTTTGCTTGTAGTCAAGTATTTAAAGAAAGACTAAGTGGTATAATATGCAGATGGTCGAAATGAGTCTGCACGTTGCAGAATCTAATTATACATTAATGTTTCTCTAATTGAAAAGTTGTGTCGACTTGAATTTCGATTACTCAAGTATAATCTCAAGAGAATGGATTTTATCATGAATTTCTTGAAACGTTCTTTGAAATATCAAGGCATTTCACAGTAATTTTTTGTCAAAAATATTGATTTTTTACTTCTTTGAAAACAATAAATATTTGAAGTAGTGTCTCGTTTCATGTATTGACAACTGATAAAAAGTAAAAGAAGTAAGGACAATTACAATTTTCGAGAATTGACTAAATTGACACATATCTGTATCAGTGAACGATTAATTAGTTTAAAATAAACCAAAAATATTCAACTTTTTGTTTTCCATATTGTACATGCGTCAAGTTCATTGATGGCACTTAAAACTTTGCTTGGCGACTATTTGATGAGGTTAAAGTTTTAAAGCTCCAATACAATGACAATTAGTCGTTATAATTTACATTTATTTATTATTTTTAAGCACTTTCAAAGAGCAACCCGCTTCAATATTCAATATCAATAGCATTTGGCATTGAGCGATTCATGTTTCTGGTATTTCATAAACAAAATACATTATAGAAATAAAAACTAGCAGGTATTATTGGTTGCTATTGTTTTCGTGTTCCTCATATTTAAGTATGTCAGGTCGCCAAAAAAAATTATATGCATGCCCTTTATTCACACACATATAAAAAAATATAAATTGCCGGGTCGATAAAATTTTGTTTCTTTCATCCACAATTGCATATCATCCATTCAAAGCTCAACTCATTTATATATATTTAAGCGCGATATAAAGGCGCGCGCGAATGATACAAAAAATCGATAAAATTGAAAATGTCATTTTTATTCATATTTAAAAATTCAAAGCACGATAGTATGTATGCACGACGATGGCAGGCAGCGTGTCTATAGAAGGGAAGGAATGGAAATTTTTTCTTGTCTCGCACACAAAAACGAAACCGGGCCGTATTTGTTAAATCGGCGCTAATTACTGCTCAATGTTGTTTGTTATTGATTCTCTCATTTTCGGTAAGAGTGAGAAGCACGTGCTTCATGAAAATTGTCACTCTAGCTATACATAAATATTGAGCGGCTGTTAGCGGAGAAAACCTCGAAACCTGTTTGTAATTCTTTCTTAACCCGCACACAATCAGAAACTTTTTTTCTCTCCCAGTGTCAAAATATACAGATTGAATAATGTATATACACATATGTCTCATCTCTTCCTCAGGTGGCCATAAAAATCATCGATAAAACATGCCTCGATGATGATAATTTGGCGAAGACATTTCGCGAAATTTCCATTCTCAAAATATTGCACCATCCGCATATCACACGACTCTATGAGGTAATGGAATCAAAAAACTCGATTTATCTCGTGACAGAGCATGCGGGTGGTGGTGAAATTTTTGATCATTTAGTAACACATGGACGAATGAAGGAAGAAGAAGCGGCTAGAATTTTCTCACAAATTGTTTCGGCTGTTGACTATTGTCATCGTAATGGAGTTGTCCACCGTGACTTGAAGGCTGAAAATGTACTTCTCGATGCAGATATGAATATTAAAGTAAAATTTTTCTGTCTAATTTCCATTGTCCACTCCCTTTAACTCATTTGTTTCTATATTTTAGCTTGCTGATTTTGGTTTTAGCAATACATTTGTTGAGGGCATGTATTTGACAACATTTTGTGGTAAATAATTTTTTTCCAATGATAACTTTTATAATGTTTCATTATATTCTTGATAGGCTCTCCACCATATGCAGCGCCAGAAGTATTTCAAGGTCTAGAATATAATGGTCCAAGAGCAGACATTTGGAGTCTCGGTGTTGTGCTTTATGTTCTTGTTTGTGGTGCTTTACCTTTCGATGGAGAAACCTTGCATGATTTACGTAGTGTTGTCATTAGCGGAAAATTTCGAATTCCTTTCTTCATGTCACAAGAATGCGAGCAACTCATTCGTCACATGCTAGTTGTTGAGCCTGAACGACGCTACACTCTAAAACAAATTGCAAAACATCGATGGATTACGCGTTATAATCTCATCAATTTAACCGAAATGAATGACACAATCGCAACACAAATGGACACAAAAAACTTAAATACAGTTGTTGTAAACCATATGCTACAAATTCCTGGTTTGACTGCAGATTTGATTGCACAGTCTGTGCATGAATCAAGATTTGATCATATTTATGCAATTTACCACTTATTGTGTGATAAACTAGAAGAAAAACAGAAGGAACAGACACGAATTCAGCAATTAGCTTATTCAAGGTAATTTCTATAAATGTTGTTGGTATTTAATAAAATATCATGTCATTTTTAGGTCTCGAAAAACGAGCATTACGACAGGTGTTGTTGATAGATCATCAGAAACAATGAAACAAGAAGCTATTGATCGTCTGAGTCCACTTACGAGCACCATAACATCACAGTTTGGCATTCAGCCTGTTGATGCTACGGATTTTGAAAAGTTTACAGTAGATATTGATGTGGACACAAATATTTTACATCCTTCACATCCACAAACACCAGTTGACTCTTCGATGCAGCTTTCAGTTGCAGCCAATGGAACCATTCGCAGACATACTGTCGGACCGGGTGATGTTGCTCATGAGCAAGCACTTGGCAATCCTGCGACAATGATCAATTTTAAATTTGATGGTACGACAACAACTGCAATGGGACCAAACCAAAATCAGATTCCAATGAATTTGCCAATGCTAGAAAATCAGCCTCTTAATACATTTACAGTCAAAGATCAGCATTTATTAAAGCCTCCAATTGTTATGGGAGCAAGTAAGTTTTAAAAAATTTAATGAAGAAAGTTTGTTTAGAATATTTAAGTTTTTTAGCTGGAGGTTTTGGACGACGTGCGTCAGACGGGGGTGCAAATTTTCACATTTTCTATCCATCATCAATGAATAATCCCTCGCAGCTTGTTAGTGATGAACATATGATGGCAGAACAGTCGGCAGCTTCTTGTCAATTAAAGTCAACAGATGCAAATATGGAAAGTAGTGAAGATTCGAATGATGAAATTCAACGTTACATGCATGGTCGTGGTTGTTCAAAACGTCACACTGTTGGTTGCACAGATGACTTGTCTCAAAGTGGTCAAAGCATGGAACAACCAATTGCTCATTCTCCTATTCCATCACCGGGTATGAGTCAGAATAGCTCATCTAGTGGTCGAACGAGACGAACGGGTTTGTTAACTGTCATGGAACGGCCTCCAGGTAAGAAGTGCTTTTGTTTGATAAACTTTTTTATTGCTGCTGTTTTCCTTTTATATGGCTTTTTAGTGGAGTATTTTTTTTCCAATCTTTACATACTTTGTGCATGCTCACTTAAAAAGTTTTCCTTTTTAATTATGATTTCTTTTGCTAATTAAAATTTTTTATTTCTTCTTAAATGTTGTGCATACAAAAATTTTTACGCACAAAATTCAATTATGTATTATTTGGTTCTGTTGAACAAAATCAAATCTTATTTTTTGACAAAAAAATTAAATCAAAGTCATAAGTCCCGACTTGATTAGAGAAGTAGAGGCACGAATGAACCGTAACTACCTGCCGCCATCACTGATTAATGCAAATCAAGTTTCGGGAAGTCCACCATCAAACTCATATGTGATATCGCAACAAAGACGCTATGGAAGAGCATGCAAGCTACCAACAGTACAAGAAGTCATGGGTAAGTCGTTTCGTTGTAATTTAATGATGATGGGAAAGGGAATACGGAGAGAAATACGAGCCATCTTACTAACAATAAAAATCTGCTTGCTATCTTTTTGTGTGTTGCTAAATATTATGTGAATGTTTCGAGACAATATTCATTAAGGTTTGTAAGGTAGACAACTCAAATACTACTGCTAGTAAATATTATTACACATATTTTTATGTTGCAATTTAATGTCTTTAACCATAATATTTAAGATCATAACAATATGATAACATTCAAAATGAATTGATGCCATAATGTTGTTATAATTGTTTGCCATTAATAGGTCGTTACTCCCCTGTGAGACGAGCATCTGAAGGTTCTCGTAATCCTCAAATTCAAGGGCCTTTTCAAGAATGTCAGCAACTTCAGAAAGGCCTCGCACAACAAAGAAACAATTATCTCGGAACACCAAATCCGCCACAAGAAAATTCTATTTCATTGCCAGGTAAATAAAATTAATTATTTAATCATTTTCAATTAGTGCTCGTAAAAAAATATAAGGTAAAAAAGTATTGATAAAAAAAGGTTAAAAAAAATAAGTGAGGACCAACACGGATTTGAACCATGGACCTCTCGATTTCTATAGATAATAAAATCTACTGCAGTCGAATGCTCTACCACTGAGCTATTGGTCCAATTCACTTTTGGTTCAGACCGTTTGGCAATAATGCAATTAAAATTTTTTATTATTTTATAATTGTTGAATATGAAACACATAGAGCCTAATGTCTTTTGAATTTATTTTTTTGTACTTTAGGTTCACCAATGCATACTAAATTATTTACCGAAAAAGTCGATAGTGAGATTGATGTACCACCTGACATCATGAATCAAATAATTCCTGGATTAGAAAGACTCGTATTTGAGAATCGTTTGCATGTTGACATGGCTCAAGCCATAATCTCTTCACGCAAAGTTCCGCTCGAAATTGCACAACATTTGGGAATAACGGCTCATTCAAGTAAAATAATTCAGCAGCAACAAAATTTCAGTCAAAGTGCTTCGCCATTAAATAACATTAATAATTATCAGACATCGCCAATTGATCATTTGAATAATATGCATCATTTCCATGGTATTAATTTCAATTATGCTATTGGTGGTAATAGTGGAATTACTTTGAGAAATCATGAACCAAGTCATTCTTCAAGTTTAAACACATCACCTATGCACCAAATTACTCGTGGCATTAGTGGATTAACGACAAATTCAAATGAACCTCTTGACCTTACTATGGATACTTCATCAAACACTAATGAGATGGAAATGAGTACACAATGGAATATTCCACAAAATTTTTATGATATGCGACCTCTTAATCTCTCATCGAGTGGAAACTCATCTCAAATACAACAGCAACAGCAAAGGATGATGCAACCAACACCACCAACATCACCAAATAACAATCTATGCATTATTCAAGAAGAACATTTGCCATCACAATACCAAGTCTCACCTTGTGATCTGAGTGCTCAACATAACCATCCACAAATTTGTCTAACGGATGTTCAAGGTAGCGAAATTACGCTAGTGGCACTTTCAGACTCAAGTCGTGGTTCCGATGATTCATTAGATACCAATAACAGTAATGATACATCTCGACGTACGGCGAGCACAGTTACAACGCCAGGTGCAAGCTCAGGTTCAGGCATCAAGGGAATCTCAATGTTTCATGAATTTCTTATAAAAGAACCATCTGATGACATGCCTTCAATCACACGAGGCGTAGGACGAAAAGCAAGTCTCGAAAACGAGTACAACAAGCATCAGCCTGCTATGGCATCTAATTCTATGCCAGTTGGTGTGAAAATTGATGCAGTTGCAGAGCAGTATGCAAGACGAGGAAGTGATAAATCACTTGGATTTAGTGACGATTCTCTAAGCAATGACTCGAATCAATCACCAGCTCAAGAAGTTTCACATTCAAGTGGTTTTAAAAGCACTGAAGAAGAACGTTTGTCACCAGATTCGTTAAGTGAAAGTCGAGCATCGTCAGATGAGTATTATGAACTTCCATTAAATGAATGTAATCATTTAGATGTACCAAGCATAATGGAGATTGTTCGACAACAAATTATCAATAGTAAAATTCCACCAAATCGAATAAAGAGAAATGATTATTATGATGGAAATAACCAACAGTTCTTCAGTAACGCTGATGAAGCATCTAATATGAGTTTGGAATATTCAAGCGGACTGCAGATTGAGTTGAAAATATGCGAACGTCAACAAGCAAATGAGAAGGCTGGAACTTCTGAAAATGCAGCTGCATCAACAACATCATCGACTAATTCAAGTAAGGGAATTATAAAACTGCGTCGCATATCAGGCGATTCCACAGAATATGGAAAATTATGTCAACAGTTGCTGACACAACTAACAGTCTAAATCGAGTTTCCTTTTAAATTAAATTTCATTTTATTTACTTTTTACACAAATGACGTAAGCATTATGGGAAATGTATTTAGAAACTTAAATTTTTATGATATTCTAAGTTCAATTATTTTTCGAGTATAGTCTCATAAAAAGTTTTTTTGCGTCCTTATAGTGCAGGCACAGGATTTTGTTTTTTGTTTAGAATAATTAGAAATCGATTCCCATTATGCTCTGAAAATCATTATTTAATTTTTGACATGAAATTCATGTTAATATTATATGTTGCAATTTTAGAACTTTTATTTTTAGCGCATTTTCTACCATATTTGGATAAAAAGACGCTGTTTTCCGCACCTCGTTCTTCTGTCTATCTCACTTACTAGTTTAACTAAAAATTGTTGTACATCAAACTTTTTGCATTCATTTATTGTTTCTGACTACCTATGAGAAATGATTTGAAGCAAAATTTATTACGATTCTTGTCAAACTTAATTTTACAATATAAAAATAATCTATCAAAAGAAAATGCACCCACATAACACGTCATTGACGGTTAATTAATTACTGATTTTTATATTTTTTGATTAGTTTTTAATGACGATTTTATTTCATATTATAAATGAAACATACATTCCACTCCTCATGAAAATAAAAACAATGAGATAAAAGAAGAGATAGATGAGAAAAAAAAAATAATTAAGCATAGTGCATATAAATCAAAAATTTGATTAAAACGTGAAAAAGAGAAAATTCTGTTAGATCTGTAAGAGAAAGAAAACTGAGCTAAAAACTGCTGTAAGAAAAATATGCAAGGAAATTTATTGGTAATTCTCCCTTTTCATTTTTCCTAATAAAAAACGTAAATAACAACTTAATGTCCTTAACTCAACTTCCTTTGCATATGTAGATAGACATTTTATCAATGATGTTAAATTACTTTCTTTATATTTACTAAAGCGATGAGAGAAAGAGTAATTGAAGGAATAATGAAAATTTAATGTGTAAAAAACAATGCAAAAAACTAAGATTGAAAATATTTTTTACGTGTGTAACATTCCAAATATTCCAAAATGTGAAATGAAGAACTTTCTCTTCAAGTTGTATGAGTTTAATTTAAAAAAATCATTGATAACAAAATCCTAAATGTGCACAAATTCGCAAAGTAAAAAACTTTTAGGGGAAAAGAAGAAATATAAACTTCCTTACTGGATTTTATTCTTGAATTCTATTTATCGCTCTAAAATATATTGAGTTTTTTAAAGAAACTGGCCATTTTGTAAACACCGTATTTAAACATTAATTTCTCAAAAAATACAAATGCTATTGAGTAATGGTGAAAAGATTTCTTTAAAATGTGTCTGATTTTGTCTCAAAAATTTTTCACTGACGAAACTTTTTTTAAGCACGACAAAATAAGTTTCTTTTGAGTACTTTATAGAATCAAAAGTTGAATCTCAATATATTTTGTAATTAAAAAGTTATGAGTGATAATTCAAAGACTTGAAAATGGAAGCTAAGTCTAAAACGCTCATCTTTCGAATTACTTTAAGTTGTTTTTAAAAAAAATGTATTTTATTAGCATTTGTATTTTTTGAGAAATTAATATTTGAATACGACACGTCGTCTATAAAATGGACATTTTTTTATGAAAAATCTAATATTTATTGATACCAACTGCAAAAACATGAGTCCGAGTTCACATTAACGAAAGTATCAATAATTAAAAATTTCTGTTAAGTAAAATTAAAACACACAATTAAACACAAGATAATGATCATGATGATAATTAATCAATTAATGGAGTAAAATACACAATTCTAATCAGTGCATAAGTTACACACACATAATTTTTTTTGCAGAAAATTGTATTCAACAATATAATTCAGAAAATTTAAAAGTTATTGAAAATACATTTCAAGGATATAATTATCTTTAAGAAATCTTGAAGATTTTTTCTTTGTAAAACACATCAAGACTGTGATTCAAAACTATGATGAAAATAAAAAAAACCAATTGAAAAAATTAACTATGATATGATGATCTGAAATTTTTTCAACTTTCAGTATAATCTATTTTTAACGGATTTTTTAAATTTAAATTTTTTTAATTTAATACCCTGATGTCTCTTTGTTTATTTTTCCTCGACACTTTGACAAACTTTTATTCAATTAAATAAAATAATTAAAAGTCACAGTAAAGAGTTTGAAAAAGAGTGTAATAATCTATTAGAAACAAATATGGATCTCAGTTTGAATTGCAAATAATTTACACAAATTAGATTTAGCTTAGAATTTTTTTTGTTTCCTTAAATTGAAATTTTTTTTTAACATACGTCAACAAAAAAGAGCTACTTCCTTTATTATAGCTCTATCAGTTAATCAGTGAACAAAGAGGAATTAATGCCAATATTAATTCGCAAACGAAAAATGAGCATCAACAGTCCACCATTTGGAATAACATGTATTGCAAAAATAACTTCAAAACTGTGTCCATCAATACATTTTAATAGATTTTTATTGTAAGTATACCAGCATATGTCATTTTAAAACTTGCATTTTGAATGACTCATCATCAAATACTATTATATTTCAGATTCAAATTGTCTGTTTTATTGCTTACATATATTAGTTATGTATGCTATCATATGACTAGAAAACCATTAGCTGTTGTTAAATCAGTATTACATAGGAACTGTTCTGATGTAGCGCCACCTATACCACATATTTTAACCTTGACTAATTCAAATGACGATACTTGGTGTGATTATGCGCCTTTTGATGGAGCAGATGCAAATGCTTTACTTGGATTTTTAGATACAAGCTTCTTAACATGTTATGCAATTGCCATGTTTTTTGCTGGCTTTATTGCCGAACGAGTTTCATTGCGCTATTTCCTTTCACTTGGGATGCTTCTATCTGGATTCTTTTGTTATTTATTTGGTTATGCAAAAGTTAAAGATATCCATTCTATGGTTTATTTTATGATTGTTCAGGGATTAGCTGGAATTGCACAAACTACTGGTTGGCCTGGTGGTTAGTACTTGAGTTAATTTGAAATTGATAATCTTTTAAAACAATTTTACTCATAGTTGTAACAATCGTAAGTCGATGGTGTGGAAAATCGAAAAGAGGTTTAATATTCGGTATATGGAATTCGCACACGTCAATTGGAAATATGCTCGGAACATATATTGCAGCTCATTATGTTGATTCTGATTGGAGCATGTCATTTATAGTTCCTGGATTTATAATGGGCATTGTTGGCTTCATTAATTTCATGTTTTTAATTGATTCACCTGAATTAGTAGGAATGCAACATGAAGTTGCATCAGGAAATTCTGATGCATCATCAAACTATCGTCGAATTGATGATTCTGATGCTTCTGATATTGAAGATAACAATAGTGCAATTGTTAGAACTGAAAGTGGTGATCAAGTGAGTATTTATTGTAACAATAGCATCTCATCTTTTATTTGTGCTTCTGCATGTTGTTAAATTTTACTAAATTATATACAAAAATATATTAGGACAATCCATCGTTAAGGTCTTTACGTGGAAGTGTAAATTCTGTAAGTTTCGAAATATTTTTTTTTAGAAATTTTTGCATGAATTTGTATCGTGTTTTTAGTTTGCCTAAATTTTATTTAAATATTAAGCAATATGATTATGAAATGTGTTTAATTTTTTTAGCAGGAAAATCGTTATAACGAAAGGACTCCAATGCTTGGCAATCGTAATGAACATAGTGAATCGCCAATTGGTTTCATGGGTGCTGTTAGAATTCCAGGTGTCATTGAGTTCTCTTTATGCTTATTCTTTTCGAAATTGGTCAATTATACATTTCTTTTTTGGTTACCATTATACATCAAAAACACAAGTAAGTCATATCATATATTTGAACTGATGACATAATATTAACGAAATTTTGATTTCAGCTCCACTATCACCTGAGGCTAGTGCTCAATTATCGATGGTATTTGATATTGGTGGAATTGTTGGAGCCATTACAGCTGGAATAATTTCCGGTAAGAATTTTAAATTCAAGTTTTTTAATTCAAAAGTCTTACATTATATAAATCATAGACACAACTTCAATGCCGGCTGCTACTTGTGTCAGTATGCTTTTTATATCAGCACCT
Organism: Polypedilum vanderplanki; assembly: GCA_018290095.1. Classification (NCBI taxonomy): domain Eukaryota; kingdom Metazoa; phylum Arthropoda; class Insecta; order Diptera; family Chironomidae; genus Polypedilum; species Polypedilum vanderplanki. Next base: position 22,062,470 of record CM031380.1, on the reverse strand, counting down.
CTTTTATTCATTTATGAAACATACGGAGCATTGAGTTGGGTTGTCAATGTTGGACTGTTATTTGTGGCAGGATTATTTGTAAATGGACCATATGCTCTTATAACCACTTCTGTATCAGCCGAACTTGGACAACATCGCTCATTAGAAGGAAATGCGAAAGCATTGGCAACTGTAACTAGCATAATTGATGGAACTGGTTCCATTGGTGCAGCTTTAGGGCCATTAATTGCTGGACTTGTTCAAGCCGGAGGCTGGCAAAATGTATTTTATATGCTAATAATTTCAAATATTATGGCGATGGCACTTCTTTCTCGACTCTTTGTTAAAGAACTTAGTAGATGTCGTCGTCGAAGTAATATTCGCATCGAATAAGACTTGAAAATGCACCAAAATCAAGACTTTAAAATAATAAATATTTTACATAATCTAAACATAAATTACTTGATTTTAGTTCAAATATTCCTGCTTCCTCTTTGCATTGTATCATAGACATAATTATAGTTTTATGTAATACGAATGTGGCTGTTGTTATTATGATATATATAAATATATTTTCGGTTCCTAATGGAGCCAAAATAATTATATAATTCAAATCGGCTAATCTTGTAAGACATTTAAGACATCCAGGAACCTGTAAAAGAATTTAAAAAATGAATCACTATTTATATAACTTATTTCATCAATTATTATTTGAAAAAAAAAATTGTCTCATAAACTTCTTATTATCATTTCTTGAATGGAACTCTCATTTTTTTAATTTTAAATAAAATGGGCTCAACACTCAAATCAGACCTTTTACTAAATAATCATGGACAAATTTTTCAGATGTATTACTTTAAGAGAAAACTCACCTACTTGACTCCACATCGTAATTGGTAATAATTTGATTTTATCTTTAATTCAATAATTTCTAAAATACGTATATAAATTATTTTCAATATTTATTTCTTTAAAAAAAATTCGAAAGTATACCGTCTTTTCTCGGAAACAGCCGACTCATGTATTCGAATAAAAACATTTGTTTAATTTTGTTTTGTTTTAGTATAGAAAAAGATACGATAATTTTGAAATTTGATCAGATTTTTGAAAGTTTGTACTCGAGGGTAAAACGATAGGCCGTTAACATTGATTTTTCAGAGGTATATTTTACTTGATTTAACTGTACAATTTGTAAACATTAATAAATATCTCTGTATTATCTTTTTAAAAATTTTTATATCTCATAAAATGTTTAGGTAAATTTAAATTTAAATTGCTTTACTCTATGAATAATATATCTATTATTAACAGGCAAATTAATTGGTTACAATCATCATCAAAATCTATAAGACTTTTCATAAGAAATAAATCTTATGTTATTCGTCAAGTCGAAACTACAAAAATGTCAAGAGCAGACAAAATAAAAAAGCAAAACTTTGAAACATCAAACTTATATGGCCCAAAAATAAAATTAAAAAAAGAAAAAGTTAAAACTCAATTAGAGAAAACTGATAATAGGTCGAATGGAAAAAGTTCTGAAATGTATTGGATCCTGACAAATAAGAATGCCAAAACATAAAATACCTTTTGAAATAACATAAAAGATAGTGAATAGAAATAGCAAAACGTTGCTTTCTTTTTCATTTATCACATGAAGAGCTAATCATATATTCGAAAAAATGGTTGAATTGCTTTCAAGAATATTAGAATACACTTGCAGATGAAGAAATTTATTGTCAAAAATAAAGTTGCTATTTTCTGTCAGTTGATACTTAAAAAATCAAAAAATTCTTTTGCGATTTTATTAACTTTTTCAACAAGTAAACATCATCATCATCGACCCATGCAAGCTAAATATAAGTCTTTAAAAAAACGTTTTTGTACAGAATTTTGATACTTTAAACAGATTCATCAGCCTTTAATGAATGAGATAAGCAGAAATAAACGAAAAAGAAACATTCTTTAAATGCCATTCGTGTGGCGCCAATTTCAATTCTTTAAATTGAATTAAAAGATTGTTTTTGTTTTATTTCTATCTCATTAATATTTTATAAAAAAATGTACCTTAAAGAATTTTTAAACATAGTAAACAAATAAAAAAAAAATTCCAAATAGTATGAATGACTTTTTAAAATACGATATCTAAAAATTTTGACACATTAACAAATTTTACGGAAATTGATAAATGATCACATTTTTTATACTCAGTCTATCAATTTCTTGCAATAAATGAAATAATAAAAGAAACTCTATTCATATTCTATTTTATAATAACTTAAAATTAAGAAGCATGTATGAAATGTATCAATTAAATTTTTTTTGACGCCATGTGATGATGTAAATATGTGGGAGAAAGGAAGACGAAGCAAGGTCATTGTTAATGTTTTTGATTAAGTGTTGAAAATCAAAATCATCTCATATGATAAATCTATCATATGGGATTTGTATGAGACTGTGACTGTATCATGCATCACTGTTTTTCATACATTTTTAAAATAAAACAACAATGCAGTTTATATATTCACTTTGTTCGACTGACTTTCGAGTGTCCCTTGCAGGTTTCGAAAACTACAATAGCTAAAGAATTACAGTTTTTTGTATTAGATTTGCTAAAAAGTGACTAGCCTCACAATTTAAAAATTACTAATTTAAATTTCCATATTGAAATTTTTTGCAAACATTTTTTTTGTCGCATACAACAAAATGTTGCAAACAACCTAATTTGTAATATTGATCTGGGAACCAAAAATGCGCTTAAGTATACCGATCTGCAACATCGGTATTTGATCACTGGTTTATACTTTGATATTTCGGAGAAAAAATATTTCTTTCTTTGAATCTCTTATTAAATTCTTGTTCACTTCCTTTCATTTTGTCTTCTTTCGTAAACATGTTATCGATAAACGAAAGATTTTTTTCAGATTCTAAACAGAGAGAAAAATATTGTAAAACATCTTTCTGCAGAGATTTTGAGAACGAAGAAATGAACGAGGAGGTATCATACAGAAAGAAAAAAGAAAGAGTACAGAAATTATACAAAGAAGTGTGTATAGAAGAAAATCGAAAAATTGAGAAAAAGTTTCTCGTTTTGCAGTTCATTTTTGATCGTTCGACTGTAAAGATCATACAGAAAACGGATAGCATTTTTTATTTTTTTGACTCTATTTCGAGATTACATTTATTGATATCGGGCATTTATTAAAACTTTCTAATAATTAAATTGAGTGTTGTGTCAAATTTTTATTATGTTTTAAATCAATATTTCTATATTTATTTTAAAATGACTGTGGAAGCAACTTCTTTTCTTTCTACATCCAAAATCTCCAACAGCCATGAAAAATCAGCAAAAATTTTAAAGAATCACAAGAATCTTATAATCATTTTGCTTGCATTCGTTTTATTGCTCTTTAGTGTTTTGGCATCCATTCTTCAGGTACTTTTAAATTCAAATACTCTTAAATTCTGAGAAAATAATTGAGTAAAAACACTTCATTTTGAATTACAAGTGTTGTATTATTTTTCTCATGCAAGAAATTTTTCGCTACATAAAAACAATTTTCAATTAAAAAAAAATGAGTTTTTATTACGGCGATCGTGTGAAAATATTGTAACTTTGTTAATAATATCAATCCAATATTTTAAAAATTGAAATTTTTTACCCCTTAGATTTACATATACAATGAATTAAATAAATCACAAGAAGAAATAGAGCAATTGAAGAAAGATATTCAAGAAATAAAAAATAATGAGCTCGACCGTAAATTGATAACGGAGATCAATGCATTCAATCGAAAGGTGAGTATGAAAATAAAATTTAAAAAAGATTAAAGTGAATGAGTGCTTACATATAAATCTCGCGCGCGCCACCAAAAAAAACGCTTCAAGGACAAGAGTAAAACGTATATCCTACTTATATCATAAATAATATGTCGTCGTGGGAAAATGAAAATATATGAACGATTTAAATTGAGCGAAAGAAAATGCCTACATGCGAGAATGTGTATGGAGAAACTTTGTGGTTCACAAGAAATAATAAAAAGCAAATCTGTTTCGACCCCGGTCACAATTAATAAAGAGTGAAAAGAAAAAAATTGCAAATAAGAATTGCTCGGCGCCATATGATAATTTTTATTCCTTAAAATGTGGCATCAAGTGTTATGAAGAGCAAGACAGAAAAAAAACAGATTCTAAAATATTTATTTATATAAATTTATCACTGTCTTAAATATTTTATGTCTCCGAAAATGAAAGAAAAATAATAAAATCGAACAAATAATAAATTTAAATGGCAAAAATAGATCATCTGCTCACCATGCACTTTGTGGGCGTAAATTTGTATTTTGTACACATATTAATTTTCATTTTGCTGCGTTCTTCTCAGTTCCTCTCGCATTGGTGTCTGGCAAATCCACTTGACATTTGCTACTTAATCGAATTTTGCATGCCACTGATATTTACCCTTTTTTCTTTTTCTCATGCGCATTTAAGAGACTGGAAATATTTAATTAATTAAATTAAATGCATAAGTGGCATAAGAATGCATGCATTTCATATGTTTGTTTAATTTAAATAAATTGAGCAACCTTCCTTTTCCGTAAGCTCTTTTGAACAATTTTTCAGCATAATAAGTAAATTCTTTTAAAACGCTCAAGAATAAATGTTGCTATCTTTAGTACCTAATATGTTCGTTGTTGGTTTTTTTTAAAGTTGATAATCGATACCTAATAATAAGAAAAAACAGCAGACTGGTCTTCATTTATGGATAAAAAAAATCGATCTGATATGGTTTGATTAGAAATCATATAAATTTAATTAATGAAGCAATTACAATAATTTTACAATACAATTTTATATTGACATTTTGGTAAATATCTTAATTTTTTATTTTCACACCTACCATTACCAAAAAATGAAATAAAAACGTCTATAACATTTAAAAAATCAATTATTTTGAGATGATGCCCTGTCAGATACTTTTAATAAAGTTTGAGTCGCCTATGTGAGGTTCAATGATTTGATTAATAACAACAATCACAATTTTACATCATTTTAATTGGTGTCATCACATAGATTCAATTTATCAGACAATTTGAATCTCGTTAGTGTGAATGACAACAAATCTCTATTTCTTCTTGATAGTAAATTGCTACATATTGAAGGAGGAAGCAAAAAATTTGATCTATTAAATTTATTATTTACACAATTTATAGCAGTAACGATGTGATATTAATTTATTAGATGGCACATCATTCTAACCCACGTGACTGATCATTAAAATTCAACGTGCTTAAATAATTTTATTGCAACTCAATGTGATAAGTCAATTATGCTTTTGAATTTTTTAATATGCCTAACTAAGTTTTATTGATTTAATTTTATTTTAATATTATACTGTTATGTTCTAATAATATAATAATAATAATCTCATGAATGATAACTCTTGCTTCTATTTTTCGAGACATTTTAAAAACAGAACTTTTTAAAAAGGAAATTAACAACCGTAAAGCGCCAAAAATCTAATTCTCTCTCTCTTTCTTGTTGCTTATTATTTGACATTCCAATTTAAGATATGGGCGATATGCTACCCACACATGATTTGAGGAAGAACTATTATGGAGAAATTCTTTTCTTTTTCAAATTTGCGCATATTATTTATTCAAATAAGCATGTTATAAAATTTAATGATGTTGTTCTCGAATGATGGTCATTTTTTAAAAGTTTATATTTTATTTTCACGACAGAAGTAAGTCTTAAATTCATTTAATTATAAATGTTTTTTATTTAGGTATAGAAAGAAGATTAAAAGATTTGTGAAATAAATCATATTTTGATCCACTAGACATTTATTATGAAAATGAGTAGTGACCAAACACTTCAAAACAAACATTTTCCAGATATTGCATAAAAATATTCTCGTGGATAAAGTTAAGCTTAAAAAAGATAGATAGCTTTCAAACTATCGCAATATGAATTAAAAACAAATTTATATTTCTTTTCACACATTCATTTAACTGAAAATTAGCTAAATAACAGCTGTTTATCTCTCTCATCCTATTAAAACGAGGGTGTTCGTATGTAGAATCATCATCATCACGTAAAAGAAACAGATTTTCTGAATGAATATTCTAAAATTAACATTACTTGCTATTTTGATATCCTAAAAATAACTTTCAATCTTTTTTTCGACATTGAAATACATTTATATTTGCCGTTTTGCTGCAAAGAATATTTTTATTACTCTTCTTGACTTTTAAAAATAGAATGTATGTCCACAAATAAATGTCATCAACGAAGACAAGTGCAAATTTATTATCGTAATGAGATGAAAAGGGGTTATAAATTTCTATCGTATGGTTTTTAACAAAAAAATAAACAAAAATTTTTTTAGAAGCAAAAAAGTTCACTGAACTCATTATCGTTTGCAGCAATTAAAATTCATTAAATGTTATTAATTTAGTGTTTTTATTTTTCTGTCTTGATGACATAAATAAAATTATCATCAATCAAATCAAAATAAGAGGAACATTTATAACGTATGAAGAAAGCCTACATCATGGTTGAACCATACACCTGCAAATTACTCAAGAAGAAACAAAAAGTTTTTCAAAAAAGTACGTCAGTAGATATATTATGTAAGACGAATATCATGATTTTTGATATTCAGCATCACTCATTATAACTTGCACTTATTTTCAACGAAGCTAATGTGACCTTAATTTTAGATCGCTGAATATGATTGTTCTAGAATTTTGACGAAAAAATAATCTGTAGTGTATCTAAAGACTAACAAATGAAAAACGGACATAGGTGTTTGGATATATCTTAAATTAAAAATCACCAAGAGTCATGTAGTCTGCTATGTTAGATCAGTAATCGCTATAGCTACTTACTTAGATTTTGAGAAAAGCGGAGAAATTGAATTTCAAAATAAAAAAAAAAAAACAAAATTTCCTTCGCCTAGGTATAGCGTCGAAGTAAATTTTGATGCGAAATAGCTTACGTAAAACAAACATTTGATTTAAAGATCATTTTTCATTGGCTGTGCGTAAATATGAGGTACGACATGAGGTTTTTTCAGCAAAAAGAATATGTAGAAACATCTCTATAAAAAATCATATATGATTTCTTTTACTATGATAATAAACAAGCTTACTCATTCACTCACTTTCTCTCTCACACGTATTGTCAAAATATATTTTTTGTTACATTTCTGTGATAGTATCATAATCAAAATGATGTACAGGATCAAATAAATCTCGATGAGAAAGTAGATCTTATCGAGAATGATAAGGTTAAATTCGATGATGTTGGCGATGAAAATGATGAAGAAGAGGAAGAGTTAGATGAGCAATTTGATGAAAACGAAGATGATAATTATGAGGGATACCCAAGGTAAAAATATTTGTTTATGTTTTTTCTTAACTAAAAGTGTTTAATTATTTTAATTTTTTAATTTTTTTTGATATTGACTTTAAAATGTTTTTCATACTTTACTTGATATGCGCATTTTTTGTAAAGTTGACTTATACAAAAATGTCTTTTATTTATTCAGATTGAATTTAATTCATTTGAAATCCAACAAATTTGTATGAACATCAACGATTCTTTAATTTACTATGTATTTCAATTGAATTTAATTCAATTTGAGTAAATTAAAGAAATTTTTGTGTAAGTCAACTTGAAACCAACTTGACAAAAAATATATGCTTATCAAGTAAAATTTGCATGCAAGCCTGTACCCTAGAATAAATTCAAACGTTCGTAATTTGATGTTAACTTATTTTCGAAAAATATGAAAACTTCTGATTGGTCACCATTTCAAATATTGTATAGAAAAATTTTTTTATCTTAAATTTAGTGGTTATGGTGATGACGAATATGATGATGAATATGACTTGGATTCATTGGAAGATTCAGAAGATATACACAAAACAGAAAAAGATGATAATAATAATATTTATGAGGATATGAAGAAGCTTACCAGGTATGCCATTTTTACATTAAAAACTTTTTACCAATAAAATATCCTTAAAAAAAATTATGAAAAAAACTACAGGAAAACAAGATCGATCACTGGAATAACAGAGCAAGGTATACCGATTCTTGAAGAGCCTTATGCCCTTCGTCGTAATCGCACAAAATTGAATGAATTAAATCGTGAAAAGAATCCTCGATTGAAACTCACATGGAACGGAAACCATCGTAATATTCATGGTCAACACAAGAAGTATGAATATGAACATCAATTTTCTTTATCAATGCCTTTTATTTATTTTTATTAAATAGGGATTTTAACCACGAAAGACATAGACATCATCATTATAACATTAATAATATGCGACATCAACATCAAAATACTGACATCTCTAATCGCTTTGCTTTTGCTGCTGCACCAGTTCATCACATAAAAAGTTTTGGTCAGGTGAGTTATGTAGAATTTTCTCAAATAATATGCAATTTTGAAGTTTTAATACTTCTGTACCTATTGATGTAAAATGTTCATAAAGACTTCTTGCAAATAACTCTAAACATTTCGGTTGAGCCGGTAAAATATGACGAAAAAGATCTGTAAAAATGAATATGTACTATATTAGAGGTTTATTAGAAACCGAAATTACCTGTTATCACTTACTTAATAACTGTGGTTTATGTGAGTGAATTGAGCTCGACTGGCTGACAATTGAAATTTCTTTCTCTATAATATCCTTAACGTCATTCTTGAAGTGTGTGGCAATGAAAATTTTCTCATATGGTTTCTTATTACCTTCAAAAGAGCAAAAGGTATCACCTGTTTTATCGACTTTTATCCAATGCCAAATGCCAATCTGTTTTAAATCCCACTTTTCTAACAAGCTATTTTTTATGAAATTCTCATGTGTCTCTGAATTTGTAGCCCAAATAATTACAATACTTGATTTGTGAGTGTAGTTTCTGAGTGATATATTTGAAATTTCATCATTAGTCATCATATTATAGCTTTTTTGATCAAAAGTCTTTTTTAGTCTCTTAATGTACCGGCATTTCCATGGTGGATCAATTACTATAAAATCAAATTTTTCACTTTCTGGTAAAAATTTTTTTATTTCTATCACATTTTTATTAAAAAATTTGCATTTTGGTGGTATTAAAAATGAAATTTCATTTATAATAGTAATTTGTCCATATTCTGTATTATTTTCTCCATGAAAATCACCAAAGTTACAGGATATTTTGTAAAATTCGTTTAACAAATTGAAATTATCATTTTTATATGTATCAATTTCACTATCAGAAAAGCTTTCAAAAAGGTTCAACATTTTACACTCATTTAAAAATTCTTTAATTTTATTAAATTTTTCAATATCACAATCTTTTTTTGCTTTTATCTTTTGCTTTCTCTTAAAGTTGTTATACAATATACTTTTAAGTTGATATTTAAAAACACTCCCATTAGAATTCTTATACACATGGCAACAGAGATCATTCTTAATTAACTTAAAACAATTCTTTTCGTAAATTATTTCCATTTTAATTAAGAAAAATTTATTTCAAAATAAAGAAACTAATAAAATAAATATCAAAATTTTTCAAAACTGAACGTTTCCCATCTCGCACTCATACGATCATAAAAAGCTTTACGAATTGCTCACCAGAGTTGTTTACAATTTTTCGCTGACATATTGGTTATCATAAGAAGAAAAATTTAGTTTTGGATTTTAATTATTTATAATTCAATGTATATTTTGAATCATAATTGAACCACAAGTGATAATGATTGAGCATTTTTCGAAAAAGCGTATGATTTTTGGAATTTTCGTGTTAATTTCGTAAGTTTTATATTTTGTAATTTTATAAAAGAGTGACTCACACAAAAATGTATAATAAAATTCCAGTTTGACTATTGTTGTGCTACTAATAGAATCTGAGTGGGATCTGATTACACCAAAGCCTCAATCTTTTGTAGTTGAAAACAATTCAACGTGTTATCTGCGAGAGGAATATCAAATTGTAAAACATTGCGAACCGTGCAGTCAGTTTGAGATTAAAGTAGCTCAAACAAATAAGCAAGGAGTTTGTTTTCATACTCACAACAAAGAAGTACTCAAGTGCCAATCAGGAGAAATTGTCATAAAGTCTTGTGATAAAGTTGCATTTCTTGAGAGAAAAAATTATTACATTTTTATGGTATTTGCCTTCATTATTTCGCTCTTTTCAACAACTGTTGTATACACGAGACAAAAGTTTTTAGATAGGAATTTTTTTAAGTCAATTAATGGATAGAAATTAATAAATAAAGATGAATCAATTAATTCTGGGCTGTAAAAAACGATCAAATAAATCTTGTGAGTTAACTATCGAGTCATTCATCATATTAACGTTATGGAAACTTTTGAAAGGAGAAGAAAAAATTGACATTCAAATATATGAGGAATATGAAGCAATCAACACAACAACAATAAGCGTGAATTGTAATGAATTAGGCAAAAATATCGAATTTGTTCCAGTAATAGCAGTGAATGAGAAGATTAAATTGCCAATGCTCAAAATCGACAATGATAATTTTAAAATAATAGGACTCTGTTCAATTCTAAGAGCGATTTGTAGAATTATACAAACGTCAAAAGAAGAAGACAAATTAGCGACACAACTTTTGGGTTATAAAGAAAACTGTCTCATGGCAACTTCAGAAGTCAGCTTATGGGTTAATTTCTGTGAACGTGAAATGATTTCTTGTGCTGAAAAATTATTTCAGAAGAAAAATGTCCAAGAAAAAATTGAATTTCCAATAGAAATACTTAAACTTGAATTAGAGTTCAACAATCCTGTAAGGAGTCATAATGTTTTTCAAATAGTTCGTAAAACAAAAAATAATAAGTCTCTTCAAAGTCATTGCGCATTGAATATAGATTTGGAGCATAAATATTGTCATGGAAATGAAGCAAATTTATCAGACTGTATTCTCTATGTGATTTTCAAATTGATTTTTATGACAGTGGAGGATAATGTTTTTGAAAATAATATACCGCTTGTTATGTCATGGTTTCATAATATAGAAAATGAAATGAAATATTTGAAGGAGATTATTACTAATCTATTGATCACGAACATAAAAATGAAAGTACAGTTCAAGAAAGAACTTCCGATTGTTGAACCTAATGGTAAATACTTTAGTCTCTTCAAACGACAATTACGTGGACAAAAGGCTAAAATAAAAGCTCAGAAAAAAATTGTTGACCAAAAAGAAATCGATATGATATTGTCAAAACTAAAATCAATAGATATAAAGAGCGAGCCCGGCAATGTACATGAACAAAGTTCTTTGAGCGATTCATTCATTGAAGAATTGCTTACACGTGGTGAACTTCCTCCCGATAGATTTGAGCGAAAAAAATTTCAATTAAAAAGTTTAACAGTTGAAGTTTTAAAAATAGCAAAAGATAAAGACGTGATTGTCGATTTCTGTTCTGGCACTGGTCATCTTGGTTTATTAATTGCAAAGCTATTGCCAAATTGCAACATTATTATTTTGGAAAATAAAGAAGAATCAATCAAGAGGGCAAAGCAAAAGGCTAAAAGTTTAGGCTTGTCGAATGTATCATTCTATCAATGCAATTTGGTAAGAATCTAAAAATATATAAATGTATCAAAATTAATTGATTTTTATAACACACTCATTCATATTTTCATTTTATGCAGGAGTACTTCTATGAGCAATTTACGATTGGTGTAGGATTGCATGCATGCGGCATTGCAACAGACTTATGGATGAATAAGTGTTATAAAACGGGTGCAAGCTTCGTCTGCAGTCCATGCTGTTATGGAAAGATTCAAGATTTAGGAAATCTTAATTTACCTCAAAGTAAAATTTTTAAACAAATTCTAAGTACACATGAATTTATCAGCATTTCTCATTGTTCGGATCAATCTCATGATGAAAAAAATGTTAAACACATAAATTTAGAAAAAGCCCAACAAGGATTTTGGTGTATGGACATAATAGATACAGATCGATCTTTAAGAGCTAAAGAATTAGGCTATAAAGTTAGACTAACTCGTCTTGTACCGGAAGATTGCACGCCAAAAAATCGCCTTTTAATTGGATTAAGTCCAAATTATAAAATTTTATATTAAATATAAATAAAATAAAATACCTACCTAGCAAATGATTAAATTATAGTTTTTACACCTACTTTATATGAATATAGTTTAATTTATTTAAAAAAATTTTGTTGACATTGCGATTGTTCTTTTTTTGTGCCATAGAAGTACAATGATTCAACGCCAATACCTATTCAGACACGTCAATCACGAGTTATGCATTTTGAGGACAAGAATAAAGCCTTCAGGCAAGTTGTCAACAAGGATCAATTAGCAAAATTAAAAGAGCAACGTCTTCCACCAATTGAACATGTTCAAATGATAAATGGTGTTAGAAGAAGAATTTATCAAAATATGCCACTCCGAAAAAATCTCGAAATGAAAAGTAAGCTCGACCGTAATAAGCAATAATCCCTTTCTGTTACAATCCTCTTTAGAAATAAATCATATTTTTCCCGTACATTTTTCATAAATAATATTTCAGATGCTAAGAGAATGAAAATTACTGCTGTTCATTACGATGGGGACACAACTAGACTTGAAGGAACCGGTCACCAAAGTTACAAAGGTAGTAATTATTTCAAATTCCCTTATTAACTTACAAATCTAAAATCAATATAAAGGTAACGGAAAAGTGATATTGGATAAAAATGAGTACATGCATTGGAAACAAGCGGATTGGGTTCCTGATCATGGCATGGAGAGATTTTTCCATATGGATTCTACAGGCACTCTTACTGTAAAAGATCATGGATTGTTTTTGATTTACGCGCAAGTACGTTTATTATACAATTGTCATTTCCTAGCTAATTGCATTAAATTTTTATTTTTTATAGGTATATTACAGCGACAATCACGATTTAAATGGCTATGAAATTGTTCATAACAATCATGTAAAATATCAGTGCACAACAATGACACATGGTTCTCATGGCGAACCCAAAACAAACAGTTGCTACACCAGTGGCCTCATTCATTTGAGAAATGGTGATAAAATTCGTTTGCGTGATGTCGGTAATCATCGATATGTATTGATGCAGCCAAATAAAAGCTTTTTCGGTTTAATTAAAATCAATCTATTGCCATCAGTTGCATCAGATAGCAGTAGCAGTACAGATATCGAACAATACGAATCAATTAAATAACTTAATTTTAGATGATTCACTATTTTTTACTTTTATATAACAATTTTCTTATAGACTTATAGTGATGTGTGCCACCTGAGAATTTGTCTCACTTATTTTAATAAAAAATATTTAAATTTATTTCTTTGTTTGATAACAATCTAAATATTTGAATTCTTATCAACTCATCTACATAATGCCATAATTTTTTTAAAATAACAAAATGAAACTTTTTTGTGTGTAATTCATAATTTTTTTATTAAGTTAAACTTTATATGGTACATATAAAAACGTATATATAACATGTATAAAAATTTTCCTTATTCATCAATTCTTTCTTTTAATAAATAAAAAAAAATGATTGAAATGTCTACATTCAATAATAAAAATAAGACAGATATTGCAGTTAATGTTGACCGTTAACAGAAACATTTATAAGTAACAGACAATTCAGCATATCTTCATTACAATAGCAAATGAATAAAGTAGTTCATGTCAATAAATGGTCAGGTAAATAGGTGTACATTGGTTTATTCATTACATCTTTTCTCTTGCTTTCTGATCGAATTTGTAAATAACATGAGTTGTTTACATCATATAACTTGCATTTGTAGCAAAAAAAATATGACTCAGCAGAGTTAAATATCAGCAACAAATATGTACTAATGAGTGAACGCGCAAAAGTGTTTTCGAGTAAATATAAAATACTTTCAAAACATTGAAAGACGCTGTTTTTTCATTCTGCGGAAATCTGTCTTCGTCATTCACCACAAAAAAACCAAACGATAGTACGTGCCGTGATATACGCCTCTCTGAAATTCTTTTATCAACATTTCAACTCTATTTGAGGAATTTTTCACATTTTATCATCCGAATTGTAGAGCTGTTCTTAGTATCATACGCACACTCAATTTGAAAAGAAGAAAATTCAAGGTCACACGCTAAAACGAATCATTAACCCCTTTTTATATACAAATAAAAACTATTTTCTGGTTTATATATTCGTTGTATTTTGCCTCTTTCTATACTAGTCGACCATCCGACCGATAGATAATTAAGCAAGTGTGAATGTATTAAATATTTTTATTATTTTTGAGTCACAATATGGATGAAAGAATACAAATGAAAGAAATGAGAATGAAACAGAGAAGAGAATAACGAACTTCAAAGCCATTTAATTTAATTCTAGACTATTCTTATATATAAGGCTGTATCAAATAAACTTTTCAAAGCCATTCCGGTACCTGTTGATAATATTTTGATGCTATCGTGAAATATAACATTGAAAAAATCCTTTTAATTTATTATTTTTAGGATGTGTTACTTCATAAAAAGAAACGAATTACAATTAAGACTGTCTCATATACGAGTTCAATGTTCAATTTTTTTATTTTATATTACGTGATAAGTCGCATGATTAGGAAGATCAAATTTAAAAGAGTAAAGTAATTTTTGTATTCGTTGTCGCCTATTTTTTCTATTTATTACTTTTTTCAATTTGATAACATTTACAAGGTCCTAGACATCATTTCAAATAAAAAACTCACAGAATGTGCGAATAAAATTTTTAATACAGTTTTTTTTCTTCTTTTTATAGAAAGCAGATATACACATGCTTTTTTTACGTCGCGATTAAAGTTCCTCATTTTTTTACGAAAGACGGAAAAAATTTCTGATTTGCGTTCTTCTTTATTTTAACAACGTGTCATTAGTCGTCAATATGCGTAGTTCTCCGTCATTTACTTAAAACTCTCGAAATTTAGAATAACATCAATTTGAAACTATTTATGTATTTATTTTGTCTACTTTAAAAAATTTCACATTTTTTTGCAACCTTGGAAAAGGCTTGTTTTCTCAGAATATTTAGTAATGGTAACGACAAGAAGCATCCGAGACAAACAAACAGAGAAAAAAAGAAGAAAGAGAGGCAAAAAAATTTATGTATAATTCATATCTACATACTTCTAAAAGGAGTGTCGTACTTAAATTTTTTTTTAAATAAACTAAAATGGAAACTTGCATGAGAATATAAATATTTATTAATAAAACGATTCAACATC
The DNA here is from genome assembly GCA_018290095.1 of Polypedilum vanderplanki. Taxonomy (NCBI): domain Eukaryota; kingdom Metazoa; phylum Arthropoda; class Insecta; order Diptera; family Chironomidae; genus Polypedilum; species Polypedilum vanderplanki. The sequence continues at coordinate 22,047,229 of CM031380.1, read as the reverse complement.
GAACAACCTTTGAGAAAGAAATTAGGATGTAAACTTCCGCTAAAATGTCCGATTATTTTGCATTTAGAAATTTAATTTCTTCTTTATTAATTTATTAACGTCATCGCAAATAAAAAATTGTGATTTCATAAAAATTGTGATTCTACAAAGATCAATAATATACTAGGTGAACTTCAAGAGAAAGATTATACTTTTAAAAACAACGTGATTTTGAACAATAATGCTTTGTTTTGCAATGTCAATTTGTCAATAACTTTTCTACTATTAAAATGTAATGCAATGATACTAATGAATTATTCTTACATAAATCATATTCGTTGAGAATACAAAATGAAAATTCTCACTGCAGTTGCAGTAGTAATTGTAGAAATATATAATAGATTATGAATGAAGTTGATGATGACTTAAAGTGAAGGTAGTATACAAAAGTAGTAATTCATGTATACATGTATATATATATACAAGAGTTAACGTATGAACAATGGCATGTGACACGACAAAAACCGGCCAAAACAAAAATAAAAAAATGAGAGAGATACGGCATTTTGATCAACACTGTTTCTGTGTACATATACGAGTATTGTGCTGTACATGCAAACCTCCTACAATGAGTAATAAATACATATTGAGAGAATATCAACGGCGAGCAGCAGTAAACGAGCGAGTGGAGTAGAAAATCGGTTTAAACTTTACTATTTCACAATAATCAACACTTTTTTCAAAGCGCTTTAAATTCAAAACAAATATTGAAGTACATATGAACAAACAGAAGAAGCGAAGGAAGAAAAAAATGAGCTATATGTATAATAATCATAAAAGCAAAGAAGTATACGACGACGACTAGTACACAAACAAGGCGTTGTTGCCAGTTCGGAGATGAATGAAAAAACGCGCCAGAGAGAAACATATAAATATATTTTGCGCAGACAGTTGCATACATTCAAACCCAAAAAGTCTTGCCATAAGTTCATGTTATGATATTGAAAACGTTTGTATAACTGGCAACACAAGACGCACACATTTCACATTCGAGAGACTTCGTGAACTCTACAACTAATATAATATTTCTGCCTGAACCTCAGTCGCAGAGAAACATTATAACTGACAAGACGCTTCACGAACGTTGCTCTTGCTTTACACACACATTCAAAACATTTCTGAATAAACAACAAATTTGTGCTCATTCGTAAAATATTTTCATTAGAAAATAAAAACAAAACAAAATATTGCCTGCATCTGATAATTTTTTCTCTCTCTCTCTCTTGTGTGACGAAAAAATTTTTAATTTGTTATTTTATGAATAATTTTTTGCACACATATTGTGAAGCAAGTGAACAAAATACAGTTTAGCATAAAAGTACAGAGAATAGAGTTCATAAACTAAAAGAATTTTTAAAATAAGAAAGTAAAACGAAAAGAGAGAAAGAATAATAAGAAGAAATTGAGAACGTCGACATCTTAGATTGTACATTTGTATTAGTGAAGCCCATATAGTGAAAAAAAAGAGTTTTGTTATATAGCCGAAACCACCTTTGATTATTTATTATTGTTGTTTAAAGTGTTTCAAAACAAAGCGCAAAAAAATAAGAGAAGGTAAAGCGCAAAAAGAATTCAAAATAAATAGCGAGCTACAAAGCGAGTTTTTGCATAAAAAAGGGAAGAAGAAATTGAAGTTTATAAGAAGAAAAAGATAATGCCAAGTAAACAAACTAATAATGATGTTATCGCTATTGAAGAATTGGTTAACGAAATAAAGCAGAATCTGCGCTTTGCTCCATCGACAACCGGAGCTACACAATCTCATCCACTTCTGCAGCCCACCAATAATAACAGCAATGAAATTTTTTTGCAACAATCAAAGCATTTCAATCATCCGCCACAACAACAGCTAATTATTCGTAAGCAACGATCTCGTCCATCTCCATATCACATACCATGTCGTTCATGGAGTGATACATCTACTACCGCTCAAAAGCAAAAAAGCCTCCAAAAGACCTGCAATAATGACGAGAACGCACTTGAAGATCCTTATGAACTCTTACAATCACTTCTCAAGAACAATAGTCTTGTGAAAGAGGCTGTGAGGCGTCTACAATTAAACACCAGCACTTATTCCCGCAAACAAAATTATTTTTATGATAGCGATGAAGATAATCGATCGCCAATGACCACTACTATGATGATGTGTCAATTAGAGTCGTAAGTTTAGTTAAGTCAACTATTCATCAAAATCTAGTTAAGGTTCCGTTAGATTTCTTTCCTCTTACGAATGCTGACGTATGTATAGATGTATTTTATTTCTTTTCTCATTAAAAATCAGTTCATTTTTTTTTGCAAAAAGAGAGTAATACAAACAAGCACACACACAGTATGAATAAAATAAATAAACAACTAAATGAGAGGAGAAAAAGAAAAGAAAATATTGCAACATAATATTGAAATGATCTGAATTTATTATATATTAAGGAAGGCATATAGACATACATTTTACTTTTTTGTTCATATGCTAAGCTAGGATAGATTGCACTCTACATCCATCCTATTTTTTCTGTCTGTCTCTCTTTCTCTTACATTTAACTTAATCTCGAACCTTTTAGATAAATCAATAATATTTACGCTCTCATAAATGAAAAAAAGCGTAATGTTGTTTTCTTTTATTCTAAAGCCATCGCCCTCAAAACGAAAAGTAATAAAAACAGCAACTGAGATAAAGCAAAAAGAGACAGAGAAAGAGGAAAAACAACAATAAATAATGTGGGCTTAAAAAATAAAGAAAATTGCTCTCACAAAATAAAGATTGCATAAACTTATTAAATTTTTCTAATACTGTGACTTCATTATTTATAAAATTTTGGAATTTTCAAAATTAACCAAACTTTTTTTTATTGCTATCACAAGAATAATGAAGGTAAATTGCTAAAATGATATCAAAAATTCCACACCTTAAAAACATTTTAGACGCTGATAAACAATTTTTAATTTCATTGAAATCGAGATAAATATTTAGAGCTATATGAACGAATGCAATGATTCATAATTTAAAGAAAATGCGCGAAATTTGCTATTTGTAAATATAAAAAAGTTCACTCACAAAAATGCGCAAAAAGTAACACGTTGAAAAATGAAGTGAGTAATTATTTGGTGACTAGACATGAGAGCAGCAATAATAAAAATAATGTAGGTGCCGCGTTTGTCAAATGTCGATAGTTTTGTTTTGATTTTTACTAGAAACTCGTTTTTCTCTCTATCTCTGTTTCTTATGAATCATAATAAAAAATAATGTGGAGCTTATAGTTTAAAAACAAACTACACACAATAATATTGCAGACGATTCTCACACTAATGCAATCAAAGTTTGAAAGAGAGAAAGAGAATAAGAGAAGAAAAAATGCTATTATGAATGACTTATCGATAGCGGTTTGTAATATAGTAGAATATATACACACGAGTAAAAATTCAAAATGGCTGCTCATATTTTCCGGGATTTTCTTGTTTTGACGGGTGCAGTGTCTGTCTACAATTACTTTCTTCAAATGTACACTTTCGTGTTTAAATGATTGTTTAAAATTAAATAGCAAAAATTAATTCCTTATTTTTATTTTCTACTACTTTCCACTTAGATACACATAAAAAATTGTTCTAATTTTAAGTAGTGACAAATTTATTTTACTTTCATGTGATTTTCGATTTTAAGTTATGCAATTACTTTTTCCTCTCAAAATAATCAATTAGAACTGTTATTTGAACAGCAAAAAAACACACAGATAAAATTTTTCACTTCCTCATCTTATAAGATGAAAAAAGTAAAAATAAAAAAAATTTGCATTTTGTTCGTAAAATTTTTTAAAAATTAAAAAATTACCTAGAAACGAAAAAGAAAAGAAGAACACATATAATGATAATATAATACTACTGTCCATACACACATACATATATCTACATATATTCTAAACGCTCTCGTATGTCTGGGAGAAAGAGCTGCAGAACTTTAAACTTTGTCGCGCGTCTTATATAAAATAGCATCATATATTATTGATGAGGACGATTAAGAAATCAAATTGACTTAATACAAAAGTTGAACATATGGTTTTAAAAAAAATGAATTGATAGAAAATGAAGTGAAAAAATCAATCTTTTTGTGTGTTAATGATGATTATTTATAGCACATAGACACATTATATAAATGATTGTATTTAAATATGTAAATTTACTAGTTCATTGAATAGATAGATTTTTAAGTATTTAGACAAGACTATTTTTTTATTCCTTAACAGATTCTAATAAAAAGAGTTTGCAGGAAGTAATTTTCAATAATTTTGCGATGAAATTCATTAAGTGTTTCAATCGAAATTTTTAGACTGTGTTGTGTTAATAATGCAAGAAAAAAAAAGAATAATGATAGGAAAGAAAATTTTATCCAATGTTGAATTTAGGAGAAAAGAAACAAAAAATGACAAAAAAAAGGAATAAAAAAGAAAAAAATCGCATCCTTACAATAATAATTAAAATTATAATTAAAGGAAATTCGTTTAAATGTAAATAAAAATTTGTACATATTAAAAATTAGATAGAAAATAGAAAAATAATTTTAATATATTAGCGTTTTAACAATATATCTCAGTTCTATGTGTAAACCAAAAAATGAAAAATAAAAAAATAATTGTATAAATTTTCATAATTCATCTAAACTCAAAGCAAAATAGAAACAAAAGAGAAAAAATTCTTTTTAGGAAAAAATTAATAATGTTGTAAGCTTTAACATGAGGCAAAAAATAAAGCGATCACATTATTCTTATTATTATTATCATTACTATCTTCAATCTAACTACTACATGTTCTTTATGAATGACACTTCTCAAAAGATATACATTAACGATATCTTCTAATTCATTTAAAACAAACTGATAACGTTAAAAATAAAGTAACAATAATACTGAATATTTGAATTATTCTACTACTTAAATATCGCGATATCCAATAGTAATTTACAAATCATGATGGATGTTGATAGTGAATAATAAATAATAAAAATTACAACACATAATAATGATCGTAATTTATTCAAAACATACAACTTTACGCTTAAAAATTTCATTGTAATTACATTTTAGCTCATAAAAAATTATCAAAAATAAAAATCTATGAAAAACTTAAAAAATCTAAATTGCTTCAAGTTTTATTAATACTTTTTTTTCAGTGCATTCAACCTAATGTAATAAATATTTTAGCATTTCAGATAAAGGTGGAAGTCATAAAATATTCATCAAAGTCATCAGTATTCACATATTTAAAGCACATAGTTGTGGTATATCTAAATTTAGTCCATTTAACTTTTATTCTGTATTTATTAACATAAGAAAAATTCCATACTCCTCTCATTTTCATCTATGAAACGTGATGAAATGATCAATTTCATACCAAAAATTCCAAAGATTTTTCTTCATTACTCCAATGAAATAAGAATTTGTGATGAGAAGAGAAAGCAAAAAGAGAAAATGAAAAATGTTTTTGCATTTTTTCATTGAAGTTAAGAATAGAATGTATAAAAAGTTATTCGCCATTCTTATGCGTGCGCACATCGATTCATTTAACTTTCGGAAAGTTTTGTTCATCACGAAGAAATGATGTTTTTAACCGATTGTATGCTTTCGTGCTATCGAAGAAAGCGAGCTTTTGCTTTTGTTCCTTTTTTGATAAACCGAATTGTTGATTCTGAAAATAGTCGGTGTTTAGAGTTGTACTGATCGAGACGGGAAAAATCATCTTTCTGTCATCATTACACGGACAAGTGAAATTCTTTTAAAAAATCTCCTTTTCTTTCCCCCTTTCATTAACTTGATTTGCTTTAAAGAATATTGTGTAGGAAAAAAGTTTTAAAATAAAGTTATGGAATGAAAAGTGTAGGAAATTTGCACTAAAAGAAATATTTGAGGATTTTTAACTGAATCATATCAGAAATTTTTAATCAAGCACAAAAGTTCTTATTGATTTTCATCGAGAAAATTTTCCGTGCCATAAAAGTTTTCTTTATTAAATATAAAAAATACATGAGGACAGATTAATAAGAAAGCGACAAAAATATGATTTTAAGACACATAACATTCATTTTAATTGTTTTAAGTGTGTGTCAACTGACATTACAATCACCATCGCCCTTCTCGCTACAGGTAGATTTTATTTTTATCACCACTCAAAGAAAAATACTTTCATGGTAATGCACATTTTTTGACACTTGTCATAAACATTACTATGGCAATAATAAAGAGGTGAACTTTCTAGAGATAATACTTTAATCCAAAATAATTATTTATCGAAGATAATTATGTGTGTTGTCATGGTAAAATATTGCCATTAGGCGTGTATCTTTTAGCATTTTGAACAAATGCAGCTTATACATTCACTTTGTTCGGCTGGCTGGCTGGCTGGCTGGCTGGCTGGCTGGCTCCCGTCCCTCTGAGATCTCGAAAACTACAATAGCTAGAGACTTCCGGTTTTTTGCATTAGATTTGTGCTAAAAAGTTACTGGCGGCAAATAGGTTTTTAAAGCTTTCACTAGTCACACGATTTGGGAAATTACGAATTTAAATTTCCATATTGAAATTTGTAAACAAAATTTTTTTTCGCGAAGTTGACTGCAATCAAAAAAAAATTTCAGGTGCGCGTAGCCAATTTCGCGTATTTTTGAATTTGATCGTTATTTTCAAATCAACAAAATTTATAAAGACGATTTCGAAAATTTTAATAGATTAGGATTATTAGCAGCAATTACATTACTCGAGTTTTCATAAAATATATTTCTATATGAAAATGTAAACAAAACATTAATTGACTGCTATTTCCTACAACTTAATTTCAATTATTTCATTCGAAACAGTATTACAATGAATTTCTTACATTGAAATTATCAATCATATATGTTACAAAATCTGTAAGTTTATCTTTATAATTTTACTCTTATTAAAAATCAATCAAGTGCATTTACTTTAAAGAAGTTATCAACACTGAATATAACTGTTATCAGTCATGGACAAAATTTAATTAAAAATATTTTGCAATTATTTTCCATATTAAATTCAATAATAAAAATACATCATATAGCCTGCGGTTGAAGCTTTAAATGAACGAGAAGTGCAACTAGCTTTAAGAGATGAAATTGAAAATGGAAATCTAGAAGATTTTATTGACAATGACGACTTCGAATGGAACAACGGTGAGTGAAAACAATAGAACAGCAATGAATACTTAATTCAATATAATATGAATGTAATAATATTTGAAAAATGTATAAGACGCAAGGAAACATTTAACTGAATTATCTTCATACCGAAAGAAAAAGTAAAGGAAATCTCACAGTAGAGAATTTAATTTGGGAGCAATTATGTTAATTAACAAGCCCTTCTTCCTTTTTTACTTTGTATCTTATGTTTTCTCTCGTTCTCTCAAGTGAAAAGGTCAAATTAGATGAAATCTGTTTTCAACATTTAATTTTAGTTGAAAAATTTTCTATTGCTCCATGAACATAAAATGAAAGTTTATTTATATGAGATTCATCATATCTTAAGACTTTTGTAACTGCTTAACCTTTCTCTAAGTGACTATAAATCTTATTTATTGCACGCAAAAGATTATGAAGAACGTGGTCGTGGACAAAGAGCGTTACCACGATACTTATCACGTACAGACTATGATGATGCTGACTACCGGAAACGTTCTATGTATCGAAAAAGAGGTAAGAACTTAGAATTACATTTACACATAAACATGAATGTATTCCGAAATTTCATTACAAAGCTTTGCTGAAAACGAAAATAGAGAAAAGGTCTCTAAAAATCATTTCCATGTTCACTTCACACATGAGTGATTAGGTTGATTTGTCAAAAAGCATTAAGCTCACCCTTCGCATACATTTTCTTTATATAACAAAAGTAGAAGAAATACATTAAAGAACTTGATGATATGAAGAGCTTTTTTTCTCTATACACCCTTAGACCCATGACTAAAAGGAAGATTGAATAGAATTAATCAGACACGAAGTTATAATGAACAAGGATTTTCAGTTAAAAACACTTTGGTAAAAATAAATAAGGGCTTACAATGTTGCTGTTGACTTCGTTCTTTCGACTTTTATTTATTTACGCCTTGATCCTTTTTCACTTATGTATGTTTTATGTTAGCATAATGTTTCCGTTATACAGACTAAAATAAATCGAGTGGAATGACAATAAAAGTCTCTTATTTTTTATACTATGAATGGAAAAGATCTTCCCCAAATAAAATGGAATCATTTCTCTAACCAAGTGTTATACAGTAATTTTTTGTTAGATAATAAAGAGAAATTTTTCTTAAATATGTATATCATATTTAGATGCTTCAGTGTTTAGAGAACGTGCACGCTTACCACAGCAACAACATCGTCGTCAGCAACAGGCAGAGTTAGCAGAAAGATTTCTTAAAGCGATTGAGGAAGAGCGTGAGAAAGAACGTGAAGAAGAATACCGTGAGGAATTGCGAAACCTTTGGAATCGATATCAAAAAGAGGAGAGCAACATTGAGCATGAATTGTTTAATGATGAAAATGATCTTGAGTCAGATTATCCATTGAATTATGAAGATGACCGAAGAAAAAAGAAGCGACAGGTAAGTCAAGCTATCTGTTAAATTATGATTTATGTATTGTATGTTTTCTGATAGAGAGGAGAGATTGAAATTGCTCCATATTGGAATGATAAACGATCTATGCCGTTGCTACCATGGTTGCCAGCACAAAGGAAGAAGCGCTTTCCAGTTACTAAACGTTCACCAAAAACAAGTGAAGTAGATATGGCACGAGTAGTTGCTGAGACAAGCGATAAAGTTGCAAAAGACTTGCAGGGAATTTTTGGAAATAATTCTGACAATAAAAATAATAAAAACGATGGAGAGGATGACAAAAAGAAAAAACGTAAACGGTCAAGCGATGAGATCCATGGTATAAATACCGATAAAAGTCACGAGACAAAAGTTGAGCAGCAACCCCCATCAAATTTGAATATAGAAGATAAAAAACGTAATGTCAAGAGGAGTGCTGTAAATGATGACGAAGATGACGAAGGCGATAATGAAAATGGTAATATACCATATTTTTGTGTTTGAATTTGCCCTAAAATACTAAATACGATTATATCTATTCACTCGCATTCAAAAACAGATAATGGAGAAGATGAAGAAGGTAATGATATATAATTAACTTTCCGAATAATTATCGCAATAAGTATTATATCTGTAAAATGACTGTAGGCAATGACGACGATATTGACGATTCAGACGACTCTGAAGAGGATGATTCAAAGCGTAAGAAAAAGAAACGCGAAGCAAAGAAAAGCCTGGAAATTGTAGGCGATGAGAACATTCCTGAGAAAAAAATAAGTATCAAAAAGAAATCAATCCAATGGTCGAATATTTTTGGTTTTGATAGAAAGAAAAAGTCCAATGGGTTTATGCCAATGATAATGCATAAAGAAACTGAAGAAAAGCGTCGAAAGAGATATTGGTCTGATAGTGATGAAAATTACAGTAGAGAAGAAGATGATGACGGTAAGTTTTCTTAGTAAATTGAAAAGAGAATAAAATTACCGTCTTTCCTGGAATATAAGAACAGGTTCTTATATTCAAATTGACCAAAATTAAAAATTTTTCTGAAAATTTGACATTTTCTATAAATATGGTTATTCCATTTTTATTATTTTAGATTACACTTTAAACTTTTAAAAACTAACATTTTTCTCGGCAATAAAAAAGAATAAAATAGTTTTTCTGACGGTCTCAGAATTTCTTTGCGAATTGATAAGTAAATGATGGCAGATTTTTCGATTGTTATGATCATTCGAAACGTATATCATTAAATTTGAGAATTTTCCTAATATGTGCCCAACTTTTTTCGTTTCGGATGCATCATAATAGTCATAAAACTGATTTAAATTGAGCTAAAAATTTCGAGGAGAGGACAAACAAACAAGCAAATGTGTAAGTTGAGAAAAACGTTGGAAAAAAAATTATGAATTCCTTTTAATTTTAACAAAACATTAGGAAAATAATCAAAATGTCTAAACTTTTGTTGATTATAACCATGCATGATAAAAAAATATAAATATACTAATAGAAAGTCAAAATAAGATGTTTATCAACAATTATTTTAACATGTTGTTTCTAATTTTGGCTATTCGGGTCTATTACTTTTTAATTTTGAAAAATACACTCTTAATCTTTGCTAAAAAATGCGCTAAAATCATAAGATGAAGATGACGAAAATGAAGAGGATGACGACAAAAAGAAAAGACGCCGCAAGAAGAAGCGTTCAAAGGGTGAAGATAGATTAGATGCTATGGATAGAAAATTGAAAACAATTGAAAATCTGATTGTTGAAGATACAGCTAAATACTATGAACATAATAATGGTATGTAGTAGAAGTTGAAATTTGATCCTAAATGACAACATTTATTCAATAATATAATAAAATTAACAGATCTCAGTCCTTTGGAGCAAAAAGAAATGAAAAATCAGCTTGCTGACCGGTTAGCGACTGCTTATAGCATAGAAAAAATGCGAAAGGCTATTGGACGATTGAAACAATCGATTGAGTTTCAGAAGGGTCTTGAACAAAATTTATTAGGAGCCGAAAATTTTAATGATGCTGATGATAAGAAAAAAGCTAAACGTGTTGCTATAAAGAAGGAAAAGGCAGACTTTGACAACAATGAGTATGTGATACCTATATTTTCACTTTTTCACTTCGATTAAAATAATAAGGTTTTGTTTTATTTTCTCCTAAATTCAAACATTAGTCATGAAATCGATTCTCCATTCAAAAAGATTAACAATGATGAAAATAATGACTTAGACGATAATGACGATGACAAGAAAAAGAAAAAGAAACGATCACAAAAAAAGAGTATTGATGTGATTAATGATGAAACATCACCTATGTCGGAGAGCTATATGGGTGGCAGTGGGTCTATTTTTCAGAACGAATGTCCAATATTGGATTCGATTGAGAAAAAATGCAGAGGAATAGATATATTGAGTGGCGCACATCAAAATTTATTGGAAGCGTGTGGAGAACACCAATTGTGCTATCTTTGTGTAAGTATGCATAAACTACATAAAAGCAACATTACTCAGTGGTTCACTAATAATATGTACATAATTTTATTTTCTGTTTCCATTATTTTTACCAAAAATAGGGAGACTCAGAACTTCAATGCGATTACAAATATCTTTATGATGTTAAAGAGCTTTGCAGATATAACGAAAAATGCAAGATGAATGCAGCAAAAGCTCTTGAATTGTTACGACATTCATCAGGAAATAAATTTGGACCAAGGGAGTGTATTCGTAATCCTTGTTTGAATTCAGCTATTCGTTCGATTGGATATTAAAATGAATTTGTAAAGAGGATTGCTTTGGGGAAGTATATTTTACGAACATATTAAGAAAATATATATACACGCATATTTACTACATTTATATACATACACTCAAATTCACCTTTGATGGAGAAATTCTAATCTTAACAAGTGATTCTGATAGTTGATAATCAGAGATGAAAGACAGATTTGCGAATGAACTTTTTGACTTATTTTCAACAATAATAAACTTAATAATATAATAAGAAATATTTGTATGAACAAAAAAGTCTGCAGTTGGAGTTTGTCATTGCTGATATATACTTTTTTGAAAACGAAATCCAGTAATGTGGATAAAAATGTTTCTATATATTTTGCATATTATTTATTCATGAATAATGAATGTTAGAAAAGATGTGCTCTAGCAGGATACTGCTTAAAAAAGCCCTTATCTATTTATTAAATATTGATATATAATAATAAGAAAAAATGGTGGAAATAAAAATAAAACACTTACATACATGTATCAGCATTTATCTCTTTTTGATGTTTTGATAAAATGATATTTATGTACTGTACTAGTGCATAATTATGAAACTTTGAATCTCATACGCTTATTTAATATTAACACTTTTATAAATTTATTATTTTCCAAGATGAATTCTATCGACAATAATAGAAACTGGAGTTAAAAATTTATTTTTTTTATACTTATGGGCTTTTATGCAGTTAAAAGTTTCTCAATTTGAATTCTATGTTTCTATGTAAATTCACAGAAATTGATAATTTCAAAAAGGATTGACCAATTATCAAATTGAAAATTCAAATTAAAACTATTTGAGAAATAATTACAAGTTGAATCATACGTTTCAGAGAATCGCCCCATAACTGCGTGATGATAGAATTTTAAAATAGCCAAAAACCCTTTGTGCAGCTGGATTAAACGAAATAAGTTGATGATATTTTAAAATAATTCTATTGTCTTGTATCTAATATTTTATCTATGCATTTACTGCTAAATTTTTAGTGTAAGCTAAACGAGAACAAGAAATAAAAGAATACTCCACAACGTTTCAAAAAAGGTTCTAAATTTTTGGGAACGAACTTAGAAAATCATTAAATTTGTTTTCAATAATTGCCTTTTTATACAAAAAAAATTTGCTTTTTTTCGTTTCAATAAGTCGAATACAATTCATTAGAAAATTACAACTCCCTAGATAATAAAGGTTAAATCAACACGTGGAGTCTTCTATTATTTCTTGGAAGAGATAAAGAATAAAAAAAAGTCATACAAAAACTCTCATCAGGAATAAAAAGATACATAAATGTACCAGATACATAATGCATAAATGTGAAGATATATGAGACATTAAAATAATGTAATCATAAAGTTATTGTAATTGTGAAATTTCATTGTTGAAAAAATAAAGATGATAATAAATAGAAAGAGAAATATATTTTTTGATTTTTATTTCATTACCCGAATGGTATAGAATTTTTATGTAAAATATTCATTAGAGAGTGATTTCCTGGATAAAGAAGATTAAAATTTTTTCATAAAATTACGGTTTTATTGACAACTACTTTTTGAATGTATAAATAAATAATTATACATAGACACATTTTTAGGATTTCTGAAAAGTAACGTTGTGTTAAAGAAATTCTTAAAAGAATGAGTAGTTCTAGAGAAATATCGAGAAGCGATATTGAAAACCGCATCCATAATTCAAAATATATGGACAACGATCGAGTCGAATTTAAAACTCGCATTGTGCTACATTTGTTGCAACATTTTATTGCGTGTGACAAAAAAATGTTGGGCGACAAAAAAATTTGTACAATTTTCAATATGAAAAATTAATTCGTGATTTCCCAAATTGTGAAACTAGAGAAAGCTTTAAAAATCAATCTGCCGCCAGTAAAGCACAAATCTAATGCAAAGAACTGGAAGTGGTAGATATTATCGTTTTCGAGATCTCACGGCTCAGCCGAAAGCCAACCGAACAAAGTGAAAATATAAGCTGCATTGTTGTTCCAAAAATGCGCTAAAAAATCGAAAACACTTTAAACGCATTTCGCCATGTTTGTTTACATTTAGAAAAAAATTATTCAACTGCAATTTAATTTATTAAAAATTGGTTTATAGGAATCAAATTAGTTAAAATTAAGTAAATTATTATGATTTTATTTTTAAAATAAATTCGTTTAAGTCAAAGAAATTTAAAAAATAGATATAGAATATATTAAATACATTTTGTTCATAAATATTTGAGTTTTAAGTTTCAAGTGATCTTAAAAAATAAAAAAATGCTTGCTTAATCAGAGTATAATTAGATAAATTTTAATAGGAACGTAAGTATAGATCACAAACTTAGCATCTAATAATAAATGTTGATTATCCTGTGCTCTAATAAACTAATATTTGATGTTTCTCATTCGTACTAATATAGATCATGCTTATAATGAATGAATATAAAAATAAGGTTAATAACAGCTGTGAATCTTCTTCATCTGGATCTTCTAATTCGGTGAGTCTTTTTGAACGTTGCCTAAAACATTATCACTTAATTTTTTGCTATGGTTTTATTACCTCGAAACAAGAAGTCAACAGCAGATAAAGCACTTCCAGATCAACTTCCAGCATCAATTTCGGAATTACCATTATCATTAAGTGAAATGCTCGCAATGTATAATACAAATTTAAAGCTTTTAAAAGATTCTTTTAAAGTTTTGGGAACTAATTATGTTTTCCAACCCACTCATTCTATCGGTGACATTTTACGTGCACAATGGCCTGATGCAATGAAGATTAATGGTTTTGGACTAATGTATAATAGAAGCAATGAATGTGAAGAGATTGAACTATTGATACTGAAAAATTCAGATAGACTTATAAAGTCAGAGACTGCATCTTCCTACAATCACAAACTTGGTCCTTCAAGTGCAAAGAAACGTGCGGAAAAATTAAAGTATGTTTTTAAAATTGTTATTGATTAATAGCATACTTTATTACTACTACATTTAGATTATTAACTCAATCGCCTGGAAGAAGATTAAGTCATTTGGCAAATAGACGAAAAGTATTTTCATCTGCAAATTTAAGGTCAACTTCTACTAGTCAAGGATTCAATAAAACATTTTCGGGAAGTGGTCAGATGCTTATTGATAAAACGTAAGTTTACAAATTTTAATATTATTTCTTAGTTAAAGCAATTATTGTTAAATTCAAGGAAATTGTATAAAGGCAAGAAACGCGATTCTGCGAAAAAGTCTACACCAAAAAGTAAAGAATCATCTCTCACTCGTTTAACTCCAAGCAAGAAAAAAACACCACCTTCAACAAAACTAATTGTTTCACCATCAGCAGCTCCAAAACGTGCGCTTTTCAACAGTCCAGTTAATTCTGCTTTACCTTGCTGTTCTCGTGATTTACCCAAAAGGTTGACAGTGCTCCCTAAACGAGCTTTTTCACCTATACATAAACGCAAACGTTCACCATCACCTAATATTGAAAATCGTTTTGGAAAAAGCAGGAGACTGGAATCTCCTTCGAGAGTAAAGAGCGTTATAAGGAATTTATCTACTACATCATCATTATCAACAATGTCATCAACTAGTTTCCTCGATGAGTACTTTAAAAAGACACAAAGTATAAGGTCTCATGAAGTGAATCGAAATAAATTCACAATAAATGTTAGCGAAAATGTTTTAGGTTTTCATAAACCAATGTCAGAAACTGAAAAGAAGGTAAATATTTATGGTTAAAAATCAACTGTTATGCAAACATTTATGTGTTTTTTCTTTCTTTTTTTAGAAATTGTTATGGGCTGCCTCATCTGCACTTCAAGCAAAAAAAATTAATAGAGAACACGAAAAGTTTAAAGATTATATGTCTACACTTTGTAAGCTCGTCAAGAAAATATTCACAGAGTTTTACAATCCACAAAAAAGTATGAGTTCACAAATGACCAAATTTGCCAACCTTATGGTTTTTTATGTTATTCAAGGCAAATCATCAGATGATATATATACACTAACGAAAAATCGACTCGAGAATACTGTAAAAGTTTCTGGTTATAGTGGACGTGAAGATTTGGAAAAAAGTCATTTTGTTCGAAGCAATTCTTCATTTTTAATGCTCTCAGAATCTAGATTTAGTCTAAATGGCAGTTTGGAAACTCTAGGTAGCGATATTGACATTAGTAGCAGTGATACATCGCCTAATCAAAGTTTGTCAAAGAGCAATATTAGTGGGGTTTTGTGTGAAAACCAAAATCGTATGATCCAAAACTCTTCAAAGAAATTGTTCAGACTTAGTGATTCAAATTTAATGAATCATGTAAAAACAAGTACTCCTTCTAACATTTTAAAGGCTAAACGTCAAATATCTTTTTAAATTTCAATATTCTTTTTCAACACTTAGTAGTTTTAAATTATTTAATTTTTTGGAGTGTTCAGAAGTGAAATGTGATAATTAATAATCAAATATACAATAAAAATTTATGAAATATTTAGCGAATGACTACAATTAAAACTTTTGTTTTTTAATCATTATCTGAAAGAAAGAATCAATAGACATCTTATGTTTTTTTACAAATTTCTTTTTATTCTGATTATTTTATTTCATCTCTATTTTTCATAAATTTTCTTTTTATATCTCCTTGTTTTATTCTTTCATTCTTTTTTTTTTTGGATTTGGAATTTTCTTCTTCTGTTGAAATCTTTTGTCCTTTTTTCATCTTGATTGGATTGATAGATTGTTTTATGCTATTGTGTAAATTTTGTGTAATGTCAAAAAACATTATTTGTAGTGAGTAAAACAAATCATAATGAATGTCTTTCTTTTAACGCTTCAATCCACATATATATTTTTTTTTTGATTTGAAACTTCCTTTTTTTTTCAAAATCGTCGGAGCAGCAAAATAATGTTTTTTGAATAAATCATTTTTTCTTTTATTTTTTTTATCTGCAAAATATATAGTAGATTCTTAGGAAATCATATAAAGAAGAAAGATAACGAACGAAGACAAACGCAATTTCGATTCGAGAACAAAATTGCACTATTTCATGTAGCACTTTAATGAATAACTAAATATTCAAATAACTAATAATATTTTGTGCTTTAGTGGTATTACCTAAATATATAGGTACCCCTAAATAGACACTTAGAGGAATATTTAATGATGATGCTCAACCTTTCATTGATATGTTAGGCAAGCTAATTGAAATATATATTTTCATGTACTTACCTAGTAATTAAAGGAAAATTATGATGGTAAAAAATGCTTATAAGACTAAGAAAACGTTTGCATTGACTGATGAATTTTGTTTTCTTTCTAATAAGGTGAGTAGTAATTCATCCCACGTCCTCGGTATCCCCTAAAATAATTCTATTAGCTTTTGGTTGCTGATTTAAAGTAATAATTACTTACATAGCACGTGAAGCTCGTCCACCTCGATGGCCAGTGTGACAACAAGAAGCTCGTCCTCTTGATAATCCTCTTCCTCTCATACCTCTGGGAATTCTATTAGTAACGCAAAGTCCTGGTCTGTTGGTCCTCTTGGACATGACTTTTATTTGACGTCCTCTAAACAGAGTCTCATTCATTGCTAATGCTGTCTCAACAAAGTCCTTTGATGCAAATTCAATGTAAGCAAAACCCTTAGGATGTCCATCTATTTTGTTACATAAAATCGTTACGCGATTTATGCTACCACAACCGTGAAAATGGGCTTCTAGCTCTTCAGCTGTGGCCCCATAATCAACATTTCCAACATATATAGAACGATTGTCAATCTCCATTTTCTCTTCAACTGATAAAGCGGGTGTACTCGAAGTGGGACTACCTAAGGTCATTTGCTTATTAACTTCTGATTGTAGCTGCTTAAGTTTCTCTGCTTCTTCTTCCATTTCTTTAACTCTTGCCTTAATTGCCTCCAATTCTGGATCTATCTGCATTCCAGACTCTTCCTTTTAATTTTATTTTTTTAATAAATTAATCATTTAACATATTAAGTTCATTTACTTACTTCTGTTAATAAATCACCATTTGCATCATCAAGATTATCAAGAAGTTGATCTTCATTAAGTGAAATATCTTCATCTGCCATTTTATTCTCTATAATGAAAATTTAAGTTACTTTTTGATTTCAAATAGAAAAAGAAGACAAAAAAATTACAAAAAAAGAAAGCCACTTGTTTAAAAAAGTTTAATAATATTTTTATAATGTTAATTGATTATATATATTGCTAAGAGCAATTATTTTTCTTATTTAATATCTTTATCTATAATTTTTTAGAATTTTTAGCTCAATTACCTTACTATTTCGTTTTAAAACACAAAATTTAAAATGTCTTCCTTACTCGTGTTTAAATTTTTAGACTCTGAATTATGATAGGTTGCACTTGATTTTTTATAGAGGTAAAAAATATAAACAACAAACAGAATTGTTTCTTAAAAATTTTTAATTTATTTGTGCTTGTTAATTGTACATGAAGTACTAAAATGAGTGAGAATATTGTTGTATTATCACCTGATAAAGATATAAAAATAAATAAATGGATTGTTCATAAAGGATCACAAGTTTCAAATGGTTCAGTTTTGCTTCTCTATCATGAAGTAGAATCTGAGATAATAGAGCGACTTATTAATATAAATTGTGGAATAGTAAAGAAGCTCTTGCACAAAGAAGGCAGTTTAGTACCGAAAAAGTATGAAATGATTATTAATTTTAACATAAACAAAACTAACCTTTCACTTTTTTCATAGCTCGCCGCTTCTCGAAATTGCCGAATGTCTTCATACGACAATATTGCTTGATTTATGCGCTGAGTGTGGAGCTGATTTGCAACAAATTGATATGGCAAAAATGTCAAAAGCGTCAGTGCCTATGATTCATTCAGTTCCAGAATTGAAAGTTTCTGAAGAGCTCGCAAAAAAGTTGGGAAGAGCTGACACAAATCGTCTATTAAAGGATCGAAAGTTAGCATTGCTTGTTGATTTAGATCAGACAATCATTCATACAACTAATGATAATGTTCCAAATAATCTTAAGGATGTATATCATTTTCAACTTTATGGACCTAATTCGCCATGGTTTCACGTTCGACTTCGACCTGGCACGCTTAATTTTTTAAAAGCAATAGAAAAATATTATGAGTTGCATATATGTACATTCGGAGCACGTAACTATGCGCATATGATTTGTGCATTTCTAGATGAAAATGGAAGACTTTTCTCGCATAGAATATTGTCACGCGATGAGTGTCTTAATGCAACACGAAAAAATGATAATTTAAAGGCTCTTTTTCCAGATGAAATTGGAGACGCAATGGTTTGCATAATTGATGATCGAGAAGATGTTTGGAATTATGCAAAGAATTTGATTCAAGTCAAACCATATCATTTCTTTCAAACAACAGGCGATATAAATGCACCCGAGGGATTAACAAAACGTGAGCTTGATGGCGAAGGTGTTGATTTCAATAAAATAGTGAAACTACATAATGCAACCAAAACAAATAAAGTACAAACTTCTCCAAAGACAGATGATGAAACTAAATCAAACACTACTAATGAAGAAGCTAAAACAGAAGTTAAGGAAGAGGAGACTAAAAACGAAAGTAAAGAAGACAAAACGAAAAAACAACTACAAAAGGATGGAGAAAGTAATTCGATAGTTGATAAAGAAGATGCAGATGATAATTTAGTTGAAGTTGAAGACCCAGATGATTATCTCCTCTATTTAGAAACTATTTTAATGAAAATTCACACGAGATTTTATGAACAATACGATAAGACATCAGAAATTCCAGATTTGAAAAAGCTTATACCGCAGTTGAAATCAGAAATTTTAATTGGTGTTACCATAGTTTTTTCTGGACTTGTACCAAATAATGCAAAATTAGAATATAGTCGACCTTATTTAGTGGCAAAAAATATGGGCGCAAATGTTTCTAATTCCATAACTGACGAAACTACACATTTAGTTGCAGCATCAACGGGTACACAAAAAGTATTTCAAGCACAAAAAAATAAAAAGATTTTCATAGTAACACCTGAATGGCTTTGGACATGTGCTGAACGTTGGGAGCATGTTGAGGAAAAATTGTTTCCACTTACTTCTGGTCGATCACATAAAATGAGACAAGTTCCAGCGCATTGCTCACCTGAAAGAGTAAATGAAGAGGAACAGACTGTAAAATTTAATAATCCTTTTTTACAAATGTCTGATGATGATATAGCATCAATGGAAGCTGAAGTTACGGATAGTAGTAGTGATACAGATAGTGATGATGAACGAGAAGATACTCCTGAAATTGAAAGAATAGTAAGAAAGCGTAAAAGATCTGAAGATAGGCCATCTACATCTTCTAAATTAGTTCATACGATTGATTTAAGTGGCGGTAAAAAGGAAAATGAAGATAACATTTCTCAAGGTGGTTCGAGTGAATCGGAAAAATCAGGAAAAAGTTCAGACTCCGATACTCTTGTAGCTAAATTTCGAAGAGGTAAATTAATGAATGCTTTCTCAATCAAGGTTCTTTAATATTTATATTTTATAGGCGAGAAAGTTTCTGAATTGGAATCAAATGATAGTAGCGAAAGTTCAGGTGAAGGTGAAGGAGAATGGAATGAGATGGGAGCAGAACTCGAAAGAGGTTTTTTGGATGACGAAGATTAATAGAAATCAGCATTGTATATTTCTAAAATTATGCATTTACTATTTCTTTCTAAAATAAACAAAAATAATGAGGTATTTTTGCGATTTTTACTGAATTCCAAATGGTTGTTCTTCTTCACTTTCATGGTATTTAAGATATGTGATACCATGTGAGAAATCTTGTTTTCCCTCTAATTTTCCTCTTGGTGGTGCCTTTTCATAATCAAATGCAGTTTCTTTCTTTCCATATAATTGATTAGCTTCTTCGATTTGATCTCTGTATTTTCCTACAACACATTTTTTATTAGTTATCGGATCTGTGACATCACCTAATGGAAAAACTATTTCCTCGACTGAATGTGTAATAAGCGTTGTAAGCTTTTTCTCCAACTCTTTTATTAGTACAATATCACCGGACTTGCAAATTTTGTTTGGATCATGTACATAGAACATTTTATCTTCTCTGAAATACTGTAATGATTTGAATAAAAAAATGAAAAAATATTCAATAATAAAATATCTTACCATATTAATATTTGTATCTAAAACCATTCGTCTTACTCGAACTTTTGCAGCATTTTGTTTAGTACATGGTAAACATTGTCCCAAAAGTAAAAAATTCCTTCCTTTTGTTGCAATCTTGTTCATTTTAGAGAATTTATTTTTATTCAATTTTAATTTCACACGAGTAGCGAATAGGTAGGTACATATGTTTATTTTTTTTAAATAGAGGGGCAAAACATTTGTAATTTTTGAATGATTTTTTTTATTTCTGTTAAAAACTAAACTATATAATAAGATGAAAAAATTATTGTGCTTTTCTTGATCTTGTGATTGATTCTACATCAGGTGGTATGTAATTCTCATCAAGCTTTTTAGGTTTACTCTTTTTACCCCACCATGTCTTTGGATAAAATCTTTTTTTGCTTTGAATTTCAAGCTTTATATTCTCATAATTTTCAAAGAACCATAACTTCTTTTCTGTTTTCTTCATCTCTTCTTGAATCTTTTCAATTTCTTCAAGTCGTTGAATACGTTTCATTCGAGCCAACTCTTCATCTAATCTAGTTTGTCTTGTCATAATCCAATCTTCAAATACCTTAAAGAGATATAGGGATAATATTATTAGAACTTAAATTATTCATTACTTACTTTCTTTTGAGCTTCTATATCTTTTGACTCATTCTCAATTACAGCTTGTTTGAGATGTCCTTCAATAAGATCAGAAACATTTGCTTCTTTTTGTGACACAATATTGTTGAGATTGTCATAAAATTTTTGTCCATGCTCATCTATATTTTCAGTTTTCTCCGCAAATACTTTAACTCGATCAACAATTTCTTTGTAAAAGTTTGATTTGCTTTCTTTCTCAAGAAATTTATTACCATTTTCAAATTTTTCATATAATGCATATCCAAGTAAATTCAAACTATTAGCAAGAATCTCATCAACTGATTTCACTTCATCAGCGAGATAGAGAAAAGTCTTTCCCACTAAATGATTGCTGTTTGTGATATCAAAATGATCATCAAAGTAGGGATTTCTTAAGTAAGCTACACGTACTTTAATTTCATCAGGTTTCTTTTTTGATTTTGGTGTAGGTGTTGTTGTTTCAGTTTCTTCAGATAGTGGTGCTGGAAGTAAATCAGGAAAAGTTTGAAGTTCATCGAGAAATTTGTAGCAAGCAAAAAGACACATATAACGAGTGACTGGATGTTCAAAATCCTCTTGAAGCATTTGAAGTGTTGCCAATCTAGCAGCAATCACGTAATTCTTATTTTTGAGATATTCATCAAGAACAAGATTAATTGTATAATTATCAGGAATGATTCCAAAATCTAATCTGTTGTTCAGAATTGAAATTAGTAAATCGGCATTTGATAATAATAACCGGATAACTGCATGTTGAGTTGAATCAAATATCTTTGATGCTTGTGCTGTTGTTCTTAGTTTTTGCACTAAATCAAGAGCTTCTTCTATGTGTTTGCTATCTGCCTTATTTGTGTAAATATCAACATCAATTGCATTTATTTTCTTCTTTTGTTGAAACTTTGAATTCAGGTCAACAAATAAGTTTTCATTGTTGATTTTTTGTAGAATTGGCGTAGATAGTCTTTGTTCCCATTCAGTATTTAATTTATAGGCTTCTGAAAAGTATGTTCGCCTTGAAAGACTACTAAAATCACGAAAATAGTTGATTCGCAAATTTTTCCACATTTTAAAGAATAAAACACTTTTCTTCCAAGTTCAAAATCAAACATAAATAAATTTAAACCGTTAAACTGTTTTGATAATAAAAATTCTTTAGGTAGTTCAATTTAATCGGTAATTTTTGTAATTGGGCATAGTAAGTACAATTTTCGTTGCTTTTTGCTGCTTTTCATATTGATTAATAAATTTCAAATTAAATTTAAGGTAAAGTAATAGTGTAATATATATAATGGACGACGAAACAATTGTGGAAAATATGAAAGCAGTGCTTAAATCAACAAAGAAAAAAAAGGCGGCAAAAATTAACAATAATAAAAGTCAAATTCAAAACAACGATAGTTCCAAGAATGACGAATTGATTAGTGATTTAATGAATAAGAATTGGCAAATGAAGAGTCCAGTTGAAGATAATAATGGAAAAACTGCTGCAAATATTGCATCTGGAAAAAAGTTAACAACAAATATTTTTGAGAAAATGATGAATGCGACGCGTAGAACTGCTAATGATTCACCTTCTAGCCAGAAATCTGATGATTCTCCATTAAACAATACTGTTAGTAATCACAAAAAGAAAAGGAAATATAAAAGGAAAGGGACTGAAAAAATGGGTAAAAAGATCGAGGCAGAGAAGTTTGAGACTGAGTCAGAAATAAGTGTATTAGATGAGGAAAGCTTATTGCAAGATTCAATTTTTAAGGATTCTATTGAACCTGTTCATCAAATAAGTTATAAACCATTAGAGCAAATTTCAATAAGTGGTGAAGAAACAGCAAGAAAACGCAATAGAACGAATGATATTGAACAGTTGAATTCAGAAAAAACTTTTAAAAGAAGAAAAACAAAAGATTCAAAAGTGCTATTGGATTCAAATGAGAATTCATTGCCAATGCTTAATACTGAAGAAAATAGTGCTTCTGGACGGCCTAGGAGATCATGCAATAATATTCGTATTGATTATTCCTTACTTGATAGTCCTGAAAAAGAATTTTCAAAAAAACGTAAAGTCAATCATAAAATAAAAATTGATCCGGATGAGGATTGCTCTATAATTGAAATAGATGAAAATTCATTAATGAAAAAGCAATCACAAAAAGGAAAGAATATTCCAGAAAAATTGGCTCCAATTTTTATTAAAAAAATTCCAAAACCTGCATTAGATCCTGCCGTTATAAAAGCCAGACGTAATTTTTTGCTTTCTGAGCTCCCTGCAAATTTGAAAGCTCCAATTGAGCAACAACGAAAGTTTGAGGATGATATTTTATCTAATAATTTAATTGCTTATCCTGTAATTTCACACATTACTCAACAACAAACTGAAATAATCAACAACAATGATGGAAGAAAATTGTACAGTAACTCAAAAATAATTTTGAATGATAATGTCGAAGAAGAAGAAGAAGAAACTTGTGAACGGTATAGAAAATTTAAGTGGTGTATGGTAAAAGAACAAGATGCTAAAAATTTACATATATCTAATACAGCTAAACGTGAACTCATTCATGACATCAAAATTGCTGTTAGAAAAATAAAAGATAAATGCGAAAATTTTCAAATAAATCGGTGTTTCAAACAAATTTTAAATAAATTAAAAAATGCTCGAAGTAATGATGTCGATGATGATGAAAATATCAATAGTAGTAATTTTTCATATCAACACTCTTTGTTTGTTGACATATTTAAACCATTGAAAGTTGATGAGTATTTAATAGGAGCTGAACCTATCAAAAAACTAGAAGAGTTTTTTAAAACATTGAATGAAAAAAATTTTATTAATGACTATTATGATTCAGATGAAAGCAGTTCTCGACATTCAACAATGAGAGGCTATAATAATGTTGTAGTTTTATCAGGAAACTATGGTTCAGGAAAAAGTTCATCGGTTTATGCTCTAGCTAATGATCTTAATTACGAAGTAATTGAAATAAATGCTGGATCAAAACGAAACGGAAAAAAAATTTTACAAGATTTATTGGAAGCTACTCAGTCACATCGTGTTGAAAAGCATTTAGTAGAAGACGAAGATTCACTAAATAATGGGTTTTGTATTAATAATGGCATTGGTAGTGATTCAGATAAAAGGACTATTATATTAATTGAAGATGCTGAACTTACTTTTGAAAATGATGATGGTTTTATTTCTTCAATACATCAACTTATCAACAACAGCAAACGACCAGTTATCTTAACCACAAATGATCGATCGTGTCAGCACTTGCAAAAATTTATTCAATATAACGAAATTATTTATGACTATCCAAAGAGTTTCGTGACTAAATATTTGTCATTGATCACCTTGGCCACATCAAATTATAAAATCGATGAGACTGAAATTGAGCATTTGTTTGCTCTGAACAGATGTGATTTGCGAAAAACAATAAATGAAATAGAGTTTTTCATTCGAAGTGATAGTGCGAGCATAAATAGTGGCAGTTTAATGGAACTATATGGCATTAGTAATAGCCTAAAAAAGAAGAACAATCAAAAGAATCAATTAACTACTTTTTATGGTAAGCAACATAAGCATAGCAGAAGAGAAAATTTATCAAAATTACACTTTGAAACATCAATTTTTACATCGCAATGTACTGCATTGATAACTTTATGGAATAAAGAGCAACAACGTTGGTCATCTAGAGGCAACGAAGAATTTCCTTATCATCAGAAAAAAATTATAAATGAGATGGCAAATTATTTCGAACGAAGTAATCTACTGCAAATGGAATATGAACATGATTTTGCTCAAAGGCAACAACGAATAATCAGCAGGTAATTGTGTATGAAATGTCATGAGTATTAAAGAATTTTACGACATTTTTTCTTACCTATTGCGAAATGAATGAATGAGCTATAAAAATTAAATTTTTTTCCAATAATTAGATCAATATCAAATGAAGTCAACGTAGGAAATGTTTCAACACGTGCAAAAATTTTAGACATTGCTCCCTTTTGTAGATCAATTTGTAGATCGGAAAAACAACGTGAAACAACTAGGAGGTCGAACCGAAATCACTATTTAAAATATGTAATGCCTAACAAAATGAACCTTAATGATTATTTTGACGAACAGATAAAAATTTTTGAAATAACAGATTCATGATTTTTATAAAATCTCTTTAAATAAAACTCATTTATTATTAAACGTCAACATTTTTATCAATTAAATTTCTCTTAATTTTAATAAAGTAACGATTCAACCGATATGTAAGGAAGATATAAATCATTTTTAAAGTTAATTGAAGATATCAAAAAAATTTTCATCATTTTATGTATGGCATATATGATGATATAGTGCTCAATATTATGATACCTAATATTTATTTTTTAGTACTAACCATTATGTATCAATATTCATTTTTCGTTTACATTTTGGTACAATAAATTTTTGGCTATTTAACCACATTCCTAAGGAATGTCTCTCAAAAAAATCTGAATTTCAAAAGATATAAAAGTAATATTTCCTTCTCCTATACCACCGCCGAAATAAATCCTTAGAGATCAACAACAGTAAACTAGGTAGGCGAACATCAAAGTTGTCTTGGAGAAAGCTTTTCTTTGCCTAATTAATTACATTGTTCAAAGAAGGAAAGGCAAGTTAAACAGTTGCGAGAATATGAAAACAAGAAAAAATGCGAAAAAGAAAGCATGAGACTTGTTTTTTATCAAGAGAAATTAGTTCTAATGTGATGAGTAATTAATTAATTTTTAATTAACACTTTTTGCTTTCAACGAGCATTGAGTTGATTTTTATTCTTTCAAAAAGATAGGAAAAAGGAAATGTTGGAAATAAATTTCTCAAGAGCTTTTTTGAAAATTTTTTATATGCCATTAAATTCTAAAGGGAAGAAGTTTCTTTTATTCTCTTTCTTTTTCGTGTATATAAATGTGAATGAAATATGTTGAAACAAAATTACAGTTGAATTGTATTACAGTGAAAAGTGAAAGGTAAAAAAAAATAAGCACAATAAGAAATTACGTATTTGAAATTGATGTAAGCAAAGTATGAAAAAAAAACATCTCAATCATGCACGCAATCTAAAAAAAATTATTTACATCCATTTTAAGTACCTTGTTTAGCACACTGCAAATTTACCATTGAGATTACTCATATAGGACAACTCGACGAGTGAGTGAAATTTAAAAAAAGTTGCGTTTTGTAATTCTTTCTCTATTTGTTTTTGTTCCAAAGTTTTAATATCATTTTTATTCCTTTTTCGCATAATTATAATTCTCATAATAGAGAAGATATTCTTTTTCAAATTCTCTTGCCGATACGAATGGAAAAGGAAAATCGAGTTAAATGAGTCGATATCGCAACTATAAACCATTTTTTCAAACAATCAAAAACATTTACTCTTATTGAAGAGAGAATGAGAATTTATGTGGTGTTGAAAAGAGGTTAATATCGAAAATTGAGATTAACCTCCTTCAGTTGCAACATAAACCTAATAAATCACGATAGCCTTTCCTTCGTTCAAATGCAAACGAATAACCAAGTCAGGAAGTTAAAAGAAAAGAATAAACTTCTTCTTTCTTACCCTTCCTACTCTCATGATTTCACAATGTAACACTGAGTGAAAATGCACTGAAAATTTTTCCACTTGAAACTTTCTTCTGTTGGTTCTCTATGAAATATTTTTTCTCCCTTGAACTTCTGGCTTTAAGAACTTGATATAAATTGAGTGAGCTGCTTTCGTTTAAAACTGAGGATTTTCATATTAAAAACAAAGAAAGTTTGACAAGCCGATTTAAGAAGAAGTATTTTACCAAAACGTCATTTTGAAATTCTATGCCTTTGAGGCCATTTTATTCAATGTGAACATTTTTTGGGAATGAAATGAAAAAAATCAAAAAATCCGAATGATATGGAAAAAATAAATAAATTATTCAAACTTCTGTTGAAGTCATAAAAAATTTGCTACTGTATGATAATACAAAAAGAAGTATGGTTGAAGGAAAAAATTATAGAACCATTATAAAAATTCTCAAATTCAAAATTGATGACGAGTTTTTACATTCGATTTGAGTTTTTAAGCTAAAAGAAAAAAAAACTATTCGTAACCAGATAGAGGAAAAAAAATTTTCTTTGAGTCCTTTTGTTCGATGATGAATAATTAATGATTTTGATTTTTTAAAGCTGACCAAATTCTTTTTGCCTATTTTGCTTTTTTTAAATTTGAAGCAACATTTGGACAAACCATAACTAGAAGCAAGAAACGGTATGAAATAGGAAAAACACACTTTTCAAAATTATGTACATAAAAATATTTCAAAAACAACTCTTGATGTTTCTTCTACAACTTTTCCATTTTTTTCATCACTTTTGTATCTTTCATTTTTTCAATTTCTTGCCCTTCAAGCAATTTAGAAGAAAAATGCTAACAACGCATATAAATGTTTATACTTTTTCTTGAAAATAAAAGCACTTATATATTCACTTTGTCCGTCTCTACTATCCATAAGTCTGAACAGAAAATTATTAAGAGTTCGTTAAAAATGTTTGGCATGAGTTTGGGATACCATACTTTTTTAGGTGAATTAATCCAGGGGCATGCGTGGGTAAAGTTGAATCGACGGAGTTAAAAATTATTTTCACTAAAAACTTTTAAAATGTTTAGAATACACAAAGAAAATATTTCAAAAATAATTTGGAATTTACTTGAAAATGCGCTTCTCACACCAAAATTTATTTTTATATTTTTTTCCTTAATGTTTTATGTTCATGTGTATTGCATTGTATTCATGGTACAAATGTATAATTCATAAGTATTTTTGCTGGAATGAGAATAAATTGTTTGATAAATGCCTGAAAATTCAAACTGCTGTTCTTATAATAGAAATATTAAATAATTTTAACTAAATATTAAACCTAGATGGTGCAACAAAAACGTTTAGTACTTGAGATTTGGTAAAATCCAGGTTAAAATTTAAATTTATCAATTAAAAAAAATTTGAGATTTTCGTTAAAATTTCGTTACAAAACATTGAAAATAAATATTTGTAGATTTATCAAAAATGACTCAAATATTTGCTCTTGGAGTAAACTTACTAATGAAATTGTATTAATATAGTTTATTTTATTATTATTTATTCAGGAATAAAAATGCAATAAGAATTAACGTGTTAAGGAGTGATCGTTTTCATTTTTGAATTTTTTGGACCAAATGTTGTATCATATTTCGGAGATAAATCCTAGTAAATTTGCTAAAGTAAAAGCAAGACATATATTACTAGAATCTTGTAAATTTTTAAATGCAAATTCACTAAAATTCATATATTTGAATTTTTCCGAATTAATATTTTGTTTTTTATTTTTCTCTTGTTTATGTGTTCTTAGGTGCTTTTGCTGGTTCTCAAGAGAAAGAAGATAATACACTTGAAATAATAAATTTTCTGTTTCAATATGTTTATTGCTATTCACTTTTTTCTTTCTCAATATTTCTTTCTTTTTTCTACATTTGTTAGTAGGTTCATCGTTTTGGCTAGACATCAAAAAATTGTGAAAGAGCTTGTGGATGATAAAAATTACACTGTAAAGAAAATATTTTTTTTTTCTTCCGTAATGCTCAACTACACTAAGAATGCATTCATGCTTTGTCCTCTCAGCACACTAAAGGAAATTGAAAAAAGCCTCTTTATGCATTATAGAAAATATATTTATATAGATTGCTGCAGAGATAAGAATTATTCTTCTACACTTGAATGTATGAGTTAGTTTGAAGGAAAAAGACTCGCTCCATATCTTACTTTATTTGCTTCATCATCAAGAAATCATAGCGAAAAATAGAGCGAATAGGAGAGAGGCAAATGAAGAAGAAGAAGAACTTTTCAGAATAGAAAACCAATTTCGGCAATGAATGTCTCTATTCATTCTTTTTTGGTGCGGGGCTTCTTTTTCGTTTTAAGGAAATTGAAAATAATTTATAGATTTGTTGTTGCTACCACATATTGCCATATCTTTATATGTTATATGCATTTATATTATGTTGTTTGTGTTATCATACAAATGTGTATGTTTGCCAAAAAAAGATTATTTTCATTCGCTAGCTTTGATCACTGAACGAATGCATGCATATATATTTATATATAAAGTGTATAGAGAGCATTTAGCTTTGAAAGAAAAATGAAATTGAAGAGAAAATCGTCGTCAAGTCGTAGCCAAGAAAAAGAAAACATATTTATGAAGTGAAAATAATTTTAAAGCCTCTATCTGCGACAAATAAATTTTCAACTTTTTCCCTATCGCTTTTCTTCACTTCTGTCTTGATTCTTTTTTTTTCACTTCTCATTCCTTTGAATTTTCTAAAGTGCCATGAAAAATTATTGAATTTTGAAAATGTCATACACAAAAATATCATAATATGCACTACTGAATTGGAAAATGATTCGTTTAAGAGGAAATGCAGATGTAGAGGTGGAAAATAAAAAAAAGTGAAAATGAAAACTTTTAAGCTCTCAATTGAAAAAGCCGGATTAGGTGAATATAGGTAGATAGGATTGGAAGTGAGAAAGAAAACATTTTTTTTCTTTGCAGCTCTCATAATGTACTTTTCACAGCATCACTCTCTTTTTTGGTGTTCATAACATTTATATGTGTGTGCAGAAAACCTATGTGAATATATGTGTATGTAGGCAATTCGTTTGCCAATAAATCTTATTCACAAATCAAATACACTACCTAAAAACATATCAATAAAAGTCTTGCTTCTTTCGCTCTTCTTCACATGTTTGCATAGAGAAAGAACAATTTCTTCTATGGCAGCAGCAATAAAAAATTTCATAGACAAAAAATAAAATACATTTTTTTTATTCTAGCTTGATTTTTGCTTGTTTTAATAATTTTTCGGGGTATTTTTGCAATCATCGAAAATAAAAAATTTTTCTTTATCGAGTTTTACTCTTCTTTTAGGATAGATAAAACGTTTTGTGAATAATAAATGATAATCACACTTTGGCTGACTGATTTTTAACATTATGTACTTTGGCATCAAGCCTGATTCATTATATATTTTTGCAGGCAATAAATATAGTTGACTCAGAAATTTTTAAAGTAAGTTCAAAAATTGATAAATGAAAAAAAGTTAATTTCGATTATAAAACTGCAAATTCATGCTCCTTATTTTGCAATATAATTTCATTCGACTTTATCCTTTGCCATCATCAGAAATTTAAAATTTCATCAATTTTGCAGTTTTTATTGCTGCAGTCATCTTTCTTTCTTTGTTGTTGTCGTCAACAATTCAATTTTGTAATAGATGAGAAAAATGGGATAGAATAAGGGCAAATATGAGAGATCCACATGCAAGAACACTATTAAATTAGATTATAACAGAACAATCAAGTAAACGAACCAATGATGAGTGACGTGAGCTTGGATATCGAGCAAGAAAAAAAGTTTATGAATTTGCGCTTCATTCTTTTTTTCGCTTGCTGTCTTCATAAAAGAATAACTTTTTTTCTTCAAATACAATTTTAAAAAGCGAAGGTTTCGAAAGAAAATTTGTTGTGAACCTTTGGAAGTAAACTTTTTTTCATTCCTTTGCTATTCACATATATACACTGTAATATTAAGCGCCACGAGATAGTAAAATGAAATCAAGGATCCATAATTAGGACAAAATATCTATATTGACATTGAACAAAATGAGAAAGACGAAACTTTCATCTCAATTTCTTTTCTGATGTTTCAGTAGCGGATCCTTTTTAGCCCAAGTTGTTCCATTGTGAATCATGTATCAAATCAGCATGCGATGCGACGAAGAGTGAGAGTAGGACAAAAAAAGGTTTATTTTTTCATCCTTTCTCTCATTCACTCTTTCTCTCTTTCTATGTATATACAGAAGCTTTGTATTTTGAATATTTAATGAGTTTCTCTACGCTACTGTCGATGCTTTAGACTTTAGTTGCTGCTGCTATATAGATGGATGAATGAATGGGGTTATAGCTGAGGACCCTTGCTATTCGACTCGAGTCAACTCATACAAAATTGTTATTGAGAGTGAATGAATATGTTTGTGTGTGCAAGTAGGAAATTTTCTTCAATTCGACAATATATAAAGTCTAGGGGGCTAAAATTCAAAAATTTCTTGGTTCTTTTAATAAAATTAAATTTCTTCAATTAGTTTTAGCGTAATTTTTTGTTATTTTAGCAAAATAATTACATCTTTTTTAAATCGTTTTTAAGCCTAATATGTAAAATTTTATAAAGTAAATTTGTCATTTGCCTCATATTACAATATTTAAATCGACAAAGGTCAATTGAGATCCGTGGTCAACCCCCTGGATGTGAGTTGTAGGTTATACAAACTGTTGTTGTAGAAGAATGATAACACCACACAACGTGTATAAATTACAACACAATTTGAAATTCTTTTCCCCACAAAATTCAATCATATAATAGAACTTTTTCTTTCTCTCATTTTTTGCCTGTTATTCTTTAATTCAAAGTTATATTCATAAGGTTCGTGCGTGTGTGCTGAATCCACTTGGAAATGTGAAAATAATTTTCATAGAGCTTGAACTCTCATATATGTGAATGAGAAGAAAATTTGTAGGAAATGAGAATCCATAATAAGTTACAAAAAACTTGAATTTCAATTTTCAATCAACATTTCTTTTCAAATAGGTTTCTCTGGCAATAATAATATCATTATGTTGATGAATAAACTTTTATGTTTCTCTCTAAATGCAATAAAAGCCTCAGACAAAAAAGAAAAATGTTTGAATTAATACTCTAATATGTACTTATTGTTTGAATAATTTGCGGTAAGTATAATCCGATTACTTTATGTCTTATTTTTGCACATATATCATTCGATGTAATGTCTATTGAATTACAAAAAAAAAATTACAAATACTGAAGAAAACTTTATACTTGAAATAAATACGTTTTTGTCTTTACTAACTTTAATACAATTACAATGAAGAAATTTTGATTAATAAACATTCTCTTATTTTATAATTGGAGCATACTCATATTCCATAAATTTTTTGGTGCACATTTTACTTTCATTTTAAGAATACGTTTTATTACTATTGACTATTGCTGGGGAAAAAATATTTAAGTCAAATAAACCTGATTACTAACAGTTCGATCGCATTTTTTAAATTAATCAATTTGCTTAGACGAAAGGTAACAAAAATTTTTTTTCATATGCGACAAACTAAAAATATTTTTACTCATTTCTTTCTTATCACTTATTCTTAGTCATTAAAATGTGATTGGAATGTCTTTTAAATAAAGACGGTAATAATTTAAAACTGTTTGAATGATCAAAAATAAGTTTTAAAACTTTTTCAAAAATTGCAAATATCATAAATGTATGTAATAAAAACATGTCACATGTGACAAAAAACTGGCTATGTCATTAAAATAAGCGCATCTTCGCAAAAAATACACATTTAGGTTCACGATGGCTGGCTGGTAAAAAATAAGTGAGAAAACCAAAATTTAAAAATTTGTCTATTAAATCCTTTATAATCGTATGTCACAATTTATTAATTTTATCTGATGTGTTTTTACCTTTATAATATTTCTCTTTTATTTCATACCATATTAATGATGATGATGACTAAAGTTAAGTAAAAAACAAAGTAATTAAATTTTATTTTCTCTTTAAAAACACACACAAAAGCGTGTGAAAAGAAAACAAAAAGTAGAATGAAAACGTAATTTCTGCTGGGATTACAAAAAAAGGCATATATATGATGCATATGATGTGCTGTTTTTTAAAGTAAAAGGGATTTTGGTTTTCGTCACGAGACATTCTTCCCTTCCCGGGAGAACGGAAGATAAGTTTGTATATATTTTATATTGTTATTTAATGGTTGTTTGTAAAGCTCGGAATTACACGCTGTTTGAGCTTACAATTATTCGTTCATTCATTTTTTCTTTTGCCCTTCTTTCATCAATTGCATACTGAACGTGTGCTGGAATTTCGAAGAAAAAACCTTTTCTTTTTTCCTTTTCACCGGCAATTATAGTCGTGGGGTCGGGTTGAAAAATAATTTGTTATTAATCATGACACAGTACAATTTTCTGAAGTTCCGCTGCCTATATATTAATGCGGCAAGCGATTTAATATGAATGTTCGTATGTTTGTTCATCTTTTCATTTGAAACAGTATGAAAATTGAATTGCCTTGCAAGGGTGATGAGGAATGAATGAGTATATAAGGTGAATATGAAAGCGACTTGTGTTTATTATAATGATATAATAAATTTTTACATTCAAAAGCCTTTCCTTCTTCTCTTTATGTTACTTTACCACTTTCTTGTCCTCACTTACTAGAAAGGAGCTCATTTGAATAAGTGTGAAAATGGTTTGGTTGTGTATTATAATAATGCTACGGATGATGATGTAAATAAACATTATTTCATGCCACCTTAGCATCTTCCAGTGGTTTTTATCTTAAAACAGTTCTCACATTTTGCTTGAGTGTGCATGTGGGAGCAGAAGATTAATCAGACTTGTTCTTTATTTTTTGATCTTTTTGCCTCAATGTTATTTTGAATATTTTATTCATCAAAACTTTTCACACACATGCTTACATATTTTCAATTTATATAACTTTACTTACAGCTTCAACATAAAGCTTTTATTAAATAATTTTTGAAGTTTTAATTCTATATTCTGAGAAATAATGATATATAAGTGTGAAATCAAATAGAATTTTGCATGCAAATAAAATTATTTATTACTTAATTCATTATGTAAGCGCATTTTCCTGTTAATTTATTCTGAATATCTTTTGTTTTACACATTTCATTTGTGACATGAATTTTGTAGGTTTAATATTTTATCAAGTTTTAAAAATATTGTTATTTAAAATTATTTCAAACTACCTACCTTGTTTTCAAGCACATTTGATATTTTTTCTATGTTTTTCATTTAACTTCAATATTTCAGAAATATTTTTATTTACCAAATTTTTGAAATTTAAATTTTGACCTTGATCTTAAATTTGATCTATAAAATGATCTCATAAATTATTTTTAACTCAGAGGATATGCGTACAAAATATTATTATTAGAAAAATCTCAAAATGATTTCATTAATCAAGTACACATACATATACGTAATCGTTTTGAAAATTGCGAGGAAATATGAAAATTTACTGAGATAGATTTTCCTGTTCGCTTTCGTAAATTGAATTAAAAAAGTCTCGTACACCTTCGTTATATCAACAGCAAAAAAAATTCATGTATGTACATATAACTGTGAGCTGAACTTTTTCATCCCAATTTTCATGGGTGGCATAAGCGAAATGAAATGATTTTTTTCTGCTGATGTACATTGGGAGTTTGTTAACGGCACACACTCGCATATAAAAAATTGTGTTATCTCTCTGATGGCGATGATGACGATGATATGAGCAAATGAATGAAAGAGGGACGAGTGAGTGCTATAAGTAATATGGATAAGTGATTGTGATATGCTAAACTCGTTTCACAACAACATCATTGTCTATCATTCCTATCTTGCCCCCTTAATGACGAAAGTTTCTTTTTTTATTCTCACTCACTCATACTCAAACTCGGCGTGTTAATCATAAATTCTTCTCTCTCTTTTTCTATACAATTGTTTCATGCATATAAAGCACATAGAATTCCGATTTTGAATCATCGTGTGTCCTTGTGAAAACGAGAGAGTCAAGAAAAAATGAGAATACAAATTTTCTCTCACAAATTCGTCCTTATCAGCAAAATTATTCTCTCGCTCTCTCGAATTTTCTCATCTCGTGCACTAAATTTATGTGAAACTTAATGCAGAGTATATACTTCGGCTCCAACATTCTCTCGGTACTTTTTCGATGTGTGCTTTTTCTCCTTTCTATTTTTATATGTACGTATATCACAACAATAACATCACTTTTCCGATGGAGAAAAAAGTTTTCCCAGGTCTCAGATATCAGTAAGGAAAATGCTGCTGACTTGAAAGCATTTCGTCTCGTGCGTGTGTGAATTTTGACAAAAGATAGAAAAGAAAAATTCAAAATAGAATCAAATCGAATACGGCAGTCGTTTGTAAGGGAGGAGTGATCCTATTAAATTTCAATTGGAAAAGAAAGATCTATGTAAAACGGAAAATTGCTTCAAAAAATATTTTGAAGCTTTCATGTTGTGAATTTTTAATGTAAAAATCATTTTTTTTCGTGCGCTTAACATTGAAAGAAACGGGAGGAATTTACAATTTTTTTCTGTTCTGTGAGTTGCCAGTTTTCGTGATAAAACAGAGAAAACGAGAGAAAGAGAAGAAAAAAAGTTTCAACCTTTTTTCGCCTGTGCTCCGTGTGAAAAATATCGCGAGCAAAAGAAACAAAAAAAGCTGTATAATAAAAAATAATATTATGAATATGAAAGATATGATATAAAAATTATTTTCTCTTTTTGCCTTGCTTTTTACCGCTGTTGTTATTGTTGTTGTGGCAGCAGTAGTTGAAGCAAGAATAATAAAATAAGAAAAGTCTTCAATTGGCAATCGAGTTGGAAATCGAGAATAGTTGTTTTCTCAGTTTCTTATTTGCTTTTATTTTTATCATTTATTCGACTGTATGATGTTGGTGTGTGGTTTTGTTGTAAAAATAACAGAGAGAACTTTTGTGTCTGAGAGTAAAGCAAATAAAAAAATAAATTTTTTCATATGAAATGAATAATAGTTTGGCAGCATAATCATAATAATGAAAGAGAGGTATCCTTTTTGTGCATAAATGTATAAAAACTCGGTCTCAGTGAGAGTCACTTTATGTTATTTAGACATAAATGCGTCAAAGACAGTTATATGCCATATGAAAAAGAGTGTGTCACAAAGGACTGAGAAAAAGGCTTGAAAAATCATAAAATAAAAAAAAGTTTTGTGCTAAATTGCGTCACTCACATACGCACGCATTTAGAGTGTAGGGGCAAGCAAGAAAAAAATCTCTGTGAGAGATTTGTGCACAACAGAATCATAAAAAAGTATCATCATATTTCTTCATCATCATAATTTTATGTTTTAATTAGAATTGTGTGCGAGTGTGAAAGCATGACAATGCTAATGCGTGTAATGGAGTAGTTGTGACATGTTCATGTACTTTATGATCATAAAATTATTTTGTACTTACTACTCACTCTTTACTTTTTTTTCATTCAATTTTTTCATCTAATATTCTCGAAAATTGAATATTCAGATTTTGTCTTTTGAAAGGTTATCAAAACCATACAATTTTAGTAACTTCAATCAAGTTTTTTAAAACATTTTGATAATTTAATAAATTCGAATTATGGTTCGGCACTTGCATACATACTTGACTGGTATGCGAATACTTACTTGACTTTATGAATGCAAGTTGATTTACAAAAAATGTCTCTAATTCAATCAAATTTTATTCAATTTGGCTGAAATTTTGCCAAACTAAGAATAATTGGCCTTCATAAACATATGAAAAATTTTAACTAAATTAAATAAATTTCAATGAATTAGAGACGTTTTTTGTATATCAACTTGAATGCATATAGTCAAGTAAGTATATGGATACCAGTCAAGTATACATGCAAGTGCCGAATCTTAAATCAAATCAAAATTTCAAATTTTTTAAGTTTAATGCTTTAAAAATTGATTTACCTTGGCAATTTTTCTTTTGTTTTCTTTAATCAATTACCAAAAAGAAATAAAGTTTGTCATTTCAAGCATTTCAGAACACATAGAAATGTTTTTCAATCCTGTTCCCATAAGAATAGATGTCATCCCGATGTGGTAATAAAATATAATAAATAAAAGACGTATGAGAAGAGGAAAAAAATCTCGGTATTGCTTTTTATGTGTGTTAGCTGAAGAGGTGGTACAAAAAATGTGTAAAGAAGCGAGAGAAAATCCCACATTGAAACAGTAAAAGAAAAATAGGTGTATAGTGCAGATAAATTAAGGGTGTGCTTCATTGTAGAACAGAAAAAAATTGAGAGCTCGCTGTAACGCATTTCATTGACAATAAAAGCTTATGGTGTGGTAGAAATCCCTATAATCACGCTAGAAGAAATAAAAAATCGATATAAATTAATAAATTACATCTAGGAATGTGCATTTAATGGAGATTTTTCATCACAAAATAGCAATGAATTACAATTAAAGAGATTGAGAAAATTTCACGCGTGTTGAGTGTCATAACCTTAAATAGAAATTACTATACAGTAGAGGATAAAAGCTAAAGAAATCCGAATGAGAAACGATGTTAGAAATTTTCTCTCATTCTCTTCCTTTTATTTTACTCTCTGTATCTGAAGGAGAAAAAAAACAAACACTATCTAAACGTATGTGAGCGTGAGTTTATGTGAAGAAAGTGGAACATATTGAGAAAAAGAGCAGCAGTATCAATGGTAGAAACACTGGATGAATTTATATTTTGGAGAGGAAGGTCACAAATCTTTTTCATACCATCATCTTCTTCGATCGACATTTATATTGAAAGAATATAGGCAGAGCGAGCAATAATAATGTATATGGTATACGAGACAACATGTGACATATACGACGTACTTACTAAACAAAGAAGTAACAGTAGAAATTTTTATCATCAGTTATGTAAGTATACTTTTGCATATAATACTATCAGGCTGTTGATGTGCCCATTCAACCTTTAAAAAATATATTCTCATGTGCCTTTCACTGTTCAGCATTACACACATTTAACCCCTTTCGTTTTGACTCCCTCGCTACAAAATGTTCCATTCTTTTCCTTTTTTCACATTTCCATATTCATAAAGTACGATACGATGTAAGCACATGAGTGTATTTCACTCTCGACTGATGCTCATGAATCGTGCGTAATTTTTCTGTGTGAATATTGTCTCTTATATGTATATAAATACAAAAAAATGAAAGAAATATGAGTTGAATGGATAAGTCACATCACATTTTATGTTTTAAGTGCCAAATTGTTGTTCACATCAAATAGCAATATTTCATTCGACACCAGTATACACATACTGTTTGTGTATGTTATGCGTGTTCTTATGACAGCAAAATTTTTTATAAAAACAAAAGGAGTTTTGGAACTTCTTATTTTTGATATATTCAACGGTTTTGTTTTGATGAATAAATTTAAATGTCTAAGTAAAGGAAAAATCAATGTTTACAAGATTATTCTTTTTTTAAATTGAATTTTCAAAGCTATTTTTAGTAGAGTTCCACGAAATACTGATATCATGCTAGTGTCGAGAAACCTTAATTTTCAGCTATAATATCGAAAATTTAGGTTTCAAACCGGGCACTTTTGTAACTTTATTCAAATCGAACTACAAAAAGAAATATTTTCCCTTAGTAAATCAAACATGACTTCATGATGGAATTTTTTTACTCTTTTGTTTTCGTCCTTCTTTCATTATTTCGTTAACTTTTCATAACTTTAATTTTTGCTGATTCTTTGTGAAAAATTTTGCCATCATTATGACAGCTCTGTTCTACAAGAGAAGAGTAGAAATTTGTGTGGGTTTTAAAAGCATAATTGCTTCATAATTGTTGTAACCCTGCTTAGCACACTCTTATGTGATGCTTCAATGATGAAAGCCTAATAATAAGCATGTATGTATAATACACAATGGAAATTTAAGACACTGATAGATGACTCGTGAAAATAGGAAATTTCATACGAGATATTTCAATGAAATAATGAGAATTTGTAGCAATTAAACAGCTGCAACTTTGTCTACACACGCACACTGCATGAGTATAGAATACTAATTTTTGCTTGCAGCGCAGACTTCTAATGAAAAGTAAATAATATTTGATGTTTACTTTCATGATTCATTTGCCTTTTCAATATACAATGCAACAAGAAAAAAAGTAATTTTCATGAAAACACAACGAAAAATTACATTGTTCTAAAAAAATTGTTCAACCTCTTGTGTTGCTTTTTTGTGTAGTAAAATATTTTATTACCTGTGTAAGAATGTGAAGAAGAAAAGAAAGAAATTTGAATCTCTTCTCATATTGTTACTGTTGTAACTGCTGCATAGCGAGAGAACTTTCATTTGAGCTAATAACAAAATGTCATCCATTCATGAATATACTATGAATGTTTTAAACAAAAGATATAAAAAAGTATGAAAGGAAAGCAAGTGCCGGAGAAAAAATAACTTTGTAGTCATCATTAGTGAGATGAATAAGGGGAGAATTGAAGCATGCATGAAATGAAGATTGTATGAGCATACATAGAGACAGACTACAAAATTCTCCATTCTTGAATTTTAATGCAATATTCATAGTACTTTTTGAGACAACATTCCTCAAGGACATATCATATGTCATTGTTACTTTAAATATATTAGCTCCATCTACTGAATGTGAAAATATATGACTCAACAATGACAGACTGAATAATTGTTTAACTTTTTCTCTCATCTCTTGAACATCATCAACAGAAATAACAGCAATAACAATAAGTTGGACATTTTTATTTTTCTTTCAATTGTACATTCTTATGTAGTCTATAGATATGAGTCTTCTTTTAAAAAATCACGAAAGATAGAGATAGAGAGTGTGCTATGGTAGTAAAAAGCTGCTTGTGTAGCATCATCGAGGAAGAAATGTTCTCTCATATATTGATTTATTTCCGGTTGTCTGATGCAATGCACAACTAAATTTAGATTGCTCAATTCGTGTTTTATTTTCATTTCGGGATACTAGGTGAGTGAATGACTACTATAACATAACATGTGCCAGAATGTATTTCATTTTCCCACTCTTCAACGACTTTTCTGCAGTATGACCAAAATAACTTGAAAATTGAATTTTTTTTCAAGAGTGTCAATCTGAATGTTTGGCATCAACCATAGATACATAAGCATTTAAATTATCCTATAGAATGAATGAATTGTTTGAATGGAATATTATAACACAAAATTGTCACTTTTCAGGTGTGATATTGAATGCATTCATTTTTTTTACTTTACCATGAAAAATCAAGTTTATTGATAGGTTGGTTGACCGAAAATTGATTATCAATTGAACAGCATGGTCGAAAACATGCAAATGCTAGCGACCAAATTTAATTCATTATGAAATTCGCTTTTTGGTTAATTGAATACAGCAAACTGATAGTTCGACAAAATTGAATTTTAAAATCACGAGCCGTAACGGTGACGGTGGAAAGCCTGAATAGTGCAAAGCTTTTTTAAGTCACTGAACACTTGAAAATTGTTTTATATTTTAATAAAAAACTAAATTATTTCGATATCGATGTATATGAAAAAAAAAGACAAAATATATCGCAGCACATATTCACATAAAAATATCTCTGTCATGTAATTTATGTGTGGAATGTTATCTATTTTCATATACGATGGCGAGAGATGGGGAATGACAATAAAATAATCGCAGAAAAGAAACATAAATTATGTCGATATGTGAAGCAAGTAGATGGAGATGAGGAGCATTAAGTATAAAAGCCATGAGGCTTATATAAAATAAAATAACAATAAGTAATAAAAAAGAAAGAGAACAAATACCGTCTCGTTGATTCAAAAAAATTATTAACACGTTTGTAGTCAGCGCATTAAATGAAAAATATATAAAAGTTGTGATGAAGATAGTTGTTTATTCCATTTATTTATTTTGTGCTTTTTGTTGTTTCCCGTTTCACATTCAGTCTAAAAACATCAAATTTATTTAATTTAACGAATTGTTTCCTCAAATTAAAATAAAAAGTAAAATGTTATTTCTTTTGATTTGTATCACAAATGCTCTCTCTTCCATTAGAAGTCTAACAACAAAGTTTTCCTTCTATTTTATTATGCCTTGCTCGCATTTATTTTATATTTCACTTTCGTTGAGTGACATTTTTGATGATAATGTTGAATCGAATATTTCACATTAAAAGTCAATTTATTATTTACATTTCATTTTTCATTTCAATTCTATATAAATATGGATGACTTATCATCATCAACATCATCAACGTCGTTGTTGTCGTAGTACTAACGTATGTGTATGAATGAAAGAAGGCAAAAATCTGTTTATTCTTATCCTCTTGACAGTGCGAAAAAGCATTAGCTCAGAGATATAGAGAGGAAGGCAGGCAAAATCTCATTTCCGTTGATAATGAAATTTTCATGATTATCTTTTTTTTGTACAGCTATTGCTTCTTTCTTTTTATATTTTATGCTAGAAGAAGAAAGTTGCTACCACTATTACCAAATGCTTATTCATAAGTGCAGTGAAGATTTTATGAGAATGTCATATAACTGCGTTGTATAGTAAAAATGCTAAATGATTTATTTCATAAAAAAATATATTCACATGCACTCACATATACATTTTATTCAATTCATACTCACCTGCAGCATTTTTGTATGAATATATGAATGTTAAGTTCTTTTTTTTCGGAACATTTCCTCAGGCAAAAAATATCTTTTTCTCTATTGCGAATATCATATAATATATACATATATGTATTTATGAAATACAGGGCTGATGTCATAAAATATATAATAGAGAAAAATCTATGAAATTGCATTAACAATAAAAAGCGATTTCCCAGCTTTTGCTCGCATAAAATCATCGTTTGATAAAAAGGCGAGAGGAAGAGAATTAAAAGAGCATTCAAGTCATGATGTAAGCACATTGAAGTATCAACCCTAAACATTTTTTACGACTATAAAGATGTCACATAAATACATGAGACAGCAGCAGCAGTATTGAGCTGAAATTGCAAACTCTGAAAAAATACATTTATATACTTTCACACACACACACATAAATACATACAATAGAAATTGATTTTCAATCGCAAACATATTTTTTATTCGGTCGCATGCCTTTATGTCTTTTGATGGTAAATCGAAGCGTTTATTAAATCTATTTTTCTCTCTCTCAGTCGCTTGCCTTTTTTGTTTTATTTCATTGCTGTGTGAAGCCACAAAGGATGTGTGTATATCTCTATATCTGTATACAAGTCTAAATGAAGCTGAATATTTTTTCATATTTATACAGTCAGATCATTCTGAGTCACTTCTTCTATTATCCATGTACATATACTGTATGTATGTCTTTTCCCTTGTCTCTTTTCATTTACTATGATATTTAGTCTCTATTGCGATTGTAATATTTATTTAACATTCAATGATGATTTTTTTCTTTCTCTCTTTATCTGTTATATGTATTTTTGCAAGAGACTGTCAGTCGTGTAACGATAGCTAATCAATGATTAAAAAAACTATTGTGGCATACTTTTAATGTGTGACATGATAATTTGCATGCACAAAAAACAAGAATTTGATGAAAATTGGCGTAATTATGACGGTTGTATCTCATTTGAAATATTTGATTTTTTCCTGTATATACAATACATATGGCAATTTATGACACGAATAAAAAGCAAACAATGAGCGAATTTCATCCTAATTATGAGAAAACCGTATTGAAACTGGCACAAATGAGGAGCAAATAAATGGAAAAGCAAAAAATATGTAAATAAGTTTTATATATAAAACACTCACTGCTGCTTTTTATTTCATTTGTTCTATGACGAAGAGAAAAATTGATGACCATTTTGATGCCTCCACTGCTTGACGTCTTAAAACCTTCTTTAAATTTTTTATATATATTTACATTTTATAAGAAAGTCGGCATAAAAAAATCTTTGTTTATCATAATGATGAGAAAAAAAGAAAATCCCTCTATGCATCAAAAGACAGTAAGTAAAAAAGAATGAGCGAGCGAAGAAGTAAAAAAAATAACGGAGAAAAAGAAAAATTCTTTTTCTGTTGAAGGAAATGGCGACATTTGATGAATGGCATAATCTTAATTAATGTGGATAAATATTCATTTTTCTTTTAGACATTGTTTTGCCATTTTTAAACGAAAGTGAGAGTGAAATGGGGTCAAAATAAACACAAGCAAATGATATTCATCACCAATGGTGGTAAAAGTAGATGACAGTGTTAAAAGATACGCTTGTTATTTGTATAAATGATGACTTGCAAAACAATGACGAGTTGCAATTTTAAGAAGAAACTTTCTAAAAATGCTACATGCAGTTTTTTTAAAATCAGAACATGGATAAGTGTCCGATTAGTTTTAAAAGAATCTAAAATGTTCGAAAGTTTTTATTTGATAGAGCAGAAATTGTCTATAGTCAGAATGAAAGTGAATTTTCTTTTTAATGAGCTATTTTCTATTTATCAATTAATAAATTTCAATATGTTATTTAATGACTTTATGCTCACGGCCAAAGAATGAAATAATATCTGTCAAATATGTTAATAAATTTAAATTATTTTTTATATTTCATCTCTTTATCAAACCAGAAAATTTAATTAATTCATTGTAAGCTATTAAGCTGCTTCTATCAACATTTTTATTTTATTCACATTTTATTCAGCACAACATGATTATGCGATCATACATGTATGTATATAATGTGATGTGAAGTGAAGTCACATAAGCATATCCCTACGATAATGAAATAATGAAAATAATATATAACATGCGATTTAATGAGTTTGTTTTTCTTTGGGAAAATTTCATTCACCACAATCGCATTAATATGTGTTAGTATACAAAAATCCATTTCAATGTGCGAAAATTGTTAATTCGTTGAGTTATGAAGTCAACAAAATTGATGAGAATAGAAGCAAAAAGATTTACATATGGCTTAAGAGACTAATGTATGATATTTAGCAAACGACACTTTTGCATTTAATATTATCATGGCGAGGGAATACATTAGTCATTAAAAGTGTTATGACATGAGACAATGACACTATCCTTAATAATGATACATATCATACAAAATTCCGCCTGCCTCTTATTTAGCCATTAAGTATCTTGTATATATAACTTATAAGAAGAAAGCTTTCATGATAAATTTATACAAGTGTGTTGCGGTCTCATATAATATTTTCATCGAAAAATTCATATGAAAAAAAAAAAAATCATTTCAATAGAGGAAGAGCGGCTATGCATACAAGCTAAGTATGTAGAAAGAAATCGCATACTTTATAAGTCATGTGGGAATTTAATATTGAACAATTTAAGATAATCTTCGTAACACTTTTTCATTCCCTCGCCTCATTGTAACGTGAGCATCGATACGTGTATATAAATTCTGATATAATGTATTGTGTGTTCTGGATCGTTATTTTTTTTACCCACCTTACATTTTTTTTCACTCATTCTCACTCAAAAGGAAAAGAAATGGAAAGCATATTTTCTGCACAATATCCTTTTCGTATGCCTCACTACTTACTCGATTATGTATTATACAGATATGTCGAGTACATAAAATATAGAAGCA
Organism: Polypedilum vanderplanki; assembly: GCA_018290095.1. Classification (NCBI taxonomy): domain Eukaryota; kingdom Metazoa; phylum Arthropoda; class Insecta; order Diptera; family Chironomidae; genus Polypedilum; species Polypedilum vanderplanki. Next base: position 22,002,707 of record CM031380.1, on the reverse strand, counting down.
AACCATTGAGTAATTTTGCTTCTCGCATGCGAACTTTATCTTTTGAAAGAAGAAACAAATATGCTTTCCCTTACTCTTTTTTTCATCTATTGATATTTTCGGAAGCTGAATTTTTGTTCATGGCAAATCTACGGTCCTTTCACTCGAATTGAGGGCTGTCTTGATCTTTACTCGATTTCTTTCTCTCTCACTTGCTTCTTTTTTGTTATTGTGAAATGTTACAGAAAGAGGTAAGAGAGTTTTTTTACGTGCTGTAAACAATAGAATGAAGCAAAGGCAGGATAAAAGAAGCTATGAAATATTGTTCACTGTGGAAATTTATTTCATCAAATAGCCACATTTAGGCACTATATCGAAGGATGTTCATGAAAATTTTCCACTTTAACAGCTTCTGATGATGTATAGGCATTAGATGAGTTCTTTCTCATCTACCCATGACTTAGCAGTGAGAGAGTCTTTCTTCAAGGAGAACCAAATTCATCTTCTTAGAGGAAATACTTTTCTGCTAATTAATTGCGTAGAAAGTTCATTGGAATGAAAACCTTTTTTTCTCGGCAGAACATGATAATTTCTTTCCTTTCCTTCTGTTTCTCAGCCTCCCTTGTGTTTTTTTGGCAAAAGGGTTTCAATTATATTGATGGAAAATTGGTTACTTGTGAGAAGTCATGTGAATTTTTTCATATGGTCAACATTCGCCTTAAAATTAAAAACTGAATTTATTTAATGATTTTTTGAAACTCAAAAGTTGATAAAATTTCCACTTAAAATCATTTTATTTGTACACATCAAGGTAAAGAAACCTTTTTGATGATGAATCTTTTAAATCACTTCTAACATGTTTTCATATTTTTGGTAAAAAATAATTTTACAAAAAATCCCTTGAATCGTCGACGATTAATAAAAGTGTGTTTGCCTCGCTTGAATCCTCACTTAACACGAATTCAACACTCATTTTTATCTATAAAGCCAGAAAGCGTATAATCTTCTTGGAGGTATCTTGTTCGCCTACATAAAAAATCTTTTTCACTTTTCTTGTTTACTTTCAATATCGAGCATGAGTATGAGTTTCATTCTGCAAAGTTTTCAAAAATGTTCATTTTGAGAAAGTAAACCTTACAAGATAAATTCTCATTTGTTTTGTGTATCTTCGATGACTATCGATATTTTTTTCTTTATTCTAAAAGTATATAAGTATGCTGTGGCTTATATACTGATTTTGTAAACTGGATAATGTAGGCTAATCCTCTCTTTCTCTTTTCTTAACTGCAGAACATTCACTTCAATAAATCTCTCCTATTTACTATGTGATCTCAAAAGGTTGTACCGTATATAAAGGTTAATGGATAGACTATATTTGTTGTGAAAGTCAATTAGAATTTATTGGGCAATGTTGTTGTGTGAAAGATTACAAGTTCAAGTTATAATTAGCGAATAATTGGATGTTGCAGTACTTACAACTCTATTGGCTTTAAATCAAATTTCTTTTTTCTTTAAGACACTCAATGATGATGTTTTTGAAGCAAGTAAATATCAAAATTAAAAGAGCAAGTAAAAAAAAGATATTTGTTCCCTTTTAAGAAACTTTTCTCATAATTTTTGTTACTACTCATATATTTATTTTACGTAGAAGTTTGTATAGATGATATGGAATCTGATTATTTCATCAATTTTTCTCATTAATTAATGGAATTGGCAATTACATGCTGACATATTCATTTGGACTCGTGTCAATACTCTTTTCTCATACCACAAAATATTTATGTTTGTAGGTAGTTACTGCTGCTCTACATGCAAATGAGTCAATCAATAGAAGTCAAGTTAATTAATATGCTATTTGTAAGCAGCACTCATTCACAGTTAAAGAGGGATATAGACTAATAGATAGAGAAATCAATAAATATGATTTATTTGAAGAGCTGCCCGAGAAATCTTTAATTTTCTATTGCAACGAATAAGAATCAGAGAATAAGGAATAAATTATTCGAATGAAGTAGGGAGAAGAAGAAACATTGAATGAATGATGGCCATAAGTAGAAGCAAAAAATGCAATTAATCACGCAAGAATTTGTCTTTTCTATTCACGGGTGTTTGTGAGTGGAGAAGAAACATCTTTTTTCTATCCATACTTTTGCCGCTATGAAAAGCTTGTTATTTTGTGCGAGACACTGTTTCGTTATGACGAGAAGAATAAATATTAAGTATATGGAACGCAATTATATCTTCTTGTGTTGCTTTCTGTCGTTGAGACATTTCTGTTTCACGAAATATGGTGCTTATGAAATATTGTGATCAGATTATTAAATAGTTTAGCTACAATACTTACTTGGCTTATAGGCAAAGGGAGATTGGGGGCAATTTCCATTAGAAAAAACGAATATTTTTTTCATTTCCATTCTTAGTATTAAATTTTATTTTATCACAGTAATTCCATCATGAATGTATATTTATATATTGAATGAAACAGGGGCTTATATAAGGTAACTACGTATTGGCATTAGAGTTTATTTGAGAAAAAAAGTCCTTTATAAAAGTGGAAATTATCATTTGGTCTAATTACAAAAAATTACAACGTTTCAGATGGGAAATGAAGAAATTTTCATTCTTTTTTGTCATGAAAAATAATTCCTGTCCTTGCGAGCTATCATTATTGTTGTTATTCATCTGAGGACCCCATCTCATTAGTGTACTAAATATACTACTCTGTATGTGTGTGAGTATGAAAATTACATATTTTTGACAAAAAATAATCCAAATGAGAGTTTTTAACAAAGGGTGAGAGAAGGTTTTCATTTAAAACGAAAAAGCATGTTTGTGAAAATTACTTTGACATGTTAAAATACACTCTTGATAATTTGCAGGACACAAATATGATAGTGTGTGTGAGCGAATAAAAAGAAAAGCTTTTACTAATGTATAACTGAAAAATAACAAAAATGTTAAAGTTTTTAATTGATGTTCAGTACTTTTTGTACTGATGTCAGAAAATACTGTTAATTTGATAATGAAAATCCAACTTAATAGTTCATTAAAATGGAATTTATAAAACAAACAGAGAGACATTTGACAAATTGAGTTCTGAGATTAATGTTATGGAAATCAATTAAAATACACAGAGTATTTTGTCTATTGGGAGATGAAAATGCCAATATCAGTGACATTTATAGGTGAAATACTTTTTCAATTCTCTGATTTATGTAACAGCATAAATATTTATCGCGCGTATTATGATGATAGAGAGTTGTATTTACTTATACATAGCATCGTACATAAATAAATTTAATTAACACGTCAAAACCAATAAAATATAAAGTACATCGATATTAATTCAGTGCCATTGGCAACACGTATGAATTTTATTATGATTATCTCACCATAATATGCAAATTGATAAAATTGAGAAACTTTAAGTGGATTCTCTGGATGTAAGCACATCATCTCTCTCTAGTTTTTTCAGAGCTACAGCACGATTTTTTTAACGTAATCGTCAATTCGTTTCACGTTATTTTCTCTGAGCTCAACATGATAAGATATTCATTCGAGTCTATAGTTGTTGAATTTTAATTTTTAATGTAACTTATAGCTCTTCTTCTTTTTTACCACCATCCCATTGTACAAAATGCACATTTCATTCTCAGAAGATACGGTAAATTTTATGCTGCTGCCACTTTGCTACTTTACAGTATGAAAAAAAGTCAGCTATAATTTTTATGTACACATCTACTCTTTCATGTTAAAAAATGCGATGAATATATATATCCATCGGGATGATGCTCTAACCATCCGTATTTTACATTACCATTTTTTATGTATGTTCTGTTTTGCTGCCAACTCGTATACATAGAAAATTTTTTTCAGCTGTTAGCTGCTGGCTTCAGACTCGTTCACATGATAATGTTACTTTTAAATACATGTAGGATTTTTGTTGATTATGTAAATATCATAGAGAGAGAGAGATGGATGAATTGATGAAATGACGGCATGCCTTTGGAATGAATTTTTTCTATCTATTTAAGCCTCATAACTCAATTTTTTACTCTTCTGAAAATGTTGATGATGAAATAATATTGTGCTTTTATAATGATGCAAAGTGGAGAAGGAAAAATCAATTAACATGATTAATTTATGAGTACACATTTATAAATTTATTTTTCTTAACGAACTTCCACTATTTGATAGATGGGCAAAAACGATAAAATTGAGAGTAAGAGAGCAATCCTCTCTCTATTTTTAGCATTCTCTCAGTAAAATATAGATTTTGTTCCCATTTTTATCTGTATGTCCGTAGAATAGTTTCTAAATGTTTTTACTATTGAGAGCGCTTTCAAAGTATTAGTGCACAATAATTTTCTTTCAACTTGAAACTCTCATAAAGTGAAAAGAGCTTTTAATAGAGAGAAAAAAACGTGAGTCAGATGTCGAGACTGAGCTATATAGTATCAAAGTAATATAAATTTTTTAAAATAAAAATATCGAATTTATTAGTTAATGAATCTCGTAAAATTAATTTAAATCAGTGAGTGATGTTGTTTAGGGAACAGAAAATTTTAAATTCATCACAGCTTCGTAAATTATCGGAGCATAAATACTCAGTCACGTCGAGTAGTCTGATTGAGCCGTATTTGCAGGTGAGAGAGAGAAAAAAGAAAAAAAACGTCAATCCGATGACTTTTAAAATTTAATTAACGATCATGAATATACAAGGTTACGGAAATGTCAATTACTTATGACTAAATAAACACTTTATTTACATTTTCATAGCCGTATTGGAATTGGCTTGTTCTAAAATTGCCATTGTGGATTGCACCAAATTTAATAACGATAATTGGACTTGCTGTAAATATCGTGACTGCGCTGATTCTGCTGTATTATAATCCAGATGGCAAAGATACCAATTCACCGCCACGGTGGACATATCTCGTGTGTGCTCTCGGTTTATTTATTTATCAATCGCTCGACGCCATAGGTGAGATACATATATATGGATGATGAAAGTTTATGAGACACTTGAGCTTTCTCCTCATCAAAAATTCACTCATAAAACTATCTCTTTTTTTTCTCTCGTTAACATCACTCGTCGTCGCTTTTGTTTCAAATGTGAAAATAATAGATGGAAAGCAGGCTCGACGTACAAATACATCTTCACCATTAGGAGAGCTCTTCGATCATGGTTGCGACAGTATATCATTGGTGTTTGTCACTCTATCGACATGTGCTGCCGTCCAATATGGCTCATTTCCACAAATCATGTTTGTCGAAGTGTTTGTTGTCTTCGCACTATTCTACTGTTCACATTGGCAGGCGTACATTAGTGGGACCCTTCATTTTGGCAAGATTGATGTGACAGAGGCTCATTATAGTGTGATTTTCGTGCACATCATGACATTCTTCTATGGACCGAAGATTTGGTCAACAAAAATTTTTGGTGTACTGGAGCTATGGTATCTCATTATCGGCATGACAATTTTGACTGGATCTCTCGTCGTTTCGGATTTTATTACAACAATCCGACGCGGTGGTTCTGGAAAAAATGGGAGCACTGTCGCGGGTACAAGTGTAATTTCACCAATTATCCCATTTCTACTGATACTAATACCGTCATATATAATCGCTGTGAAGTCAAAATCTGGAATTTATGAATCATCTCCAATGCTTTATATGTTAACATTTGGAATATTATTTGCGAAAATTACGAATAAGCTCGTAATAGCGCATCTCTCAAAAAGTGTTATGGACTATTTTGATTCGGGTATGTGGGGACCAGTAGCATTATTTCTTAATCAATATTTTAACGAATTCTTTCCGGAGTATTATTTGCTGTGGTTGGTGCTTGGATGGGTTACGGTAGATTTAATTTGGTACTGCTCTACAGTGTGCTTAGAAATGTGCGAATATATGAATATTAAATTGTTCACCATACCATATCCGACGAAAGTGGCAGTGAATGGAAAAAAATAAGCACTATGTTGTCATGAATTATGTACAATATATGAGAGAGCAAGAATAAGATAGGAGATGAAACCAACAATTATTATTATTATGTTCTTATTTAAATTAAACATATTGCAATAGATTACCATAAAAGAGTGGTGGTTAAAAAAATGCTCAAGCATTGAAAATATGACTCAAAATCTGCAGTATAAACAAACACGATGATCGTGCATATGTGCAAAACATATTCTTTTTTCTATTGTGGCAAAATTCTATACGTAAAACATCACGATAGAAACATTGCCTTGTGCATGAAAAGTTGTAACAAATGGAAAATATTTATTCTGTGTATGCTACTGCTTTTCATAGTTTATTTTACATATCTTTTCTATTTTGTTGCTCGTACGTGAATGTTTAGTAAAGTTTGTAATTTTTTGAATCTATTGAACGTCCATTCAGCACCTAATTAAGAATTCAATTAGTTATTTATATTATTTAAAAATAATGAGTATGTATTGTGAACCTTTAACTAGATGGGAAGAAAAGTAAATGTAAATTTTTTTGCTATTCATCTTTTTAACAATAATTATTTACTTAATTATCTTAATGAGAAAGCAAATAATAGGCATTTCATTCTCCTCCGCAAATTATGTTTCTATAGAAAAATTTTAATACATATTTTTACTTTATTCTCTTTATTTATAAATAATTTTATTATCTTCGAAACAAAACCTCCACTTGTATACAGGGCTTTAAATGCTGACGAGCCCTAATAATTATGCCAACAAATTGACCATGAATATGTGGTTGATGAAATCTTAAATTAATAAGTTTATGGAAAATATTGTATCTCAATTGGAAACCTCAATTACTTATGTTATTCTCACCGCAATAAAAAAATCTATGTACTTCTACCACTAAGCAACTTTTATGAAAAAGCTTTATTTTTATGTATTTATGTATTGAATTGATAAGAAAGGAAAATAAATTTATATTGTGAAAATTTTAAACATAATTATCATTAACCAATTGTTGTCACTTTAGAATCAATTGGAAAATTATGAAAGTTCAATAAATATACGTATCCGAACATTTATCATTTACTTTTTATTAATTACCGACAAATTTTTGTATGAACTTTTAAGTGAACATAAAGAGACGACATAACAACTTCCACGAAAATTGAACAAAATTAAATTAAGATGAAAGTTTAATTATCTTTATGATGGGACCATGCTTAGGTAGAATATAATTTATGAAGAAAATATTAAAGCAACAAATGAGCAATTATAGTAAGTGCAGTGCTTGAAACTTTTTATTTTTTTGAAGGACTACTATTTAAATAATGAAGAACCATGGAAAATTGAAAACTATTTATAATGAGAAATGTGAAAAGAGAATAATAATGAGATTTCATAAAAGATTTGATGACGAAAAATTCTGAATTTATAAACTTCTGTTTAAGAATTAAAAACATTTTTCCTATAATATTTGAGAAAAACGTTGGAAAAAGAGAAAGACCAGCATAAGATAAATTCATATATCCTTTATTAGTGCGTCTAATAAAACATAAAAGAGTAAAGTGAAGGAACTAATTAAGAGACCATCTAAAGATTAAAAGTCTTACCTACATAAAAGTTGCTTGCTTGCCTCTCGAAGCATTTCTTTTTTATTTAGTAAAAATGAATTTACAGTAGAAAACAAGAGATTCCTTTTTAACTTCAAAAGAAAGTCGAGTGAACGAGTGAGTGAATCTTGATCCCAAGCATAAATATTCACTGTCTCCAACCCAATCCTAAGAGTGGGAGAGAAAATTTCACTTTTAACTAAGAATAAGAAAGCACTCATCGTTATTAAAAGCAATTTCTGAGAGCGGGAAAAAGGGTCGACTATTATGCATTATAGCATACACTTTTCTTTCATGAAGCGCTTTCTCTTTCTTTGGTTGCTTTGTGTTAATAGAAGATTGTAGTAGGGATTACTAACTCATTATATTTGACTACAAGTGCTGTTCCTTTTTCATTTCCTTCTCTTATTTAATTCGTTTCTTTGGAGACGATTAGCCATTTTTACATTCCCACTCTCTCATTGTCTTTTTTATGCTATGAAATAAAATGAAAAAAATTCTTCATTTTAGCAGTAATAGCAGCATCTTTTCATGACCATAAGTTTCTCTCGTTCACTGTGAAAGCTTTATGAACATCGTGCAAGAGGAGAAAGAGAAATGATTTTGCCCCAACGCGAGGATGCTCTGAATGCTAATATTTTGCTTAAATGTGTCGTAATGTAATATCATTGCTGCGATAGTCTTAGGGGTAGCAAAGTTTTGCTGTTAAGTTATACAAATACACACGACAGTCAAAGCTGCTCTCATCTGATGGATGCCAGAGTAATTTCGACCCAGAAATCACTTTTCTCGCTGGTATAAGGCAAAAGACATGAGAAAATGTCCTCACAATAAAATTAATTATAGTATTTTTACCCTGATATCTTCTCTCTATGTTTATGTCTATCTAAAGAGAGACGTTTCTATTTGCAGATGGAACGAATTGATTTTTTTTCTTTTCCTTCTTCATTTCGTTTATCCTCATTTTAAAAAAATAAAATAGACAAAAATGGCAATTGTTGTTTCACTGTTATCAGCCTTCAATCGCACAATGGTGTTTCAGATTAAATCAAGTGAAATTGAAAAAAGTCAATTTATTTTAAATGAAATTAAAATTAAATTAAACATTATTTAATCGTTGTTTGCCTTAATGTGAACAATAACGAAAGCTTTTTTAAAATATAAATTAAATAACATTTTATGTGTGTTTTGTATTACTATGAAATGTAAATGCTGGGAACGATGAATTGACACAAAATTAAGGAAATACTTATTTTTTGTGAGCCATCTATTGGTATGGCGCAATGAAATCTGCTATTGCTACTGCTGTGAATGAGGAAACAGCAGCAGGTAGAATAAATGATTCGTATTGTTCAATTATTAAAAATGATGATTTCTAATATGACCACCCGACGATGAAGGAAAAATATCGTTACGATTCTTCTACCATGGTAGCACTGGTTTTTGTATTAAAGAACACGCGTAGGGAGGATAAGGCATAAATTTTTGATAACGGCAAAACTTTTCAATATATAAGAAGGGAGCGAGAGAGAAAGCCCAAAAGTTTATTAAAAAATTTCTCTCGTTCTTTCTTTGTTCCGTTCCGCATCGTTTAGCTTTGTTCATTTCATCTTCAATTCTTTGCTTTTAGGGCGAATCTCAGTTGATCATGTTGTTGTGTTGGTGAAAATTTTTTATTTACGTGAAATAAAGCCGCAGACGATGTTTGTCATTGAATAAGCGTTTGACTGAAAAAAAGGACGAAAGAGAGAGAATAGACATAAAATTTGTTTATGTGTTAGAGCTTTATAAGAATTGTTATTGAATTACTCTCTATCGAACATCAGTTTACTCTTTTCATATTGATGATTGAGATTTGCTGGAAAATGGAAAAGAGTGAAAAATACTTCATGTGAGGAAATTGCTGAAATATCGCTTCTGTTTCATGCAATTTTGTTTGTTGTTTATATTTCATCTAACCCGTGGTCATTGAAAATGTCGATAGAATGTCATCTCAAAAAATTATTTTCATACACAATCTCTTTTTGACAAATGGATTTTGAGTGTGTATACTACTTCAAATGAAATATATTGTATATTTGAATTAAAATGATATGGGAAGCGAAAATAAAAATTTCTTATTCTCTTTCACCCGAAGGGATTGAAACTTCTATTTGAACAGCCCAGGAAAAAAGTGCTACTGCAGAGTCTCTTTGCTCTCTCGAGGGTCCAAAAAAGTTTCGAATGAAAATGAGAGAAGAAAAATTGTTTTGACAAAGTTTCTTCGAATAGCCCGACAAATTTTGCTTTCAAAATGTCTCTAGTAAAACAAACTTTTTTCCCTTTGTTACGATTTGTTAAGCATTTTCTAAGAAACTGAAAGTAATTTTATTGACGATTTGTAAGAGTTAAATCCCAATAGCTTGCAATGAGATGTTTACAAATTGAATTAGATATTTTTATAAAAATAGAAACTCAGATTTTATTCCATTTGTAAACATTGTCATTAGAATTGAGTAGCTTTTAATTTGAAATCAGTCGTCTTTAAATGCTCAAAGGTAATCACGAATTGCAAACATCGTAAATTTTCTCATCCAATACGCACATTTTATGGTTTATTAGGCAATTGAATTCCCCCTATATCTTTTCTTTAACCTTCAGCGAAAAATCCACCCACAACAACGAATGTCGTAAAGTTCAATTCTCGAGATTTCCTCTAAGCATAGCAAGAAAAAACGCAAATGTTGGCAATTTTCATCTAATGAAATCTCATATAATTCTATTGCTTTTTGATTATGAAGGTTAAACAGCAGTAGCAGTTGTAGATATGGAAGACATTCAGTCACAATATAACATAAAAATAAATTTTTTTGCCTTATCTCTCTATGAGTCTCTCTTTTTGATATAGATAAAAAGAAAGACAGACAGACATACAAATTATTTCATCCTTCAAACTCCTCCCTTGACGCGTTCGCTAGTAGCTCGTTCCCACTTCAAATCCTCCTTAATTCTTGACAATGATTGTGATAACATGAGATAATATAAACTCTTCAGTATCAAGTGCAGTAGATATTTTATATTTGAGGAAGATCTCTTTTCTTGCTGTCATTATACGTTTTACACAAAATGAGTGAAGGAACGGTTGTAAAAATTTGTATAGTAAGCATCAGATATAGGTGATGTTTTCGCTTTTCGTGCAATACTCAAGGGATAGATATAGAAAATCCTAGTTAATCATCAGATCACGTTAAAAAATCAAAACCCAAAATGCGAATGAAGCAAAAAAGCTGAGATGAATTTTATCCTTCTCACTCTGAAGTTCTGAAATCACGTTCTAAATTCTTTTCTCTCCTTTTCACTGCCGCTCGTTTGCTCGTTGCTTACATTGGGACAGAAAATGACTTTTGTTTGTTTTTCCTTTTTTGAATGAAAAATATGAGTAAGTAAATCGAAGAAAACTTTTGATGTGCTTAAAATACATAATGGTTCTGTATTGTATTTCATGTTATTCGAAATCGACATAAGAGCTCTGACAGGTAAAAAACACACACATACAAAGTGAAAGAAGGAAATTTTTTGTAAATGTTTGCTGTTTTTTACCTTTTTTCGCTTAAAATAAAGAATAAAAACTTTTTCTTTCACTTTATCTCTCATACATACCTATTTTCTTTATGATGATCATATTGTTGATGTGAAAACATGCATGAGAACATGCTTCATGAGTTTCACAATTTATATGGCTTCTTTTCTCTATTTTTTTCTTTTTTTTGTTAGCTTGAGTGTATTTACACATAAAATATATAAATATATATACAGACATATCTATTGTGATGACAAAAAGAAAAATGTATGTGTGCAAGTGTTTATGATCCAAAAATTTAATTAAGAATTCATGTCTGTCGATTTTTTCTTCTTCACAAGCTCATCTTTTACAATCTCAAAGAAAAGTCAAAGTTTTTATAACAACAGTAGCAACAGCATGTGTATATATGTAGGTTCATGATGAAATGTATGCGGTTATAACATCTTTTGTTCAGGTGAAATCTTAAATTGCAGAAAATTACCAACAACTTTTTCATCCATTGAGCTTATGCGTCTATAAAAGTTTTTATAGCGATGAGAAGAGGAGAGGAATAACGCAAAGCAAGGAAGCAGCCTGGTTTGTTCCTTAAAAGTTTTTCTCGGTTTAAATGATAATAGATAGAAGAGAAGAAAAAAGGAAGCAAGCGAGACATTACCAAAAAATGAAAAAGATAGAGAAATGAAAGAGCTTAAAAACTTTTGCTCCTTAAATGATCCACTGAAGTGAATTTGTTGTGGAAGGAAAAATTAATTTGAATCGCAGCTTATTAAAAAGTTTCCGTTTGCGCATCGCACGATGAAAAGTTTTTTTTAATAAATTTCTTTTCTGCTTAAGAAATATGAATTGATGAATGTATCTTCTTGAGTTATTGCAATATTCTTGTGTGCAGTTACTGTTTTAATATAATGGCTTACAAATTGATGATGATAGCAATCTTTATTACGAATATAAAATAAATGATTTGCTCGTGTTTGTTTTTCTTTCTTATCTTCATCATTCACTTTTGGTGAAATGAAGAAAAAACGAAATCATTCTATTTCGTAAAGAATATGAGGGAGAAAAAAAAAATGAAAATGGTAATGGAATGAAATATATAAAATGCTTCTAATGTAGCCTCATGATTTATTCCAACCATCTGATTCAAATTATTTAAGAATCGAAAAAGCGTAAAAATATTCGAAGGAGAAAAATGGAAATGTAATTACACAAAAATTTCATACATAAATTGATGAAATTATTCTTTCCTTTTTTCCATATTTGCATAATGTCGTTGCTGTGAGATTTGTGCTCCACCTTAAAGCAAGTTAGATCTTATTCTGGGCAATAATCCGAGAATAATTTAAATTATATTTAATTGATTTTCTTCCTACATTACAGCAAGCGATTTTATCATGTGATATTAAAATAATGAGAAAAAGGAGAATAATGAAATGAAAATCTTTTTGTAGGGATGATAATTTACCTCTATTAATTTTGATGACTTTCCTTTTTTTAAGAATTTTCTTTTTTGTATCTATTATTTGTCTTTTCATTGCTGATTGATTTTTTAAGTTTATTGAAGTGAATCTGAAAAAGTGAGAAAATCACTGGAATTTGTTCTTTTGAATTTACGCAGAAGTTGACAAATTGCGTTGACTTCATTGAACTACATGTAAAACGTTCTGAGTAGAGTTCTTTGAAATTCCACACGTTTCACTTCCTAAAATACCCGGAAAATTGATTTCAATGAGCAAATACTATTTACTAGGTCATCACATTTACAGCATTTTTCCTGTTCTCTCTTGGTATTTGTTCTATAAATAAACATGAGCAAATCAATAAAAAGCTTCATCACAACAACATCATGATGATAATAATAAAAATAATAAGAACATCAAGTGTGCATACTCGGGTGTGTATATAATAAAGGACATCCATCATCATGTGATTCCCATTCATAAATGATGTTTACATTTTTCCCACTCCCTTCATTTTTTCTACATCAATATTGAGGTATTGTTGGTCAATCGATAAAATAAACGACAATTGAATTGAAATACAAATGAATGAGAGACATAGAAAAAGAAAAATTCGATTGACTCAAAATAAAGAAAGAGATTGAAAATTTCTATTCTGCTTTGCACAATCACTGCAGAAATTCTCACCAGATTTTTCACTTTTTTTCTTTATATGGCTTTATTAAGACGAAGCTGTGTGTTATTTAATAAGAAAAAAGTGAAAAAGGAAAAAAAAGATAAAATGAAGATAGCAGAGCGACATAGATTTTTAATTCCGTATCCTTTTTTCTCCCACTTTCTTTATGGTAGATGTTGCCACAAAAAGAAGGATAATAAAAAATCCAATTAATATCTTTGAAGCCAATGCAATGAAAATTTATTCTTCATCTTCTCCGCTCTATTTTGCACTTTTTTCTATTCTCTGTCCCGTACATTGCTTCATATACACAAAGAATATAGCGAAAAAAGATTGAAAATTGCTTTTCCAGTTTTTCTTAGAGGAAAGAAATCTTTATTTTCGTTTGAATAACAAGCTTATTTAAAATGGAATAAGACAAATTCTCGAATGAGACGCACTAGCAAACATTCAAAAGGCAAGAGAAACACTTTAAGCTTAAAGAATTCAAAACAATAGCAAGAAAGAAAGAAAGAAAGAAAAAGGCTTTATGCGGGTATGAGAATGAAAAAGAGAATGTGTGTACAAAAAGCATAAATCGAGAATTTCAATTCTTAATTGAATGTTGATTTAAAGAGACTATTGTACTCTCAATTCTCATAAATTTTCAACAATGAATTTGTTTTTAAACTAAATTAAATTTTCCATCTATAGAAAATCGTTATTTTGCTAAATCAATCAATTTTCTTAATTTGATTTTTATAAACAAAATATTTTTGAAGGCTATTTTTAGATCACAAATGTGTTTTCCCACTGCTTCAATTAAATGTCTTATTTATGTCATGTTTTTAATGCTCCATTTGTAATTTAGATATGAAATAAATTTGCAATTGTATTATTTAAATGGAATTTCGTGCATTTCGTCAATAAATACTCTTTTGTGATTGTGATATTTGCTTAATTTTTCATGAACTGCCAGTTCCTCTCGCTTTGAGTCACTTTTTATAAAAAACTTATTTTCATTTTCCGATGATTTCCGGACATATAAAAAATTTCATTTGTCGCATACACACAAACGATACAAAAAGTTTATTAAAACAAATGAGAGAGAGATTTATACATTTATACTTTATTTTTCAAACCGCTAAAATTCAATTAAATATTTTTTCGGATTGTTTTATTTTTACTCAATTAAAAATTTTAACACGAATAAATTTATGTGAACGACATGTAGAGGCATATAGAGCGACAGCTCTACTCACACTCTCAATTTGATTATAGCATTTAACAGATTTTTCATTTTCTCTCATTTCATTCCAGGTTTTTGACCAAAAATTTACAAATTGTCGCAGTGCAGAGTCATATATGCATTCATCCAGCACTATCACAGCAAGGAGAGAAAAAAACATTTAAGGTTGATACTTATATACACATAGATGCATATATTATTGCTATTATTATCATTGTTGGAAATCTCTCTATAAACATAGCTAGCAACAACAACTGCAACAACGATGAGAGTTATTTGAACTATATTGAGTACATGTGGATAAAAATATAAATGCCTAGATAGCACTCGAATATGTCCACCTAACGAACATATAAAATTATATTAATAAACATGGAAAGATAGACAACCAATTTAAATTGTGTGGATTCATTCATTCGGTTATGGCAAGAGAAAAGAGAATAAAAATAATAACATACACATTATCATCAGTGAAAAATCTTTCTCATGCTAGTTTTCAAGCGAACAAACACAAGCACATTCATATACATGAAGATCCAAAGCCTTCAATAAACAATAACTGAGAGAAGATTTGTGTGTGTGTGCTATTTTGAGTTTCTTTTTTATTATTGAGAAAATGTTTCTTCTCGTTCCAACTCCATATCAATAAATTTCTCTCGAACTGGCCGACAATCAAAATATTTACTTTCTGGGATAATTTTAGCATATCTCAGACGTTGAAATAGGATCAAATCGAAAATTTGCGTAATCGCCTCCCGTTTCATAAGAGATAAGTGTCATAGTCTTGGCTATAAAAAATATTTTTTTTATTTCTCTTTCAGAACTCAATAATGTGGTTCTTTCTTTTATAATATCATCAATGTTGAGAATGCAAATTCACGATATTTAAATGCGTCATTGGATTTCATTGACTTTTCTCAGTGAATAGGAGCAAGCAGGCAATAAGAAGGGTCGAAGAGTGTGTTTATGTATAGAGAGCGTAGAGAAACGCTCAAGAGAGTGTAATGAATATGATGAATAGAAATTGAGTGATTACTAAATAAACAAGGACAAGTGCGATATAAAATAAATAAAGAAAGAGAAAAGCTTTTTAGTATTCAACGAATGTGAGATTTATCTTAACGACTATATGTGCATATAAAACGCATTCAATTAAATTCAACTCTAAGCGTGTTAATCATCGACCATAGACGCATGCTATAGATCACAAAGATACTGCATTCATATTACTCAAATACTATATGCAATATGCGTCTATAAATCATCATGGCAGAATAGTTAAAATATAATAATATGTTTGATAACATTTTCTAATTCAAAATGTTCACTCATGAGAGATAAAATTTCTATTTGATGCATTGACGTTGTTATGTTGAAGTAAATAAATAGAAATATTAAAATACGACACGCAAATAGAATTTATAGGCCGATAGTTCATCATTTAGCAATAATATGTTTATGTGTGCTACTAAATTATCATGTGGATTATAAATGTCATCTAATTGGAATGTACACATTTTCAACAACTTTAATTTCTAATATTCAATTTACGAAAATAAAAGATTTTAAACTAGACAGACTGCAGCAGAAGCAGCAATTTATGAGGACATAATATTTATGTATTTTTAATAGTGAGGCATTAAGGAGAAACTTTATATAAGAGAAAACATGGTGAGTATGCAAAATAAAATATATTGGCTTTGGGATATGTGTATTCTGGGAATTTATAGGTCAACAATCTTTTAAATATAGACCGTTTACAGTTTCCATTTTAAAAATTCATTATCTTGAAAATTATGGTTGTGTGTTTTTGCAAAATATAATAAATCAATTGTCCTTTTTTCTTTATGACTTTAATAACATAACTATTTACTTAACTAAACTATTTTTGTGAAAGCAAAATAATGATAAAAAATTTTAACTTCAACATTATTCACCTTTTAATTTAAGAATGTTTAACTCTTTATTAAATTTTTAAAAAAATTAAAAATTTTGCAATATAATATTCAATAGCTTAAGCTTATTTAAGCATTCAGATTACCAATCAAGCAATAATATGAGACGACAAATTAACTAAGTAAGAATGAACTTGAACATATGCAGCAGAGTGTAGACAAAAATATTCAAAGTTTTAATTAAACACTCATAAAAAAAATCTAAAATTTTAGGTTTTAGAATTATTCTAAAATAATTCTAGTGAAATATTTTTGATTCTAAAATTTTTGCTCTAGAATACAAAATTTTTTAAAATTTTTACTTTAAAAACTAGAATTCAAAGTTTTCAATTGTAGTCTAAAAGATATACTTCACAAAAATTATCAGCAATCACAAAGTCAAGTAGAAGCAAATTCCTTTGAAATTCATTCATTCACTATATAAAAACCTTTATTGCGTGAATGAAGTTTTACCCTTATGGCTCATCTTTAGCCAATTTAAAAATGCTTCGTGCACTTTTGGTGCACTGAAAATAATTTTTATTTAAAAAAAAATTTACAGAAAAGTTTTAGAATCTAAAATTTTATTCTTGTTTTTTATTCTAGAATTATATTTTAAAATCTAAAATTATATTTTTGTTTTTTACTCTAGAATCTTATTTTAAAATCTAGAATTATATTCTAAAAATTTTAGAAATTTTATTTTAAATTTGAAAATATAATTCTAGAGTAAAAAACAAAAATATTATTTTAGATTTTTACATAGAAATCTAGAATTTTATTTTAGATTTTTTCTATGAGTGTAGCAGCAAGTTGATTATTGTTGATTGTTGCTGAAATTTAAAACGCCATCATCTAAAAATTGACTAACATAAATACAGCAACAATCAACAATTATGAGAGGAAAGGAAGAAGTTTTAGTTCTTCTCTATTTTGATAACCACAACAATATTTTTTCACTCATACTATTTTAGAGAAAAGTTTTCGCAGCAAAAACATGATAATTTCTTATGTATACAGACTCACATAAGTTTGGTATATTAGCAGCAGCAGCCTGACTGTCTCTTGACTATACAGTTCGTGTTCAACAATAATTGCTGTGATGCTTGTCATTGCACATGTGAAAAATAGAATTGCTATGACATTTCCGAAGCGAAATGTTAAAGAGAAGAAAAAACTTGTTCTATATCCTTTTTCACTCATCTTGAAGCAATTGATAAGCATTGTTCAAATTCTACGTGATCTTTTCTATGCTTTTTCTTACTCTTGCTCCCTTCATTATACTCTCATGCCAAAATGAATGCAACAATAGCATTGACAGGGATCAGGAACAAAGAGGAAAAATCTTTTCATTCACATTTCTCATATTTTGTTTGTAATAGTTTTCTCCGTGTATCTCTGTGTATAAAATGCAAATACCATGAGTGAAAATAAATACACCAAAGACAAAATTTACAGAATTTTGCATTCAATTCAGAAACATGCAGAATGAAAATTACTCTTGAATCATGTAAAGTAAACATACATTCACTATGCCCCAAAAATGGAAAATATGTTTCATAATATTTTTGCTTCATTGCATTGTTTCAATTCAACTTATTTCTTTTTTCATCTTTGCCAACCTTTCTCTCACATATGTTTTATATGAGCGATGAGATTTTATCATGCTATTTTTGACTTTTATTTTTGATGAAAAACTATTGCAAAAACGTCAAAAAGTAAAATTGAGGATGAAAGATATGATTTTAAGAAGATTTTTCGAGTTTTTTCCTGAAATGTTTACATTTAGTTTTGCGGGTATTTATTCATTTTATAATGGAGAATGAATATTGGCATTTAAATGTTTTCATCACTGACAACTTTGAATAATGATGAAAGGAAAATTTAGTATTTTATGTCAGTGCTGACAAAATAGTATTAAGGAGTTTATGGAAAAGTTTCAATATGGTTTTTTTTAAGAAGATTAAAGTTTTAGTATAAATCAATGCTTGCAAACTTATTGCTTAGTTAACTTCAAAAATTTTATAAATATAAAACTATCGACTTACAAAATCAAGCTTCTATGGCATACGTTTAAATTTCAAATCAGAGAATTTTAAAATCCTGATTCAACTTAAATTCCGATTGAAGCAAACTTAGTTGAAAGTCTTCTCATATTTAAACATTATCAACTTTATTCAATCTAATTAAAGTATCTTACATCAAAGTGAAACATACACTCATTCACACACTTCACTTTCAATAAATTCAAAGCATCGAAAGCATAAAATTCCAATAAATAATATTCAGAGACAGAAACTCAGAAGCACGCCCTTATTAAGACAAAAGAGAAAGGCGACGAGCGTGAGCTTGTGAAAGTAATAAAATTAAGCGATCAATTTCACAAAATAAAGATTATAATGCTCGTTTTACTCCTTACTTATGCTTTCTCATTCTTATGACACATCTACATGCATATTATATATATGTATGTGCGATAAAGAAAACTTGGGACTTGATTAATGATATCACAATTTACTTTGATAAACTTATTTTTACAATGCAAAAGAAAAGAGTTTTGCTCTTGCGCGCGTGTGTGTTTTTATGTGGAAAACGAAAGTTTTCTTTTACTCACTCACATCTGACGCACATTTGTTATGATACGCTTCAAGAAATTTATTATTCTTTCTCTTCTTTTACACCATGAGGTCTCTTTTTTGAATTTGTTTTACTTTTTTTGTCAACATTTCAGAAGTGTGTGAGGGTTGTAGGTGCGAAAAATTTTATGTGTTTTGTGCAAATGAGCAAAATGCTTTTAATTTTCTTGCCTATTACCTTAATTTTCATCATCATGCTCTCACACATAAACATATAAAGAGCAAAGCAAACCAACTTTGATGTATGAATACACATTAATGTACTTGAAACCTCTGCGGTCTGTTGTCTTGATTCTCTAGAATACCAAAAGAGAAATATGAAACAGTAGAAAGAAAACTTTTTTGGCTTAAGAAGCATAAATTTTACAAGTTGAAAGTTGAAACAAGTACAAGTTAAAATGTTAGATGATGGAGAATTTATAAATATTAAAATCATAATTTTACATCTCTTGGCAACTTTCTTTTTTCACTCTCTGTGCTATGAGGGTGGTTGGTTTCTTGAGTGGTATGATAGGATCAAATTTAGGAAAATTTTAGAGTAAATATTTTTTTTTGTTTTTTTCTATAAACTAAAGTTACTTTTTTTAACTTTCTTCACGTAGGAAGTTGCTATATTTATCTAGAAAAATTTGCAAATATTTTTTTTTTATTTTTCACTCATTGCTCATCTAAAAATGGCATTTTCTTTACTTTATTCTTTATATTGTTTGTGGCATTGAAGTTGCTTTTTATTATTGAAATAAGTATTAGAAAAAATAAGGCAAAGTAAAAAAGCGAGAAGCTTTGAGGGGTTTTGTGGCCATTAGTGATGTAATAAATTAAGGAAATACTTTATATAGTAGAGCAAAAAACATGAAGCATATGTTTGATGTTAACTGATAATCAAACTAAGTAATATAAATAAAATGAAGTAAAGTAAGTATGATAAATGAGATTCTGTTGAGATGAGAGAGCAGAATACGCGAACGAATGAATGAATAAAGTCGAAAGAAGAAAAAATTAAAAGAACTTTTTAATTACATTAGTTCATGATTTGAATCATTTCCTTCACCATCATTCATTCATCTACTTTTGAATATTTCCCCTTTACTCAACAATTCACTTAATTAATGATACTAGAGATAATGGAATAACATAAACTGGTAACTTTTATTGTTTGTGCTCAAGATGAATGAATGATATACAAATTCATAAAACATTTATTTTATTACTATGGTAATATTTGAAAATATGTAGCAGCAACAGTTTATTGTTTTATAACAACGAAACAGTTGATCTTAATCCTCTCCCGACAGCGTGTTTATGCAGCCATCAATAATTGATTGCGCGAGGAATTTGCCATTTAAATGATTTATTACAAAAAGTACTAGTTTTTATGCGTAATCAATTATTACCGCATGAAAGCGCTCCTTACTCTTTTATACTTTAATCGTGAACCCGTAAAAACTCATTAAAATGCAGCAACCGAGTAAAATTAATAGAGTAATCATAATAATTTATTATCAACTTATAATTGCCACTGTAGATAGATAATATCTCTATCTCTCTATTATAGCAGGGTCATTAAATTTTCGCTACAAAACGGGGAAATAATACCGCAATATCATTATCATCATAAATGTTGGACAAAAATTTTTATATTTGTTGCAAAATACACTATCCATGAAGTACATATATATAATAATTGATTTTCAATAAAAACATTTTTTCTCCATTTATTTGCAGATTATTCGCCGAAATACGCTTAGTGCATGTGGCATTCTATTATTGAATTTCATAATTCTTATCCGGTCGTGTAAAATATCCGAATTTGCATGCAAGAAAAGTGGGCTGTGCTTGCCATTAGACAAATATTGTGACGGCATCGATCATTGTGAAGATCTGAGTGATGAGCCAAAATTCTGTTCAGGTAAATATTTTTTTTCGACAACTTCCTTGACTGACTGACTGACTTGATATGAGTGAAAATGAGCAAGCGTACTTGAGCGTGGAATTTTCAATCAATCAATCAATTGAATGAAATTTAACATGTTAAAAATTTCATTGCAGTATGCAATCGAACGTATTATGGTGATATTGGGAGAACATATTCAATTCAAGTGCCAACGCCACAACGTTTTCCATTTCTATGTCATTTAACATTCACCGCTTCAGGACACGAGCAAGGAGATATCGTACAGGTAAAGTGAAATGATAATTTAAAATAATTTTACAAAATATCATGGTAGTGCACTGTTATGCCATCATCACATAATATTTCTCGCAACATCATTGCTAAATTGTTAGAGAATCGAAAGAAAAAATAAATGTAATAATATGAAACTTTCTCAAAGCAAATTATAGCAGTAAGCATGAAAATGATGGGCGCTATTGAAATAATATAGAATTGAAAGGAAGAAATTACGTTTATGGATATCGTTTTAGCAGAAACATTGTATTCAATTCGTACATGCGCTCATATCCAATAAGCGAAAGAGAAAGATGAAATGAAATTTGCTGCTGTTGCCGCTGTTGGTGAATGAAATTGCATTAGCGTTCGTTTAGGCGAATATTTACAATATTTTTCTCTTTTCGCTTATTCGCTCTTCTTCAGTTCCTTTGAGCAATCTACCGTCTGTGGCATTTGAGCGTCAGCAATGCTCACAATCAAAGTTGCCTTATAAACGCTTCATATTGAATATACATTTCTCAATCATTTGCACATATGTATGAAAGAGAAAGAGAATGAAGATTTATATCCTCAAAGGAGCTGCCATGAAAAGATATTAAAATATATGCATGCGAATTTAATAGCATGCAGACGGTGCAAGTTTTATTTTCTCTCTTTAAATGCAAACCCTATAAAATCATTACAAAGATAATTTAAATTCATTTTAAATTGAATGTAAATTTTTTCTTTCATTATTTACTGAAAAAATGCAATTCATCACTGGTTTTTTCTCTTAAATTCTAGTTGAATAAAGAAAACTTATTGATGACATCGCAGAATGGTCAACATATTTTCTTCATAATAAAATTGAAATCATCTTGAACAATATGATGAATATAAAACCAAATTCACTCATCTCGTACTATGAGATAATGTATTTATCTAAAATCCAATCAATCATCGGCATTAAAAAGTTTATTTTAATGCAGATTTTGGAGATCAATTTGGCATTGATTCATCACTATTTCTCACTCTTCCTCTGTCTCTAGAGTACGCTATTGCTTCTACTATTGCTTGTTTGTGGAAGTGAAAAGTTTTTGTGTATGCAAACAAATTTTCATTCATTGGAGCCGGCGTGATGGAAATTTTATGCAAAATCATCATGCAATTATTTAATTTCACACCATTAAAATTACAATTTTGTGCATTACATAAAATTTTGCTTGTGCAGAGAAAAGTTTATTGCTTCGTTCGCTCCTCGTTAAAATCTTAACTTCATTAGAAACAACGAAAAGTTTTGGTTTAATCAGTAAAATTTCACTGTTCAAGTTTTTTTTGGAGAAAATATTCGCTTCCTCGTCTACAATATGTACAAATGTATGTTGAAAATTTTCTCTTATTTTAAACTCACTTCCAAAAAGTTTATATATGCAGCACGAATGTTTCTAATTGAAGAAATAAAAGTAAAATTTCTTTATTCTTACCATCTCGTTCTTACATGGAAATTATTTGTGTGTGAACATGATGTGTGTATAAAATATATTTTGTTAATTGCTTTAATGAGATTTTGAAGCAGATTTTTTTCTTTCTTTTATTTAAGACAATAATATTAAAGTTTAGCAAACACACGTTCTCAGAATGATTCTTATGAATAAAAATTTTTTAAACCAAAGTGAATAAAGAAATTTTTAAGAAATTTCATTTTCATGGTTATGATAAAATAAATTTTTGAAATTGTGTATGCTTGAAATTTGAACACATATACACGTTCTATCATTATTCATTTCTGTGTAAACAAAAAATTGAAAGAGAAACAAGGAGAAAAAAAAATCAATTTTTCACATTGCGCACCTAAAAAATATATGATTTGTATGATTGTATCTGATTGTTTATGCTTCATATGCTGTTTTTGTAAAACACCATACGATTGAATGATTAGAAAAAAATTTGAATGCTTGATAAATTTTTCACTCTACCATGTTTGTTCATTTGATTGAAATTTACTTATGTTACATTCAAGTGAAATAATTTATTCCTCTCTTTTCATCATTGTGGGTTCCTCTCAATTGAGGTAAAAAAAATGTAATTGTAATTGCAGGTATGGAATGTATGAGAATAATCCCTCTGACTTCCATTTTTTATTATTTTCGAATAAAAAATTCTCTTTTTTTGCATAGCTATGGTAACTGAACATATTTAATTTTCTCATGAATTGTTCCGCATGCCTTAGTATCAATTTAACAAATTACTTTGGGAGTTGAGTACCACGTTGCTATGACTTATTTATATTAAAGTCTCATTAATTTAAAAACATTTATTTCTCGTTGTTTTCAATAATTTCAAATGAAACTTTGTAGCTGGAAAGATATTAATTGACTTCACATTAGCTTAAAAAGCTTCAATGTATGTTTATGGATTATAATAGTTAAGAAGATGCACTTTCTTGTTGATATTGCTGTGGGAGGACAATAATAAGCTTTAAAGCTTTTAGTAGAAATGAATAAATTGTCTTGCAGCCACATAAATAAATTTACCTAAAAAAATTTTACTACCAAAAAATAATCCAGACAATGGCGAAAAAACTTTTCCATCTTATTTTGATTGCTAAGAATTTTTCCAATTTATACTGATGATAAAAATTTTCTATTAAGATGATTCTAAAAGTTTTCTATTATTTCTCACACAATTTGACATTAAATTTAATTAAATTCGAGTTGTGTGATGAAAGGAAATAAATTGAAAAAGTCGAAAATGTTTTTTTTGTGTGGTAAACTGCCCTCAACAGCAAAATTTTGCTGAGTGTGAATGTGTTGAAAACAGAGTGCGGAAATTAAAAGTTGACTTGTTAAAAATTAATTTTTTCAATGTAAGAGAATTAAAAATATTTTTTTGACCGTTCTTGGTTTTTATTTTTTGTTTATGAATTTTTGATGGAAATTTAATAATTTTTATAAAATTTTCCGTTTTTATTAGATATAAGGTAAAGAAACTTCAACTTGATTTTGATAAATTTAAAATTTTTTCCACGTATCCACAAAATCTCTTTTCTTAAATTGTGATAATTTAATAACCAAATCAAATGTGAGCAAAATTTTTAGCGAATTTTTGGACAAAAATACGCTATTATATTCACTATGGCTGGCTGTTCGGCTGTTCGGTTGTTCGGCTGTTCGGGTGTTCGGCTGGGCGCTGAGATTTCTTAAACTATAATAGCTAGAAACTTCAGGGTTGTTTTAAATGATCAATTTCATTGCCCTAATATGCAGGCACTTCTTTATATTGAGTTAAATTACTTTTGTGATTGACAATTTATGAAATAATTCTTCATAACAAAATTTTCTAAACATACGCAACTTTTCGAGAGTGCGTTTAGAAAAACAACATTTTGAAAATCCAACTAACCGTTATATTAGAATGCACAACATTTAAATCAAGAATTATTAATCATTATATTCTTTTTAAAAAAACTCTTTAATCAGTAGAAGTTTATTAACATTTACTATTAAAAAATATGATAACTTTTTACGAAGTAAAATTGTTAAAAAACACTGATCTGTTGCGCAAAAATTCGCTCTAATCGAGTATGATGGCACATATACTGATTAATTTCTGGTTTTTTTGTAACGATGCGTAAATTTCCAAACATTGATTAAATAAATTCAAAAAGTGAAAGAGTAAACGAAAGCTCTATCAATTAAAAAGTTATAGTATTTTAAAGATCTTAAAATAAAGGAGCAGCAGGCAATAAAAGAGTTGAATAAAGGCGCCCAGTTGTCATGAAAGAGAATCTGCTGTTCATTGCTTTTCTTGAAAAAAGTAATTGATGATGTCATTTTCTGTAACTCCCTATTTTTCGGGTAATGGGAAAAGTTTTGTTCCTTCTTTTTGATGCACATAAATATGTGAATGTGTGTAAGAGTGAATGAATGAATGAGCTGGCACCAGTGTTAGTGTTGTAAAAGTTTTATCCTTTTCATGCTTGTTGAAATGTCAACATGATATAATAACATCGGATATTTAATACCGAAAGTTCAAAATAGTTGTTAAGAAGAATGTACAGAAGTATGGAGAGCTCTGATGTCTCATGAGAGATAATTGAGATGAACTTTGTTTAAACGAGTTTCTTCTTCATGAAGCATACAATGGTAATGCAGTAAATTTCTTCTCTTTTCGTAACCAAAACACACAATATAAATTTACTGTCTCGCTCGCAATGGCTTATTCTTCGGTATAATTTGGATTCAATTTATTATAATGAGAGAGAAATAAAAAGAAAACTCATTTTCAACTTTTTGTTTAATGCTTTCTTAAGTATTTTATTTTTATTTTGTGTAAATATAACTAAAATTATTGAGTTACTTTCTTTCCTTGTCTCTTTGTGTGTTTTTGTTTACGACTAGAATCAAACTATAAAAATAACTTAGCACACTACATGCATTTAAGTTGAGGTCAATTAAAGTAAAAGATGCATTAAAATGAATAAGTGCTGGCATATCAATGATTGATAGATGAATGAATGAATTTGAAGAGTTGTGTATGATTTTCTGTGGTTTCAATCATCCAATATTTTCAACCCTTAAGCATCAATTAATTCTAATCCCCAGATTATCATACTGAAAATTCAATTAGTAAAATGCAGTAGTTACAACATTCTTGCAAATCCCTAAAGAGAAATTTACAAGAGTTTTTTGTAAACAGCAAATATTTACCTTAAATAACGAGAAAAGAGGATTTTTAAGTGCAATGTGAAAACTATGTAAATGATGGAAAAACATACCATAAAAATCTTTTCTCAGTTTGCATTCGAAACTTTTGCTTGTTTATCTTTTTTGCAAGAATTCATGAAAATTTTAACAGTTTAAAAGCTGCATAAAAAATTTTCTTTTTATAATGAGAAATTTAAGAGTTTTAAAAAAATTTAGTGCCACAACCTGCATCATTTACTACTTATACACTTTGCTGCATCGGGATGAATACTGGGACTTTTTAAATAATTAATCATCAAAAAAAGGAAGAAGCAAAAACGAACGATATAACACGATAAATGAGGGGAAAATTCAACAACATAATAACATTAAATTTTCATTCTTTTATGTTCTACACTCACATATAAAGCACAATAAACGTTGATGTTAACTGCTCTGTTGACTTTCGTGCTTGTCGTGTTTTAATGTGATTCCATTTCACTTACATGTACTTAATGTTTGATCTTTAACCAAATAAGAAGCTCTTACATGTAAAGTTCTTTTTTTTTTAAATCAAATCAAATTCTATTTGCTGATTTGATCATGATGAATTAATGACAAAAACTTAATTTAAATTTGTTTATATTCAAAGATGTAAAAGAGAACCAGACAAAAATCGATTTCAGTTTAATGAGTGCTCGGGGAGACTTCTTGTGGACTGTTTAATTGAATTTCATTATTATTTTTATTTTTTTCATCATTTGGCATGTTGGTGACGATGACGACGGGGAGGAGAACGAAAATTGAAAAGTTTATTTTTCAAACGTTCACTCTGCTGTTCATCTTGAACTTTATTTTAATAATTTATTCACAAGTGCTGTTTTGAGGGAAACTTTTAATGATATTAATGGTAATTTCTTTTCTTTCTTCTTTTACACCAGATAATATTTGATGGCTTTACTGTTGGAAGATATGACGAAGGTTTAGATGATAACGATGAGGCAACAGATACTAGCTTAATGTCAGCCTCAGGCAGTCAAGCTTGTAAGTTTTTTTTCACATTCTTTAATAACTTACTTTCATTTCTTTTTGTTACTAGGTCCTGATGGTTACATGCAGGTATGTTCATTATTTACACATTTTACCCCGTCATAACAAATATCAAATTTTCAAAAGTCATAAAATAAAAGTTTTCTTCTTTATACTATCTCTGATACTTTTTTCATTTTACATTATGCCCACAACGAGAGAGAAAAAAAGCTATGAAAACAAATGGTGAATTAATGGTAGCAGCATTACATTGGCTTTTTTTCTCTCTTCGTATTTGTATGTGACTGTATCTTTTATACTTTATTCATCTTGTATTACACAGTTAAGTGAATTGGGTCGACCTTTTACTGGTGGCTCATGGTGTGGTTCATCAAGCGGACCTCAACAATATTTTAGTGAAACTTCAACATTCACAACATCTGTTAAGGTGAAATTAACCGAAAATTTATTTATATTTATTGATTCTGTGGATGTGTGTACACGCTAAGAATCTTTATGAGCAAATACATTGCGTGCGCACATACCACAAAAGCCCTCAATGATTCAATCTCCTTCCACTCACTTTATTACATTTTCATTTCTTTTCTTTCTCTCTCTCTCTCTTATAAAAAAAACACACCAGGTGTTTCACGCTCCATCACTTCAGCAAGAGATACCTTTTGAATTTCGAATACGGTATAAGTTTTTAAGTCATACAGAAGCGGTCGTTCGCTATGGTACATCAGCAGATTCTTATGATTTGGGTCTAGTGACACCCGGCACCTATTGTACACGTCAATTCGAAGAATGCTATCGTAACAAATGTCGTTTGCAATCACCAAACTATCCCGGAATGTATCCTCGAAATGTAACCTGCTATTGGACTATTCGGCAAAAGAATGTACCAACATGCAAGCACGCGATGATTGCCGTGAGCCAAGAGAACAGTCATAAATCACTGGTGAAGCGATCGATAGCAAGCCTCAATAAGACAACACGTACAGTGCGAGCTTGGTCAGGTAAGTTTTATCACTAGTACATCTATGGTTCAAGCGTTAACTTGATTAGTGCTTGCTTGTTTCATCATCTTTCTATGTACACTTTAATCATAAACAATAACAGCAAAAAGAAACCTCCAACCGTGTTGTGATTGTAAATTATTTTTTTTTCCCATTCCAGATTGTACAGGCGAACGTGATCACTTAATATTTTATGATGGTAGCAGCACAAATGATCCAGTACTGGCAAAGTTTTGTGGTGGTGATTGGCTGCCAAAAGTTGTATCGAGGTAATTATGATTGTGGTATAACATTAATTAATTACTTGGAATGTTGCTTTTTTGCTCAATCGTCACTGTCGTCTTGATGCTCTTTTTTGGTTGTGCTATTGAATGAATGAATGAACGACAATACAACGATGATGACGATGTATGTTGGTTGACAAATAGTGGCAGCAACAAATCGTGTGATAAAATTGATTTATTTACGTACGTTCTTTCACCACTTAATCTCTATTTTTCTCTCTCTTTTCTCTCGTATGTTGAACTAATAGGAGCAATGAGATGTTGATAGCATTTCATTCGTCACCATATTCGGCACCACTGCAGACGGGCACACCAAATCGTGGCTTTGAACTTAACGTTGACATATTATTTACAGATTCTGACTCATATGACTTCATGCAAGGCACAAAATGTGAATTTCATATAAATGCATCCAGTCCAGGTGAGTTTGTATGCTAAAAGTTAAAGTTTATGAGCGCTATGTCCTTGTTGTTGCAATATGTTTGCATTTCTTCTTATGGTTTCACACTCGGTTATAAAAAGGAATAAAAAGAGGAAGATGAATGGAACTTGCCTTTGTGGCATTCATTTCTCTCTTTTACAACAACATATGATGCTGCCATAGAGTATAAACAGGCACAGAGAAGTCGAGAGAGTTTAGATCAAATAAATTTTTCTATTTCTGTCGCTCGCACAATTTAATATGATTTTAATACAAGATAAATATCATGACTTTCTTCTCAAGCAATCTGTGCAGATGAGTGAAAGTATAAATCTTTCTTTATATTTTTTGCTCCATTTCCCTCCTTTCCTTTTCATTCATTCATTCATGAATATAATGGCGTTAAAGTTGATGATGATTATATATATATACATACAAGTGTGGAACGACATCAGAAGCATATGACATGGTATAGTAAAATGTAAAGTATATTGTCCTTAAACGATTAGATTTAAAGAATTTGCATAAAGTATTATGACATGTTCCATATTATACATGAGTGTAATCGCTTCGTGATATAAGAGTGATGGTAATAAAGTGCTTGACACAAATAATTGAGATTTATCTCATCATCTATTCTATACATCCCACATATGTATACATTAACTGCTGCTACAAGATGCACATGAAATGCACTTGAAGAAATTATATTATAATGCCATTTATTTTATCAACCAACCAAAGAACGACGAGAGTACTACTACTGCAAAAGTTTAAAAAGAGAAAAAAAGATTGTGATATACACCGGAAGATAATGAGGATATGTTTGAGACTTGCTTTTTAAATACATACATGAAATGAGATTGATATATCAAAGCAATTCCTGTTTTATTCATTCAACGAGAAATTAAATTCAAGAGCTGCTACTGTTGCTGCTCACTGCTCACTAAATGAATTTATTTAAAAATCATAAAATGGCAAAAAAATGATGAACGGAAAAACATTTATAATAAACAAGATGCAATTTAGATTGCATTAAATAAACATTTTTGGTTTTGTGCGCATTTTTCATGTTAATGAAATAATTGAAAACTGTAGTTAATTATCATTTGACCTTGCATTTACTTATAAACTCAACTTGTATTTATCTTAATGACTTTAATTGTTGCTATTCAACAGTTCTTATAAAAAGTAAAACGTAACAAAATTTTAAGCTCAGTTAGTGTTTATTAATTGATTAAAATGGAATTATTTAGTAGTGAGATCGAGAGTCGTTTACATTCAAATAATGATAATCCGTTCTTTATTTTGAATGTCAATGATATCCGTACAAAGATAAAAAAATGGAAGCAAACGATTCCACGGGCTATTCCATATTATGCTGTCAAGTGCAATGATAACGAATTAGTTCTCAAAGTTCTTGCGGAAAATGGAACTGGATTTGATTGTGCTTCTAAAAATGAAATTTCAAAAGTTTTGAAGTTAGGAGTTGACTGTGAAAAAATTATTTACTCAAACACCGTAAAGCAAATTTCACATTTGAAATATGCGGCAAAAATGATGGTTCAAAAGGTTACATTTGATTCGGTTGAAGAATTGGAAAAAATAAAAGCATTTCATCCAAATGCTCAAGTTGTATTGAGAATTCGTTTCGATTCAAACAATTCTATCGTAAATCTTGGTACAAAATTTGGCTGCGATCCAGTTAAAACTGCTCCTAAGTTAATTGAACTATGTCAAAAGATGAATATGAATTTGATTGGATTACATTTCCATGTTGGATCGTGGAATCGAAACTATGAAATTTTCACACAAGCTTTAGCTACTATTCGAAAGCTTTTCAATTTTGCTGAGACATGTAGTATTAAATTAAACTTTATTGATATTGGTGGCGGTTTCATTGGAGAAGATTTGTTACTACTTGACCTCTATGCAAAATCAATTAATGCAGGAATAAATGACAATTTTCCAAGCGACAAAATCAAAATAATTTCAGAACCCGGCCGATTTTTTGTTGATTCAGCGTTCAAACTCGTCACCCAAATCATTTTGAAAAAACTCGACGAAGAGGATGGGCGAATTCATTATTATCTAAACGAGAGCATTTACATGTCATTTATGGCAACCTTTCTCTACAACCTGAAGCCATTAACTTCCGTGATCAAGAGATCAAAGGGTAAAAATGATTTTGCTGAGGAAAAATTGTCGACAATTTGGGGCTGCTCATGCAATTCAAATGACAAAATTGTGGATAATGTGATGCTAAGAGAAATGGAAATGGGTGATTGGCTCGTGTTTCATAACATGGGAGCTTATACTTTATCAGTTTCAACAAAATTCAATGGATTTCAAAATAATGAGGTTTTGGTTATTGATGAGGAAAGACAAACTGAATACTGAATTTTATTTTTGCTAAAACATTGTTTTATTTAGAGAGTGAAAAAAACATGCAGTTCGTTATTTAAATTAAGTGTAGAAGTGTATACACAAAAAATAAAATAAATAAAAGAGAAAATAAAATGGAGCTTAAATTTGAATACAATCATTGTCGCAGATCATTTTTTCTCATTTTATTAAATTCGTTCTACATATTTTCCATTTTATTTTCTTAAATTCAAATCACTGGCCAAATTGGCTGTATCATATTGTACCTTTTTTATCGTCGTAAATTGCTTCTCATGGATTTAAGAATTTCCTTTTAACAGGATAAGTGCCTTCGAACATAATATAACGCAAACAGTATAAGGTTGAAAGGGACACATTAAAATTCTATTCTGTGTAAGAAAAAGAGAAAAATCGAGGGAAGGAACATTTCTTGCATAAACATTGTATCATTATATTTATGAGTGACAAAGGAATAATAAATAATTTCATGAGCAGGAAGAGATTATAAAGGTGTATTATATACTATGTATATTTATTATTTGCTTCCAGTTAGTAAGTAAGTGAGAAGGGAATTTAAAATCTAACAGTTTATAGCTCATGAAACATTTGAAAATATAATTAGCATTGAACTGCTTTCTCTTGATTGTGACTATTCAAAAGTTTCAACTTGACAGTGTTTTTATTGCTTTAACTGTGCCTTCATCTGCATTATGTCAAAAAATCTTAAACTTTTCTTTTAAATATTTATTGTTTTCTACAATTATCTTCAATTATTTTTTAAATCTAAGTCTATCGCTCTCTCGTGCCTTTGGCATCAACAAATAAAGCTCCATTTTCTAATGGTAGATAAATTTCATCAGTATTTCTTTTATTTTCATCGTATATGTATGATGAATAAGAGAAAGATAAGAAAAATGATTGTGGAGATTCTTTTCATCGACAAGTAATAATTCTGTTAAGGGGTTCATCATAAAAAATGTTATAATAATACTGCATGAATTGCTTAAGTAAATCTTTTAAGAGCCCTATTTTTTCATTTTTATTTCCTTTTTTTTATCATTTTTTTGGGTTAAGAAAGAAGCTCAAAAGAGTTCACTCGCTTTTTTTATTCATTTGAATGTTAGTTGTATGAAAGAAATAAAATCTCAATTAAGATCTTGCCGTAAATTGAAATAAATATGTATAAAGAAATGTGAAGGAAAAAAAGTAGGAAATTTATTCAATCCGATTTAATTAGGAGAGGAATTGAAAGAAGTTTTACTAAAAGATAACAAAAAATTTCATCTCAATACAAGCATTGAGTACACATCCGCTTCTCTTTTTCTCTCCTTCCATAAATGTTAATTATTTATTAAAGAAAATGCTCTGTGATTCTCGAGAGAGAGGGAGAGAGAAAACTACATTTGTGCCTGACCTTACTCATTTAGCATCAATGAAACGTTGTTTTATCAAGAGTATCAAAAGCAGTAGAGACAGCAATGAAAAACTAATTTGAATTTTACTGTTTACCTTCCTCCCAAAGCTTTAATTGTGTTTTTTACTTTGCTCGTTTGCTCCACTTAATAAAATCTTTACTCATTCACTTATCTCTTGCAGATGATGTCATTATGTCACAACGAAACGGTAGAATGGGGCGTTTACTAAGTCCACGTCATACACTTCCACCAAATACGACTTGCACTTACTATTTCCATGGTTTTCCAAACGATTTAATATGGTTATCATTCACAAGTCATCACTTGCAGCTACTGCAGCCCGTAAACCATGACAACTTAACATCAACGTTTGGACAGGTGAGTGGTCAATGGCATTGCCATGTATGTATGCATTCATGCAGTTAAATTAAATGAATGTGTCTAATTAATCTCATAGAGTGACCAACCAGTGAGCACGTACATCACAAGAATGCGCTTGTACGATAGTATCGGGACACAAAATCAAAATAAATTGCAATCAACACCGTCGACTATTGGTATGTCATTGCAGCAACATCAACAACAGCAACAGCGATTGAATATAACGAAGTTAAAGCAGAGCAAAAATTATTATCGCGGTGAAGATACGAGAACACCACACGAGTACAAGAATTACAAATTCAATATGGAGCAATCATGGAATCCAGTTAATAATTATATTTACGGTCCGACTGTGAACAGTGTTTATAATCAGTTGCCATTGCTACAGCAACAACAACAGCAGCAGCAGCAGGACAAGGAAGCACATCGGAAATTGGAACGAATTTTGAATATTAATAGTGTCAATAATCGAGATCGAGATAGAGATAAGGACAGAGATCGAGAGCGTGATAAAATCAGTAAAATACTTGACAATTCTCTTGTAGAAAATGAAAGAGATTTTTATGGAAAAATTCGTAACAGACCTGCAGATAAGTCGGTCACATCGAATCGAAAGTTGCTAGGTGAATTCATAAACAATGAAGCGCCAAAATTATGCGATCACGCCATCAATGATTATCAAGCTGAAAGCACAAAGATGCGCCATTGTACGCCTTTAGAAAGTTACATTAGTACAGGTCGAGATATGGTATGTAGTATACAAAAATACATTATAAACTAACTGCTGCTACTACTACCATTGATGATGATATGATTGTAATGTCATTGTTGTTGTTGAAGGACACAAAGCTATAGGAAGTTATGGAACCAAGTCATTACATCAATATCCTCTCTTTCTAAACTTTTTCTTTTTATGTGTCTCGCTATTGAACAGTAGTAGCAGCTTTATATCGTCGTCCTTTATACTTTATTTTTCATGTCTCTTTTTTATATCGGAAGTTTTGTATATAAAAAATTGTGTGTGTTTACAATATTTTCTGCTCTTCTGCTCACTTGATTGAATCGACTTTTCTTCTTTCCCTCTTTTTTTCATAAAAACAGAAATTGGAATTTCACACAGCAACAGGAACAGCTCTATACCCATACTCATTCTCAGTAAATTATGAATTTGTTGACACCGAAATGGGTGGCGATTTGGTAAAATTCGACGAAAATAATGAAGACGATAGGAAATTAGAGGGCGAGTTTGCTCTTTGTTCGAGAACTTTCAAAAATAGACGTGGAGAGTTTCGTTCACCTCGGAATATCTTCCTTCATGGACGAGGTGGTGCGAAAAACTTGAGTTGTTTATATCGTTTTGAAGCAAATGTTGGAGAGCAGGTTTGTACACACATATAAATTTATTATCTTTTTTTTCGTTTGTTGTGCGAGTCATGAATGGTGTAAAACTTTATCGATTTTTCTTTCTTGTTCTGCTCTTGCTCCTTTGCTTTCATCTTTTTTATTTACAAAAGAATAAATTTTTCTTTTCTACTTTACTTCATTCTCGCTCTCATGGCTTTGTGAGTTTTCAGATTGAATTTTCTTTTTCTCGCTATCTCTCTTACTTTTCTTTTTTTTTGGAAAAATGAGGATGGCTAGAAAGTATGAAAATATAAGAGAAAAAAAGATGAAGATTATCTTCTATGGGATTAAAAAGTGACTATAGGATTTTATATTAGCTTCGATTTCAAATATATTTAAGTGGATATGAAAATATAAATTTGTTTTAAATAACTGCTACTTATTGTGATTTTCAATTCGATTTTACATTTAAATAAGAATGAAGATAAACTTTGAAAGTTTGCTTTTTATTCACCTTTAACCTTTAATACAGACACTCTTCACGCAATGCTCATAAGCCCGGAAAATGCCACTCTTCCTGTCTATGGCATTATGCAAAAAGATTACACAGATTAGAGTTTATCTGAGATAATAAAAATGATTTTAATTTCAATTTCAGTCCATCTCTCGTTCACAATCGATCTTTATTTAAGGAAAAAATAAAATAAGCACCATAAAAAGAAGCTTAATGATAAATTATGTTTTACAGATTCGTATCACACTTTATAATATTTCATTTGGCGAGAGTGGATTCTGCTCGACCGAAAATGATATCCACACTGGTCGACCTCGGTGTCAAACAACAGATAGTGCTAATGTCGGTATTGAGTCTAATAACGTCAATATGAAAGTGACTAATGATGAAAGTTCAAAAGTTCGCGAATTGAAAATTTATGATGTGCCCTATTCTCGCTCAAGAGTGCAAATGGGCTGCATTTGTGATAATCAGTCTATATTCTATAATCAACCGTTCACTTTTCTCTCGAGTTCACCAACCATGGAATTGACTTTTATAGCGACAAAATTGAACATCACAGAAGACTTTATGGATCTATACTTTTACGCCTCATATGAGTTCGTAAAGGTCAGTGAATGCAAACGAAAGAGCATACTGACAGGAACTGGTGGCGAAGAGAAAGCTTATTTCAATATTAATAATTTAGACAGTAATTGTGATGGAATGGCGTGGCTGGTACAAGCACAGAGACTTGATCATAGTTTGTTTATTCAAACTTATGGGACACTTATGTCTCAGAATCCATCGCAAGAAGAACTCGCCAAGTGCCAAACAAAAAATCGACTCATCATTTACTCTGGGCGTACAGCATCAGGAACAATGCGAATTGTTTGTCCGGCAACAAAGGCTGAATCACGACTGACGTCATTGCGTATAATGGATGAAGACTGGCACAACTCTTCTACTATGCCTGCAAAGTAAGTTTGATGGAGCTCGTAAATCTCTGTCAGAATATATGAGAAAGAAAACAGCTTACGTTATTGCACACCATTCGAATATAAACTGTTCTATGCATGTAGATTTATCGTAAACTAATTGCAATAAATTATCCATTTTCCACTAGGCCGATTTCGATGATTATTGAACCAATTTTACGTGAACCAGGAAGCGTTTCTTTTTCATGGATGGAATTACAGCGCACTAAAGCATCGCTTGTGCAGCAACTAGATCAACAGACAAATTTCACTGCCAATGAAACATTACAAGAATTTGGTTTATATCCAAAGGGTGGCGATTGCGAGCACAAATGCCCTGAACTAGACGCATGCATCGCTAGTAATTTATGGTGTGACGGTAATTATTAAATAATCTATTATCAACATCCTTTCGCATATGTTACTAAATATTGCAATATTGTAAACATTTATGTTCTACATATGTACCTTTCTCACTTCTATAGGCTATCCAAATTGCCCATCTGGTTTCGATGAGTCATCGAGCGAATGCGGTGCAACAAGAAAATTGTTGGAATTGCCAGCAAGTTTATATGCTGCATTGGGATGTTTGGCAGCGGGCATTGCTGCATGCCTTATATTTTGTATGGTTGGTATTTCACGTCGACGGAAAAAGAGTAAAGAACCAAAACAGCAGCACACAGTGCAAGCACAAACTGCCATTCCAAATGGAACGTATACGTTGCCGAAATCCAATGGCAATACGTACCAAAAGAATTCATTATTTTATAACAATCATGACCACGATTCCTGACATATGCTTCCGCCGGTGGATTACGTTGATTATATTCATGTAGATAGAGAAACTACAGGTAAGTTAGTTTCACTCTTCAATAACTTTATTTTAAATAAACACATACGAAAAATATTTGATTAAAACATTTTTATATTATTTTATAGTGTGACCACCAGCGGGGAATGTTCAATACGAGTCTTTTTATTATGCAAATGAAACTATTGATTATAACTCAATTTATAATAACAATCATCAGCAACGTCAACCGAATACATTTAGTACTAAAAATAAATTTAACTATCTAGTTACAATCTTTTACATCCTCTTTTAGAAATAATGAAAGAAAAAAATACAGAAGTGAAGTGGAACTGTTTCTTGTTATACTTCCTTAACAGAAGAAGAGAAAAAAATTGAGAAAATGAATAGGTATGTAATAAAAGAATGAGTGGAAATGAAAATAGAGGAGCGGAAGAGTTTTAAAGTGAAATATATTTTTTAATTACATCCTGAAGATGAAATAATACAAAGTATATGTATATGTGTGTATACTTAACCCTCCTCTGAACTCTTCTCTTATAAATTGCATAAAAAATAGAGACAAAAGGTGCGAGGTTTAATTGTAATATGAAAACACCTCTCATACATATGTGAAAATTTCAAGAAAAAGATTTTTAAATTTAATATAAGTTGAAGGAATGTTTGACGTGGAAATAATGAGGCACTAAAATTGAAAAAATTGTAATTGTCATATTCTTTTTTCATTTCTTAAAAATGAAAACGCACACATTCCTCTAATCAACACACGTCTTTCTCGTCCTTATCTTATTCAAGAAGATAAAAAAGAAAAAAGAATGAGTAGATTTTAAGCAGATAGTAAAATAAAATGATAAATTAGACATACAAGCACACATTCATAATATAGAAATGTAAGATGAGGAAAATCAATTTTTGTTAAATATGAAATTACACCACTCTTTTAAATACATATTCAAAAAAAAAAGTATTTCCTATGCACGTCCAAACTAAGAAAATTTTTTAATAAAGAAACAGCGAACAAAGTTCTGTAAAAAATAATAAAACCAAGAACAAAGTGGAAAAAGAAAAACTTTTAAATATTAAAGTTACAGTGGATATAAATAGTTTTTCTTTCTCCAATCCCACGATTATTGTATAAAAAATATATAATTCCTTTGATCATGAAAGTCGTCTCATAATGTTGGAATGAGAAAAGGAAGAAGTAAAAATACGGTGCAGTTACTATGTATTACGCGCTTATGAACATTAGTTGTTAATCCATGTGGAAAATGATTTTTTCCTCCACTCTCTCGTTCGTTATTCTCATTTTTTCCTTCGAATTAATAATCATTTGACCCGAATTATAATATTATAAGGAAAAGTTGACATTTAAGAGGGAGAAAATGACAATTTAGGTATGTCAAACCACGAGAGAGTTGAAGATTTCTTAAGTCTAAAGTTTATACTATGAAAATTTTTACTTCATTTAAAAAAAGATTTATAAGAAACTGATGGATATTAAGTATTGCGAATTGAAAGCTTTAACAATTTTTTTTTCTTAGAGCAATATAAACTCATTTTTAGTTCATACAGCTTTAAAATTTTATCTAAAAAGAGTAGCAAAACTTAAATAATATCTCTCAACAGGATTTAAGTAAAGCTACTGATATATTTTTCAAACGCAAATGAACCCAATTGAGACTTAAATTAAAATGTACCTCATTTAAGTAATGTTAAATGAAGTTATAACTATGCATGATGTAAATGAAAAAGGAAAACTTTATAGTAAGAAACATGAGAAGAACTTAAATGTAAATGTGCATACATATACATTAAAATAATGAAATATTTTAAAAAAAGAGTAATAAAAAAAAGAATTGCACCTTCTTCTTCCTCATCAACAAAAGAATGAAGTAGAGTTTTAAATACAGGATTTACTTTAATAAAAAAAAGAAAAAAAAAGAAATAAATTGTATGAAATATTAAAACTGGAAATGATATGGTAATTTGTTGTAATTTTCTCTCCCTTTCATTTTTATTCCTTTTGTAATTTTAATTTTATGAATGAAGCCAATATTTGAGACAAAAACCCACACTTATAACGATTTTCATTAGAAAATGGAAAGCAGTAAACAAAACAAGTGAATATTTAAAGTAATAAATTATGGAGCATCTTTATCATTCAGAAGAAAGTTTTATTTTCTGACAATGAAGGAAGAAAGATTTAAGTACATGCCACAAAAATTTTAAGTTTTTTTTTCTTAATAGACAAGAGAATATGAAATTAAATAAATTAAATTATTAATAAAAATTGTATAGACAAAAATGATGAAAAGAAAAACTGTTAATAAAAAAATAATTCAAATTGATATATATCACATGTGTATTAATTTTATGAAAATTTTTCGCTTAATCGAGCTTTTTATTAACGTTTTTGACTTACAACACTTTCAGCTTCCATAAGAGCACGCTTTCGTTTACGATGATTTATGACCATTTCTGACGTTTTAATGGGTACAATAGAAATTTTGTACCATTCATCAAACTAGAAGGTTATAGAGTTAACAAAAGTTAGTAATAAAATTATATCTTCACTATATATCTGTATCTGTCTACCATTACTAACCTTTTTGTTAGTCTTGCGTCCTTGCTGAAGGAAAAGGTTTTCAATGTAATCTAGTTTGTGTTCGTTCCTTTGTTCGTTGTTTATATTGTTACACAGATCTTTTAAGTACTTCATTCTCGAGCGACAGGTCTGGAAAATTTATGTAAATTAGCTTTCCATACAATATATACGATTGTTTGTTTGCACAACACCTTTTTCATACCTCATAAATCATCTTTCCAACAAATCCATTGCGGTCAAAGAGTGACACATATCGACCAAATTCGTAAAAGTGCTTATTCAATTTTCCTAAATCAACAGCTGTTGCATCAGCTTTACATATATCCCCGTATGTTGCTCGGTAGATGTTTGGAATTTTTACACTAGAAGTAGAAAGAAAGATTGTTTATCTCATAACGATGATTTAAATTTTTTACTCACTCATAGAATTGACTGCGACTTCGGTCTTTTTGAACTTGTAGGACATACCATAATGGTAATTCGACTTCCTGATTAGCCTTTAAATCACTTGACATTTGTGATGGATCGAGAAATCCAAGTGAACGAAGGTCCTAAAATTAATATTCCATTATTATTTTAGAAATCTTATGAAACAATTTTAATTTACCTGCTGAACGATGCAAGGCACTTTCTCCTGTGTAACCATAATGTCCTCAATTGAAAAATAATTTGGATAAAAGGATCTGCTCATTTTTATTTTTACAATTTATAATTTTCCATTAAAATGTTTTATTTTGAAATTATTCGCGCGCTTTTTCTTTTGTTTTGGTTTACATTTTTGAATGAATGTAACGGTTGGTTAGGGGAATGTGTTTAAAATATTTTTTTGAAGTAACTTGTTTGAATTTGTAGCCAACTTCAAGATATTTAAAAAATTCCAGAACGTTAACTTGACAGAGTTTCTAATAACAATGTAGCTAATTAGCAAATTCATTTTTAATATTCATAGGCATAGAGAGGTATTCACTTATATACAACACTTTTCTGTTGTTCTACTTTATTTCCAACTGTTTTAAGGAAGGTGATGGTGTTGCTTTTTATTGTAAATTACTTAACGTTTAACCGCACCTTAGATAAATTTATGCGAAATTAATTCTACATTGCGAAAGCTTATTCTCTGCGTTCGATTTTAAAGCAATTTTTCTATTTAATATAAAGTATCAAACTTTATTTTTTTGCCAATAAATTATCACATAAATTATGTATTGAATTTCATCAAACAATTCAAAGAGTTTAATAAGGATATTGCATGAAGCAAGATTTAGGTTAAAAAAAGCTTTTGTGAAAATTTACATAGCTATTTTATAAAAAACCACTCTTTTCTTGCAAAATGCAATTCAAGCTGTTGGAAATTTATGTACTGTTGACTGAAAATTTATTTATTAATTTTCAAACAAGGAAATGTAATTTTCCAGGGTTATTCACGTAGCACAATAATCTCAAAAAAGTTTAAAAGAGGAATAGCGTAAAAAAGTGCACGAAAAATTCTAGTAAAGTTTAATTTTGTTATGTATTTTATGCTATGGTTCAAGATAGAAAAGATTCAGCCTAATTCTTAGAGTTCACCTAAAAAATTTATCTAAATAAATTCTTCCGAATGTGTATTGAAACATATTGTAGTGAGCATAGAAGATAGGTTTTGCTGCAGCAGCTACTACAATCACTATTGTTGTTTTGTGGGTTGTGAGAAAATTGGGAATGAGAAAAATAGGAGCAGTTGAGAAAAAAGAAAAATTGAGATTTAATTTTATTTTGGGGATTCTTGATACTGTCGACAATAAATTTAAAGATGAAAACCATCAAAATGCAAGTGGTTGAAACGATGGGGATGTCGTTTATACATAGTATACACAAAGAAATTGAAACTTTATCACGATTAACTCGAAATCATGTTTTTCTCATGTACACTTCTTCTTTTCTCTGGACATGTTTTAATTTTATTGTTTTCCACAATTTAGGTGTGCAACTCTGAAAAGCATTTTTTTTACACTAAATATTTTTCTATTTTTTATAACGTTCATATTTTATGATGGTTTATTGAAATTTTTTCAGTAGATTTTCAATATTCGTTGGACAAAATGATTCTTTTTGTTAATAAAAAGTTGTTAATGAATTTTATAGATTTTGCCATAAAAACGTATAATATTGGGTCATCGCAATTCGAAGATGAAGAAACAAATGAAAATGAGAATTTTGTCAGACGAATGTGAGAGTGCTTGAATTTGATAGCGCAATCAGAGATTGAATAGTAAAGGAATGGAGTAGCTATAAATGACCATTAAAAATAAAGTAGCATTTGTGCTGATTAAGATCAAATTCTAATCAAATTTTATTTTTAGTGTGAGAAAATTGCTAAATATGTTTTTGTTTAAAAATATCTTTAGTTATTTAATAATTGAAACTCTTTTATTCTTGTTTATTGCCTATTTAACCTAATTCAAATTAAAAAGAAGAATGCATATTTAATAGAAGAGAATAGTAAAATCTTAGTGTTTTTTTTGAGAAATTCACAACTTTAAAATTTAGGCTGGAGGTAAAATATTAGAGAATTTATTGTAGAACGAATAGAAGGAAAGGAATGAAATAATGTAGTGAAATTTATCTCGATTGGGAAGCGTTGAGAATACATAATCAGTGGTCCTTTCCATATCCTCTCTCTTTTTTACTCAATCACAAGACGCTTGAACTTGCTAATGTTTTAAAAACTTCAGATAGAGGTACTGCTTAATTAATGTTATAGGAATAAATCTAATGAAATTTCATTTTCTCATCTTTATTGTTTTTGTACTTTTACTTTTACTTACATTTTATTTATCGTCTAAATTCATTACGAGTTTTTTCATTGTTTCTTTTAGTCTTCAGACAAATAGAATTTGATTGTATGATATGATAAGAAGTTAACGAACAAATAAAGAAAAAAATTTTAGAATTTATTTTTGAAAAAACATAAAAATTTACTTATTTATTATTTCACTCGTCACAAGTGAAGTTTCATCATCAGTGTCCCATAAAATCCATTTTGGTCAATCACCTCAATTATTTATGACGCATATTCACATGGTATGATGAGAAATGTAATGATATGATGATGAACATAAATTTTCTTCATGCCATCGTATCTTCATGCAGCAGCATTACCGCCATTTATTACAAAACTCCACTCAAATACGCACAGACCATTGTCATTCGGTATTCTCTGTGGAGACAAAGACATTCGACTTGATTAGGGATTCATAAAATGCTTCATTACGATATAATTCCTAATAAATTAAGCAGCACTTTATGGTTTCTTCACACTGTAGATGAATGACAGTTGTTTATAGACGAATCACACGAAATAAATCATTGTGGAAGAAGCATATGATAGTGTCTTGTAAATTTTATTAAGTAGAACTTTTATTGATTATGAAATATCGTTTATTATGTAATTGTACCATGATGATTGTCAAATGTCAAAAATACAAGGCCACGTAAAAAAAACGTTCATTTTTTGGATCATC